>CM034148.1:68331012-69531012 GCA_019776745.2 Taxus chinensis | reverse complement strand
CCACCAATGTGATGGTTTTGTAATTCGACCCCTCTCATCCATCAAATCATCAAAAACCACTTTTCAACCTCTCTCTTGTTCAAAACTTTCTATACAAATATCAACAGAGGGCTTACACTTCTATTAGAGAACCATATTATTCTATGTTGGAAAATATTTTAAAATTTGGAGTCATCACCCTTCCTCCTATCAAACCAAACACTAGTTTTGATCCTTCTCTTCTTACACTTTTGTGGGACAAAGAAAACAACTTCTATAACTATTACCGAGTTAGGGGACATAGAAACGATATTTGCAAAACCTCCAAGAACATTGTCCAAGGAATGCAAGATAATGGTGATCTCATCCTAAAAAACCCTAATGCACTTGCCAATGCCAATATGGGTGTGTTTAAGAAAAATTTTCATAATCATACCCCTTCATCAAATCAGGCTTCAGAGACCTCTACTAGTGACATCAATGTGTATGAGGTTCATGCCGTTTTCAACACAGTACCTGTTCCATCTAGCCATTTTCCTCCTATAGCATATATCAAGGAAAATATTTCATGAAATCCTCTACCCATGGAGGAGCCTATCACACCTACTCCTCTACCTATGGAGGATCCTACCCCATCTATTTATATACCTACCTCAAAGCCTATCTTGCTTGTTCCTCTACCCAAGGATGAACCTATCTCATCCCTACCCAAAGAGGAGCTAACCATTTCCACATTTCTGCATAAAGAGGAGTCTACATCATTATTTTTGTCTTCTCCTCAACCCCTAAAGGAGCCACTCTTATTTCCTCTTTCTATAGGTGATTCTTCTGCTAGGGTCTTCCAAGATCTTTTCAACCTTCTTACATCACTCTTGCCTACTAAATTAGAGGTGAAAACCTTCCCTATATCATCATATTTTTAGAAAGGTATCACCATTGGTTTGTCATATTTGAAACCAAGACCATTCTCACATTTGGTGGACCGATTAGAGGATGTTGATTACTCAACACTATAGGGGCTCCATCGACTCCCAGTATCCACCAAAATATAGATGTTGTCCCCAGCTACCTCAACTATCTATCCTAAGGTATTCAAGAAAACAAAAACCTTGGAACCTAGTCCGATCATATTGGCCCCTTATTCTTTAGCCTCACCTTCACCAAAAACCCTATTTGCACCTAAACTTGCAACTTCCTTAGGGGTCATACCAACACCTAGCGTACTGCATCCTGTGGTGAAGATAGAACTGTCTACTCAACCTCCACCCATATGGTTTGAGTAGCCACTTCATTGGAAAAATATAAAGGGAAAGAGAAAACTGGTAGCCCATCTAATGCACCTTTACCCACCATTCCACCTACACTTGCCCCAAAGCTAACCATAAATGGGCCAACCTTTCTTGTTTCTAATGGATTCACACATTTCTCTATAATTAAACAACTTCATCAATATCCTCTGAATATGTTCTTGTATTACCTAATTCAAACCTGTAATTCCAATTGTTGAGCCCTCATGGAGGTCTTGTAATCTATCAAGGTTCCTGTTATCCATATTTTCCCCCCCAGAAAAATATTAGATCAGCCATGACCCTGTATAGAAAGAACCTGATAAATCATGATTCGAAGCTTACCAATAAGTTGCAGAAGGACTATACAATGGAATGGAAGAGCTTGCAAAAGATCAAATGATCTGATGCAGTAAGAAAAACAAAAAATGATAAAGGAAAATAGTCTTCAAGCTCAAAACAGTTCAGAACGAGTCCAAAAATTTACTTAGTATGGAGGAGACAATGGAGAGAACCAACTATCAGCACGACGCTTCTCCAAAGTTGAATCTAAAAAGGGGAGGCTCGAACGAGTGCCAAATCCCCATGTGTCAAGGTCCCAAACAAAAGAAGAGTCAACAAAAGTCAAAAGGTAGATCGGGTGGGCCTCAAGAGAGACTAAGTATAGAAGACTTGACAAAGGGTGCCAAGTGTCGGCTCGGCGCTATTCGAAGATGGTAGCCTAGAGTGGAGATTCAAACTTACACCATCCCTTCATGTAGCTAATGGTTAAATAAGGTTAAAAGGAGAGCGGGCCCAAAATTGGTTAAGTCTTCGGTCCTGCAGAAGCCTCCACGTGTCTCATTGGAATGATTTCAAGAGGTAAAATCCTAGGCATTTTTCAAATGAGCACGAGATCATAGCATGTCCTATCTTTTTTAAAGGAATAGATTCAGGGTTTGAATAGTTAATGCATTGTGACAGGCCAATGGAGAGTGCCAAGTGTCCAAATGGCACTAGTTCAAGAGAAAAATTGAAGGAAAGTTTTCAGAGAAGTGCCAAGATGTCGCATGTCCCTGGTTAGATATATGACCCCGCCGAGCAAAGGACTTAGGAAAAAACATAAGGAAATTGAGCAGGTCATAGAAGGAGTCACGTGTCAGCCCCACACTACTTCAAGAGAAAAATGCAGAGACTACCTCAAACAAGTGCTATCCCTCCACATGTCCTATATAGAAAAGGGAGCCCATTTTTCAAACTAATTTTCTTGGCCTTTTATATGGTCTCGATACGAACTTTGAAGGGGCATATCTTTCAACTCGAGGCTCAAAATATTGCTAATATGACACTGTTGAAATATATCAGCCTCATCTACACCATGAAGATCTAAGAATTCATTTTGGGAAGGCTCTGGTAGGTGAAAACTGGGAAAAAGTCTTCCAGGCTATTAATGCAGAATTTGATCTCTTTAACTACCAGATCTGATTTGATTTGATCTGCCCAAGAACCATATGTGACATATTGTGGGAGTATTTATAGAATGCATTGATATTAAGTGGTTAAGCTTTCAAAATAGAATTCAATACGTATCTTAGGGTGGTTGGAGCAGGATTTGAATTCTTCCCTCTTCTCTCTCCCATTCTTCCTATATATTGTAATATAGGGGCACATTCAAATGGTTGCTCATTTTTTATCTCTTCCTTCCCCTATTTTCTTCCTCAGGGTCAAAAATAGAGTTCTAAGCCTCTCCCTATGGCTCTATAATGATGTTTCTTTCCTCTAGCCCACTGATGGGGTAATGTGTAACATTTTGGAGAAATAAAATCTATTTTGTGATGCGTTTGTCCATCCTTGGCTTATTTTGTTGTCTCTCCTTACCTCTCATTTTTGTAGGGTATACTATGCCTACTTTTGATGTCTGTTGCAGGTCCTAGGATCTATCTTTAATGGGTTTTGAAGCAATGTTCTGTGTGAAATCTATCTATGGTGTGTGGTGTGTTCTGTCCACCCTCTCCTCTGCTCATCTCTCTCTGTTTCAGGCAGTTGGGTATGTGATCATCCACTTCCTTTTCTAGTGTATCACCACTTAGTGTAGGCTCTTTCACTCTCTCTCTCTCTCTGTCTCCTTGGAATGGTTAGATTAGGATAGTTAGGTTATACTTGTGATGGAGTAGCTTGGGGTAGGTAGATTAGGAAGTAAAGAACCAAATTTCTCTGGAGAGTTCTCCCATTTTCAAAGTCCCACACTTTGGGAAAAACTCAATGTTATGTGAATCACATGAAATGACCATGCCCTAGAAAAGTAGATCTGACAACTCATTTGGGGGTGTTGTGATTTTTTATTAACAATTTTGGCATGTCCGGTGGGACACTGAGGTTAGATCTTCCATCTTTCCAAGGTGTCTCATTACAACAGAAAATCATAAGCCACCATGTGATCACACTAAAAGTTTTGGCATGGTGGGACAGGTCTGAAGCACCTTACCACTTCATCTTAGCAGGTTGATGTGTTATTATTAAGGGAAAACTTTCTAAGGCACATTCAAGCACATCTAATGACTCCATCTGATCAATAACCCATCCTCTGAGTTACAGATCTTTTCCATCCATTTCCATTCATTTTCATTAATTTTCTTCTTCCATCTCTTCCATTTTCTTCCCCATTCTATGAAGTTGTGTAATCATGACTTCATTCCCTTCATGGAAGTCACACTTACAGTAGCAATGCAGTCCACCTCTAATGCATTTTCCAACTCCTCCAAATCAGCATTATAATCAGATCCAGGACCATTATGCTTACCTATATGAGTAAGATCAAAGTTATTTTGGCCATGGAGCTTATCATGAGAAAGGGTATGCATACAATGACAACAGTCAAATGAAGAATGTTATTTTTTTGGAGAAGATTCAAATAATGGAGGCTAACATGGTGCAATACAGGGGCGTAGCACAAATGAAGGCATTTAAGATTGGTTGCAGGGAACTTTTTCCATGGGAAGGCCCTTTTCCAAGACATTACGACTCTTAGGAGAAGCTTGAATTCATGGTTGAAGTGTTTCCTCACCTTACACCATGGATTGAGGACATTGAAGCTTATGAGCAAAGTGCGTGACAAACTTGTCAATGGGTAAGTCAATCACTAGCTCCCTGTCTTTCATTTTCTCTTCCTCAATCTTTATCATTTCAGTAGAGGAAAGAGTCAAGTTTCCCATTTGTTTTTGTCTTCCACCTATTTCAATTCTTCTCCCCTTTTCTCTCTAAAGGATTCATCCCCTCTAAAAAAAACAAGAAGTTCCACTTCCCTCCCCATCACAAAAAATTTCAAAACTGATTAAACCCCAACCTTTCACTCTTCTTGCTTTCCCAATTCCATGTTGGAAAGAAACCCAAGAAACCAGTCAAGGAGAAAAACAAGAGGAGGAGCCTAATAGAGAAGAAATGACATACAATCTGAAGAGTTGACCTACCAAATTTGGGTTCACAAATATCCCCTTGATGGTCAAGACAACAAAGGAGGTCAAAGTTGAAGAGCTAGTGGTGGATGAGGCTGAGTTTGTAGCAAAGAAGGAGGACCATACAGTTTTAAAGGCTCCAAATGTGAAGCAAGCTAGATGAGAACCTTCATTTCTTCCTTCCACTTCATCCCCTTAAAGATCTAATGTCGAAGAAGATTATGAGCTTGCAAACTTCATGTTTGAGGATGAAGGGAGCCATGGTGATCAAGTTACAGATTAGGAGGACATCATGGAGGAGGTAGAGCACCTGCAGTAGGACGATAAGGAGGCAGGCTATTTGTCAGACTTGGAGGATTGATTTGAAGGGGAAAATCCCATGGAGATCACATCATTTTTTCTTCCATCATCCATCTTCTAAGCACATGATCCCATTGCCATAAAGGAGGGCACTCCAAGACATCAGCTTGTGTCTCACAACATCCCTCTAGAACCAGGATCAGAAAGTATGAGTCCTCCATCTTCTCCATAAGAAAAAGAAGAGGAACAACCAGCTCCAAGTCTAGTTAAAAAAGAGCATATAGAGGTGACCAAGACAGATTAAGAGGCACTGAATCATGAGCCGGTTGTATAAGAAAATGTAGAATACTCTCTCATTCAACCTCTCTAAAAATATAACTTTTTGGAGGATCCTAAACTCACTAGCTTCATATGGTGAAAATAATGAAGATTTTAAGATCGCCATGCAAAAGGGAGAGAATTTTCTACAACATGACAATAAAGAGTTTGATATCTTATCAAACTCAAAAGAATGTATTCAACCACAAGAACCTTCTGCCATGGAAGAGAACATGCAATCACAATCTATAGTTTGTAACATGCCTCCTGAACAAAAGTTAGAAGATTTTGATCTTCCAAAAGTCAGATCTGCTGCAGAGGAAGAGAAAAGGTAGGCAAAGCATGTCATCATCTCTCTCCCACCATTCATTCAAGGGGATCTATAAGAAAACTCCATTCTTGGAGTTAAAATTCAGAATGAAGGGCATATTCAAAGGATTATAGCGTGCCCGATCAGGTACTTGGCTTCATTGGAGCTAAGGGAGAAACCAAAACCAGTCATGCCTACTTCAGGGCATAAGGATGATCATAAAAGTACCAAGGGTCACCATCAATACCTTTAGGAGTCCAATGTAAGTCATCTTGAGGAGGTATTTTCCATTAATGTTAATACCTTGATGATTTGGGTGAAGGATAGGCTTATAGCTAGCTTTTCACTCATATAGGCAGCTACATTTAGTGTCAAATAATTTGTATGGCTGCCCCTTTTGACAAAGGGAAGCTACTTCTCCATGCCTATAGCAGGATTTGTTTAGCATTTTGTTCTCTTTGATTAGTTTAGGAGTAGGAGAAGACTTTTTTTCCAGCAAAAGAAGTGCTTGTGCACACTCTACATGTCTCATTTGAGGCATGTATGATTTTGTCTTTGTACATAATTTTTGTTTGTTTTTCTCCGAAGGTGCATAAGGCCAGGATCTTCAATATTCATGGCAGGAAGACTCATAGTTGTCTATAACAGTTGCTAGTTCCAAAAGGGAGAAAATGTAGAGAAACTAAAATCCATCTTTGAAACAGTCCATTTTAGGGATAGGTGAAAGCCCGAATCAATACAATTTTCTACTCTCAGAAACTCCATTTTAAGATTTTCTTATGAAAATTGAGAGTGCAAATAGCAAGACATGCTCAGGGTTAGACAAAACAGAGAAAAGGAATGCAATCAAACTCGCAGTGGCTCAGGGATCAGATCTTCAAAGTTTAGATCAGTTTCATGTTTATCAGGAAGACTCCATGCCTAATGGATGCTTCTAGGCCACTGGTCTTGTCATCTAGTAGGTAGATGTCTGTGCAAGTCACCAAAACTATTATCCATATTTTACCCCCCGGTGAAATATTAAATTAGCCACGACCCCACATAGAAAGAACCTGAGAAATCATGATTAGAAGCCTGTAAATAAGTTATAAAAGGAATCTACAATGGAGTGGTGGAGCATGTAAAAGATCAAACAACCTGATGCAGAAAGAAAAAGAAGAAATGGTGAAGGTGAACAGTCTTTGGGCTCAAAACAATTCAGAACAAGTAAAAAAATTGGCTAAGTATGGAGGAGACAATGGGGAGAGCCAAGTGTCATCATGATGCTTCTCAAAAGTTTAATCCAAAAAGGGGAGGCTCAAATGAGCACTAGATTCCCACTTGTCGAGGCCTCAAACAAAAACAAAGTCAATAGAATTCAAAAGGTGGATAGGGCGGGCCTCAAAAGAGACTAAGTATAGAAGACCCGGTAGAGGGTGCCAAGTGTCGACTCAACGCTATTCCAAGACGGGAGCCCTAAGTGGAGATTCAAACTTACGCCATCCCTCCACATAGCTAATGGTCAACAAAGGTCAAAAGGAGAGCGGGCCCAAAATTTGTTAAGTCTTTGGCCCCGCAGAAGCCTCCACATGTCTCATTAGAATGATTTCAAAAGGCAAAATCCTTGACAGCTTTCAAATGAGCGCGAGCTCACTGCATGTCCCATCTTTTTTAAAGGAACAGATTCTGAGTTTTAATAGTCAATGTATTGTGATGGGCTGACAAAGAGTTCTAAGTGTCTAAATGGGGCTAATTCAAGAGTATAATTAAGGGACAATTTTCAAACAATTTCTAAGACACTGTGTGTCTTCGGTCAGATATATGACCCCTCTGAGAAAAGGACTTAGGCAAAAACATAAGGAAATCAAGTAGGTCACAGAAGGATCCATGTGATGGCTCCACACTACTTTAAGAGAAAAATGTAGAGACCACCTCAAACAAGCACCAGCCCTCCACATGTCCTATATAGAAAAGGGAGCCCATTTTTCAAACAAGTTTTCGTACCCTTTTGTACGAACCCGACACAAACTTTGAAGGGGCATATATTTTGACTCGGGGATAAAAATATTACAAATTTTACACCGTTTGAAAGATATTGTACTCATTTAAGCCATGAATATCTGAGAATTCATTTTGGAAATGTTCTGGTAGGTGAAAACTAGGAAAACGTCTTCCAGGCCATTAACACAGAATATGATCTCTTCAACTACCAGATCTGATTCGATTTGATCCGCTGGAGAACCAGATGTGACATATTGTGGGTAGAATTACAGAAGGTATTGATATTAAGTGGTTGATATTTTAAAATGGGATTCAATGCATATCTCAGGGTGGTTGGAGTAGGATTCGAATTCATCCCTCTTCTCTCTCCCATTCTTCCTATATATTGTAATAGAGGGGCACATTCAAATGGTTGTTCATTTTTTCTCTCTGCCTTCCCCTCTTTTCTTCCTTGGGGTCGAAAATGGTGTTCTAATCCTCCCCCCATGGCTCTGTAATGATGTTTCTTACCTCTTTCCCATTGATGGTGCAATGTGTAACATTTTGGAGAAATAAAATCTATTTTGTGATGCATCTATCCATCCTTGGCTTATTTTTTTGTCTCTCCTTACCTCTCATTATCACAGGGTATACTGTGCATACTTTTGATGTCTATTGTAGGTCCTTGGATTTGTGTTTAATGGGTTTCAAAGTGGTGTTTTGTGTGAAATATATATCTAGTTTGTGGTGTGTTTTTTCCATCCTCTCCTCTACTCACCTCTCTCTGTTTCAGGTAGTTAGGTCTATGATCATCCACTTCCTTTTCTAGTGTATCACTGCTTACTGTAGGCTCTTTCACACTCTCTCTCTCTCTGTCCCCTTGGAATGGTTAGATTAGGATAGTTAGGTTTTGCTTACACTGGAGTAGCTTGTGGCAGGTAGATTAGGAAGCAAAGAACCATCTTTCTTTGAAGAGTTTTCCCGTTTTCAAAGTCCCACACTTTGGGAAAAACTCAATGTTATGTGAATCACACAAAATGAATCTACCTTATAAAAACAGATCTAACAACTCATTTAGGGGTGCTGTGATTTTGCATTAAAAATTCCACCAAATGATCCTACACCTGTGGCTTCCATCTTTACCCCTCATAATGTGGCTACCCTCACCACTCCACCTCAAACTTTGGCCCCCATTACCTCTCCTCAAGTTTTTGTGGTCAGTTTCTTTGACTCAGAGATTCTCCCTCTATAATTATATGATCTTGATCCCTCCCTCTTCATCTCCTCCTACATCAATAATACTCATGTTCAACACATTATGATTGATGGAGGTGAAAAAAATACTATCATTTCTTCCCATCCATATAAAAAATTTTGCATACCCACCAACTGCATGCATAGTAACCCTGTTATGATGCATTATTTCAATGATGTCATGACTTATACCCTAAGAACTGTCATTCAACACATCCTCATGGGTCCCTGCACCAGTCCCAAACTATTTTATGTTCTTGAGGAGGAATTTCAATATAACTTATTGCTTATCTAACATTGGATTCGCGCTATAGGGTGTGTACCTTCAACCCTTCAAAATTGCCTAAAATTTAAATATGAAGAGAACCCCTATACCATTCAGGCTTGATCCTTCACCTTTTACCAGAACATGTTTTACCAACCAAATGATGTCCTTATTCTAGTCAAGGTATCTATGAACCCTACCATTTCATCTTCTTCCACAACCTCATCTACCACTTCTGTCATTACACCTTCCATAACTAGCCCATCTATCTCCTCTGCTGCCATAGCTTCCATACTTCTGTCATTACACCTTCCACTAACTAGCCCATCTATCTCCTCTGCTTCACCAACACCTATGTTATGACTACCATGTAGGAGATGTTATTCCCACACATTTGTACTAGCTTCCATAGCTTATTCTCTAGCCCATCTACCAACTCACCTATTTCAGTAGCAACTAATGCCCCAATTTCCTAGGATTTGAGTATCTCATCTATCCCCACTACCCAAGTACTGACCTCAGACCCCTTGGTAGGTGTTTTTCAATGTCTTTCCCTGGGGGAGTACCACCTCTACAACCTAGACACTTTCCTTACTCCTCAAGAGTATGGAATCCTTCACCAACACCTATGTTATGACTACCATGTAGGAGATGTTATTCCATATGGTCCTCCACACATTTGTACTAACCTAACATATGGGTGACTCAAAACTTCTTATTATTCTCTTGAACCACATACCTATGCCCAAACTTTTCTTCATTGATGTTCTTGTAAAGGCTTTGGATTTGGTATTTATGAGAAAGCTCATCAAAAATTCATACCTTCCACCATACGAAAACACAAAGACCTTTGTGGTATTATATTTTCCATGCCACCTACTCCTAAGAAGGCTAGAATAAACTTTGTAGAGGAAGATAAGCCTTCACTACCTAATTCACCTATCACACCACCTTCACCCACGGAGTGCATGGATCCATAATCCATCCCTCCTAAAATCTTTTTTGTGAACACCATTTCTTTGGGAACTCTGATATCTCTGATGGTAAGGTTCCATCCTAACATGTTGCACACACCTTCTATCAACATTAAATGTTAATGATGATTCTCATTTGAGATGATTCTTACATTCAATACCTTCTTAGACACCCATGTTGAATGAATCTACCATATAGATTAACATTCACTTAGGATGAACCTCAAATTCTAAACCAATTTTAGATTCTTAATCACCTCTTTCCTTTGATGTAACAACACTTTTGCTTGTAAAGGTATTGACCCTTTGGTTCACAATATTGGAAATAAAAACTTTCCATGATTTCCCTTATTGAACGAGCCAATCATTTCCTTCATTCTACCGATTAACTTCCATATTTCCTTATTCCTACCAAAGTGATAGGGGGACGTAGTTAAACATGACATTAACCTTGCCTACCCTAAGGATGATTTTCCTCTTCTTAACATCAACCAACTTGTTGATCTTATAGCTGGCCATGAGATGATATCTCTTATGGATGGATTCTCTAGTTATAATCAAATATTACTCCTTTCGAAATATCAATAAAAACCCACCTTCTACCCCTATCCTAAGAAGGCTAGTGTATTATGACCTACCAGTGCTTGAAATATGGTAGGTAGGAATCCATTGCCCTTTGGAAGGTAGCCTTCAACCCAAATTACCTAATGCATCCCCACCCTACCATGATATGATTATACCCTGAATAACCACCTTCACCCACGGAGTGGGTAATGATCCTTGATGAGATGCTCCAAATCTCTAATTCCATCCCACTCCTAACTAGAACCAAGTTTGCTTGAATTTTGTGAACACTCTATTAACTTATTCAATTCCTTCTTCATGAGGAATTGACCGATTTTGATGGGTTTAGCACTTGGATATAATTCAATTGTGTTTAGAGATAGATTGGGATTGAAACCCCTCAATTTTTTATAGCTCCAAGAAAATATATCTAGGAACTCTTGGAAAAGTTGCATGAACTCGTACCTTTCTTGCTTGGTTGCCACTTTACCAATTTGAAGTGATTTTCCTTCTCCCACCGAGATGGGCACTGAATCTTATCCATTGACTTGGATGTTTGCTTTCTCCTTCCTAAATTGATCATTAGGATTAAAGATGGAGTCCAAAGTGACAAGTATTTTTAGCAGTTTGATGGCTCTCAGCTGTACCACTTGATCACCATATTACTGTTCTAACTTTTCCTGATTTTTGGCTGAGAACTCAGCTTCTTATTGTAATAAATTGATGATTTGTTGGTCACTTTCAAACACTTTCCAACTTACATTATTGTCTGGAAATGATGGTCTTACAATCACATGAATGTTTAGCTACACTTTATCTTCCTTGATGCTCTCCACAACATCAAAGGCTGCTCTAACTACTGCAAGCCTATCAACAACTTAGTTTTCTTTTCTAGGGATGGAGTTGATGCCAAAGCCTTCAAAATCCTCAATGAGGTCCCACACCCTATTGTTATAACAATTAAGCGGGTCATTTTTAGAAGAATGTTGTACTTTAACTTGATTAACAATCAGCTCACTGTCACCAAAGACTTGTAAGTTTTTGATACCTGTCTTTCTTGACCAATGCAATTCTTGTATCAAAGCTTCATATTCAGCAATGTTGTTAGAACATGCAAACTGAAATCTAAAAGTTGAATAATACTTAATGCCTTAAGGTGAAACTAACATAGCCCCCCTGCACCTTGTCTACTTTTTGATCCATCAAAGAACAACTACCATACCCCATTATCATCTTTATGGTTTGGATTGGTGATGCTAGGAATAGGCTGATTTTCTTCATGCATGCAATAAGCTCCTAGTTCAGATTCCTATATTTCCTTGTAGGGATCAAAAGCATGTACCTATCTTGCTAATTCATCAAGAGTCAAATCTAGAATGCTCCCAACTTTGGTGTCAGCTTCATCTGTGCTTGGATAATCCTCTTGCTCAATTGCTGAATAGTTGACATTGATTGGGCTCAGAGTATGAGGCTCAATGTGAAAGTTTACAATAGGTTCAGACCTAATTGCGGCCTCAGTTCCATATCTAGTCTGAAACAACATGTGTGACCAATCAGCAGATAAATAGCCTTCAATTTTAGCAATGAAATCCCTTGAAAAACATAGGGCAAAAAGTGGAGGTAAATCTATTACTGAGACATCTTGCAAAACAGTGACATTGGGGCATGCATGCAAAGTGAGGTTCAAATCTTTAATTACCCCAAATGTTGTTACTTCCATCCCATCTAGCTATACCACCGCTTTAGATATGACTTCATATTGGAGGCCCATCTGATCAGCTATTTGCTTGGGCATCACATAACTACTTGCCCCAGAATCAATCATACAATTGTGTACTAGTTTATCCCTAATGATCAATGAAACATATAATGGAGGGGGATTCAAAAATTTACCTTGCTATCCTCCAAGCTTCCCCTTAGGTTGATCAGCATTTGTGAGTACCTTCTCTTGAATATGAGCTTGCTGATTTAAAGTTGACCAATCCTCCATGGAAGCTTGTAGTAGATCCCTTTGGCCTGGGATGGATAGTGATTCCCACATAGATATATTCAGATTTTTCTTCTTCATTTGTTCAATGATGTTAAATGGGGATGAAACATCTCTTTACTGCCTCTTAGCCTGCACATTCTTTTCTTGTACATCGTCTGCAACAACTGGCATTTGAGCTGGTCAAGAGGGTGGCTTGGGCTGTCCCTACACATTTGGAACTGAATTTTGCTTGCCAACACTTTGTGGAGTGATGGAAGGTTGTGGGTCACTTAGAGATAATGATTTCCCTTCACCAATATTCCACTTCTTTGACAATGTGTTAGATGTTACATTATGAGAAATTTTTTGATTCATACTACAAAAATCTTCAGCCTACCAATTCACAAGTGTAGTCTCATTTGGAGTTGTATTTTGCTGAGATGTTCCTTGTTGTTGGTTTGTTTCTTGACTCACCTCACTCTCTGTTAGAGTAGGTATTTACCTTAGCTCATGTTCACCTAGGTATATTATTTACCTTTATTATATTTATCCTCACCCACTTATGTGTGTGGATATTTATTTTTATTTATTTATATATTAGGAGATATTATCTAGTTGTTAGGTATAGTTCTTTCCTTGATCTATGGTATTGACTAGATCCTTGATGTCTAGTTCTCTCATAAATCTATGGACTTGAATAGTTCTTTGATGACTAGTTCTTTCCATGATTTATGGCTTGATCTATGACCTTGACTGGTTCTTAGATTGTTATTCCTTGCATATATAAGCAAGGCCCATTCTCATTGTATTTCATGGATTTCCATAATAATATATGATATTACTACTCATTTGTTTGCAAAGGTTTTGTGTAAAGTTATTCTGGTGAATTGCATTCATCTTATTGATCATGGTGTTTGATTAGCATCTATGTTCTTGGCTTGGTACGATCTGGTTATCATTCCTTTTATGGTATCAGAGAAGGAGATTGCTATTGACATTCGTCTATAAGTTTTATTTTGTAAATAATTTTTTTATATATTCATATATTTTGAGATTTGCTCGTATTTTGTTTCTGCGTGCATTTTTATGCAAAACAGAGGCTTCCATTGGATTTGTAAGGTGGAAAAACCCTAAGATCGACTATAAACTTGACCATTTCGGGAGGTAGTCATTTGTTTGGTTTTTTGTTATGCAGCTGGATTCATCTCGGGATTCACGCCGTACGGAAAAGGAAAGTAAGATTTTTTTTTTTTGGGTTTTGCTGGGTTTCTAAAAATCTGATTTGGGTTTTTTTTGTTGTGGCATAGCATTTTTGGTTTGCACACAAGAGGTATTTTTTCAAAAAGACGTTTCTTTCCTCTTTTGGCAGGGGTCCACGGATGTCGGCGCATTTTCTCGAAAACCAGCGACACTAAAATAAATAGTAGAGCATAATATTGAAAACCTTGTATCTTTTGATCAGTAACTCGGTTTTGAGTGCCATTTTTTGCAAAAGTGCGTAGTTTTTTATGCTCTTTCCATTGGAAATATTTATTTTGAGAATCACAATATAATTATAAAGTGCCAAAATCTTGGGGGGCTCTTGTTGCATTGCTTGGGGGTCTTGTTGCATTACTTGGATCTTCCATTTCCTTTGGTGATTTTTTTTAAGATGGCATCTACTTCTACCTTAACTCATGTTGAGCCATTAACAACACATAATTACCACACATGGAAATCAAGAATGGAAACAATAATTAAGCAGAAAGGATTATGGGCTTTAACTTCTAAAGAACAACCAGTGTTCACTAGAGAATATGAAAATTTTTAGTGCCAGTGCAAATTTGATGAGTGTATGGGTTTGATAGGAACTTATGTAAGTGACAGTATTTTATTTCATTTGGAAAAGTGTGACTCTCCTTTCAAAATATGGGAGAAATTAGAGGATTTATTTGGTAAGGTGGATCATATGAGAGCTATGCAACTTGAAATTGAGATCACCTCTCTTAATCCTGAAGATTTTCCAACAATTATAGACTATCTTACCAAGTTCAAGCATTTTTTGACACAGTTGAAGGGAAGTGGAAGAGATAAGAAAGATGAAGAGTGTGTTTACTTGATTTTATCCAAGTTGAGAGGACCATTCCAAATTTTTGCTTCTACCTTTTTCTCTAGCATGGATGCCTTAGGTGACACCTTCAAAATGCCTAACTTAAAAATATTTTGTGAAAGACTTACTAGGGAAGAATCTAAATTATCTCACCTCGAGTCTTCCACCTCTCAAAAGGTATTAGTTGCATCTAATCCTAAGGGCAAGGGAAAACCAAATAGTAAAACCAAATCCACACCTTCTCCATCTCAAAATGCTCCTAAACCCAAAGAAAACAACTCAAAACCCAAGGAGTCTTCTAAATCCAAGAATAAGTCTAGCCATTCATGCTCTTTTTATGGGGGTAGTAATCATGAAGAAAATAGGTGTTATAAGCGAATGCAAGCCTTAGAGGATGCAGTCAAGAAACACAAAATTTCTATCTCCACTCCACCTCATTCTAATCAGCATGGAAAAGCACTTAATGTTGTTGGAAGATCTCAGTCACCACTTGTAGACAATTTGGTTATAGATTATGGTGCTTCTCATCACATGACTTCTTCCAAGGAGTCTTTTGTTTCTCTAGGTTTGAGTTCTACTTCCAAAATTGAGGTTGGAGATTCTTCCTTTCTTTCTGTTGAGGGAAAAGGTGATATACAACTTGATGGTGGCAATATCCAAGATGCACTATATGTTCCTAACATCACTACAAATTTGATTTTTGTATATCAAATTTTTCATTCTGGTCAAGGGAAAACAATGACTTTTACACCACATGGGGCAGAAGTAAGAACTTTATTGGATCCTTTTTCACTTGTTGCTCAGGGTATTGTTGATCATAGTTTAAGAATATGTCACTTTGAAGGTTCTGATGACACTTCTATAGGGACAAGATTGGTTTCTCATTTAGATTCAGAGAGTAAGCTTTGGCATGAAAGATTTGGACATCTCAATTATAGATATTTGAAGGAGTTGAGCACTCATGGTATGGTAGATGGTCTTCCTAGAGTTTCTTGTCTTGAGGGAGTTTTTCATGGTTGTGTATTAGGGAAACAACACCAAGATCCTTTTCCTAAGAATTTTTCTAAGAGAGCTTCTTCACCACTTGAGCTTGTGCATAGTGACTTGATGGTTTTTCCTACCCCATCTTTCAATAGAGCTAAGTATGCACTTACATTTATTGATAATTTCTCGAGGCGTACTTGGGTTTATTTTCTCAAGTACAAAAGTGATGTTTTTTCACACTTCAAAATCTTCAAGGCTTTGGTCAAGAAACAATCTTCTAGTAGCATAAAGAACCTTCGCACTGATAATGGGGGGGAGTACTTCAGTAATGAGTTTTCTAAATTTTTAGAAACTCAAGGCATTATTCACCAGCATTCTATTCCTCATACTCCACAACAGAATGGATTAGCAGAAAGGAAGAATAGAACTTTGAAGGAAATGACTAACTGTATGATGCATTCTAGAGATATACCTCCTATCTATTGGGCAGAAGCAGTTAATTGTGCCAACTATATTTAGAATCACACACCACATAGAGCACTTGAGCATTTGACTCCAGAGGAAGCTTGGTCCAACACTAAGCCAGATGTCTCATTTTTTCGAGTCTTTAGGAGCCATGCTTGGGCCTTTATGCCAAAGAAGAAAAGGAAATCTTTGGATAAGAAGAGTAAACCCTTGATCTTTGTAGGGTATTGTGAGGACATGAGAGCTTATCGTCTTTTAGATCCTGATACACATGATGTTCTTTTTTGAACACATGTTCAGTTTGATGAGCGTTTCACTCCTCATGATTCTTCATCTTCTTCCATTCCTTCTTCTTCTTCATCTCATCTTGAGGATCTTTTATTTGAGGAGATTGGTGAGGAGGTTATAGATGCCATTGAGGATCCTATTCCCACTGATGTTGTCACTATGCCTAAGTGGTCTTGTACTACAGTTTCCGAGGCAACACCTTTCATAGAGGATATTCCACCCACTAGGCATCATCACACACATTCTATAGGTTCTGGAATTTTATGTTAGGAAGTTTCTGAGGATCCACAATATTTTTCAAAGGCTCATGGGATACAGGAGTGGGATGATGCGATGACAGTTGAGTATTCTTCTTTGATGAAGAATCATACTTGGGATTTGGTATCTCTTCCTAAAGGAAGAAATATGGTTATGTGTATAAGGCTCATCTTGCTACAAAGGGTTTTTCACAAGTCGAAGGTATTTATTACTCTGAGAATTTTGCACCCATTGCCAAGATGGATTACGTACACCTTGTACTTGCTATTGCTGCATCACAGGGGTGGTCCATATACTAGATGGATGTGAAGAGTGCCTTCTTACATGGAGATCTAAAAGAGGAAATATATATGGAGCAGCCGGCTGGATTTGTTCAGGATTCTTCTCTTGTTTGTTCTGAATGTCTCTCTACGGTCTCAAACAAGCCCCTCGGGCTTGGTATGAGAAGATAGATTATTTTTCTTCTATCTACTAGTTTTGTTTCATGTCCACTCCGATCATATAGTGTATCTCCAACATGTTGGTGAGGATATTGTGATACTTGTATTATATGTTGATGATCTGTTACTTAATGGTAGCTCTTCTTCCCACATTCAGACTATTCAGAGGGCTCTTTCTACATAGTTTGACATGACAGATCTTGGGCTATTGCATTATTTCCTTAGTTTGCAGATTTCTCAGACAGATTCAGGGATTCATTTGAGTCAGCAAAAGTACACCCATGATCTTCTTAGGTGCTTTGATATGGCTGATTGCAAGCCAAGTCCATCTCCTTTTCAGTCTGGAGTTACTCTTACATCCACATGTACCACACCACTTTGTGATCCTACATTATATAGGAAGTTGGTTGGGATTCTCATGTACTTGACCCATACTCACCCTGATATTTCATTTGCAGTAGGGCTTGTATCTCGGTTTGGAAATTCTCCTCATAGTAGTCATTAACAGGCTGCTAAAAGGATTTTGTGCTATTTGCATGGCACTTCCCACTTTGGCCTACACTATACTAGGGGCTCTACTCAGTTAGTTGGGTATACAGATTCAGATTGGGCAGGTTCTATTGATGACAGGCGTTCCACTTCTAGCTATCCTTTTTGTCTTGGTTCTTCTCTAGTTGCTTAGGCGTGCAAAAAGTAACAGGCTATTACACTTTCATCTTCAGAGGCAGAGTACATGGCAGTAGTTACAGCGATTTAGCAGATTCTTTGGCTTCGCTAGTTATTGATAGAGTTTGGATTCTCACAGGATTCATTGAATGTACTTTGGTGTGACAACCAAAGTACAATTCACATTTCTTGCAACACAGTATATTGAGATACACATCCACTTTATTCGGCAGCACATTCAGGATGGATTTCTTTGCTTAGAGTACCTTCCGACTCAGCAGTTTCTTGTAGACATCTTTATGAAGCATTTTGCCTCACCTCACTACCTTGAGTTGCATGGAATGCTTGGGGTTTCAGAATTTGCTCTTGGGGGGTGTTCGTGAGAACATCTTCCTTCTTCTTCTTCTTTCTCTTTCCTTATAGCAGGATTCTTTCCTTCTTTTGGTTTGAGATTTCTTCATGGATATATTGTACATGAGTACCTCATTAGGCCTAGTTGTCGAGACTCATACTGTGGACATGCCACTTCTATTTTGGCCCCTAGCTTCACTTGAGGGGGGGTGTTAGAGTAGGTATTTACCTTATCTCATGTTCACCTAGGTATATTATTTACCTTTATTGTATTTATCCTCACCCACTTATGTGTGTGGATATTTCTTTTTATTTATTTATATATTAGGAGATATTATCTAGTTGTTAGGTATAGTTCTTTCCTTGATCTATGGTATTGACTAGTTCTTTCCTAGATCTATGGTATTGACTAGATCCTTGATGTCTAGTTCTCTCATAAATCTATGGACTTGACTAGTTCTTTGATGACTAGTTCTTTCCATGATTCATGGCTTGATCTACGACCTTGACTGGTTCTTAGATTGTTATTCCTTACCTATATAAGTAAGGTCCATTCTCATTGTATTTCATGGAGTTCCATAATAATATATGATATTACTACTCATTTTTTTGCAAAGGTTTTGTGTAAAGTTATTCTGGTGAATTACTTTCATCTTATTAATCGTGGTGTTTGATTAGCATCTGTGTTCTTGGCTTAGTACAATCTGGTTGTCATTCCTTTTACTCTCTACACCAATTTTTGTCACCATAAAAGCTTGGTTCAAAGCACCATTGAAGCATATATGCTAGTTGTGAGGTTCATTGCATGGGAAACACCAATCATACTCTTGAGCTATGTTATTTTACACTGGCACTAAGGCTTTGGAGATAGATGCAACATTGGGGTTATAGGGCTGAAATCATCTATTGGCAGGAGGCCTTACTTGATTTTGATTTGCAGCTGGATTGCGTGGTATATTAGGCTGATATGGTTTCCTAGTAGGCTAATTTTGAGACTGATAAGAAGGTCTAAAACTTTGGGCTTACTACCTCTTGAGTGTAACCAGCTCATTGCCTAAATTTTGTAACTGTTTCATGAATTCTTGAAGTTCATTTGAGGCACTAGAGGATGAAGTAGAAGTTTCATTTGAACTCTGATTTCTAGGAGTGGGAATAAGAGCCAAAGTAAGTGCTTGACTAGTGCTTTGGTTTTGTAAGTTTTGATATAAGGACATGGGAGGCCTAGGTGCTAGTTTACCAGTTTGGATCAAACAATTCTCATCCCTAATGGAAATGCTATAAGATGCAGGTATATTTGCACCTCCCATGGATAGGATTAACATAGAAATATCATAATTTAAAGCTTTGAGATTGTATAAGAAAGCACCTTCAGCTGTTGGCCTTATTGTCATTGGGATTCTATCCTAGGTCCTTTGAAATTTGAAATTGAAGTCTGTTAACTACTCATTAGGAGCTCTCTTGATAGTTGACAGCTGTTCCAATAGAGACACATTATCTCCCTTTTCTCAAAACTACTCATGGAGAGCTATGCACAACTGGTTCCAATTTTAGATAGAGCCTGCCCCAAGAATCCAGAACCATTGCAAGGATTTCCCTTTGAATGAAGATGCCAACAATTTGATAGCAATTTACATCTCAACAATCTCATGGATTACACAAACATTAGCAATGTCTTTGACATGATCACCAGGAGTGGTCGTATTTTCCCTAGTAAAGTATGATATGTTCTTCAATGTTACAACTAGAACTAGGTTTTATGTATTGAGAGCAAGTGGGATGCTGCTAGTGAAGTTGACATAAGGGTTGTGTTGTGCCATTCTGATGGCCTAAGAACCCTTGTTTATTGGGTGAAAGGTCTACTAGGAGGAGGAGTTGATAGAGTTCTATTTGGTGGATATGGAGACCTTTGAATTCTTCTTCCTCTCTCTCTTCTTCCTAGAGGTAATTGCAGATACTCAGAAATCCCTCTTCTCTGGCCCTTGACCTTGTTTGGATCCTTCTCATGAATCTTTAGACTTGGACTGCAGAAACTAGTTGATTTATCTCTTTGGAGTCGCCAAATGTGAAAATCAAGGTTGTTTTTAAGCAAGAAACTTACAACAAATTCACATCAACATTTTTGTAATGAAAATGAAGACCTCTAAGGTCCCACTGGGCATGCCAAAACTATTAGTGCAAATCAGCGGCACCCGTGGATGTTTTCTCAGATTTCTAGTTTGATAATGGGCATCCAGTGTGATTGCACAACATGGAATCTTTTCCCCAAGTGTGGGACTTGAAAAAAATGGGGAAAAACTCTCCAAATTAAAGGTTGGTTCCTCTACTCCTCTGATCAGATGTATGCATGAAATTTGTGGAGGTTTAACTCAAAATCCTACTCTAATTCTACTAAGGAGACAAGGATAGAAGAGAGAAAAGAAGGTAAAACTAAACAAACAAGGTGATACAACAAATGAGTGATGGACATCTATTTTTGCAAATTGACACAGATTATAAAAATATATTAACATCATGCACAAATTTCTAAAATGTAATGAAGGATCAGAATGAAGCAAGAAACACAAGAAAGGATTGAAAACTCATTTACAGAGCTTGCATTGTCATTTTAATTTTAAAATACAGTGTATTACAACAACAAGGATGTAGAAAACATGTTGTAGTCCTCAAAAAGGTCTAATATTCCACAAATTCACTTGCCAGGGTGAAGGAGGGAGCCTGCAGAACATAAAAACATCCAACCCTTTATAAATGAGCCAAATTTGGCTTTTAACAATGAAAACCCAAGTTTAGGAAGGAGAAACACGAGAAAATTGAAATGAATGATTCAACCACTGACCAAATCCATCAAAATAGCATGAGTACCCTTAAAAGTTCATTCCCCAAGATTTTCGACCATGCTTGAGAAGAATGGAAGCCATACTACATTAAAAATGGTGGTTGGATGTCGGTTATGCTCTTTTCCCCATGCTAGAGGTGTTTTCTCATTTTTCTCTCACTAAACTCCACCAAATTTTTTTTTGAATATTTCATCTTGTAGATGACCTCAATAGCTTTCCAATAACACCAAAATCAAGGAAAACTAAGATCTAGATCAAAAGATATTCCCCTCTTAAGATTTAGGGCAAAACTAGGGCAAAAATCGGGTCGGTGGGCCAAAACCTATAAATTTTCCCCTTTTTTGAATTTGGGAAAAAAATCCCCAAAAATCTCCATGCCCCACCACTCCACTGTGATGTGGCACTTCCCCATTCATCCGTGGGTTCAAATGGCCTTTTTACGCTTTTTGAATTTTGGAAAAAATTCTAAAATTTCTCCGTGCCCCGTCGCTCCAAGACACATGTCATCCACCTACTCGCTATGGGCATGCACTCCAAATTCTTCTTTTGCGCTTCTGACCGTTTTGGAAAAAAATTGAAATTTTCCCCATGCCCCTAACCTCCACCGCGAATAGGACACATATCATCTTCTTATTAGTCCACGGGGTTTAAAACAAAACTCCCATTTCCTCCCTAATGGGCTTGTGGGCTGGTTTTTTCATTTTCACCTTTTGCTATTTTGGAAAAAAACCAAATTTCACTCCACCCCTCCGACCCCCACTAGTTCTATGGACGTGTGGCACATTTCTATTGGTTGTGGGCTTCTGGGCCAAAACTTTCATTGCACCATTTTGGAAAGTTTCTTAACTTACCCACGCTGGTCTGACCTCTGCTGCCACGCGACGCCTCCTCATTTGCGCAGGCCTCATGCCATTTCTTTCTCCGCAGGCCCACGTGTAAAAAATTTCTTTTACACCCCACTAACTCCTTGGTGAACATTCCAACTTCCCTTTGCTGACCTACCATTCCACCGCCACATGTCTCCATCTAATTGGTTACAGACCTTCCTAGGGAAAATTTCCCTCAAAAAATCCATCTAGCCATAACTTGTAAAATATGAGGAGTTAGAAGGAAAACTTTACCTTTCTGGAAAGGTGAGAAAATTATCTATCCGATGAAACTATTTCTAAAAAAATTTGAGTGCCTACAAAGTGGAAAACTTTGGCTGAGGCACAAGGAAGAAAGGAATGAAGAAAAGTAAAAAATAAGCAAGGGGCTTATTTTGGATAACAATTTAGTGACTCAGAGGGGTCATCTACCTACTGGATGAATGATCAGTAGCCTTTGAAGCATCCATTAGGCATGGAGTCATCAACTTAACTGCTTGGTACTATCAACTCATTAGAAAACTTTTAAAAAGAAGATTGTGAGAGTAGAACATCATCTGATTTGAAACATGGCCTGTAAAGATGCATCCTTGGGATAACAAAGCTTGTGCCAAAGCACTTAGGGAAATGAAAAACTAAGCTACAACAAAACAATGTGCACAAGACCTTGGAGGAATGAAAATCTAAGATAATATGTATAAGGTGACGAGTTTCCCTTCTAGTAGCAACTCTTTAGATGGATTCCATTAATTGAAATATGTAGTTCTTCACCATCCAATGTAGACAATTGGAAGGCATTGATGTTCTTACATTTTGTGACCTTATAGGGGCCACTCCAAATGGCATCAAACTTTGAATGCCTTCCTAGATTTACTCCATCTGCATCCCAATACAACACTAAATCTCCCATTTGGAAGGTTCTAGCCTTAGCTTTCCTATCAAATGTTCTCTTGATTAAGGCGTGGTCCTTCTCCATTGTTTGGGCTTCATGCTCTTTGATTTCTTGGAGTTATATCAATTCTACATATCTAACCTCCATGGGTTCAAACTCCAACAATTCCAATTGCTTCATGAGTTCCAATGTTGGCAACTCAAGTGACATAGGCAAGATTGCCTCTCTTCCATAAATAAGTCTGAATGGAGAGTTACCATTGGATCTCTTGGGAGTTATCCTATCAGCCCATAAGGCTGATTTAAGTTTAGTGTGCCAAGTCCTCTAATTTTCATCAAGTGTCCTCTTGATGATCCTTAATAGGTTCTTGTTGGTAGAATCAGCTTGGCCATTACCTTAAGGGTAATAATTTGATGAAGAGCTCAGATAAATCCCATTTTTAACAGCCCATTCAGTTACCTTTGATCCTATCAATGCCAAAGCATTATCTGATATTATAGTGGCAGGTATACCAAATCTGGTTATTATCCCCTCATAGAAGTCTAGAATGCTAGATTCATTTACCTCTTTGAGTGCCACCGCCTCAATCCATTTGGTGAAGTAGTCTGTTGCTATTAGAATCCACTTATGTCCTTGTCTTGAGTTTGGGTTAATGACTCCAATGAAGTCTAAACCCCATTACATGAATGGCTGGTCAACTGAAATTGGGTGCAATTGAAGGGTTGTTAATCTTTCCTTTCCTATGAAGAATGCACAATTTTTGCACCTCTTGATCCATACATAATAATCACTAAACACCTTGGAAAAATAATATCCAGCCTTCATAATCTTGAGGGGTGTCACTCTTGGAGAAAAATGACCCCCAGCTGATCCACCATGGACCTCTTCTAATATTGTCTTAATTTTATTTTTCCCAATGCATCTTAGTAGCACTCCATTTATATCATTTTTGAACAAGACACCATCAACAAGTGCATATGGGACAACATGCAATCTGAAGTGTCTTCTCTTGGTTTTGTTCATCTCTAGAGGGCATAGGATTATTTGCAAGAAGGGCATTATGTCTTGGATCCAACAAGAAGTGAGCATACCACCATTCTCTTCTTGAACACCTCTTTGTTCTTGGTTGTCTTACAACGCCAAAATAACATCCTTCTCATTGCTTTCTTCCATTGATTTTCTCAAGACCAGGTACTCATACAATCCCTTTCCTCAGACCAGCTTGGTGACTTTAATCTCAATGTCATACTCCATGACACAAGTAATTCACCCTGCACATTTTTTATTTAGATCTTTGTTGAGGAGGAAGTCCCTAACTCCCACATGAGAAACCAACAGTTGAACCTTGTTGTTTGAAACTAGATGCTTAAATTTCTTCAAGCTCCTAATCACTACAAGAACATGCTTCTCATTGAAGGAATACCTCACCTCATAGTCCTACAAGATTTGGATAAAGAAGGCAATTGGCTGCTCTACATTTTCTTTGTTCTGCTGTATTAAAATTGTAGAAATTGTATCATCACCTCCAAATGCATAAAGGATAAAATCCTTAGAGAAATCTGGGTTAATGAGAGTTGGAGCTTGTGAGATAGCCTCTTTGATTGCCTCAAAACTTGCTTTACCTTCAGCTGTCCATTTGAAATCCATACTTTTCTTCAACATCATAGTTATTGGCTTGATAAGGGCTGCAAGGTCTGGAAAAAACCTTCAAAAAAAATTGATTCTTCTAAAGAAACTTTGAAGGGCCTTCTTGTGACTTGGTAATGGCAGTGATTTTATTTCTTCAGCCCTCTCTAGATCAATTACTAATCCATCTTTGGAAACAATGTGGCCTAGGAGCTTTCCTTCATGAGCTAGGAAAATACATTTTTTGGGATTCAAGGATACCCCAAATCTTCTACATCTTTGGAACACTTGTCTCAAATGAAAGAGGTGATCTGCTGCACTTTTAGAAAATACAATAATATCATCTAGGTATATCAGCACTATTTTGTTGATCAATCCCTTGAATGCCATAGCCATTGCCCTTTGGAAGGTAGCTCTAGCATTAGACAGACCAAATTAAATTTTCGTATATGCATAAGTTCCCCATTTGGTGGTGAATTCTATTTTTAACTGATAATCCTCCTTTACCATGATCTGATTATACCCTGAATAACCATCTAGTAATGAAAACCTCTCAGAGCCAGCAACAACTTAAAAAATCTACTCCATAGAAGGAAGTGGGTAATGATCCTTAAGGGATGCTCTATTCAAATCTCTAAAGTCTACACACAATCTGATTTCTCCACTCTTCTTTCTAATTGGAACCAAGTTTGCAACCCAGCTTGAATGCTTGATGGGAAATATTATACTTACCTCTATTAACTTATTCAATTCCTTCTTCATGAGAGGCTCCATGTGTGGATTGACCAGTCTTTGTTTTTTCCTGATGGGTTTAGCTCTTAGATCTAATTCAATTGTGTGTTGAGCTAGCTTGGGATTGAAACCCCTCAAGTATTCATAGCGCCAAGAAAATATATCTGGGAACTCTTGGCAAAGTTGCATGAACTCATACCTTTCTTACTTGGTTGCCACTTTACCAATTTGAAATGATTTGCCTTCTCCCACCGAGATGGGCACTGAATCTTCTCCCTTGACTTGGAAGTTTGATTTATCCTTACTAAATTGATCATTAGGATTAAATATGGAGTCCAAAGTGACAATTCCTTCTGGTAATTTGTTGGTTCTCAGCTGTACCACTTGATCACCATATTGTTGTTCTAACTTTTCTTGATTTTTGGCTGAGAACTCAGCTTCTTCTTGTAAGAAATTGATGATTTGTTGGTCACTTTCAAACACTTTCCAACTTACATTATTGTCTGGCACTGATGGCCTTACAATCACATGAATGTTTGGCTACACTTTATCTTCCTTGATGCTCTCCACAACATCAAAGGATGCTCTAACTACTGCAAGCCTATCATCAACTTAGTTTTCTTTTCTAGGGATGGAGTTGATGCCAAAGCCTTCAAAATCCTCAATGAGGTCCCACACCCTATTCTTATAACAATTAAGCGGGTCATTTTTGGAATAATGTTGTGATTTAACTTGATTAAAAATCAGCTCACTGTCACCAAAGACTTGTAAGTTTTTTATACCTGTCTTTCTTGACCAATGCAATCCTTGTATCAAAGCTTCATATTCAGCAGTGTTGTTAGAACATGCAAATTGAAATCTAAAAGCTGAATAATACTTAATGCCTTGAGGTGAAACAAGCATAGCTCCCCCTTGGACCTTACCTACTTCATGATCCATCAAAGAGTAGCTACCATACCTCATTGTCATCTTTATGGTCTGGCTTGGTGATGCTAGGAATAGGCTGATTTTCTTCATGCATGCAATAAACTCCTAGTTCAAATTCCTCTATTTCCTTGTAGGGATCAAAAGCATGTACTTTGCTTGCCCATTCATCAAGAGTCAAATCTAGGATGCTTCCAACTTTGGTGTCAACTTCATCTGTGTTTGAATAATCCTCTTGATTAATTGCTAAAAAGTTGGCATTCATTAGGCTCAGAGTATGAGGCTCAATGGGAAAGTTTGCAATAGGTTCAGACCAGATTGAAGCCTTAGTTCCATATCTAGTCTGGAATAACATGTGTGACCAATCAACAGATAAATAGCCTCCAATTCTAGATGTGAAATTCCTTGACAAACATAGGGCAAAAAGTGGAGGTAAATCTATTATTGAGACATCTTGCAAAACAGTGACATTGGGGCACGCATGCAAAGTGAGGTTCAAATCTTTAATTACCACAATTATTGTTATTGTTTTCCCATCTAGTTGTACCACCCGTTTGGATATGACTTCATATTGAAGGCCAAGCTAATCAGCTATTTGCTTGGGCATCACAGAACTACTTGCCCTAGAATCAATCATACAATTGTGTACTAGTTTATCCCCAATGATCAATGAAACATATAATGGAGGGGGCTTCAAAACTTTACCTTGATATCCTCCAAACTTCCCCTCAGGCTGAGCAACATTTTTGAGTACCTTCTCTTACACAGCAACTTGCTGATTTGAAGTTGACCAATCCTTCATGGCAGCTTGTAGTAGATCCCTTTGGCCTGGAATGAATAGTGATTCCCACATAGATATATTCATATTTGTCTTCTTCATTTGTTCAATGATGTTAAATGGGGATGAAACATATATTTGTGCCCCTTAGCCTATACATTCTTTTCTTGTACATGGGCTGCAAAAGCTGGCATTTGAGCTAGTCTAGGGGTTGGCTTGGGCTGTCCCTGCACATTTGGAACTACATTTTGCTTGCCAACACTTTGTGGAGTGATGGAAGGTTGTCAATCACCTAGAGCTAATGATTTCCCTTCACCAATATTCCTCTTCTTTGACCGTGTGTTAGCTGCTACATTATGAGAAATTGGTTGATTCATACCACAGAAATCTTCAGCCTGCCAATTCACAAGTGTAGTCTCATTTGGAGTTGTAGTTTGTTGAGATGTTCCTTATTGTTGGTTTGTTTCTTGACTCACCTCACTCTCTATGCCAGTTGTTGTGACCATCAAATCTTTTTTCAAAGCACTGTTGAAGCACATAGACTGGTTGTGAGGTTCATTGCATGGGAAACACCAATCATACTCTTGAGCTATTTTCTTTTACACTGGTACTAAGGTTTTGGAGGTAGATGTAGCATTAGGGTTATAGGGCTGAAATGGTCTATTGGTAGGAGGCCTTACTTGATTTTGATTTACAGATGGATTGGGTGGCCTATTAGGCTAATATGGTTGCCTATTAGGCTGAGTTTGAGACTGATAAGAAGGTCTAAAACTTTGGGCTTGTAACCTCCTGAGTGTAACCAGCTCATTGTCTAAATTTTTTAACTATTTCTTGACTTCTTGAAGTTCATTTGAGGCACTAGACAATGAAGTAGAAGTTTCATTTGAACTTTGATTTCTATGAGTGGGAATAGGAGTAAAATTGATCAGGGGATAATTTTTGAAAATGATCCCTAAACATCCCTAAATGGTGTCAGTACAGAAGATCATCTCGAGAGCTTTCCAATGACTGTAAGAACGCGACAAACGGACATCGGGAGCTCTAGATATGTCCGGTCAAAGTTTGGTCAACGGAAAGTCAACTCTAAGTCAACTGGTCAATAATGGACCAATCGCGCTGCAACACGTGGCGAAAAGGCAAAAGGGAGTTGTTTGTTGGTTTTTGACCACCGGTCTTCGACGAGCGTAAAAAAATAAAGGTGCTCGGGAACAAGAGGCTCAACTTTTATTACGGAGGGGAGCCTGGCCGCCGTGTGGACTAAGGTATTATTGCCGACGTGGTGGGTCCACAAGCCACCACGTGGCTTGCCACCACTCGTCGAATTAACTTGATTTGCCTATCGAGGGTCGAAAAGTGGTATTTTATTGCCACATTTCATTTGGAATGTCATTATATTAATTGGGTCGAAATTATATGATCTTGATAAGATCACTTTTCATATTCCACACCTATATTAAACTTTCCATGCATATATTAAATTTTCCACGCCTTATTTTAAACTGTCCACCAAATGAGGGATTAGGAGCCTAAAAAAAAACATGCAATGCACCCCCAAAGTCAAAGCGCCTATTACATAGGCTTAGGTGGCTTCCTTGCCACTCTAAAAGCGCGCCCACTTGCTATTTTAAAACCTAATCCTAGTTTTCATGCACCCAATGTGGGATCTTAATCCTAAAAGGATAAACAAACAGCTAAGGAGGGGAATGGAACTCGGGTGGGCCGAGTAAAAAGATAAGCGCCCAACCATTATACCAGGAGGCACCTAAACAATATAAAAGGAGCTATATTCTATTTGAGTAGGAGGGAGGTACAGGTCTATGCAAGAAGCTTAAGGACCAGATTGCAGAGAACTCTATTTTTGAAGGCCGTACACTCAGATTGGGAATTCGGAGTAAAAAGATAAATGTAGAGAATTCTGAGATGATTCCAACGATGTAAGGTTTGATCTTTTTTGATGATTTTTAACCTATTTTTGGAAGCTTTGAATGCAGATTTTAACAGGGATCTTCAAGACAACCAGTTGGAAAACACGAATTTCAATGCACTTCTAGTCTGAATTGTGACTTGGTGTAAACATGAAAAGTGTTCAGAATTCAGATCTGATATGATTTGTTTTCATAGATTGTTTTTAAATCTCCATTTGTAGGTGTTTTTCTAACACAGTTGCAGGGAGATCACATTGTGAAAACACTATAGAAGCCACAGATCGTTCTTGGGACAGTTTCTGCTATTTTTCAGAGTTCTTGGGACATTGATAAGCTCATTTGCAGGTTTTGATTCATTATTTATTGTTTGAAAGAGTTATTGTACTTGCATTTCAATATTATTAATGGATCAGTTGAATCTGAACTCGGGGACGTAGGAATTCCGAACCCCGTAAACAATCTCTTTTGTTATCTGAGTCTTTTTAGTTTTTCTGATTATTTATTTGCTACACAAGTTTTCCGCACTTCTATGGATGCAAAAATAATCAGAATTTAATCAATTTTTGGATTCAAGAATACTTAAAATTGGTTAAGAAAATCACGATCTTTGGAAACTTATAAAGTGATAAAAAATACAACATCATGTTTTCAGATCAAGTTTGGTATCAGAGTAGTTAGATTGCCGGATTAGCTTCTAATTGTGTTTGGCTTCAGTTTCAGTATTGATTTCAGTTTTCAGTGTGCAGACATTTTGGGGCTTGTTAATCTTCTTTTGCAGTGTGTAGTTTTGGAAGTACAGGTTGTGTTTGCAGGAACAGGGAATCATGGGCAAGTCATCCAAACAGGAGCAACTGGATGAGCTTGAAGCCATAAACCGCCAACTCCAAGAAGAAAAATCTTTCTTGAGAGCTAATTTTTATTCCTTAGAAGAGGAAATCGTGCGGTTAAAATTTGAGCCACAATCCTCTATAACCAAGAAAGAGGAGTATGTCAACAAGATGCTTGAAGAGAGCAAGAAGTTGATGGGCTTTGTGAAAGAGTTGCAGGAAGAAATACGAACCAAGGATGCCCTCTTGGAAAAGCTGCAACAAGGTGAACACAAGAAGGAAATGCCTTCCAAATCAGATGCAGGTACTATGACAGAAGAATGCACTGTAAGTTGTTCACACTTTAATTCTTCCTCTCATTCAGTTTCAGATGTTCCTTTGGGTCAGTTTGAAAAACACACTAAGGGAATTGGGTCTAAGCTAATGGTTAAGATGGGATTTAATGGAATAGGCCTTGGTAAAAATGGACAAGGTGATGCTAACCCAGTACAGGTAGAGGATCAGCCTCGGTTTGCAGGTTTGGGTTACTCTAGTGGGAAAATGGAAATTGGAGAAAGTTCCAAAGCAGCTAAAGGAAGACAAGCTTCCAACAGCCAAGGATCTACACCACTAGAATTGCAGGATTCCGCCATCAGGAGGAACAATGAAAGGTGTAAGAAAATAGGTAAAAGAGGTAATCATATTCCACCTCCTTCCACTTACACTAAAAATAGCACTAAGGGAAAATCAAATCCTAAAACTTCTAATAAACTCTTTCAGTTGGAACAATATAGCTTTGGTAGACAGAAATACGCTTTCCCTTGCACATTTTGTGAAGGTACTAATCATTCTGTTGCATATTGTTGGAAGAGGAAAAATTTGATTAAGAAGTTAACGCCTTTTGTGAATGATAAGGCAGGTGCTAAAGACCAATCTCACCAAGGAAAGGTGAGAAATGGCAAGAAGGTTACCTCTCCTAAACAGGAAAAATCATTCTCGTAGACAGAGTTCTAAGAATGGTAAAATGGGTAAGATTCCTAAAAACAGGGAAGTTAAATTTTGTTCCCATTGTAATAGGAATGGTCATCATGTTAAGGTTTGTTGGTTTTGTTCCTAAACAACAAAATTGGAAAGTTGTTAAAAAGAACAATATTGTAAAACCAACAGTGCTAAACCTAACTAAAACTCATTGTGGTACTGAGGAGGTAAAACAACCAAAATGGAAAAACCCAAGTGATTGGTTTAGAAAAACACTCCTCAACTTTATATTTGCACTACAGTAAATTGTTGATAGTAGGCAAGCAAAAAAAATTTAGAGCTATATTTTAGGGATTCCTATTGATTGATAAGGATTTGTTCCTAAGTTGATATTTAAGCTTTGAAAATGAATGGAAAAAGATGAAGAGAAGATTTGAGTGATAGGTTCATCATACTCATGTTTTGTTTTCTTAGATTGGTTGGTAGTTCCATTGTTGAAAACACTATGCAGGGATAGGCATCAGTAGCATGTCTAAATTTGAAACTTGCAGTTGTAATCAGCATAATCACAAAGTGTCAGTTGAACACTAGCTTCTGTTATAGATGGGTGTTATTATTTGACTTATTATTTGTGATGGTGATACAGTGTTTTGGCATATTCATGTTGATTCAGTTATTGACTATAGCTTTTTTGGGCGTTGATAGTCTATTATATTCTGATAGTGAATACTTGTAGTGGTTACAGTTTCAGATGGGCAGTGGGCACTAGCCTAATTGTGGGCAGTTTAGATGTCTTGTATACTGATTCGTGTTATGGAATTGTACTTTTTGGTAATCAGCCGTATCACAAAGTGACAGTTGAACACTAGCTTAATTGGGTGTTATTATCTGGGTCAGTTATTTGTGATGGCATTACAGTGGGGTATGACAGTTCACAATTGTGCGTAGAGTTGATAGGGTTGTAGCGTTTCAGTTGAACACTAGCTTAATTGGGTGTTATTATCTGATCGGTTATGTGACTAGCTAATCAACTATTTGCGTTTATTTAACCTATAATGTTATTTTGGGTTCTTGTATGTGTTTGTGCAATGCAGGAAGAGATAGCATGTTTTTGTGGGTTGATACACAACTTTTTGTGGACAAAAAAGCCTTTCTTAGTGGGGAGGTGTGATCAAGGGATCATTTTTGAAAACATTCTCTAAACATCCCTAAATGGTGTCAGTGTAGAAGATCATCTTGAGAGCTTTCCAATGACTGTAAGAACACGACAAACGGACATCGGGAGCTCTAGATATGTCCGGTCAAAGTTCGGTCAACGAAAAGTCAACTCTAAGTCAACTGGTCAATAATGGACCAATCGTGCTGCGACACGTGGCGAAAAGGAAAAAGGGATTTTTTTGTTGGTTTTTGACCACCGGTCTTTGACGAGCGTAAAAAAATAAAGGTGCTCGGGAACAAGAGGCTCAACTTTTATTACGGAGGGGAGCCCAGCCGCCGTGTGGACTAAGGTATTATTGCTGACGTGGTGGGTCCACAAGCCACCACGTGGCTTGCCACCACTCGTCGAATTCGCTCGATTTGCCTATCAAGGGTCGACAAGTGGTATTTTATTGCCACATTTCATTTGGAATGTCATTATATTAATTGGGTCGAAATTATATGATCTTGATAAGATCACTTTTCATATTCCACGCCTATATTAAACTTTCCATGCATATATTAAATTTCCCACGCCTTATTTTAAACTGTCCACCAAATGAGGGATTAAGCGCCTAAAAAAAACATGCAATGCGCCCCCAAAGTCAAAGCACCTATTACATAGGCTTAGGTGGCTTCCTTGCCACTCTAAAAGTGCGCCCACTTGCTATTTTAAAACCTAATCCTAGTTTTCATGCGCCCAATGTGGGATCTTAATCCTAAAAGGATAAACAAATAGCTAAGGAGGGGAATGGAACTCGGGTGGGCCGAGTAACAAGATAAGCACCCAGCTGTTATACCAGGAGGTGCCTAAACAATATAAAAGGAGCTATATTCTATTTGAGTAGGAGGGAGGTACAGGTCTGTGCAAGAAGCTTAAGGACCAGATTGCAGAGAACTCCATTTTTGAAGGCCGTACACTCAGATTGGGCATTCGGAGTAAAAATATGAAATGTAGAGAATTCTGAGAAAATTCCAACTATGTAAGGTTTGATCTTTTTTGATGATTTTTAGCCTATTTTTGGAAGCTTTGAATGCAGATTTTAACAAGGATCTTCAAGACAGCCAGTTGGAAAACATGAATTTCAATGCACTTCTAGTCCAAATTGTGACTTGGTGTAAACATGAAAAGTGTTCAGAATTCAGATCTGATCTTAGAAATATGATTTTTTTTTCATATATTTTTTTTAAATCTCCATTTGTAGGTGTTTTTATAACACAGTTGCAGGGAGATCACATTGTGAAAACACTGTAGGAGCCACGGATCGTTCTTGGGACAGTTTCTGCTATTTTTCAGAGTTCTTGGGACATTGATAAGCTCATTTGCAGGTTGTGATTCATTATTGATTTTTTGAAAGAGTTATTGTACTTGCATTTCAATATTATTAATGGATCGGTTCAATCTGAACCCGGGGACGTAGGAATTCCGAACCCCGTAAACAATCTCTTTTGTTATCTGAGTCTTTTCAGTTTTTCTAATTATTTATTTGCTACACAAGTTTTCCACACTTCTATGGATGCAAAAATAATCAGAATTTAATCAATTTTTGGATTCAAGAATACTTAAAATTGGTTAAGAAAATCACGATCTTTGGAAACTTATAAAGTGATAAAAAATACAACATCACGTGAGATCAAAAAGTAGGTGCTTGACTAGTGATTGGGTTTTGTAAGTTTGGATATAAGGGAATGGGAGGCCTAGGCACATGTTTACCATCTTGTATCAAACAATTCTCAGCCCTAATGGCAATACTATAAGATGCAGTTACATTTGCACCTTCCATGGATTGGATTAACATAGAAATATCAGAATTTAAAGCTTTGAGATAGTATAAGAAAACACCTTTAGCTGTTGGCCTTACTATCACTAGGATTCTATCCCAGGTCCTTTGAAATATGAAATTGAAGTCTGTTAGCTACTCATTAGGAGCTCTCTTAATAGTTTTCAGTTGTTCCAATAGAGACAAATTATCTCCCTTTTCTCCAAACTAATCATAGAGAGCTATGCACAACTAGTTCCAATTTTGGATAGAGCCTGTCCAGAGACTCCTGAACCATTGTAAGGCTTTCTTTTTGAATGAAGATGCCAACAATTTGACAACAATTTACATCTCAACAATCTCATGGATTGCACAAACATTAGCAATGTCTTTGACATGATCACCAGGAGTGGTCTTATTTTCCCAAGTATGGGATGTTCTTCAATGCTACAACTGGAAATGGGTTTTTGCATTGAGAGAAAGTGGGCTGCTACCAGTGAAGTTGACATAAGGGTTGTGTTATGCCATTGTGATTGGCCTAAGAACTCTTGTTGATTGGGTGAAAGGTCTACTAGGTGGAGGAGTTGATAGAGTTCTGTTTGGTGGATATGGAGACCTTTGAATTCTTCTTCCTTTATCTCTTCTTTCTAGGGATAACTGTAGATACTCAAAAAATCCCTCTTCTCTAGCCCTTGACCTTGTTTGGATCCTTCTCATGAATCTTCAGACTTGGACTGCTAAAACCAATTGATTTATCTCTTTGGAGTCACCAGATGTGCAAATTAGGGCTCTTTTTAAGAAAAAAACTTACAATAAATGCACATCAACTTTGTTGTAATGAAGATGAATACCTCTAAGGTCCCACCAGGTGTGCCAAAACTGTTAGTGCAAATCAGCAACACCCCTAGATGTTTTCTCATATTTCTAGTTTGGTAATGGGCATCCAATGTGATTGCACAACATGAAATCTTTTCCCCAAATGTGGGACTTGTAAAAAATGGGAAAAAACTCTCCAGATTAAAGGTTGGTTCCTCTACTCCTCTGATTAGATGTATGCATGAAATTTGCAGAGGTTTAACTCAAAATCCTACTCTAATTCTTCCAAGGAGACAAGGATAGAAGAGAGAAAAGAAGGTAAAACTAAACTAACAAGGCGATACACCAAAGTAGTGATCGACATCTACTTCTACAAATTAACATAGATTATAAAAATGCAACAACATCATGCACAAATTGCTAAAATGTAATGAAGGATCAGAATGAAGCAAACAACACAAGAAAGGATTGAAAACTCATTTACAGAGCTTGTATTATCATTTTCATTTTAAAATACAGTGCATTACAACAGCAAGGATGTAGAAAACATGTTACAGTCCTAAAAAAGGTCTGATATTCCATAGGGTGAAGGAGGGAGCCTGTAGAACATAAAAACATCCAACCCTTTACAAATGAGCCAAATTTGGCTTTTAACAATGAAAACCTGAGTTTAGGAAGGAGAAATGCTGGAAAATTAAAATAAATGATTCAACCACTGACCAAATCCATAAAAATAACATGGGTAGCCTTAAAGGTTCATTCCCTAAGATTTCTGACCATGCTGGAGAAGAATGGATGCCATACTGCATTAAAAATGGTGGTTGGATGTTGGTTATGCTCTTTTCCCCATGCTAGAGGTGTTTTCTCATTTTTCTCTCACTAAAATCCACCAGTTTTTTTTAAGATACCATATTGTAAAGGACCTCAATAGCTTTCCAATGACACCGAAATCAAGGAAAATGAAGCTTTGGATTGAAAGATATGCCGCTCTGAAGATTTAGAGCAAAAGTAGGGCAAAAGTAGTGCAAAAATCAGGTCGGTGGGCTGAAACCTAAAATTTTTCCCCTCTTTTGAATTTGGGAAAAAATCCCCAAAAAGCTCCATGCCCCGCCACTCCACTGCGATATGGCACTTCCCCATTCATTTGTGGGTTCAAATGGCCTTTTTACACTTTTTGAATTTAGGAAAAAATTCAAAAATTTCTCCGTGCCTCGCCTCTCCAGGACATGTGTCATCCTCCTATTCGCTACAGGCATGCGCTCCAAATTCTTTCTTTGTGATTCTGACCACTTTGGAATTTTTTTCAAATTCTCCCCGCACCCCCGACGTCTACCATGAATAGAACACGTGTCATCTTCTTATTAGTCTGTGGGGTTTAAAACAAAACTCCCATTTCCTCCTTAGCGGGCCTACGGGCCGGTTTTTTCATTTTCACCTTTTGCTATTTTGGCAAAAAACCAAATTTCACTCCGCCCCTCCAACCCCTGCTAGTTCCATGGACACGTGGCACATTTCTATTGGTTGTGGGATTCTGAGCCAAAACTTTCATTGTGCCATTCTGGAAATTTTCTTAACTTACCCACGACGGTCTGACCTCCGCCACCACACGGCGCCTTGTCATTTGTGCGGGCCTCAATCCATTTCTTTCTTCGCGGGCTTACGGGAAAAACATTTCTTTTGCACCCCGCTCACTTCTTGGAAAAAATTCCAACTTCCCTCTGCTAACCTTGTTAGGATAAAATATTATATTAATTATGCATAGTTCAATTATTTAATTAATTTTATTAATTAAATAATAATTGTTATTTTGTTATATGGTTAATCAACCATATTTGTCTTTTATTTCATACTGTTATATTGTTGTGAACAATATATTTGTATCTATTCATTTGCTGCTTCTCGGATGTTATTGGAAGCTTATTGTTTTTAGCATTTGGTTGCACCTGTGCAACTTATTCTCCTGTGTGTATTTGGCTGTGCAATATCTATAAATATTGCAGCCCATTCTCTGTAATGGTTGATTGATTGAGATTAATAAAGTGATCAGGCTTCCGTCCCTGTTTTTCAATCATCATTTGGTACCAGAGCGAATTGAAGCTCCTGGCAAGGTTGGAGAAGGTTGCAGAAGAAGGAGAATTCGTGGAGAAGAAATCTGCACCAGAAGGAGAGCCAGTGCTACCTCCTGCAGCTTCCCAGAACCCCCTGCAAACCCACAACCTCCTGTTCAGTTCCAGGTGTTTGGAACGAATTTTTTTTTTACACTGGTGCAGTCAGCACCAGGCAAAATTTGCAGCAGGTATTCAATTTTTTTTTAAAAAAAATTATTATTATTTTTCTCCCCATTTGGGGTTTTATCTCTAAATATTAGAGATGTTTTTAGTCTCTGTTTTTTATCCAACCTCTACATTTAGAGGTATATCTAGTATTGGAGGATTATGTGCTATATTTGGAGGCTGAGCTTTAGTGTAACGACCCTGCACACAAAGAAAGTAGTAGTTAGCATTTCCAAAGCAGAGGAAAAGAGCAACCTGTGCACACAAGAAAGAAGCAAATCAAACAAACAAACAAAAAAAAATAGTGAAAGAGTATTACATCAAGCGGCCCGGCCAAAGCTTCAGCCTGTCCTCCCCGCGACCTGTGCACAGCCAAAGCTCTGCGACCTGTACTAAGACAAACAACCAAAGCAAACAAAAAAAGGGGTCAGAGCATAATCGGCTAGAGCAGCATAGAAAGGAATCAAAGAAAAAAATGTTTTTTGAGCAAAAGCGACCTCATTTCCAAATCCACGCGCCTACATAAAGGAGAAAACAAATAAAAAGGGTGGCCAAAGCCTGCAAAAGTCACCTCATCCTACTCCACGTGCATCTGTGCACCAACGAACAGTCAAAGCAGCCAACAAACTCTCAAAGCAACCTGCACAAGCAAAAAAAAAATAGCGGCCCAAACAGTGTGTGGAAAGAGAAAAGCGGCGGAGGAAAGAAGGCAGCGGAAAGGAAAAGAAAACACAAGCTTCAGATCTGGATTTTGAGCAATGAAACCCTAAAAATTCCTCTCACCAGCATGCGACATGTGGAATCTCTGTCAGGTCACATTTTTTAAAGAGGTAAGTCGATTTTACTTGTCAATAAATACAAGTTCCTTCCTTTCATAGCTCAAGCGCCCTAAGTGGCCAAGTTGGTTATTGCATGCACCTTGGGAGTAAGAGGTCTGGGGGTCAAATCCCACCAACAACACTCAAAAACTCACCTTTTGAAATTTGGCAGAATTTTTGGTGAGACTGCTAAATTTAGCAGGTTTTTTGAATTTAGTTATAACTAACTAAATTTAGTGGAGAAACCCCTAAGTTAGGGTAAATTTTTTTTTTCTCCCATCTGGTCTATTTTTTCATTCCAAACATTTTTTGCAAAGGGAGACCCATCTAAAAATTGCATTTTCAGCTATTTTTTTGCAATTTTTAGCATTTTGGGTCGTATTGGGCTCAGGAGGCCACCAGGACCCGCGAAACTAATTTTTTTTTCCTGTCATTCAAATTGTACAGTTTTTTGAATGTAAATTATATACTGCTACATATTGTACTAATTTTTAGGTTGCCATAGTCAACTACAAAACTTTGTAACTGCTCAAAAACTGGCAGAATTGTAATAAAAAACAATAAAATTAGTTCTGTAACACTCACGAGATCCTAGATCTCATTCGCAGCGTTCGGTATATACGGTGCCTCTAGGAAGCACTTACAGGTAAATCCGTCATGATTACTACTACACTTAACGCGTAATATAGCTGCAACAACGTCATTTGGGCATCGTCCCTATAAATCGACGGGGAGTAATAAGGTCATAGTGCACACACTATGAACCATCCCATCTGTCTGTGAACGATTGCAAGACATAAATCCAGACTGAGAAATTATCTGAGTATATAGCGAAGTTATGCGTGCGTATGAGGATATTTCTTTGAGCCGGTGTCAATAATCACACAGACCCCATCAGTACTGTCTTGGTACCGCGTATTGAATTCTTTCACGTACGTTAATGCCTCTTTCACGTACCACTGGGTATATAGAAAGTGCGAGCTTCTTCCATGTACCGACGGGTATATCGGAAGGGCGCGTATATAGAAAGGTTCGGTATATCAGACTGATGGTATATAGATTGGGAGACCTAATACCTGGAGTGATAAGAGCCAAACCCTGTCAGTGATCTCTGCAAAATGGGCACCAATGCCCCCAATTTTTTTCTTCCGGATTCACAATTGCTCAGAGGAAGAAACTATGCTGCATGGAAGACAAAAATAAAGACACAACTTGAGTTTGAAGAAATCTGGCATGTTGTGAATGGTACTTTGACCAGATCAACTACTGATACAACACAACAACAATAGTCTGATAGATTGGATCATAAGGCCAAATTCATCATCTTGTTTGGAGTGTACAACAATGTGCAACCCCATATTTGAGATGCCAAAATAAGCCAAAGAAGCATGGGATAAGTTGAGCACAATATATGAGGCCAAAAACAAGAATGTCATACTCAATTTGCAAAGTCAGTTACACACACTGAAGTTCAAACAAAATTATAAAATAGAATCTTTCTTGAGAAGAGTTGCAGAGTTTAGGGCTTCACTTCTAGCCCTAGGAGAAGTAGGTCATAGATGAAGCTCTCATTCCTATTGTTTTGAGATCTCTCCCTTGTTCTTACTGCATTTTTGTAACAACACTAAAATTTTCAGATACGACAGCTAGTTTTGACAAGCTGGTAAAATTACTACAACAAGAGGAAGCCATGCATAACAAGGATGATGAAGAGGAGCAAGCAATTTCTTCTCATCAAAAATGGAAAGGAAAAGGAAAAGGTAAACCTAGTTCCTATCAAAATTCCCAACATCAAAATCAAGTATCAACATCAAGGGGACAAATCGATTAGAAGAAGCAATGTCCAATCTGTAAAAGAGGACATGAATTGATAATATTGTTGGTATAAACACATACAAGAAAGGTTCATCAAGTAATTTTGGACCTCAACAACAAACAATCTCACAAGGGACATACAAACTACATATCAAGGGAAGAAAAAGGGTGGAACTAGAAAAGAAGACCCCATCAGCAAGAAGAACATTCAGATAATGAAGACTAATTGTACAATGTTCGATTAAGTAAACCTTCCACATCATCTAGTGATGTCTGGTTTGTTGATTCAGTAGCCACTCGACACATGGCTGGCCATAGATATTGGTTTACTTAAATGAGGGACATGCCTTCAAAAAACCATGTTTCGTTGGGTGATGATTCTTCATATACAGTTCAGGGGATTGGGAACATTTCTCTACCCCTTAGTTCATGCAACTATAGACTATAAGATGTCTTATATGTCCCTGGGTTGACTAAAAAACTATTTTCAGTCAGTAAACTCCTAGATCACAAATTAAAAATTGACTTTTATATTCATTCTAGCAATAAATCATGTTTAATTCGAGACAAATTATGAGGCTTGAAAATAGTTGCAAAAGCCTCCAATGTGGGATGCATGTTCCATCTTGATTTTTTCCACAGAGATGATCAAGAACTTGTGGCTAAGAACTCTATCTCTTCACAGTTGTGGCATCAAATACTTGTTCATGTTAGTTTCAAGTTTCTTGAGACACTTCACTGAGGCAATATGGTACATGGGTTACCATCTCTTAAGAAGGATACAGACAAGTGTCCTCACTGCCTAGCAGGAAAACAACACAGAGCTTCATTCCAGAAGAGTACATATCGAGCTCATGGTAAGCTTGATTTGGTTCATACTGATCTTTTTGATCTGATGTAACTGAATCATTCTGGATATCAGTACTTTATGCTTTGTGTTGATGATTATTCAATAAAAATGTGGATTTTTTTTCTTCACAAGAAAAGTGAAGCTTTTGAAACCTTCAAGAAATTCAAAGTATCTATTGAGAATGAAACTGGTCATCACATCATAACTCTCCTCTTAGATCGAGGGGGTAATTCACCAGTGATGAGTTCAAAGACTACCTACAATCTCATGGTATTCCTTGACAAATTCCTCCTCCACACACACCACAAAAAAATGGTGTTGGTGAGAGAAGAAATCGTACTATCATGGAAATGGCACGATGCATGATCAATGACTTTGGACTTGTAAAGACATTCTAAGCAAAAGCATCAAAGAAAGTTGTGTATTTATTGATCAAAGTGCCCACAGTTCCTCTTGACGGAGTAACACCACATTAATTATGGTCAAAATGGAAACCATATGTTGCATATCTTAGAGTATTTAGGTGGAAAGCAAGTATGCACATACCCAAGGAGAATAGAAAGAAATTGGATATGAAATCACAAAAATTCATCTTCATTGGGTACAGTGAAGAGACTCTTGGGTACAAATTGATGGATCCTAAGGCCAGGAAAGTCTACACTAATAGATATGTTAAGTTCTTTGAGAAGAAGGAAGCATAGTCTCCTCCTCTAAACTCGCCTGATGTAGATTCTTCACTAGTTGTAAAAACTGAAGCTTATATTCCCACAGATGATGAAAGTGATGATGGGGATGATGTTGATGATCTGATTGAACCATAACCCATGGGTACAGTTTAGCATATGCCCAAGTGGTATACTCACACATTACGAGATGCAAGAATGGATTCTCCACTGGATACATCCACTCCTAAACCACATACTTGCAGTAAAGCAAGAGAAGAAGTAAACTTTTCTTTGATGAGTAGAGTTATTGAGTCTAATGAGTCCTCTATAGTCCAGGAAGCCCTACAGTCAAAATCTTGGAAATATGCCATGTACGTTGAGTATTAGTCATTGATGAAAAATAACACTTGGCAGATTTTCGATCTTCCACTAGGGAAGAAAACCATTAGATGCAGATGGATATTTTTTAAAAAGTACAAAACAGATGGGACGATAGACAAGTATAAAGAGAGACTTGTAGCAAATGGGTATACACAAAAAGAAGGCATTGACTATGAGGAGACATTTTCTCCCACAACTAAGATCAAAATTATTAGGATGATCTTTTCTCTAGCTGCATAGTTTGGTTGGAAATTCCATCAGATGGACGTAAAAACTACCTTTCTGAACAAATATTTACAAGAAGAATTCTACATGACTCAACCTGAGGGATATGTTGTACCTGGTCAAGAAGAAAAGGTATGCTGACTCAAGAAATTTTTGTATGGCCTCAAATAGGCACCCCAAGCATGGTACATTAAAACTGATCAGCATCTCGTACAACATGGATTTGTTAGAAATCCATATGATCCCAATCTTTACCTAAAAAATCAAGGGGGGAGATTGTGATTATTTTTTATATGTCGACAATCTAGTCATCAGTGGAAGCTGAGTGAGGGTGATCGATGCAATGAAGAAATATCTTAATCGATCGTTCGACATGATAGATCTTGGGCTAATGCATTATTGTCTTAGATTGGAAGTATGATAGAAAGAGAATCACATTTTTGTTTCTCAGATGAAATATACCAAGAAAACGCTTGAGAAATTCAGGATGATGGATTGCACACTTATTGCTACACCTATGGAGAATAGATTACAGTTATCTCATTCAGATCCATCTCCTAAGGTAAATGCCACTCTCTATCGACACTTGATTGGGAGTCTCATTTACCTTACTTATACTAGACCATATATCATATTTGCAGTGAGTTATTTATCCAGGTTCATGCATGAACCTAAATTTTTTCATTGGAAAGCAGCAAGGAACATCTTAAGATATTTCAAAGGATCAATGGATCTTGGTCTAGAATACAAGAAGAACAAAAACTTCTTGTCAGGATATTTGGATTCAGATCATGCAGGAAATATTGATGACAAAAAATCCACTTTAGGGTTTGTGTCCTTTATGGGATATGGACCAATATCATGGGGAAGCAAAAAAAACACTTTGTTTCTCACTCTTCCACAAAAGTCAATTATCGTTCTACAGGAGAAGCTGTTTGTGAAGCGATTTGGCTACGTCGCATACTAGAAGGACTTGGAATACCACAGGAAAAACCTACTACCATGTATGTTGACAATGAAGGTGTTCTCAAACTTTTTCGCAATCCAGTTATTCACGAGAGAACAAAGCACATTGAGGTTCAGGTTCATTTCATACGCGAACATGTGTTGAAGCATAACATCCAACTTCAATTTTTTCCAATGGCTGAACAACGAGCAGATATTTTCACAAAGTCACTTGCACGTGACAAGTTCGAGTTGTTCAGAGCATTTCTCTCCTCATCTCTTCAGACAATGCACAATTAAGGGGGGGAATGTTAGGATAAAATATTATATTAATTATGCATAGTTCAGTTATTTAATTAATTTTATTAATTAAATAATAATTGTTATTTTGTTATATGGTTAATCAACCATATTTGTCTTTTATTTCATACGTTATATTGTTGTGAACAATATATTTATATCTATTCATTTGCTACTTCCCGGATGTTATTGGAAGCTTATTCTTTTTGGCATTTGGTTACACCTGTGCAACTTATTCTCCTGTGTGTATTTGGCTGTGCAATATCTATAAATATTGCAGCCCATTCTCTGTAACGGTTGATTGATTGAGATTAATAAAGTGATCAGGCTTCCGTCCCTGTTTTTCAATCATCAAACCCACCATTCCACCGCCACGTGTCTCCATCTAATTGGTTGTGGACCTTCCAAGGGAAAATTTCCCTCAAAAACTCCGCCGAGCCATAACTTGCAAAATACAAGGAGTTAGAAGGAAAAATTTACCTTTCTGGAAAGGTGAGAAAATTATCTATTTGATGAAACCATTTCGAAATAAATTTGAGTGCTTTAAAAGTGGAAAAATTTGACTGAGGCATAACGAAGGAAGGAATGAAGGAAAGTTAGTCAAAAATAAGCAAGGGGCTTATTTTGGATAACAATAGCCTCACCTTAAGACTCCACAATATTTTTCATAGTAAAATGGTTATAGTTACCCTATTATATTATCCATGGTTTAAATTTTTTGGGAAGAATCGAAACTGACCCATGCGATATTTGGTATAACAAATTCATTGACTACCTCTCCCTTTCAATTCTGCCTCCAGATCTCATTCGCAATGGATGAAGAGCCTTCCTAAAAGGTGTCTCTCATTATGTCATCATAGGGGGTCTTCTCTACAAATATGGATTTGACAGTATCCTCTTGCAATGCCTCACCAGTTCTAAAATCCCACACACTATCAAAGAAATTTACAATGGTATTTGTGGGGGACATTTTAGTGGCCTCGTTGTCACAAAATGTATCCTTCACCTTGGCTATTACTAGCCAAACCTTAACCAATAATTTTGTGACTACGTAAAATGTTGTGTGATGTCTAAGAAACATGAAAACCTTAATCATACTGCTAGTCATGCCTTACAAGTCACCTGGGACTTTTGGCCCTTTTGACAATGGGGTTTGGATCTTGTTGGAGAGATCAACCCTCATTCCTCGCAATGTCATTGATGGATCATCATAGTGACTGAATATTACACTAAAATGGTGGAATATATCTAGCTCATTTCTACCAAAGATGAAAAAATAACGAAATTTTTCAACCACCATATCATTTTCCATTTTGGTGTTCCCCATCACATCATCACTAACAATAGAAAACAATTAAAAAATAAAACCCTCCACAAAATGTGTGACAAATCTGGTATTCAACTCAATTTCTCTTCACCATAATACCCCGAAGAAAATGGTCAACCTGAATCATCTAATGAAACCCTCAACAAAATTCTTATGAAAGTGGTTGACAATAATGGTAAATATTGACACACGTATATTCCTTCGCATTATGTGTAACATTCCCATTTTAAGACTTTAGAAACTAGGGATTTTTTTTTACATAATGTTCTCCTTTCTAAATAATCAAAATTTAGAACATACATTCCATACCAATCAATCTCATAACAGATAACCATATGCAGCTATAAAATGACTCGGTGAACTACCGATCTCTCATTTCATGACTCGATTACTAACTGATCTCTCATATTAACTTAAGTATTGAATACTATGGGTATACTATGTATACTTGGTTCTCTTACCTGTTATGGGTATTGAGTGTTCTGTTTAATAAATCTATTTGAATATTTGTTACCATATCCATCTAAAATCACATTTCTCAAACTAGGTGACACAGGACAATGCAACCAGCAACTTGCGATACTTTGGCCAAAGATTTCTAACATACTATGCATGTTACTATTCCTAGATGACATACTCATCTAATCGTAATACGTCCTTCACCCCACTCATCTGTCATCTAAAATGGTCTTTACCGACTTCTGTTAGTCCACCTATCCAAGGTTTTACCCTAACCCAGGGTATTGATATAATTTGGTATAGGGAACCACTCACGATGACCTATGGTATATGGGCATACTCATTTGACCCAAGTCAATTGAATGTGCCAAGTTACCCTAAGTCATTGAGAGTCACTTCCTATGCTAAATCATATCCTTAGCCTAATCTAGAGAGAAACTAAGTTCAAGTCCAGGTTTGGGTAGATCTAGATGAACCAATGCTGAAGAGTGTTGCAACATGTCAACTGCATCACTGTATCCTCATTAAGACCCAAGTATTCATGAAGGTATATTTCTATAGTTGGTGTGTTCCGACATCTGAAAGAACTAATTCATCACGATTTACACACCTTAAGAGGTCATTTCCACTTAATTATCTTTGGATTAAGATTTAAATAAAAACAACCTTGCATAACCCTAATCGTAATAATCCTTATTTGAGTTGATTAGATAATATGTAACCTCATAACCTATGATTGGTTTTAAGTTCATTAACTTTTTGCTTAACGTGTGATTAATTGAGAACAAAAACAACATCTATCATAAGATTTATTTAATGTGTCTCAACCATTCAAGGAAAGTATAAGAACCAAAACTAGTTATGTTATGAGAGACTTCATAAATATAAAGTCTAAATAGTTATCCTTTGATGTCTTCTTACTCTTCTTTGGCACATTATGCTTGCTGATAACATCTACCTCATCTATGGTCTAAGTCTTACAGATTGGATTATACCCTTATCCAATACACATATCCTGATATTTAAACTATATGTTCATACCATCATGATATATTCATACAAGAGTAGGGATAACAATCCTCATTTTTCTTGTAGATATATTAGAATTAAGTTGCATTCAATGTCTTGATTTACTTCTTACTTATATTTTTCTACAATATCCAGGATTCTTGATTCCTCTTGACAACAGAATTATAGGATCCAGAACATTTATGAATTTCCTCATCAAATACCTTTGATTACAAATTTCCTCCTTATTATGGATATTGATTATTGAGATAATCTTGATTACCTTTTGTTCAGTCTTTTACTGATTTCAGGTTCATTGATCTACAGATTTTTTCCTCATGAATATGCTTTGGACTAACATTCTATCACTGAAACTCATAGGCATCAAGATCATTTTAGTGTATACCTTTTCAACTTTTCTTCCTTCAATACATCTCAATAATAAATAAGAATTCTCTATAAATGGTCCTAAATTTTAAGCAACCAATACATCTTAAAAGTTATTTCCTTCCTTTATCACTTACAAATTCCATCTACAAAAATTACTAGCATGGTCCAGTTCATTGAACTGAGCATGATAAGCACTAAGCATTAAAACAATGTGCTTTCAAATAACTATTTCATTAAACCAACTCTGCTTTTATGAAACAATGAGGTCAAGCAGACAAATAAATCATAAGTAATAACAACCATAAAAGAAGAACAATTAATCAATTTGAATAACATTCAAGGAAATATCATGATGTAATCAACAATCTACAACATGATATTAGGTAAATAATGTTCCATCCAATACACTTATCTATATCAAATAAAATTGCTTTCTAGTTATTTCCTTTACAATTCATCTATATTTGAATACAAAAATTAACTTCACTATATAACCAAAATAGAGTTACCTTCAGAAGTAGGAACCTTCTAACTCATTTTACAAAATTTCATAAAAAGATAACTACACAAGGGCATTAAAGAGAGTAATACAACTAATCTAATTAAATCCTGTGACAAGATTTACCAAAAGAAGAAGAACGACTATGATAAATAGTTAAGAACTTCCTTTATAATTTAGTTAACCCAAATCCCCATTCACAACTTTAGAAAAGAGAACTCAACACATACCTCCTATAATTTCTAAAGGTAGTGATTAGAACTTATCATAGAGACAGAAAGAGAAGGATTCAAATGACATGATCAGAAGGGGATTATTACCCTCTATCAAACATGAAGAAGGTTGTAAAAGAGAATATGTAGACCCAATCCCAACATCCTTAACTCTTTTATAAAAGAAAACACATATAAGAAGAGATTGAACTGAATGTGTGACTGTTGCATTTGAAAAAGATTTCAAGCAAGGTTCCCCATCATGGACAATCATTGTCATTAATATTATACCCATGTAAAAAGGAGATGCATTAAAAAAGTTGTTAATCGCCAAACAGGGTAATTACAGTCTTCAATAGTCATTCAAAATCGACAAAGTTACATTCATGCAAACTAAGCTTAATCTTTTCTTCCAGGTGAAGATAAAATAGTGGAATGATCAACTCATAATCATAACCATTCAGAGATAGAAGAAAACATCAATAGAATGTACAGAGAAGAATCCATCAAGATTCAATTTCAAGAATATGCAAAACAAAAGGTCAACATGACTTAGCACCAGGTGCTCATGTCAACTAAAGAGATGATTAAATTCCTTTCGTTTCAATTCCATAGAAAGGCTTAACTATACACATCTAAGAAATCGAAACACCATTCTATTTATTATAACTCTCACAGAGATCAAGAAAACCTATCAAACTAAGACGATTTGGTGAGTTCTAGATTAAGTAACCATCAACTCCAAAATTCAAATACCCATTCAACAAATTTCCAAGAAATTACAACAGTCAGATTTTAACAAGTTTACTAAAGAAAGAAACTCAAGAGATTAACCTAATTTAGGGACAGATATACAAAACCAACAACATCTACTTCAATAGGGAAGTAGATGGCAAGAACTACAAATAGAAAGCTCAAACAGAGCTACAAGAATAATCTAAGCATCAACTCCAATAGAGCTGACTCTCACAATGTCCCCAACTAACAAGACCTCATCTTTTTATCCCTTAGTTCAGTACTCAAGAACTTAGAGAAAGAATCAGTAAATAAGATCAAAAGCATAGACTTCACACAAGTATTCCCAACAAGGTAACATCGAAATCCAAGGGTCCAAGAAACAACTACCACATAGTTCCATAAAATAAATTAGTTCAAGTGACTCAGTTTAAAATGAAAAGTTTAAAGGAGTAATAAAACATTCACTCTTGTTTCCATACAAGGAGAACCCACACAACAGAGATTCAAAACACCCAATAACTTCCCATCTCCCATCGAATACCAAATTCGAAGAACTGATAGATTATATAGTAAGTTCAAGAAGAAATAACTTATTTACTATTTTCCATACGAACTCGAATTACCCAACATGAAGCAAAACATCCATTTACTGGTAATTACGTAGAATCTACTTTACTTCGGAAAATTAGAGAAGTAACATATATAAATAATATTCATGTATTCTACAAACCAAAATGACAACTCAGTTCAAAAATTGAAGCCATATATCATTTCCATAAACCCATTTTTAAACACATAAAAAAGATTCACGCATGCAATTCATTACTCAAATCACCACAATATTTAAGGTGGGATTCTACATCAAATAAATGGGGAAATAACTTAATGACTACCTTTCCAAGTAGAGATTCCTCAATCAAATAATACAGAAAAATATTCAAGCAAGGAAACCAAATGATCATCACAGAAATAAAAAACCATTTATCTCACAAGAGAAAAGTTGTTTTAATGAAGACACTTAGAGAAAAGTAGAGCAACTTAATGGATAGAGCCTATCATGCCTGATAGTGCTTCTATCAATTCGAAGAATATTTCTAGCCGAGCTTTCACAACTCCTTCTCCAAACAAAATCAACAAACAAAAACTTCCTTCTCAAATGCCTCATATACTTCTATTGGATTGAAAATAGTCTAAGGGAGTTAAAAATAGCAACAAATTGAAAATAGAACTGCTGGTTTGAAGAACTAGATAGCTCCATACAGGGAAAAAATCAGAATGCATGAAAGACAAACAACTCCCAACAAATCCACTCACATGGTTTCCAAGGTGGCTTTCTTGCCAAAAACAATGACCATCAATGTCATTAATTTCCAGTCTCCCGCCTATATCTACATGCCACTGCCATCTAAAATTGGTGAGTCTACATTCAAAGAGAACATGCATTATTTAACTTTAGAGATGGTGCCAACTAGTATCCCCTCTTGTTTCCATGCCTTTGTCAAACTGACAGTACGTGATGTTTTACATTCAAAAATCAAATCAAATAAATTACTTAGAAACTGTCACTACCATCTCCTATTTTCCATGCAACTCCCCTTAGTTCACTTTCTATCTTTGCATTAGTTTAGGATAAATATCATTAGCTTAGGATCCGACCGTAGGTTAGTTTAGAAAGTATTTACGTTGGGTTTATAAACATTTCCTTAGGTAAATTTTCCATCTTACGATATACCATGCCCCATGCCAATTTAGCATTAGGTAATAGGTTAGAAATAAACCTATAGTTATCTTAGGTTATTTCCAAATCCCCCATTTTGTAAACATACAACTTAGGTTAGGATGCAACAAGATTAGTGTAAACATAGACATAAGGTAGGTCTAGTTTACCTTAGGTTAGAATCTCGTTAGGATAGATCTTAAAGATCTAGGACTTAGGTTATTACCCTTAATAGTCTTGAAGTAGACCTTCATCCTCTTTATGCCATTCAATGTCCTAGAGAAATTAGTAAGAAGATCTGAGCACACTACTTAAAACAAAATGTAAATAAAAAACTTACAATAAGATCAAAGAACTTGTATAAATACTAGAGTTCAGCTCTTTATTTTCTTCAACCTTTGAATGTCAGTTTACCATACAGACCAAGTAAGAAGAATTAAAACATACCTTAGATCAATGAAATTGATCAAGGTTTCATTATTAAAAAGAGATAATTTACAAACAATCATTACCTGCTTATAACCTTTCGTATCTCAACAGAATGGATTCCTTGCAAGCAACAACATTTCAGCAAAATGAATTCAAGAACAAAAAATAAATTATCCATGGAAATAATGATTTCTATCTGTCAAAATAATACACCTTCTTAGGAAAAATCACATGTCAATGCTTGTAATGCAAAATAGGAAAAATTAATAGTTTGCCACAGGTTTTACATTATGGGCTTATCGTACCAACATTCACACCTATATCGAAGCCACAACTTTCTCTTTGGTTTACAGTGCAGAGGTCGTCTTACCCCTTGAATTAAAATGTGTTCATGAATGAAATTTCAAGCTTGGAAACCTTGTCCTGAAGGAAAATCAACATGTAACCAAAGCAGATAAAATCAATTTGGAAAACTTTACCCCTAATTGGCTTGGAATTTATATTATCACCCATACATATGGATCAGGAGCTTATCATTTATCCTTTCTTGAGGGTAAAGCCAAACCTAAGCCTCTTAATTCCTTACAACTTCAATCGTTATACTATTGAATAAATTACTACATCACTTTATCTCTCTTATATGCTCATCCCTTGAGCAAGCCTCGCCTTCTGCCTACCCCTTTTTGAGGACTAACGACTTTAATGGAATTGTGTGATTATCCATCACCATTTAGCCTTATCTTAAATATGAGTACCTCGGCTCTACTCATGGCATGATTCTCATGGATAATTTTTTCCTTTTTAGGATGGAATCCCATGGTTGTTCATCACTTGAAACCACTCTTTCATATTTGATCTTTTTCTGCTATGGTACTACCTTCATAAAATAAAAGAATATATATATATTAACCAAAAAAATTACTCCTTGATTCAAACTTATTGCAAATATATGATTCCCTAAAAAATACATCTCTCTCTCTCTCTCTCTCTCATGTTGATATAAGTATAGTTCTCCCTCAAAGGATAGCTATAAAAATATAGCTACCTGTTGTACTTAGTCTATCCAACAAAAGAAAACTAATCTATATCTCTCAAATAAAATAATTTTGGAGCTTCCTACATCAATCAACTTCATGAATACCTCAAGGAGACACTATTATTTATCCCAATATATACTTCCCGCATCGATCAATGTATAGATGCAAAAAGTAAAAACAAAATAAAAATCAAGAAAAATACAAACTTTTGGTCATGGAGTTGCCTATTCTAGTTTTGGGTATCTTATAGAAGGGGCATGGTGTCCCACAATAAGGTTATGCTTAATGAACTCTTCCACCTTACCTTCTTTTTATTATCTTCTAAATCAACTCAAGAGGCATGGTGTGTATTTTACACATTGTGATCACCCAACTTTTTTCAAACTCTAGACCCATCGCTCATGTAGTGTATCTAGTGACTTATGTTCAACAATTCTAGGGTATGACAATTATGGTCCTTGAAAAATATGGGCATGCCACTTTTTTGGTTTCTTATATGTTTACTTGTTGTTTATTCAACAGGACAAGACCATTGAAATCAAATCAACCGTAACACCTTCATCTATGCCTACGCCTAATTCACCTAACTTATTACCTATTCAACATCCAACCTTGCATATTTTCACACATGCCTTACCCAACCAACTTACCTATCTAACCTACCTACTCAACTTACCTAACCCAATCTCATTCTTCCCTAGTTTATGGGATAACTACATCATCCTAAGGCCCCTTTTCTAAGGGCTATGTAGCATCAAATTTGAGGACATAGGGCCCTCGGAGGTTATCTCGGCCACTCATTTTCCATCATTTACCAACATTTTTTACCCATAAACAAAATCCTAGTTAGTTAGTTTCATTAAAAAAAATAACTTGGAAATCAACCCTAAAAAACCATACATCACCATACACATCATCATTCACTTTCCATAATACCAATAACTTGGAAATTAAATCAAAACAAACACAACCAAAACATGCCTACATCTAATTTCCATAACATCAATACATTGGAAATCCAAATAAAACTCAACCATGCCTACATAGCTACTTTCCATTAAAAAAATAACTTGGAAATGAAAAGAAAATCATTTCATATCACAACAAAATCAACCAAATCATGCCTAATCATCTAGTTTCCATAACATTAATACATTGGAAATTAAACCATATAATCAACTCATACATTACACCCATCCTTAAATCATCTAGTTTTCATAACATAAATAGCTTGTAAATTAAATCAAACTATACCTATCATCTAGTTTCCATAAATCAATACATTGGAAATTAAACCATTCAATCAACTCATACATTACACCTATCCTTAAATCATCTAGTTTCCATAACATCAATAACTTGGAAATTAAACCAAACCATGTCTATCGTCTAGTTTCCATGACATCAATAACTTGGAAATTAAACCAAACCATGCCTATCATCTAGTTTCCATAACATCAATAACTTGGAAATTAAACCAAACTGTGCTTATCATCTAGTTTCCATAACATCAATAACTTGGAAACTAAAACCCATGCCTACAAATTTAAGTTTTATAATGTCAATACATTGGAAATCAAACCAAATCATAAAATCAACCATGCCTACAACTAATTTCCATGATAAAAATACAACAAATATAAAGCACCATCATCTATATACTGGAAAGTTTGTATGTCAATACAATGTATATAAAGATATAAATAAGTATGTCAAAAACTCTCATGTACATCTCACCTCTTCAGAATGTAGGATGGTATATATAAATCAAAAATAAAAAATAAACAACATCTCAAATATCTATGTCATCCATAAGAGGTTATGGCTCCTCTCCCACTCTCTCTTATCCCCTTACCTAGCCTCTATCTTCGTGAACTAGATCACCTCCCGATGGCCCTATTCCTATGAAACCGATGACTCCCTGTACTATTGGCACTGCGAGTCTATGACCTGGACCTATCACCTAGAGGCCTTACTGAGCTCTGTAAGTATCACAGCTGACAAAAGGGATCACCACTCTCTATAATATCATCCTCATAATACTCTTTCCTCCTCCTAAAATCTCTCTATATTGGTCCATGGATATCACCACAGGTGGTGGAATCGATATCTATCTTTTAGGTTGTGAACCTGTGTGTGGCAGTGTCCCTATACTAGTACCTTTCTTTCTAAAGGACCTTGTCCCTAGATATCATTATCCCATCATGTGCCCTCGAAGGTGAAGGAGGGTCACCCACATGTCACCTAGCACCAACCTGTACCTATGATGTTGCCAACTATGTATGTAAAGTGGCCACATATGTGCTTGTAATGTAGTAACCTAGGCCTGTAACCTGTACACCTACCCATCACCTACTTGTTCCTGTGCCTGCATTTCCACTAACTGTTCTTGTAAGTGTGACCACTTAAGTCACCTTTAGTGTAGTGACCTGGGCTTGTAAATTGTAACTTACCTTTGTAATCCTATCCCTCTCATTAGATAATCAATGGCTAAATCAGTTTTTCTTGGCCTAGTTGGTGCTTCCTGTACCTTTACTATCTCACCACTTCCTATACCCTAATCCATGCACCCTGCATCGTCTATCATCCTATCAACTACTTGTTCCTTCACTCCTGTTGGATCTTTCAAACATGGAAGAGGTAGTGTAATCTCCAAATCCTCTCGGCAATATTATGGGAATGGCAAAGGCACATCCTATTGTAATCCAAAATGGCATCTAACTCAATCTATGGGTATGAACTCATGCTCCCCTTCCCTGCACTCTTGAATCCATCTCACTAGCTGTAAACCCTCCAACTCCTCCTTCATACTTGTGAATGCTAGGATATGTGAGTTATGGTCTCCATAAAATCTCTACTAGGGAAAAGGACTAACTAGTAAAACCCTCTGATAATACACTACATCCTTGATGTCACACCATCAACCCTCACCTACTCTCCAACCCATAGCTACCACCTATATCCCGCCTCTATTTATGGCCACTATCCCACCCCTTTTGTGGTAGGCCAAGTGGACGTAGGCACACAATGTGCTCATATAGCCTAATAGTATAACAAGATAGGTGCATAGCACAGATCGTAAACTATGTATTCTCTTGTATGTCCTATAGCTCCCTGTATAGCTACACCAAGTATGTTGGTGCCCATAAAATAACAAATCTGGTCAAATACCATATCACCTAAGACTCCCATCAAGGCCATATGTAAATCTCCCACCCTCTAATTCTGCAGAGATGCAAAACATCCAACACCAACCATCATTAGTAATGCTAGATGAGTCTCCTATGTGGATGTATGCCATATACATATCCCTATAACTGATGTTGGCGATGTGATAAGACAACTTTTCCATAGCCGGCCCAAACACCATAACGCCATGATTGATCAACTACATCTGATGATGATACATAATACAATGGCTCCCCAATAATTGATAGCCTCACCGAATCCTATAGACATCCTCTAGGGTGACGGTCATCTCTCCCATTGGTAAATGAAAAGTGTTGGTAGTTGGATACCATCTATCAATGAGATCTACCATCATGTTGTGATTGTGGGAAATCCACCTATATCTCTTAATAGCACCTAACCCAACAGCCCTCATATTTTCCCACTCCTTTGAAATAGTCAGCCTTGTTTGTACTAATAAGGGTAGCAGTTGATCCCTCATTGTTATCTATTGCCTCACCTACATCACCAACATTCACACAAATTAATCATTTACCCCTTTGACTTAACCTATTTCCTACCTCACCTACACATCTAGACTATCCACCTTTATTTACATCATATTTTGCCTTTCACCTACTTAGCCACCTCTATTTAATTTCATTTCCCTTCCCCGTCCCTCTTGAACTCACTTACCAATACATTCATCATTTACCTAAAACCTACCCTCGATGTTCCTTTGGACCTTCGATTTGTACCTCCATCCTTTCTACATATATGAGACCTACCTTGGACACCTTACATCTTGCTTAAAACCCCCATTCCTTCCTTAGGACACCCCAAAACCCCATCCCTTACCTTTTGGCCTAAAAAATTAACCATTTCCAACTACCTTTTGCAGTGACCGGCATCGATAACACCTATTGATGTCGGTCCCCCTTACCCGTCATCACTGGTTCGTCTACCGACATTACCTGATACCCGATCGGCATTGGTTACTGGTTCAACCCCAAAGCCAAACCCCCACATCCCCCCAATCCCAAAAATTGACAAAATCACCTAATCTACCCACCCAAAATTACCCAAATTACCCCAATGTTCATGTTAACCCCTAATTAAACTAATACAATTTTTTTCATGCAATTTCAAAAACAAAAAATTACTATTTTTCCTACCCTATTTTTTCTACAAAAATCAACCTTTAGATGATTAAATCCTACCTCTACTCGTTGGTTCCTCTCCATGCAGGGACCTCTAGATCCTACACATGGAACACCCCTCGAGCCATCTCCTACCTCTGCCATGTCTAAATCCCCTTCCAACCTCTCACCCAATACAATATCTCAGGTAGATCTCATGGGCCTTCACACTCTATTCCTCCACCCACTAAACTCTTGCCAACACACTTAATAGGGTAGCTATGTCATTTTATTCATGGGTTTTTCCTCTCCACCAGTCATTTTCACCAAGTTCAAAATGCTCAAATGAACCTTTACCATGTGGGTTTTTTGGTTTAACCTATTAGATCAGGGTGACTAACATTGGTCTATTCATTTCCTAGGTGACCGATTTTGATCACCCTTACCAGCATCAGTTACTCTTCAACCGGTATTAGTCACCCTACTTTCACCCAATATATCATATTCCTCCCAAATCTTTGTTCAGCAATGCCATCTTTTTTCCACCCGCAGCCTTACAACATACCCTATTAGCTCACCTAATAGCCCACCAGCCTAGTCACCTCCCTAATTATACTTAGGGGCACATGTTTATTCCTACACCTTACGGCCTTACCCATGGCCTTACCTATACACCCATACTCAACCTTTCCCATTTGACACTCAAATTTTCTTACTCGTTGTACCTTATGATGATGTTACTCGTGTTGTTTAGCCTACCAACCTTGACTTGCCTTATGTCGTGATGTTTATCTCGACTAGCCCAAACCTTTTGATGCTTCGAAACACACCTATGCCCTTTCCTGCACTTATCCTTGTTATGTTTCTAGGAGCACTTCTTATAACTTGGATACCTTGACTATATCAAGCTTTTTTGGATAAACTATCGACCTTTGATGATGTAGAGTTTGTGAGCTCTTCATCCTAGTGCCTTGTCACATTCTAGACATGTGTGTGTGTTTGAATGTCCCCACCTATTACCCACATGGATATCATCATTGCCTATACCCACACCTTACCTCATTTTTCATCACCTACCACCTTATCAAATCCATCACCGATTGATTCTTGATGCTACTTCATCACTTCCTGGTTTGAGGGGGATCACCTCCACCCATACATGGGGCAACCTCACCTCTACCCATACCTAGGGAAACCACCTCCTATTTTTTTCATCATCGCTTATCAATACAAGCTACATGACAAAAAGGGGCAAATGTAGACACCCAAAATTGGGTCATAACCCTCTAGGCCCCCATCTACTAACATAACCTTTTCCTTGACCCCTCCTCACATTATTATAAATTAAACTACCCATATTAAGTTAATAATTACCTCATCCCTCCATCTCACCATGGACCCATTCCAATCCTATTTATTAACCTAGACTAAGTCACCACTCCTCTTAACTAACTAAGACTCATTCTAACCCTAACATTCATTACCTATTATCCCCCCTACCAATTTCCCACTTCATTTAGCACCAACCCAGACTCCTAGTCCATAAAAAATCTTGGCCAACGCCAAAAATGGAGAGAAAAGACTATTTTTAGAAAAATAGGACCTTTTCTCCCTAGTCGATGTCAGTTATTCCTTGGCCATTTCCGGTCACCTAACCACCATCAGTTTCTTTAAATAAGGAATTCCAACCCTTTGCCTAGGTTCCTCTATCTTGGCTTTTGGGTTCTAGCATTCTTAGCTCTTATATCCAAGCAACCAAGACAACCTCATAAACCAGAGATCATTCCAAGCATTCACAACATCCACCAAGCATCAACAGTTTGTTCTAGAGAATTAGATCACTCACAGGGAACTCTAGAGCCTTCTGCGATTACTGTTGCATGGGATTAGGACTTGTCTCTCCTCCAATCATAGTTATTCTTTCTACAACCAGGTTCTAATCTATAAGTAAGTCATTTCTACCTTGTCATTTCTTTCAGTATTTCAATTGTTAATCATGTATCTGCTTTCTTTCACCTTCTACCCTTCCTGGATCTCTTCTATCTCACCTCCACCCAACAACTTGCCCATTTGACCTATGTACCCATCCCAAATACCTATTTCTTCATCTTTGAGTCTTTAATAAAATCCTACCACCTTACCTAAGCCTCCCCAACTCTCTATGCAATCACAGAGATCTCAAAACCACCTCATTTTAATCTTTACACCTAATTTCCCCTACTGGCATCAGTCACCCAACTGGTGATGGCTATTACTAGGTACTGGCATCGGTCACTCAACTGATACCAGTCTCTTGTGACTGATAATTTATCTCAGACCAACAAGCTCTTAACTTACCCAAAACCTTCCCAAACCTCACCCAAACCTCTCACCCAATCTCACCCATCCTTTCCTAAACACCTCTACCACACCATCCAATTGTGATGACACCCTTCTTTCTCTAGATATAGTTGTGTATTCAATATTTAGCTTAAATCTAATCTATTTTTAACATATGAGATACCTAAATTGTATTTTTATAATAGGAACTTTCATACGTTAGGCAGTCCACTGTCATATGATCTTTAACTCTATTTCATGGTATTTTTGTGCTTCTATAGGTAGTCCTTATTAGCCAAAAGGATCTCTTTACGATCATCCTGGTCTTCTTTGACTTCATAGATATTCCTCCTCATCTCACCTTTACCTTATTTGTTTTATACACAACATTGTGGTGAAACAGTGATGAAGGAAATTTTTTTACATGATGTATATGTATTGTTTTTATTATGCCTCATGATGAAGGCACATTTTTGATCCATACCCATGATGGCATATATTTTGTATCTAATGTACATCAAGACACTTTTTCTATATGGACATTGATATATATAAAATGATGATGGAATTGCATATTTTATCACATTTTGTGTTTATGAGACAACATGTTTATGATATCACATTTTTTTATGAGTTATGTTGTTTAGCCCATGTTTTTATTATGGTCTATGATGAAGGGGGGATAAAAATAATCCTTATTTCCCCAATTGATGATATTATATGATGTTATCTTAGCATACATGTTTAATTTTCATTTTATGATGATTTAGCTTAGAATTCATTGATATGTGATGATGTTTATATGTGATGATAGATGATATTGATGATGAAATGATAAAAAATTGTACAAGCAAACAAAACAAGCACAGGTAAAATTTAATCAAATCTAACATAACCACACAACTACATAGAAGTATGTAAGATAAAATGAATCTAATGAACTTCACACTAGGTTAAAGTTAGATTTAATCTAAGTAAGAAAATGAATCTAATTAGAGCATGTAAAATGAAAATGCAAGTCAACAAAACCATATACAAACAAACAACCAAGTAAGAAAACACTACTTTTTTAAGGGACAATTTTGAAACATTTTGTGTTGTTTTTGGTATTATCTCGAGACAATGTTCTATTTTTTTTAGTTTTCTATTAAATTTATTTGAATGTTTAGGAATTTTCTGAAAGCTATACAATGTTTTTTGTGATTTTCTAAAAATATTTTGAAGCTATGTGCAATAAAATGAAGAAACGTAGATACTCCCAATGATAAATGGGAATGTACAAGGGCATAATTCCATGCATATGTATAAGAAGGTGAATATGTGAAGATTCCATCAATGTTAGATGGGAATATACAAATGAAAAATCTTCACATATATAAATAATACTGGTCAGATCAAGGCCAAGAGGGCTACGCTCAAAAGTATCTCAGACATGGGAAAATACTAGCTTAAGATAAAACCACCATATTCCTAGATATGAGATACTTGTGAACAATAGAACCTTCAATGGTGTTGGAAACTAGTTTTCACCAAAATACTTTTCTAAAGTTCCATAATTACATGGGTTTCAAACTTGGATGAATTGATTTTTCTTTTATTTTTTTACATTTTTTTCATATTTTTATACATTTTTAATATTTGAAGGACCCTCCATGATTAAGCATAGAACCACTTGAGATGTATGGCATTCATAGGATCCCATAGATCATCACCATCAGAATCAAAAAGTTTATATGCATCTGAACCAAACTTAACAACTAAAAAATATGGTCCTAACTAGTTAGGCTCAAACTTACCCTTTTTCTCATGATCTTTGGTGGTATTGAACTCATTTTCCTTTAAGACAAGGTATCTTACCTCGAACTGGAAAGGTATGAATATTTTTTTATATCTTTGGCACACTTGATCCTGATACACTTTTAGGTGATCCAGTGCATGAATACATTTATTGTCTAGTAGCTCTAGTTCAATTATTCTTAAAACTTTATAATCATCTTTATCTAAATACTCTCACAAAATATGTGTAAATAAGGGATATCGATCTCAAGGGGTATGATAGATTCTATTATGAAAACCAAGGAATATGGAGTAGTACTCATAGGGGTGTGGATAGATGATTTATATTCTCAGAGGGTTAGATGAATATGTAAATGTCAATTACGGCTAGTCTTATTCACCATATTTTCCATGATACGAACAAGAGTCTTGTTTGAGGTTTTAGCCTTTCAATTACCTTGAGGGCAATAGGGATTTGACCACTTAAGTCAGATTTGAAAGTATTGACACAATGCCTTCATAGTTTTGTTGTTAAAATACTTACCATTGTAAGTTATAATGGCAAAGGGAATTCTGTACCAGGAGATGATGTGGTTCATGATGAAATTTGAAATATGCACACGAGTGACATAGGTAAGAGGATCAATATCTACTAGCTTTGTGAAATACTCATTAGTAGTAATAATGAAAATGTGACCATCAGATGATGTAGGGGTAAGATTTCCAATGAGATTAAGTCCCCATTTTTAAAAAGGTCATGGCATTGTAATAGGTTACAATGATTATGTCGGGGCATGTATTAGGTTTCTGTACTTTTGGCACAACAATTATTTCTTAACATACTGACAACAATCAGTTTCCATGGTAGGCCAATAGTGGTCTACTCTTTAAATTTTTTTATCTAGAACCATACCACTTATACGGGCCCCACAAATGCCTTCTTGTACCTCCTTGAATGTTAAGGTAGATTCATCTGAATTAAGGGAACGCAACATATTCCTATCATAGCCTCTATGATAGAGTGTATCCCCAAGTATGGTGTAGTGGGCATGCACTGGATAAGGTTTAATTTTTCAGATCATGAAATGTCAATAGGGAAGGTTCCATCATGAAGGCAATTACAAATGTAATTATACCAGGGGATAAAGGACCAACAATTTCACATACCAAACAAGACTTTGGCATGTTATATGTTGGTTTCGTTAAGTGCTCCATAAAAAAGGGAATATCGTTGCTCCCAGGTGGGATGTACCAAAAATATTCAACTACAAGAATAACATCCATTGCTCAATTTTGTCCCCTAGGGATCTACTCAAATGTGATTTGTACAAAGAACCATTTCAATATATCTACTAGATTCTTATAAGTAATGAGTTTTTCCTCCTTAACTTTGTATTCATCAGTTACTTGTTTGATGATTAATATGGAATCAACAATTACATTGATTTTTCTGATATCCCAGTGAATAGCTATTTTCAGCCCTACAATGTGAGATTAATATTATTCTATATTGTTAGTACATGGGAAACCAAGTCTAAATGGCTAAGGGATCAAATGTCCTAAAGGAGTAATGAGCACAACTCCTACTCTTGAACAATAAAAATTAAAGGATCCATTAAAATGCATCTTCCACGTAATGGATTCCTCAAGGTACATCATAGAAGTTTTTGGAAGTTATAGAATCAATGGTTCAATACTTGGCAGAGGGGTTTCATCTAGTAGTTGGTCCCACCGGGTGTGCTAAATGTATATATGTTAAACTTGTTGTGCTATTTGAATAAAACTAACACCTAGTAGCTTAAAAACAAAGTAAATTTACCATTAAAACCATGATAAGAGCTTAAAGGAAATAAATACTCTAATGCATAAACATAAATGAACATTTAATGCTAAACCATTCCTACTCTTGTAAATATATGATTGTTATCAAATTATGAAGCCATTTAGATCATAAGAAATCAATTTTGTGTTGTTATCTCTATATGATGAAAGGATATCACTAAAATGGAAAATCATCCATGTTTATATCTTCCTTTACTACTCAAATATGAGAGAATGGATGCAAAGATGAAGTATCTATTTCAACAATGGAGAAGGCTCTTATCATAAGCTTATAAATTTCACTAGCAAACATTTGGTGTAGATGTGATAAAAGGTATGAGGGTCCTTTATATAGATTTCCAATTTAGGATAAGATTGAATCCAAATGAATGTGGAAAAAATGATAAATTAGATTTATACTTTTGTAAGCTTGATTAGAGGAATTAACAAGTGATTGTCAACTCATGGGAGTTGAAGATGATTTAATTAATCAACTAGGATTAATTAATAGGCTAGAATAAGCTTTTTAGGCTATTTGGAGGTGAATTAAGAGGAATTTGATATGATTTGAATCATTTGAAAGTGGGATTTAGAAAATAAAATGATTATTGATTAAATATGATGAAAATAGGTTTAATTAACAAATAATAGTTAATTATTTAAATGAAAGAGGATTATAACTAGCAAAGTGTCGTTAATTGGCATCCAAAATGGAATAAAGGCTAGTTAAATAATGAAGTTTTGTTAATTGACCAAAGTATATGGGAAATTTATTTAATTAGCAGGAAAACACTAATTATAATGGAAATGACATGAAAGACAATATTCAGTGTAATCTCAGTATTAAAAATGCATATGCAGATTTTAGGTGTCTACACTTTTGCTTATTCTTGGTAGCGATCGACTCTGGAATCCAAAAAATTGAAAACCCCTTGAAGTGAGGAAGTCACTACAATATTTATTTTTCATAATAAACTCTTCTCCTTACCCCTCAAATGTCTTTTCACTTGTCTTTTGTAACTTGTGACTCTTTTCATTCCTAGGAAAGAAATTAAGTCCCATTTTATTAATTGAGGTAAACTTATTACAATTTTCAACTATAGTCACATCTTAATGAATAAAATAAAATTGAATAAGATAGAAATGAAAAAACATTCCCCTAATGAAGAAATAGAATGTGAAAGCAGAGAGGAAGGGGTGAAGAAGAGAGAAAGGAAAGAAGATAACTACTCAGATGAAGACAATGCCATATTTTTTATGGATATTCCTCTGATGATGGAATTTTGGGAAGCTCCTCTGGAGAGATCTCGATCCCTTTAAATTATTTATTGTAATATGATGCTACAAGTGAAAATTTCTCAACCCGAGGAATGTGCACAAATATCAAATAATTGACCGAATTTTCAAAGAGAGCATTGATATTCTTGCATTCCATGAACCAAGACTAATGATTCCTTGTGGTGTTTTATATGACATCTGTTACTTCAAGCAGGGAATCTAGTATGTATTTGTTGAAGGAAAATGGATCTTTGGCCTCCTTCTTAACAAGATATTCAAATGGCTATATATATAATGGCAATCCCATATTTCTAGGCTATATCTATAACTATGAGAAAGATGATTCCAAATTTGATGCATCAGAAAGATATTTGCAAGAGAAAATTCCTAAAGATATGGGGAAGTACACACCTTTCTTATTCCTAATTTTGAGTTTTATGTTGATATGTGAAATTTTTTTGCAAAGATAAAACACGACAATATTTTTACTAAGGTACCTTGTAATTTTTTTCAGAGTGAGGTAAAATCCATATACCTTGATGTACATGAAATTAAGAACTGTGTGAAGAAAACACTATATCTTTGGATTAATTTGGAAGCTTGCGAGTACAATCTAAGTTCAATATTTCCTTCAAGAAGTCTCACAACATACATGGTGAATACATCATTCACCCTTAAAAAGTGATGATTACACTCTTTCAGGGTCATCTGTGGATATCTCCCATAGGAAGGGGCCCTTTGCGAGATGTTTTGTGTGTGTTAGACACCTAAAATATCTCGTACTAGCAATAAAATACATTAATTATGATGTCATTGCAAATTTCCTTGTGACTGGAAGCTAGAGAAACAAGAAGTGGAGGTTATCATTGATTATTTGACCCTAGTTAATCATTTTCTTACCCTTAATGATGGTGAAAATGAAAAAATTCATCCAATCCTAACAATATTTGGTGGTTTCCTCTCCCATCACCCCACTCAATAGGATGATAGCATCAGAGAATCCTTAATGAAACTCATTCTGAGAACAAGGATTTAGTACAAGAGAAGGATTTATCATCTACTTAAACCATGAACCAAATCTGAGGCACTGGAGGTATGAATCTTTCTTTGACCATTATCCTAATGTAGACTCCATTGGAATGATTACCATATTGTTCCAGGTCAGGCTCTGCATACTTTGTGATACTCTTTTGGGAGTGACCATTCCCAAAATTGAATTTTCAGCCACCCTTATGATTATCATGTTTGGTTCATAATGTTGATAATAAGACATTGTCGATTTTTTGATTTGGACAGATAATGGGTGACCACTTGTAGCATACAACCCATTTGTTTATATTCTTCCTTCTACATGTTCCCTGGGACCATCAAGAATCTAATTTTTAAGATCCTCCAATTCTATATGAGATACATTACTCTCTCTCACATCTATATACTTTGATGCAAGGTTAGAAACACGATTCAAACTAGAATATTTAAACTTCATTATTGAACAAATCCACTAGGTGAGAGAAAAAGAGGAAAACAACTGTCTGTACCTAAAAAAACCACTTTCTTATTTTTAAAAGGTAGGAGCTAGGGGTTGACTTTTTATTTATTTTTTCAATATGTTGAAGCTCCTAACACACCACATACACTTCTTTTATTTCTCTTGCATGTTTTTTGACAATTAATTGTTTTATAAAGTGCTTTTTTATTTTGTCAAATTTTTGACTAAATTTGCCTAGTTTATCTTCTCAACTGATATTTGAGTGCACTAATTTGAGAGAGTTTGATTTTTTTAGAAAATTTCAATCTATAGTAATTTTAAAGACTATATACTTACTATATTTATAAATGACACTTCCCCCTATTGGTTTCTTACGAAATTAACTTTATTGTAATAGGCTTGCTCCCAGGATGTCGTGCTCAAATTTTCGCCTCAATCCACATCCTATTGCTTATAAACTAAAATGCATAATCCAAGGAACAAAACTAGGTTTTTATAATATTAAAATACCAGAGAAAATTAGGGTTTTTAATTATTTTTTTTCTTGAATGTTCCTATATTGTAGAACAGTTGTGAAAATCTCATCTAGATATAATCATTAGTTTAGAATATATTATTTTTTCTTTGTTTCAGTGCTCATGCCCGCCTTGAATGAATTTTCAAGTATGGATAATGAATTTGGATATTTATTGAGCTTAGTGATGTCAATAATGGATTCCTGGATCAAATTGGTGAAGAAATGATGTGAAACAAACTTGTTAAACTCTTTAAGATCTTCAAACAATGTTATTTTTAAGTTGTGAAAGCAATCTTTAAAACTTAGGTTTGAAAAAAAGAGGGAGTGGGGAAAATTTATTTGTGCCAAATTTCCCAACTATCCTTGGGATATTTGGGATAGTTGGGGTATAATAATTCACTCCCTTCCCTGGGCATGAAAAGTGGAGTAATGTGTTTAGAGATATGGGGAGATGAGAGAGAAGGGCTTGACACTTGGGAGTCTAAAATTTTGGTCACATGATGAACCTGAGAAGGGAATTGGGGTGGGGTTTATTATTTTCCCAACTATCCACACTATCTTTGGGATGGTTGGGATGGTAAAATGTGCCCAAGGTTTGACGATAAAAACTTAGCCAAATTTCAATCACACCCACTTAGCACTCGCCGGGAAGAAAGAGGATCATACGAGAGTCCAAGAGCTAAAACTGGGGGTGGGTGCATTTTATTTCCCTAAATCTTACAACTATCCTCACTACACCTAAGTTAGTTGGGATATTTTGGACAATTGGAATAGTCGAGACACCAAAATGCACCACCCACCCAAATATGAAACCGACTAACTACCAAAAACTTGAAATCACTTTTCTTGAAGCTCCAGAATTTTTTTTAGGACTTTTTTTATATATTTTGTAATCCCAATATAATTTCAATATTAATGGGTGTTTTTCAATACCTGATTCTACCTTCATCTCCAGAAACTTCTGATTTTTGAATTGGGACAATAAGGTGAGACTGTTTACGTTGATCTTCCGTGAGAAGTGTTTTGGTCTTGTGAAGAATGTGAAAGATCCATCATGTAGAGGAAAATTCAATATTCCAATGATATGTTTTTTTCTCATGAATCATTTTGGAGCTCTCATAATCCTCTATTTAAGTTCAAGTTCCTTTTTCCAATATAAGATCCTTAAGCTTCCAGATACTGTTAGAAATATCATAGTGCTCTCATTATTATATATTGTAATATTATTAATATGAGTTATAACTCATTATTAATAATATAGGTTTGTTATATTGTTTCAACAATATATTTTTGTTATACCCGTAATGATATTAACGGGTTGTTTTGTTGTGTGAATTCCTGGTTTGTAGGAGGTCAGTTTTCTATTTCCATGGCTATTTATTAGCCTTAGTATTGATTGTAATTAGGTTGAATACAATATCAGAATATTATTTCCTGTGTAACAATATTGCTGTTCCAATATTTGGTATCAGAGCTGGTTATAGTCTTCTAGAGTGCAATATGTTGTTTTGAAAACACCAGAGGCATTGCCAGATTTATGGCCGTCTCTATTAATGAGTTTTCTAAGAAATATATTCTATAATAATATATTGCAGAAGCTCTAACTCATTTGTAGCAGCATATTTTGTGTGTGATAGTTAGATTGTGTCTTTTCTTTGGAAGATAAAAGATTTGGGACATCACTGATATTTTGCAAGAATTAAATCTCTACGTATAAATTATCAACAAAATTTTTTGGGCGTGTATATAATGTGAGGGAGGCTCTGAGCTTTGCTTGATGGCATCAAAGTGCAAATCTGTGTGCTATATTCATTGGAGATCCTTGATTTCATCCTTATTTCTAGCAACGACCTACAACATTATATTGGAATTTGCCTTTGTCGTATTCAGATTTGAATCTATGTGGAGGAAGATCGATTGATCATAGATAGAACAGTCAGCAATTCAATGTCAAAATTGTTGGCAAGTGCATGGGCTCATAAAGACATTGATTTGGATTTTGCATATTTCATGTCCTTTATATGTTTTTAACGTTTCTCGGTGTGGCTGTATAGATCTGTGGACTTCATTGTAAGTGTTACTTCTCACTGGCCTTATTGCTGAGAACGTCCTAGTATCCTTAGCTGGAGCTTGGGAGGTGATTCACTGATTATCCTGGTGGGTCTGTGAATACAACTAAACTTGCATGCTATTTCCTTAGACAGTGGAGTGGCCACATCGTGTCGAACCTGTTACATAGAGCCATCCAATATCCATGCGTAGATCTATAAAGTTTGATCTTGGAACCATAAAATTTCTATTCACAGTTATTTGTGCATGCAACAGCCACGTGGGATCAAATTTATGTTAGTCATTTAAAAGCGTCATTTTAATAGTCTTTAGTTTTATTGGTGGGTCGATTTTTTTTTTGGTTTTAAATGCCATTCTTATATAGTTTCTCCCGAATTGAGTTAATGTCTCTCATTTGAGTTAATAACAATGTTATATTATTTTGTTGTGTCCATTGTAAAGTATGTCAGTTAAGTCATCGACTCTTTGATCGTATTTAGTTAATAGTCTTGTAATATATATATTGTTTCCTTCATAAGTTTAGTTTTTATTTTTATTTTTGTGAAAGCCATTCATCATTGTAAGTCATTTAGTATTGTCTAGGTATCAACATTGTTAAAATTGTGTTTAGGTGAATATAGGTAGTCAATGTTAAATAGGTGATTTTAGGATTATTGTCTTGTCAAGTGTTAAAGTCGTGTTATTGTAAAAAGTCCGAAAAATAAAATAAAATAAAAAATTAACTTATGGACGCATTTTCGGTGTTACCCGACGTCCGGAAAAATACAGTGTTTCACATTGCAGGAGGGAAGAAAAGAATAAGCTCAATGTGGAAACAAATGTGCTTCATTTTCACATCTTGCTGAGTTAGCAACACATACATTGGAGGATGGAGGCAACGGAGGTAGGAGGAAAGTCGGCGTCCTCGAGTTCATCACTACCTCAGAGGCCGCAAACTACTTTAGTGACATCTTTGTGTCTTGTGTGATGAAAAAGAACAGATGAGCATCCCTGTTCCTGTGTGCAGTGCAGTGTTTGTGTGTCCCCCTTGATGATAATGATTTGTACCATTGATACTATTGCAGGAAGTGTTCTTGATTAGACTGATTTGATGGTTGATGTGAATTGGTTGAACGGTCCCAATTCATGTATTCATCTAATAGGTTGAATGGTCCCTGGATGATGTAGTTCCCATAGTCAGTGTTGAGGATCGAGACCATGTGCAAGCTACAGAGCGGCATGCTGCTTGGTTGAAGATGGTGTTTTCCCCATGTTCTCACTAAGGGGGGAATGTTAGAAATATCATAGTGCTCTCATTATTATATATTGTAATATTATTAATATGAGTTATAACTCATTATTAATAATATAGGTTTGGTATATTGTTTCAACAATATATTTTTGTTATACCCGTAATGATATTAACAGGTTGTTTTGTTGTGTGACTTCCTGGTTTGTAGGAGGTCAGTTTTCTATTTCCATGGCTATTTATTAGCCTTAGTATTGATTGTAATTAGGTTGAATAAAATATTAGAATATTATTTCCTGTGTAACAATATTGCTATTCCAATAGATACTACTTTCACTATTTTTACTCCAGAACCTCTGAAACATTCCTAAATCTTCTTAAACCAGTTCCACTAAATCTAAAAATATTGAATAACATCTCCAGATATTTTTAGGCTTCTTAATCAATCCCATAGGATGCACACCTATCCTAGAAAGGCTAAATAATAACCTTTTTAGGCTTACTACAAATTTCACCTTTTGACAGCATTCAACTGAATGGACCGAATGACCTCATGACCACATTTCAAAAATTAGAAAGGTTGTTCATCACATTATGAAGGTTTTTAATGATGGGATGGTTATGAAATAGAATTAAAAATGATCCAAATAATTATTTAGGAGGGTCTTCAAACCAAAAATTTGACACTATGGTAAAGTTGTCATGTTTTCAACTTGAATTTTGACCTTGTAAAAACATGTGAAAATAGTTGGCTCTCACTCGGGGACTTGTTATAGATTAAAAAAAGGGAGTACATGATAATCATGAACTCTATAATCTCAATATACAAAGTGGTTTGATGCCTTATACATTGGGTTATACAGAGTCTCATTATAAGAAACAGATAGAATGAATGAGTTAACACACTCAAACACACACACACACACACACAAAAGGCAAACACACCACACATTATAGGAAAAACACACACAATAGTAAAGGGAAACACATATCCTAAATTAACATATGGTACAAGTGGGGGATAACCTTGCTTTCAATTTTTATACAACTTCAAGTATTTTCCATTGTGAGGTAATTCCAAATATGTACCATTCGGATACGAGAGATAAAAAGTATTTTCTCTGCAGGCTTCTGGAATCTATAATGGTCCTAATGACAAGGAATCTATTGGAAATAAAACTTTATGGGGAAAAATTGGTGTTTATCATGCCAACGCTCTGGGATTCTAAGTCCCTCTACTTAACCGGTGTAGCTAACGTACGTGCATGCATGAGTAAAATATGATTTTTATCCTAGTGGCCTTTTGGCTAGGGATCCAATAGGGGCACTCCACTGACCCCTTGGAAAAATCTTGTATATATCTCCAAGAGAGGAATTTTCTATAAAAGTGAGAAAGGAAGTGAGAAATTTAGAAAAAGAGAAAACTAATGCTACAAGTAGAAAATTAGAGACTTGCATACATCAGCCATAATTTTCATTACATGCACTTGAATATAGAAGAAAACAGATCTACGTAATAGCTACAAGACTAAATAGTGTTTAATGAGCAAAAAGTACCACTAAACTCCTTAATCAAAAAAGGCTATAATTATTTCTTCCTTTATTGAAGCTTAGGAAGAAATTGTATATAACATAGAAGTAGAAGACATTGTTTTGTAGGAGAAATGGAAGAAAATTTTTATCTCTTTCTCTCTTCACAAGGATATCTCTCTCATGAATTCAAAAAAAAATAGCTCCAACATCTAAGAAGATTTGGAAATTTTTCTAAGAAGAATAGGAATTTTTTTAGAAGAATTTTTAGAAGAAGCTCAAATGAGGAGCTTGTTACAATTTATAGAAGAAGAGGAAACTCTTCCTCTTCCCAGTAACCTTTCAAATACTTTAATGTGAATTTAGACTGTTCACATTCCACTTAAATATTTAGTTCCCTTTTATAAAACAAGGTGACTTAAAGTTTACATTAGGTTTATAAAATCACTTAAAGTAATATTAAAAAGTGAAAACCTCAACGCAAAAATATAACATTGACAGTGAGAGAATTGGGTGTGAGGAGAAGAGAGAGAAAGAATAAGAAGAAGACGAATTATGCCAAAGGATGAGCTACTACGGTGGACTTGGCTCTGCTCTTTGACTTCTCTCCACTTCATGTTCCTGAGAATTCTTCTATCTTTCCAAGATCCTTGTTGAAACGAGCCACTACTAGTTCTACTTTGTTGGCATGAGGTATGCGAATCCAGTTCAAGGTTTCAGTCCATCCATCGATGAAATTGTTTATGTCCTTGTACTTCCCGAACCATGATGAATGATTTTCTGTGATAACTGCAATAGAGGCTTGGATCTCTAAGAAGAAGTCAAGAGTATCTGTACTAAAGGAAAATGGGTTGCCCACCTCTTTCTTGACATATTATTTGAAAGGGCCGATTAACTCATTAGTAGTTGTGTGTTCACTCATTGCAGGTACTCTAAGTTTATGAATTTTTTATTTATACTATCTTGTAACTTGTATGCTTGTTCTTCTTTCTCCTCTAGCTCTATGAAGGTCCGATTGATTTCTTTAAATCTGATTGCCAAGGCCCTTGCCCATACACGTGTCAAGTATTCTGCAGGGGTTTCAAAAACCTTCTTATCGATCAAATCCTAAAGATGGGTGTTGCTCATCTCACTCACTACCAATCCTAGAGGTTCCCAATAATCTCTTTCTTTCTCCACATCCTCTTTGAGTTTTTCATTCTCTTGGCTGTCATGCACATGTATGTAAAGAGCTTGACTACCTCTTGGAGTGTTGAATTCCCTTTTTCAAAGATTGAGTCAATCCATTCATTGTTTTCTCATCCTTGCATTATGATCTCATGCATTCTCCTGATGGATTTTAGATCGAAGCTACTGATGGGCACCACTTTCTTAATAGGAAGTGTTGTAGTGCTTGGTTCCACAAGGTGTTACACATAAGATGAAAGAGTTTGTACTTGTTCCTCTAGTAGCTCAATATTCTCTTTATATTATTTATTCCTTACCACCATGCGAGTATAATATTGTTGATATATGTGTAAATATCCCTCATGAATCGGATCGTGCTCATCGTATAGTTGGCCGGTGTCGTCTCATATACTAGCTTGATTACCTTTGGTCAAGATACTTCAATGTAATGATTACATGTCTCCCCACTATAGAATCATGAGGTTGTATACGTGATATTTCTTGACCTTTTTCACTAGCCAATGAGACAATTGATGATAGGTCAAGGGCTTCTTCTTGTTGCATAGTGTAAGTGTAAGGGATGACCATTTCCCACATCCATGGAAACATATCACCAGATTTAGGCTCAATGATGGGTGTAACAATCATTATTTGATCTGAAGGAGGAGGAAAGTCCTAAAGAAAAGGGGTGTTGGTGTCAACAAGAGGCGAGACCTCCTTCAGTGGTTTGAAAACTAGATGGTGAATCATGTACTCCACATTTTCCTATGCATCTCCTACTAGATTTTCATTTTGCATTACTGAGATCGCTTCTTCCTCCTGTAGATATGCCAATGATCCTTCTTCGACCCTAAATTTCTTAGGTGTCTTCTTGTAGGGAGAAGTTTCCAATTTTGTGGCCTTCCTTTTTGACATCGCTTTAGAGTGCTTAGAACTAGGAGTCATCTCCACCACTTTTGAAAATGAATGATGTGAATTTTTCTTCTAGCTTGGGGAAATTCCTCATGGTTGGATGATCATAGTCATATTCTTCTAAAACTAGTTCTTCATTCTCCTCACCACCTTTTCAGTCCACTCCAGTATATCTCTGGATTCAAAAACATGCTAGTTGATTTGGGGCATTGGGGACATATTGACTGCTATATACTGAGGATTGTACATATATGTCCCATCATCATGGAAGATGTCTTCATAGAAAGAGAACTTGAATTTCTTCATCTCACTGACTGTCATCCTCATGTGGTCCTTTTCATGTACTTCAAACTCATCAATATAGTTGTCCCAGTAGTCCTAGACTTGTAGCTCATGTTACACTTATGGAACATAGTACAAGTTGATATCTTCTTAGATGACAAAGTTGGGCCTGGTGATGTAGGAATGTAAAGTTAGATGTGTGAAAGTGGCCTACAGGTAAGATTTGTCATTTGATATTTTGCACGTGAACATCCCTAGAGATATATGGAATGAAATCAATTTGTTTCTCATACCCCTAATATTTTTATTAACTTGAGTGATCTTCTTGTAGATCTCAAACATAACAATCTGGTCACTGAGATATTAACACATTCTTAGTGGACCTTGGTCAAAGCTAGCGACTTGTATGTAGGAGAAGGTTAAGAATTTCATGAAGTATGATCCATATTCCTTGATCATAGATGTAGTTTGTGGTGATATCCTAGATTCAATATCTCCTTCTAAGCTTCGGACCACATGCATGGTGAATGCATCATTCACATGAGTGAAATTATTATTTCTCTCCTCCATTACCAACTATGGAATTTTCTTGAATGTAGGCACCTTGGGAACAATGTTATGCATGAGAGCCAATCCTTTGAGTGATCTTGAGCTTGCAATGAGATAGACGTGGTAAGAAGTAATGTGGAATATCTTTTTCATGGACACTTGGAGTAGTTGCAGATGGAGATTATTAATAATGATCCTCCCATAGTTAATTCTCTTTGTTCCTTCTATCAATGTCAGGATGAAAAGTCCCATCCATTCCTATAAGTCTCTCGTGCTTTCTTCACCTGTAACTCTATTGAGGAGAGTGATCACATCAGGATAACCTTCTCTGAATTCACACCTTGGAAGATGCTTAGGAATCCTGGAATAATTTCTTCCTGTTTTTAACTGAGTCGAGCACTACTCCTTGGACATATGAATCCATTATTTCCCAATCATGCAAGGCCTTATCCTTTGAGATGAAAACCATACTGGGGGATGTTAGTATCTATAGAGATATTGAAATGGTCCTAGGGCTAATGACTGCCATCGTTGTAGCATTGTCATCTCAGATGGTCCATGTTTCGAGCTCATAATGGAAAGAGGAAGAGAGGACTAACTTGAGACTCTGCACAGACATTGGGTGTCCTACAACGGTGAACAAGCCACTTGTCAATATCTAGTCTTCAATCCTCCTTCAGTCCTTAGAGGTCATTCGAGTCTTAAGGTTGTTTAGGTATATGTAGAAGACATTGTTTTCTTCTACATCATACTCGCAGGTGAAGGGCTATGTCGGCTTCTGACCCATCCACTTTGAGTTCATTTTTATCCAAGAAAGAACAACTTACTATTTTTAGTAAGTATGAAAAATCAAGTCCCCAATTTTCAACTGGATGTTGCGGCTCTGTTTTCTTCTTTTCCCTATATTTCTCATTCCTTATGGATCAATTTTATATTTTTAGCATGTGCTTGTGGGACCACTTACTATTTTAAGTAAGTTCCAAAAATTTCCATTTTGTTGAGTTCTTAGTTGCGGTGGATCTTTAATTTCACTGTCTCCTTTGTAGGTTCTTCTGTTGACGACTTTCCCGAAATAGCAATCCCTATGTAGTAGACTTGCTATTTTTATAAAGTGGTCTTCTATAAGTCAGATGATGTGGAATGAATTTTTTTGATATGGTTTTTTTCCCAATATCACTCCTCTAAAATTTCAGGCCCTCCGGCTTAAAAATCTAGGATATTTTAAACTTTTAATTTTTGGACCTCGTAGTGCTTTCAGATACGGCAACCATTAATGGACCTCAAAATTGTACGTATTTTTTTCTCCTCCATTTTCAAAAAAATTTGTATATTTTATATGGGTTTTTCCTTATGATGCCTCACGTGCAATTCTACTTCGTTTTGCCCAACGCTTTGACAGGAAATTGGATTTTTTCTTTGTTGAGCCAGAAGTGGGATTTCTTCATTGTGGATGCTCTATTACATGAAAGGAGAGTATTAAGGTGTATTCTTGATGGTATTTGGTAGAGGAATGAATAGAAAAATATAGCTTGTTGTTTCATGCATCCATTTGAGAGATTTCTTTAACTTCTCATTTCATGGCCATGGAGTTTTCTCTGTTTTCTCCTTCTTCATTCTTTGCCTCTCCTTCTGTGTTTGCTCCAATTTATCTCTAGGACCTGCATGATTTCATAGAGTGGAAGGGGAGTAACTCTATGTCAGGCTTGGTTTGAGATTCAACAATGGAGGAATGATGGTGAGAAGTTACAAAGGAAGGATGGAGTTATCTATGCATGGGAGTGGAAGCAGTTAGAATTACTTGAAGCAGGTGAATATTTTAAATTTTTGAATCCATGGAAGGAGAATCTTGGGAAAAAATTTCATGTCTTGATTTCCCTAAACTCATGGAAATGAGGACATAAAATTCCATAGTGTTCAAGAGGATGACACGTGGCGGAAATCTGATGGCAGTGAATGAAGGAGAAAAAAATTGCTTTAAAGCAGTGGGGCCTGAAAGTCGGTCACGTGGATGACCAAAAGACTCCCCATAGGGGCTAGGTGCATTTTTCCATGTCTTTTATCCCTAACCTCAGGGACTTTAGGGACATAAAATTCCATGGTGTTCTTAGAGCTGACATGTCGCGGCGATAGGACAACAGTGAATTTGAGCTCCAAAAATGTACCTAGGGGTTGAACTGTGAAGTCTGAAGGTCACATGAGGGTCCCAGATGTCATATGGTGGCTGGGTGCATTTTTCCTAGGTTTATTTACCTAACCTCAAGGATGTTAGGGACATAAAATCTCACTAAGCTCTTGGTGCTTACACGTATCCTCCCAAAAATTGACTAACTCCTTAACTATCTCCAAGAGGGTAATTTGGAACGATGATAACTTGAGCTCCTGGTGAAATTTATTGGTAAAATTTCATATGATCCTAAATAGAAATGACATTTTGGATCAAATAGTAGGGGTCTCATGTATTTATTATTTAATATGATCTCTGAAAATGTCGATTTGGTATTTGGGACTCCACTTGTGCCTGAGAAAAACTTCCTGAAAACCCTATGCATCAAGGTTTTGTTAAAAATATTATTTCACCATCATGTAGGTATTTGAATCCTATTTCTGGTGATGTTTCATTTTACTTCTAACTCCATCTAGAGATCCCAAATTTTTTTTCTGAAGCCCAGTAGTTGTTTTATGCCTGTGTACTGCCTAGGCTTGTGAACCCTATTTTTCACTCAGACTACTCCAAGTATTTATAAACTTCCCCAAACCTTCCAAAATTATTTCCCTGATGTTATAAGGTATTCAATTCACCTCCATGTTGAATTTGGCCCTTCCTTTCTACTCCAGGAGGCTGATCTAGTCTTGGAAAGGCCAACAATAGCCCTTCCCAATACTGCCAAAAGATAGCATCTTTTCAAAACTTCCTAAAATCACGTAGGGGATTAATTTGAATTTCCTAAATCAACTAGGGGGATAATTTGACATCAAATAGGGGCTGACCAGACTGCCAGATTTGACTTGGGGTGCCTAGGAATAATAAAACATGAAAATTTTGGCACAAGGGTAATGTTTTCATGCTTGGAAACTTCTAATTTCCTTGTTATACATTTGCACGACAACAACTGGATCTAGCGTGAGGACATGACATGGATTGATTGCAGTGAAGACATGACATGAGGAATCCATAATCTCAATTTTAGACCATATAATTTATCGACCAGTGCCTTATCCATTGGTCCTTACAGAGTCATGTACAATTTATTGGAGAGAAGGAACAAAAGAAGGAAACAACAGACACAAGCAAAATGATGGAAAGGAAACACACCTAGAAATAACCTATGGTACAAGGTGAGGGACAACCCGATTTCATTGATGATACAATTCTAGGTATTTCCCACTACAAGGCAATTCCAATGGCATTCCATCCAAATATGAGAGTAGAAAAACATTATTTCCGCAAGCTTCATGAATCTGGAATAGGCCAACCTATAATGAATCAAATATTCCATGGCTGCCTTTTGGTTCCCTTCTCTTGTCCCATAATAAGACGAAGTCTCTAAATTTTAATTTTCTGGCCTTGGCCTTCTTATAATTTTTTTTATTTACTTTCAATTGGTGCTATTTGATACGGTCCACCACTCGAAGTCTATTTTCTTCTAGCTTCTCAAGTAAAAGGATCCTCTTGTCAATGGAATCCTTGTACTGACCATCTTTTATTCCCTGTAGCAACTTAAGATTTGGCATCTCAACCATGAGGGGAATGTTTACTTCAAATCCATACAATAGTTGGAATGGTGACATACTTATTGCCTTCTTGGGAGTGATCATGTCTGCCCACAATGTATCATACAACGTTTTGTGTCAATTCCTTTGGTTCTCATCTACAAGCTTGCGGATAATGATCACAATGTTCTTGTTTCTTGATTCATCCTATCCATTATCCTATAGATAGTAGTTAGAAGAATGAGATAGAGATATTCCATAGCCATAGAAAAACTCAATCAACTCCCTTGAAGAGAAATAGGTAGATTTATCTACTACAATCTTCTGTGGCACTCCAAAACATACTATGATATTCTCCTTGATGAAGTTGCATATTGTTTCAGTGTTGGATTGTATGGGAAGAATGGCTTCCACCCACTTGGTAAATTAATCTATTGTCGTGAGCACACAGATGTGCCCCAGGCTTGTGTGAGGATTCAATATGCCAATGAAGTCTAGCCCCCACTACTAAAATTGTTTTTCAATAACAACTAGCCTGAGCGATAGTGCAGCAAGTTGTGGTTTCCCAATGAATTATAGGCATGCTTCACATTTCGAAACCCAATCTTGAGTGTCTACAAAGAGGGTAGGAAAATAATACCTTCCTCAGAGGATCTTGTGTGCAGTGAACATCACTAAAAAATTCCCACCACACGCTTGGTCATGGTATACTTTAAGAAAATTTTCTTGTTTCTCTTTATCTACGTACCTTAGGAAGCATCCATTTAGGATTATAAACCTTGTTTCCTTCAACTTGAGTGTTCTCCTTTTCTTGTGATAAATATGAGGAGGGAATTCTCCATAAGTTAAGTAATAGCCAATAGCAGCAAACCACTTATCATTAGTGGTTACAAAGAGAACATGTGGATTGTTTTCAGAACAAGTTAAGCAAACACAATTTTCTTCACCATGTTGAGCTTTGAGTGCTTCATCTTCAACAATCAACTAGAACAAACCATTCCCCCTTACCAAATTGGAGGGTCGAATATCTAGGTCATATTATTGATTCTTTATAATCCAATTTCCTCTTTTAGGTCTGGGATCATGTTGTGTCAAGATGGACTTGATTGTACTGCTAGCAACCATCACCACCATATGAGAATTAAAGATATAAAACCTAATTTTTTTTACAGCCTTGACCACTACATAGGCATTCTTCTCCAATTGGATGTAGTTTAGTTCATGCTTTTTTAATGGAAAACTCATTAAAGCGATGGGTGCTTCCATGCCTTCATCATTTTTCTGAACAAGAATGGCAGAGAGTGTATGCTATGATGCATAATAATACATGATGAATTATTTGCTAGAATATGGAGACATAAGACTCAGAGCCTTAGCGATGTATTTTTTGACATCTTCAAACACTACCTTCTTCATTCTTCCATTTGAATTTTTCTTGTGGCTTCATCATGGTGGTGATGTGCTTTGTCAATTCAGCAAACTCAGGAACAAAGTGACGAAGAAAATTCACCTTTCTGAAGAATGAATGAACCATTTTCTTGCTTGTGGGAAAAGATAATGCTTGAATGGCTCGCACTCTCTTAGGATCAATGTGTGCTCCATGTTTTCTCACAATTTTCCCTAGTAACTTGCCTTCTGTAACTCTGAAAATGCAATTTTTGGGATTTAGTGATATGCCATGTTTTCTACACCTTACAAGTACTTGTTCTAAGTGATGGATATGATCTCCCATCTTCTTTGAAAACACTGTAAGATCATCAAGATATATGAAAATGAAATATTTTAGATCTTTGAATTCCAAATTCATCACCCTTTGAAATGTAGCCCCCACATTAATTAGGCCAAAAGGCATTCTGCTGTAGGAAAAAATACCCCAAAGTGTTGTGAAGGTTGTCTTGATGCCATCTTCTTCTGCCACTTTGATTTGATTACACCCTGAGAATCCATCAAGAAAAAAAAAGCATTTCAGATCTAGTGACTACTTGAAAAATGTGGTCCATGATAGAGAGAGGATAATTATCCTTTAGTGATGCCTAGTTCAGGTTTCATAAATCTAGACATATACTTATTTCACCATTCTTCTACTACACCAGCACAATCTTATCCACCCATGTTGAATGGTGGATGGGAAAGATGATTATTGCATTGAGAATATTTATTACCTCCTCCTTATTGGTATCAACAATCTTTGGGTTATGTGGCCTTTGTTTATTCCTAAAGAGCTTGGTATCCTGCTTCAAAGGAATCGAATGACACATTTCCTTTAGTTGGAAGGATTTGAGTTCATCATAAGAGTAGGCCAAAACATCTGAATATTTCTTGAGTAATGTAGAAAACCTTATATTCTCCTCGGGAGAGAAATTTTTTCCAATATTTACCATCCTTGGCTCCTCTAAGGTGCCAATGTTTTCCTTATAAAAATTAGCAAGGCACTGAGGAGATTGTTTTGCTTTCTCTTGAACGAATCTGTCATGTTTATCAAAGAGGTCTTATAGAGAAACCAAGCCTTTGGGAATCTTATTTCCTTTCAATTTTATCACTCCTTCATCAACCCCTTCAATTCCTTATTTCTCTTCTTTGAAAACCACTTCTCGGTGTGGATTTTTACCTCCTTCAAAGAAGAGATTATTGAAATTATCCCTCTGTTCCAAAAATGATAGAATCTGGTTATAGTCATTAAAGAATTGCCAATTATTCGCATTATCTTGTACACTAGGCCTAAATACCATTTTAATGGCCAGCTTGCCTTTACCAAAAGAATGATGATATGTCACTAGGGAAGCCAAAATTGCAAGAGAATCAGCCTTTTCATTATCATCTCATGGGATAGATTTAATGGAAAATTCATTAAAAGATTCAATGCAACCCCATACTCTATTTCTATAATGTCAAAGTCTTGGATTCTTCACCTGATATTGTTGATGGAATTTCTTTACTATCATCTCCGCATCACCTTGGCATCTCATATTCTCGATTCCCATGTCTTCTACCACACCCATGCCTAGAGGAGAGCTTCATAATCCATTGTGTTATTTGTATTATCAAATTGCAGCTTGTATGCAAATGGGTACAATTGATCAGAAGGAGAGTACAACACTACACCTACTCCCCAACCTGCACTAGAATGACTACCACAAAATTCCATTGTCCAAACTTGATCTTCTTCCTCTTCCATAAGAAGTGGAAAGTTATCATTTTTTTTTATGTGAGGAAGTAGTTACCTAGCCCGCTATCTTGAAAAAGAATGTTTTCCTTTGGATAATTAGACTTTTTTACTGTGAACTTAATATTTCTTACTGGTAGCAAATTCTTCATCTCTCTTTTTACTATAATAGTTGTATATGACCAATCCATTTTTATTTCTCAACCCAAGTTTCTGCAGAAGCTTCAACTCAATAGCATTATAAAGGACGATGGGATGTCTGCCACAAGGATTGTTAGGAGAACCTTCTTTTCTGGAAAATCAGCCAGTGTTACCTATGCATCTTTGATTCTTCCTACCAATGGATTTTTTTTGGGATTTATTCAATAGCAGGTTCCATTTTCTCAGGTCAAGGTGAGGCCAAGAGCATTTGTAACTTTGACGGGAATCACATTATTTTAGGCTTCAAAATCTATGATACAATTATTTAGCTAGAGGCCTTTAATGAGAAGTGATAGGTAGAAAGGTTCAACTCTGTTTATTTTGTAGGTAATGAGTTCTATCATGTTTTGAGAAGGTGATGTGGATGGTGTGGGGAGTTAGCCTTTGAAACTTGGATCCGAGGTTATAGGGTTACCACCATGAACTACATCAATAAACCTATCAAATTGGGTGGGATGCATTTGTAGGTATTCTATTTCTGATACCTGGACTATAATTTTGCTTATATGTTCCACAAATTCAAATGGGGTTATGGTGGGCAAGGAAGAGGTTCCACGAATGACGTAAGATTTACATGGCAAAAGTTTTGCTATTTTGGGTGTTGAATTTTCCTTCAAGGGTGCAGTAACTTATTTGGAAGGATATGGGGATGTAGGTTTTGATGGAACCTTAGATGTTTTTCTAGGAACAACATATGAAGGAGGATTATTTTTAATAATCTTTGAGCTGGGAGAAGGATTAGATGAATTACTTGGTATGGCAGCATGATCCTTGTTAGCCAATGGGTATGATTTTTATTTGGCTGACTCCATTGAAGGTTGTAGTGGTGATCCTCTACTGATAATTTTATTTTGTTGAACCTCCATAGGAGAATATTCTTTCTTCTTCTTGTCCTTTACCGTACCCATTGAGGGTGGAGCACCTTTCTTAGACTGTGTGCTAGTGAAAACTGCACATGAGAAACTTAGAGCTTCTTCATCATCACCATACTCAATTAGGCCATTGTGAGTATCACCATCAACTTCTTCGATCTAATGATAGTTTTCATAGTCCTTCACATTTTATTCTTTAGGTTCTTCATCTTCCACTTCCTCCTCTGGTTCTTCGGTGTCACAGATGACATTGATTGGTGGTGATTTGAGAGAAATCCGGTGAGGAGGTGGAGCAATCCTTGGTCTATTGGGAGGATTTGGTTTCCTTGAAGTATTCCACATTGTGATCTGGGAGAGTTATTTCTTCAAGGAAACCAAGTCATTGTCCATTGTTTGGAATATTGGGTTTGTGGTGACTGAGCTTGAATTCTAGCCTTTTTACTTTCCATTTGGGCATTTCACTTTACCAGACAGGATTATTTCATCGTTGGTTTCTATCATGAGGTCTTGAACTTCCCTCAATGTTCTTGGTTGGGTTATTCTAAGGAAGAAACCTAATTTTGATGGAAAGGCACTAATGAAGAATCTTTTTAGATTATTTTCAGGAGGCACCATATCTTTGCTGATTCTTCTTATAACTCTATTATATCCACTTATGATTCCCTCATTGATTCAGAGGTTTCTTTCTTCATTTGTACCAATAGGACCAAGAGATCCTGATAATCTTCTGTTGTCTTGAACTTGTGTTTGAATGCATTTATTATATCTTCCCAACAGGTGACAGACCTCAGGGGTAGCATGTAGAACCATTTTATAGCCCTTTCTTGAAGTGACTCCACAAAGATCCATACTAGCACATCTTCATCCTCAATGCCCAATACACCGCAAGCGGTGATAATGTTGTTACATATTCTTCGAGGAGTTGAGAACCATCCCCTCTGAATTTTGGAATTTTTTTTCTTGAGCATCTTGGTAGCTCATACAGTGGTTGAGAAAGAGAAAGTGGACTAGTGTTTCCTCCCCATGGTACATTAGGCCTATGGGCCTCATGATCATGATCATGATCCCCCATTCTATTTCTATTTCTAGCTTCCAACCTCACTAAGGTTGCGACTTCTTCTACTACTCTTTCATCTGCCTCAGCTTGAAGTATTTAAATTTCTTTGAGTTGAGCTCTTATTTCCTCTTCCTCTCTTGCTTCTCTTTCTCTAGCTTCTTCTTCGGTATCTACATCAGTGAAAGCTTCAAGGTTCTCATTGATGTAAGGAAATTCACCTTCCAAAGGATTGTCAATACTGAGGTTCTCAACGTGACCGGTTGCTTGACAAAAGGGAGACCTTTGAATTCCGAGAATCTCTTCTCTTCTTTGAAGTTATTATAAAATGGGTTTAGTTTATCCTCCTTGTCTCTGTTTTTAGGTGTATCTTCTATCCGCCAACTTGGAAATCTATACTCTTATTTGTGGTGCTGGAATTTTTCTTTGCCTCTAAAATTTAGTAGCGTGTTCATCTTCAAGGTCAATAATTCTCGTGGCAATGAAGTAGTGGTTGGCACTTTTCCTGTTATGCCTGATAACTTTTTTCAAATTTGAATCAATATCCTCTTAGATGTGGAAAATAAATTTAGGTCTTTCAACAAGACCATTTCCCAGAATAGCCATGGTTTGTAGACATGTGGCTGATATAGCTATTCAAATTACAGAAATTTTCCTTATTGAATTTTGAATTTTCTAATTTTTTTGGTATTTTTCAGACCTTGAGATCATATTCAGGTGCATATGCTACTAAATCCACCCCACGATGGGTGCCAAAAAATGTTGCTGAGAAAATCTGTCATGGAAAAATTGGTGGTTATCTTGCCAATGCTCTGGGAGTCTAAGTCCCTCTACTTAACTGGTATAGCTACCGTATGTGCATGTGTGAGTAAAATATAAGTTTTATCCTAGTGGCCTTTTGGCTAGGGATCTAAAAGGTGCACTCCACTGACCCTATGGAAAAATCCTACATATATCTACAAGAGAGGAAATTCTAGAAAAGTGAGAAAGGGAGTGAGAAATTTAGAAAAAGAGAAAACTAACGCTACAATTAGAAAATCAAAGAATTGAATACATCAGCCATAAGTTTCATTACATGCACTTGAATATAGAAGAAAATAAATCTACGTAATAGCTACAAGACTCAATAGTGTTTAATGAGCACAAAGTACCACTAAACTCCTTAATAAAAAAAGGCTAAAATTCCTTCTTCCTTTATTGAAGCTTAGGCATAAATTGTACATAACATAGAAGTAGAAGACATTGTTTCATAGGAGAAATGGAAGAAAATTACTATCTCTTGCTCTCTTCACAAGGATATCTCTCTCATGAATTCACAAAAATAGCTCCAACATCTAAGAAGTTTCAGAAATTTATCTAAGAAGAATAGGAAGTTTTTTGGAAGAATTTTTAGAAGAAGCTAAAATGAGGAGCTTGTTACAATTTATAGAAGAAGAGGAAACTCTTCATCTTCCCGGTGACCTTTGAACTACTTTAATGTGACTTTAGACTATTCATATTCCACTTAAATTGTTAAGTTCCTTTTATAAAAAAAGGATACTTAAAGTTTACATTAGGTTTATATAGTCACTTAAAGTAATATTAAAAAATGCAAACCTCAACGTAAAAATATAAGATTGATAGAGAGAGCGTTGGGTGTGAAGAGAAGAGAGAGAAAGAAGAAGAAGAAGAAGAATTATGCCAAAGGATGAGTTGCTGTAGTGGACTTGGCTTCACTCTCTAACTACTCTCCACTACGTGTTCCTGAAAAGGTTGCAGTCTTTCCAAGCTCCTCGTTGAAACGAGCCACTACTAGTTCTACTTTGTCAGCATTAGGGATGTGAATGCAGCTCAAGGTTTCAGTCCATCCATCAGTCACACTTTTTATGTCCTTACACTTTGCGAACCACGATGAATACTTTTTTGCGATAACTGTAATAGAGGCCTCGATCTTTGAGAAGAATTCAAGAGTACCCTTAGTGAAGCAAAATAGGTTTTCCACCCCTTTCTTGACATATTATTTGAAAGGGCCAATCAACTCATCAATAGTTGTCTGTTCGCTCATTGTAGGTACTCTAAGTTTTTGAACATTCCAATTTATACTATCATGCAGCTTGTATGTTTGTTCTTCTTTCTCCTCTCACTATATGAAGGCCCAACTAATTGCTTCAAATATATTTACCAAATCCCTCACCCATACATGTTTCAAGTATTCTACATGATTTTCAAAAACCTTGTTATGGATCAATGCCTGACATTGGGTGTTGCTCATCTCACTCACTATTGGTCCTAGAGGTTCCCAGTAATCTCTTTCTTTCTCCACATCCTCTTTGATTTTTTTTGTTCTCTTAGCTATTGTGAAATGTATGTAAAGATCTTATCTTCCTCTTGGAGTGTTTAATTCCCTTTTTTGTAGATTGAGTCAATCCATTCATTTTTTTCTCACCCCTGCATCATAAGCTCATGAGTTCTCCTAATGGATTTTGGATTGAAGTTACTGATGGGTGCCACTTTCTCAATTGGAAGTGTTATAATGATTGGTTCCACCAGGTGTTACACATAAAATGTAAGAGTTCATACTTGTTCTTCTAGTACCTCAATCTTATCTTTATATTCTTTATTCCTTTCCACCATGTGAGTAGAAGATTGTTGATATATGTGCAAATATCACTCACGAGTAGCTGGTCCCAATTGGATCATGATCATCTCAAAGTCAGTCAGTGTCATCTCATCTACTGACTTGATTACCTTTGGTCAAGCTAATTTTATGTATTGATAACCTATCTCCCCACTATAGAATCGTGACATTGTATGAACGATATTCCTTCTTTTTTTTCTTTAGCCAATGAAACAATAACTAATAGATTAGGGGATGTTACTTGTAACAAAGTGCAAGTATCATAGATGACCATTTCCCACATCCACAGAAACATCTCACTGGATTTAAACTCAATGATGGGTGCACCAACCATTATTTGTTCTGAAGGAGGAGGCAAGTCCTGAATGAAAAGGGCATTGGTGTCAACAAGAGGTGATACCTTTTGTAGTGGTTCGAATACTATATCATTAATCATGTACTCCTTTTTCACTTGTGCATCTACTACTGGATTTTCTCTTTGCATTACAGAGATCAGGTCTTCCTGCTATGGTGATGCCAATGAACCTTATTCTACCCTAATTTTGTTGGGTGTCTTCTTGCGGGGAGAAGTTTCTAATTCAGTTTCCTTCCTTTTTGAACTCACTTCAGAGTGTTTAAAATTGGGAGTCACCTCCACCACTTTTGAAGATAAATGATGTGAAGTTTGCTTCTGGCTTCGAGAAATTCCTCGCGGCTGGATGATTATAGTCCTCTTATTCTAAAACTATTTCCTCATTCTCCTCATCACATTTTTAGTCTGCTCTAGTATATCTCTAATTTGGGTCATTGGGAACATCTTGACTGCTACATACTCAGGATTGTACATCTTTGTCCCATCATCATGTAAGATGTCTTCATACCAAAAGAGCTTAAATTTCTTCATCTCACTAATTATCATCCTCATGTGGTCCTTTTCACATACTTAGAACTTGTAAATATAGTTGGCCCAGTAGTCCTTAAATGGTGGCTCATGTTGTAGTTTTAGGACATAGAACAAGTCAGGATCTTCTTGGATGAAAACTTTGTGTTTGGCAATGTATGAATACAAAGTCAGATGTGTGAAAGTGGCCTCTAGGTGAGATGCATCATTTGAGCTTTTGCATGTGAACATCCCTAGAGATCTAGGGAATGAAATAAATTTATTTCTCCTACTTACGAGCTTGTTATTCACTTGATTGATCTACCTGCAGAGCTCAAACAATAAAATTTGGTCACTGAGGTACATATGTAGTCTCAACAAAGCTTGGTCAAAGACATCAGATTGTATGTAGGAGAATGTTGAGAATTGTATGAAGTATGAGCCATATTACTTGATCATGGATGCCACTTGTGGTGACATCGTAGCTTCAAGATCCCCTTCTAAAATTTGGAACATGTACATGGTGAATGCATCTTTCATGCAAGGGAAATTCCTATTTCTCTTCTCCATTACCAAATGTGGAAGTTTCTCGAATGTAGGAACCTTGGCAGCAATGTTTTGCGTGAGAGCCAATCCTTTCAATGATCTCAAGCTTGCAAGGAGATAGACTATGTAAGAAGTCATCTTGAACTTCTTTGTTGTGGAGACTTGGAGTAGTTACAGATGGAGATTGTCATTGATTATATGCCCCCATTCAATTATTTTCCTTCCTTCTGTCAATGTCAGAATAAAAATGCACATCTAGTATTGGTAGTCTCTTGTGCCCTCTTTGCCCATAAATCTACTAAGGAGAGTGATGAAATAAAAATAACCTTCTCAGAACTCACACCTTGGAAGATTCTTGTGAATCATGAAAGGCTTTCTTCTTTTTTTCAAGCATGAGATGAGCAATACTCCTTGGACATATGAATCTATTGTTTCCCAATCCAACAAGGCCCTATTTTTTGAGATGATGACCATACTGAGGGATGTCAGTATCTAGAGAGAGAGAGAGAGAAATGGTCCTAGGGCTGATGAAGTCCATCATTGTACCATTTTCAGCTTGGATGGTTCATGTCTCTGTATCGTAGTGAAAAGACCAGGCTAGGACTAACTTGAGACTTTGCACAGACACTGGGTGTCCTACAACATCAAAACAAGCCACTTGTGAATATTTGGTCTTCAATCCTCCTTAGTTCCTTGGAGGCCATGTGATTATTAACGTCATTCAGGTCCATGTGTAGGACATCATTATCTTCCACGTCATACTCACAGGAAAAGGGATATGTCCACTTCTGACCCATCCACTTTGACTTCATGTTTATCTCAGAAAGAACAACTTACTATTTTTAGTAAGTGTGAAAAATCAAGTCCCCGATTTCAACTGGATGTTGTGGCTCTTTTTTCATCTTTTCCCTATGTTTCTTGTTCCTTCTAGATCAATTTTTTATTTTTAGTAGGTGATCGTGGGCCCACTTACTATTTTTTGTAAGTCCCAAAAAATTTCATTCTATTGAGTTCTCAGCTGCAGTGCACTTTCAATGTCAATGTCTCCTTCACAGGGTCTTTTGTTAACGACTTTCCTGAAATAGTAGTCTCTATGTAGTAGACTTGCTATTTTTATAAAGTGGGTTTTTAGAGGTTGGATTTCTGTGGAATGAAGTTTTTTGATATGGGTTTTTTACCCAATATCTCCCCACTAAAATTTCAGGCCCGCCTACTCAAAACTCTAGGAGATTTTAAACTTTTAATTTTCTAACCTAGCAATGCTTCTAGATGCGATAGCCATTAACAAACCTCAAAATTTCAGGTCTATTTTTCTCCTCTGTTTGTAAAAAATATATATATATTTTATATGGGTTTTTCTTATGATTCCTCATGTGCAGTTCTATTTCATTTCGCCTAACGGTTTAGCAGGAAATTGGATTTTTTCTTTGTTGAGTCAGAAGTGGGATTTCTTCATTGTGGATGCTCTGTTGTATGGGAGGAGAGTATGAAGGTATCTTCTTGATGGCCTTGGGTATAGGAATGGACAGAAAAATATAGCTTTTTGTTTCATTCATTGGTTTTAGAGATTTCTTTAACTTCTCGTTTCATGGCCATGGAGTTTTCTCTGTTTTCTCCTTCTTCGTTTTGTGACTCTCCTTTTGTGTTTGCTCCAATTTATCTCAAGGACCTGTATTATTTCATGGAGTGGAAGGGAAGTACCTATATGGTAGGTCTGGTTTGAGGTTCATCAATGGAGGACTGATGATGAGAAGTTACATAGGAAGGATGGAGATATCTATGCATGGGAGTGGAAGTAGTTAGAAGCACTTGAAGTAGGGGAATATTTTAAATTTTTTAAATCATGGATGGAGAATATTGGGAAAAAATTTCATGTATTGATGTCCCTAAACTCATGGACATGAGGGACATAAAATTCCACAATGGTCAAGAGGATGACATGTGGCCGCGATCCGATGGCAGGGAATGAAGGAGTAAAACAATTCTTTAAAGTAGCGGGGGCTTAAATTCAGTCACGTGGATGACCAAAAGACTCCCTATAGGGGGTGGGTGCATTTTTCCATTTCTTCTATCCCTAATATCAGGGAATTTAGGGACATCAAATTCCATGGTGGTCCTGGAGCTGACACGTGGCGGCGATCGGACGACAGGGAATTTTGACTCCAAAAATGTACCTAGGGGTTGAACTGTGAAGTCTGAAGGTCACATGAGGGTCCCAAAGGTCATATGGAGGCTGGGTGAATTTTTCCAAGGTTTATGTACCTAACCTCAGGGATGTCAGGGACATAAAATCCCACCAGGCTCCTGGTGTTGACACATGTCCTCCCAAAAATTGACTAACTCCTGAGCTGTCTCCAAGAGGGTAACTTAGAATGATGATAAATTGATCTCCTAGTGGAATTTCTTATTCAAAGTGTATATGATCATGAATGGAAATGGAATTTGGAAGCCACTGGTGGGGGTCTCATGTCTTTATTCTTCCATGTGGTCCTTAAAAAATCAGATTTGTGATTTGGTACTCCACTTGTGCCTGAGCAAAATTTTTTGTAAACACTATGCGCCAAGGTTTTGTGAAAAATATTATTTCACCATCATTTAGGTATTTAAATCCTCTTTCCAGTGATATTTCTATTTACTTCTAACTCCATCAAGAGCTCCCACAAACTTTTTCTAAAGCCCAACAATTGTTTTATGCATGTGTACTACCATGGCTTATGAACCCTGCTTTTTACTCAGACTACTCCAAGTCTTTATAAACTTCCCCAAACTTTTCGAAATCATTTCCATAATTTTCTAATTTTTTTAATTCACCTCCATGTTGAATTTGGCCCTTCCTTTCTACTATGGGGAGGCTGATCCAATCCTAGGAAGGCCAACGATAGCCCTTCCCAATGCTACCAGAAGATAGCATCTTTTCAAAACTTATAGGGGGGAAAATTACGTAGGGGATTAAATTGACTTTCCTAAATCAGCTAGGGGGGAAATTTGACATCAAATAGGGGGTGGGCAGATTGATGGATTTGAAATTTTCATGTTTTATTATTTCTAGGAACCCCAAGTCAAATCCATCAATCTGTCCACCCCCTATTTGATGTCAAATTTCCCCCCTAGCTGATTTAGGAAAGTCAATATGATGTCAGTGCTGGTTATGTGCATCGTAATCATCTCAAATAACTCATGAATTTTCACCTTCCTAAGAAGTGAGAAAGAAATTCTTTTTTTTTTGTAAATTAAAGAGACTTTTACAATCTTAATTTATAAATTCACTTAAGTGAATGAGATGAAACACAATGATTATTCCCAATGAAGAATTATAAAGGGGATAAAAGAAAAAGGGGAAATAATGAGAGAGGAGGGGAAATAAGAAATGATCCCAAGGATTGATGAAGACCCACCTTGAAGAAGTTGAAGATGACGTTCTTGACTATTGATGACCTCTACAACATTTCTACACTAATGTGAAGTTCCAATGAATTTCACTTTGAACAATTTTCCCCTGCTGATGATGATAACATGCTACCTACTTTTACATGGTGCATGGACATCCTGGATAAAAAAATGAGTGTTTAGAAACATTATTTCAAGACCTATGAATGTGAGCTCAAGATGAACACAGGTGATGCTCATGGTAATCCTCCTTGACGCTTACTGAATAATTTCCTTATCTCATCGGGATTACCCTGACCAATGTATTTCAAATCACCCAACTCCCTGAGTGATGAATATGAATCCATCTATTGCACCTTGTGATGCTCTATTTCACCTCTGAATACATTTGACCTTAGGATGGTGCTTTTAAGACCACTGTGAAGTTATTATTCATATAATTAACCAATGAAACCATCTTAAAACCCCATGAAGGGTCTAAAAAGTGAAAATATGAGTGAGAATAAGGCCATATGAAACTTTCTACACTCAACATTGAAATTTTCTATTTTTATAGTATGAGATCATAACCTACCATTTTGGTACATTTCATATTTACCATCATGATCAACACAATTCTCCTTGGGTGAGAATAATGGAGTTTATTCCTCAATGAAGTTATGCTCAAGTTGCTTGTTTTCCTTGTCTGTAAAAGTGAACTTGGCCTCTCCCGTTTGGTCATCCATGATTGAATCGAGAAGGGAATTTAATTCTTCAAAAGTATCCAATTCTTCATTAAACATGTCTACATCACTTGAAGGATCAAACTAGGAAGGAAAATTATCCATGATCATCTTGGATTCATTTCCTTTGATCCATGATGCATGATTGATATCTGGTACTTCTTCTCATATATTCATTCCACCACTGATTGAAATATCAAAATTTGAAAGGAGATTATCCATAATTACCTTAAACTTGTCATTTGGTGCTTCTTCATTATTGATGTAGTCTTTGGAAATCATTAAATCATCCATCATGCAATAAGAATCCTTTTCTATTAAATCCATTTCTCCTCCAATGGGTTGTGCCTCTAGCCAGAATGAGTTGATGAATGGTGATTCTACCTCCATGTCTTTTTCATCATCTTCGAAGGTGTTTCTTGGAATTTCCATAGAGGGTTGAAGAAGAATACATACCTCATAATCATCTAACAATATTCATGATACAAACACCTTATGGTGAGGAAAATCATTGAGATATTCTTGAGTTTCTTCGTTGTTAGAAACACAAAGTGATTCAAGGTGTTCATACCTTCTTTACACAGGTAATGTGTACCTCCAAATTTCATGATAAGCTTCACTGTTGGAATTTCTTCCTATTATATTTTGGATTCTTTCCACATATTATCTTTTTAAAATTATCATTTATTTATCACCGTATGTTAGGAATTGATTTAGAGAGTGGAAACAAAAGATAATGATCTTATTTTTATAGTGAATTGAATGAGGTTGATGTTGGATTTCAAAATTTTACTCGTCTCATATCAGGTTGACATGAGTTGTTTAGGAAACAATGGGACTTTCTCCAAGTTGTGGTATCTTATGCACTTGAGACAACCCTCTAGATAATGCTCATTCCTCTACCTATTCCTACTACTACTGGTACTCCTAATGCTTGAAAGGATATCCTAATCTAACATGCTAAAAGAAAAAGGATAGAAGGATATGTGAAAACAAAAAACTAAAATAAAGAAGGTGGTAGAACTAGAAAAAAGGGGGATTAGTGTGATCATATTTGAGTAAAAACAAGGGAAAATGCGCAGAAGAAGGCTAGACATGCATAGAAAAAACTAGAACATAGCTACACAATCATTTTCAATGGACACAATGAAAAAAGGATCTGCAAGGTATGTGAGAATTTATAACAAGATACCAACATGAAAATAAAATTAACAAGATGCGATAAAATGAGTTAGGGTAGAGAGTAGCCACAAAAAAACTTTTATTACTTCTAGAAATACACAATCGATTACAATGGTAGAAGAGGTGAGTATCCACATGCAGAAAACCAAATCTAAATGTATGCAACTAAAAATTCAAGGAGATGCCTATAAAAACTCAAAGTATCCAACCATTTACAATGAGAAATGCTCTTACATTTATAAATGAATGGATTAAACGATAGGAGGAGAAGGAGGGAAAATATAATTTGAAAAGTTAATCACCAACCAGTAATGAATGCCTACAAATCTATCAAATGCACTTCCCCATGTCTGTTTAGCATGTAGGATAAGGAAGGAGGTGAGATCTGAATCAAATATTGTGGTTCGACTAATCAGATTATGCATTAGTCACATGAGGGAGGTTTTCCATCTTCTCACCTACCTAATCCCAAAAAAAATTAAACATAGAGTGATATGAAGTGTAACCCACGTCATTAACTATCTTTTCATTTTTCTGCCACGTGTCATGCCTTAGTTGGTTACAAGGATTAGGTGACATATTGATGCATTTTTATAGGTTATATATAGCACATTCAATGTCTGACATATGTTGCGTGCCACAAATAATGGCACAAAGAAATACGCGAAGCACGCATGGAGGGAATAAGCATGAGGGAAAAAGGTAAGGATAGGGAGCACAAAGTAACATACATGGTAGAAATGGAAGGAATAATTGTAGGAGGAAAGTATGGAATAGGGTACAATAATTATAAATTAATGTATGGAAGTAAGGATATGAGCACACAAGGTTATCAGGAAGGAAAGCTAATTTGGGAAGCAAGTCCAAGGTGCACACATAGGGTGCATGAACTAATAGGAGGAAGGTGAATGCACAGGGAGTGCATGTAATAGGAGTGGAATAATATAGAGGAAGGAGAAGAAAGGTGGAAGGTGTGAAAAAAATAAAGATCGTGAGACAATGTGCGATGAACTGCATTCAAGAATTATTCTTCTAAATAATCAACCAAAGGCCACACAAGCTGCAATGTTGAACCTTAGAGCTAGAATGTTAATGTTAGTTGTCAAAATAACCAAGGGGTTATTTTTTACAACATTTTGGTGTTTTTTAGGGCCATATACCCATTATATGAGAGATATCAGTATCCTTGAGAATCCATTTGGCATGGATTCTGCTTAGAAATACTAAATTTTGATCTACAAATTTGAAGAATCACCCTTTGAAGTCACTTGAAGTATTTTTTGAGATATTTTTTGAATCCTATAAAATTGGTGAAACTACTGAAAGATAAATGACATCCTAGAAGAAAAATAAGAGCACACGTAAGGAGAACATGAGAAGAAATAACTATATACAAATAAAAGAATGTGCATGTAGTGCACTTGGAGGAATTGAAACTACTCTAATATATAATGATACAAAAGACTTAATGAAAGGGTTTGAAATAAATCCCATTAACTGGGATTGATAGTGCACATCCATCAAGATGAAACAAATCAAAAGAGTTAGCCTTCTTACATGAAATGATGATGTATGGGTCACTCCAAAGTGCATCAAAATTTGAATGACATCCTGGTTTGGCTTTGTCAGCATCCCACTTTAAGACTAAGTCACCAAATTTGAAAGCTCTGGGCCTCACATTTTTGTCAAACCACTTCTTTATAGATTATTGATGTTGTTCTAGCTTTATTATGGTAAAGTTCCTTAAATTTTTAAGTTCAAGAAGCTCTTCTATTTTTATCTACACCCTCAAATTCTAGACACTAGGAAATCTCTAACGAAGGAAGCTTAAGAGATAGTGGGAGTCAAGCTTCCTTTCCATAAACAATTTTATATGGTGAAGTCCCTATTTCCTTCTTCACCATGATTTTTTCTATCCAGAGCACATGCAAGACATTTGTGTGACACTACCTCTACTTAATATTCATTTTCCACTTCATGATTCTGATTAGGTTCTTATTTGTTGACTCTGCCAAGAAATATCCCTGAGGGTAGTAGTTGTAAGAGGTATTCAAGTAGATACCTAAGCTCAGTGATTAATCACAAATTTAGGCACCAAGGAAGGATTTTGCATTATCATAGTTAATGGTTTGAGGAACACTAATTATTGTTACAATTATCTCAATAAAGTCAAGGATGATTGACTCAATTGATTCCTTAGGCACAACAATTTCTACCCATCTAGTGAAGTAGTATGTAGCTGTCTACACCCATTTTTTCCCAATGCTTGAAAGAGGATTGAAAATTCCTATGAATTCAAGACCCTATGGTGCAAAATGATGATCCAATTGAATTATTCGAAGGGTAAGTGATGTCAATTTCTTCTTACCTATAAAGAAAACATAATCTCTTGATTTCATGACCCACTTATGTGTGTCTACAAACAAAGTAGGCCAAAAGTATCCTACATTGATGATCTTAATTCATGTATCTTTAGAAGATAAATTTCCACTAGATAATCCATTATGAAATTTTGCTAATACTTTTTCAACTTGTGCACCATTAATACATCTTAGCAGCATGCAATCAAATGTTTTTGTTGAAGAGAAGACCATTAACCAACACATATGGAATAGACTGCAACCTCATATGTATTATATTTTCTTTGTTAAAACTAGGAGGGTATGTTCCAAAGGAGAGAAATTTCACCATCTCTTCCTACCAGCTTCGTAAACTAGGATCTACGTCCTACTCAAGTTCAATGCATGAGAGCTCTTCTTCCAGAAACAATACAATCTGAGTTCCATTCTGTGCATCCTCATAAAGTTATTTTCACATCGTAATACCTATAACCAGATTTGTGGATTTTATATTCACATCATAATCCATGATTTTGGTCACCCACTGTGCTCTTTTATTGTTAATTTCTTCCTCCATCATGAAGTATCTCACTCCTATATGTGAAACTAGCACCTTTATATGATTTTTTATGAGTATAATTTTGAATTTTTTAAACGTGCAAATGATGACGTAGACCTATTTTTCCATATGATGGTATTTCAATTCATAATCATTTAGTGTTTGACTGAAGAAAACCACTAGCTTCTCCATTTATTGTTCGTTTTCTTATGTTAAAACAACAACACCACTTGCATCAGCTCCATAAACATAAATGATGAAATCCTTTGAATATTTTGGATTAATGATTGTCCACACATAAGTAGTTTCTTCCTTGATTTTTTTGAATCTCTCCTTTCCTTATGTTATCCATCTAAAGATTGTGTCCTTCTTGAGCATGAGGGTGATGGGATTTACTAGTCCTACAAAGTTAGGAATGAAGCACCTAACAAATTTTATTTTGCGTAGGTAGGATTATAAGGATTTCTTGTGTGGAGGAAAGGAGAGATCAAGGATATTATAAATGTGCTCAGGATCAATGGCAGACCACATGGCTCAACAAATTTCTTTATACCACAACAAAATTACGCTTGTTGCGGCTAAGGGACACACCAATTTTTTTGCATCTTTGAAAGACTTTCTCCAGGTGCATCATGTGATGCACGCTCTACTTTAAGAAGAAAATTATGTCATCTAGGTAAACCAAGATGAACTTGTTAATATAACATTTGAAGGTAATTTCCATGGCACATTGAAAGGTCATGCCTACATTTGAAAAACTAAATGGCATCTTGTAATATGCATATGTTCCATACTTGGTTGTAAATGTTGTTTTGAATTAATCCTCTTCCTTGAACAGAATCTAATTGAAACTAGAATACCCATCCAACATGCAAAATCTCTGCACCAACCATAGTTTACATAATCTTCTCCATGGAAGGAAAAGGATAATGATCCTTCAGGGGTTCCTTATTCAAATATTTGAAATTTACATAGTGTATGATTTCAAAATTCTTATTGTGCACTGGAGCAAAATTTGTGACCCAGGTAGAGTATTTAAAGGGAAATATTATTTTTACCTCAATGAGTTAGACAACTCTTTCCTCTTGAGGGGCTCTGTCCTTGGATTAACTAGTATTTTTTTTTCTAATGGAAAATTACGTGTCTCCACCAAGGTTCATAGGGCTACACCCCTCTGCATTGAATAGTACAAATCCCATTAGTGAAAGTAAATAATCCTAATCCTAGCTAAATTTTTTGTGTGTCCAAATTTTTCAAGGATCACACAGGGACACTCCATTGAATATGTGGAAAAGTGCTTGGATGGCGTACAAGGGATGAAATTAAAAAGATGATGGGGAAGGAGAGATATTAGGAAAGGAATATTACTGTCGTGATTATGAAAATCGCAGAGATCGCACTTAGTAACCATAATAGTTCAACATTCAATATAGAGGAAAGCATGATGAATCTATCTAGTGAGATGGAAAAACCAACACACCAAGTTCTCAAATTCATCTACTGAGGATACAAATTTATTACATCACTATGCTTGTAAATTACATAAAAGAGAGAAATGGAAGAGACACAAGATGCCTATAAAAACTATTACTATTACGTTAGTGATGAGAGGAAACCATGCATAAAAATATGCACACATTCATACATCTTAGAAAGAAAAAAAATTATTCGTTGATTGACATTTACGCAAGTTATAAAAAGCAAGGGAAAATAAGAAAGTGGAAGAAATTGTAGATTTATTTCATGTATATTAATGACACAAAGTCCAATAAACACAATCCACTATAGCCAAAAAGTAAAAAATTATCAGGATCCCTTAGAATGGAGCAGCCATCCAAATTTATAGAAATGTGAATTGAATCTTTTCTTACCCCCCACATGCATCGTAATTTTCTCAAATAACTTGTGACTTTTCACCTTCCTAAGAAGTGAGAAAGAAATTCCGTTTTTTGTAAATTAAAGAGACTTTTACAATCTAAATTATAAATTCACTTAAGTGAATGAGATGAAACACAAAGATTATTCCCAATGAAGAATTATAAAGGGGATAAAACAAAGAGGGGAAAGAATGAGAGAGGAGGGGAAATAAGAAATGATCCCAAGGATTGATGAAGACCCACCTTGAAGAAGTTGAAGATGACGTTCTTGACTATTGATGACCTCTACAACATTGCTACACTAATGTGAAGTTCCAATGAATTTCACTTTGAACAATTTTCCCCTGCTGATGATGATAACATGCTACCTACTTTTACATGGTGCATGGACATCCTGGATAAAAAAATGAGTTTTTAGAAACATTATTTCAAGACCTATGACTGTGAACTCAAGATTAACACAGGTGATGCTCATTGTAATCCTCCTTGACACTTATTTAATAATTTCCTTATCTCATCGAGCTTACCCCGACCAATGTATTTCAAATCACCCAACTCCCTAAGTGATGAATATGGATCCATCTACTACACCTTGTGATGGTTTATTTCACCTCTGAATACATTTGACCTTAGCATGGTGCTTTTAAGACCACTGTGAAGTTATTTTTCATAGAATTAACCAATGAAACCATCTTAAAACCCCATGAAGGGTCTAAAAAGTGAAAATATGAGTGAGAATAAGGCCATATGAAACTTTCTACACTCAAAATTGAAATTTTCTATTTTTACAGTACGAGATCATAACCTACCATTTTAGTACATTTCATATTTACCATCATGATCAACACAATGCTCCTTAGGTGAGAATAATGGATTTTATTCCTTAATGAAGTTATGCTCAAGTTGCTTGTTTTCCTTGGCTTCAAAAATGAAGTTGGCCTCTCCCATTTGGTCATTCATGATTGAATCGAGAAGGGAATTTGATTCTTCAAAAGTCTCCAGTTCTTCATTCCACATGTCTACATCACTTGAAGGATCAAATTAGGAAGGAAAATTATCCATGATCATCTTGGATTCATTACCTTTGATCCGTGATGCATGATTGATCTCTGGTACTTCTTCTCATATATTCATTCCACCACTGATTGAAATATCAAAATTTAAAAGGAGATTGTCCATAATTACCTTGAACTTGTCATTTGGTGCTTCTTCATTATTAATGGATTCTTTGGAAATCATTGAATCATCCATCATGCAATAATAATCCTTCTTTCTTAAATCCATTTCTCCTCCAATGGGTTGTGCCTCGAGTCAGAATGAGTTGATGAGTGGTGGTTCTTCCTCCATGTCTTTTTCATCATCATCATTTACATAGAGGGTTCAAGAATAATACATTCCTCAGAATCATCTACATATATTCATGAGATGAACACCTTGTGGTGATGACAATCATCATGATATTCTTAAGTTTCTTCATTGTTAGAAACAAAAAGTGATTCAAGGTGTTCATAACTTCTTTACAAAGGTAATGTGTAACTCCAAATTTCATGATAAGCTTCACAATTGGAATTTCATCCTATTATATTTTATATCCTTTCCACATATTATTTTTTTAAAATGATCATTTCTTCATCACCGTATGGTAGGAAGTCATTTAGAGAGTGGAAAATGAAAGATTGTGTTCTTAGTTTTATAGTCATCTGAGTGAGGTTGATGTTGGATTTCAAAATTTTACTCGTCTCATATCAGGTTGAAGTGAGTCATTGAGGAAACAATGGGATTTTCCCCAAGTTGTGATATCTTATGCATTTGAGACAACCCTCTAGATAATGCCTCATTCCTCTACCTATTCCTACTACTACTGGTAATCCTAATGCTCAAAAGGATATCCTAATCTTACTAGCTATGGTAAAATGGATACGAGGATATGTGAAAACAAAAAACTAAACTTAAGAAGGTTATAGCACCAGAAAAAAGGGGGATGAATGTGATCATCTTTACGTGAAAACAATATAAAATGTGTAAAGAAAGGCTAGACATGTGTAACATAAACTAGAATGTAGCTACACAATAGTTTTCAATGGACACAATGAAAAAAGGATTTGCAAGGGATGTTAGAATGTGTAACAAGCTACCAATGTGAAAATAAAAATTAAGAAGATGCGATAAAATGAGTTAGGGTAGAGAGTAGCCACAAAACAACTTTTATTACTTCTTGAAATGCATAATTAATTACAATGGTAGATGGGGCAAGTATCCACATGTAGAGAACTAAATCTAAATGTCTACAACTCAAAATTCAAGGCAATGCCTATAAAAACTTAAAGTATACAACCATTTACAATGAGAAATGCTCTTACATTTATAAATGAGTGGATTAAAGGATAGGAGGAGAAGGAGGGAAAATATAATGTGAAAACTTAATCACCAAATAGTAATAAATGCCTTCAAATCTATTAAATGCACTTCCCCATGTTTGTTTAGCATGTAGGATAAGGAAGGAGGTGAGATCTAAATCAAATATTTTGGTTCAAAAAATCAGATTCTGCATTAGTCACATGAGGGAGGTTTTCCATCTTCTCACCTACCTAATCCCAAAAAAATTGAACATAGAGTGATATGAAGTGTAACCCACGTCATTAACTATCTTTTCATTTTTCTGCCATGTGTCATGTCTTAGTTGGTTACAAGGATTAGGTGACATATTGATGCATTTTTATAGGTTATATATAGCACACTCAATGTCTGACATATGTTGTGTGCCACAAATAATGGAACAAAGGAAGACGTGAAAGCATGTGCGGAGGGAAGAAGTGTGACGGAAGAAGGTAAGGAGAGGGAGAACAAAAGTAACACATGTGGTAGAAATGGAAGGAAAATTTTCACAAGGAAAGTATGGAATAGGGTGCAATCATCACAAAGTAATGTATGGAATTAAGGATATGGGCACACAAGGCTGTCAGGAAAGAAAACAAATTTGGGAAGCAAGTCTAAGGTGCACACATAGGGTGCATGAACTACTTGGAGGAAGGCGAATGCACTAGGAATGAATGTAAGAGTGGAAGAATATAGAGGAAGAGGAAGAAAGGTGGAAGGTATGAATAAAATGAAGAACATGGGACAATGCGTGAGGAACTTGTTTCACCTGATTTTGGAGTGTTTCTAAGAAAATGATGAAATAAATAAGGTTAATGGGCTAGGAGGAATACCTATTGAAATGTTGGTTGATAGGTTGTTGTGCACGTATGAATTCTAAATCGACAGCTGATCATGAGAACTTCCTTTTTACTTAGAGGAACTAGCTAAAATGGAACACAAGACCACCAAATAAAAGTTAAACAATATATGTAGTGGAATGCCTAGCGTGTGCTAGATCCAGGAAGTGTGATACTTGTTGGATGGCTATCAATCCACTATTTAAAACAAATTAATGCTGGTAATAAAGAAAATCCTACTGTAGTTAAAATGATTTAGGTATCTCATTCATCTACAATAAGAAAATTCATTCACAACAAGCTAGGCTATGATTGAATCTGAAGGTCAAGGTCACTATCAGGATATTGTTATTGGTCAGGGTCAGATTCTGGGCAGTTTAGGGTATTTGGTGGAGGTTTTAGGCTCTGATATGGGTTTCTGATATAAGACACAGAGACCAATGTCAGTTTAGGTTAACCGACGATGGTTATGGGTGACCGATGTCAGTATGGTTGGGGTACACGAAACTCAATAAAACTTGGCTGGGTGATAGATTTGAGGTTGGATGAAGATGGAAGGGAAATGGTAAGATTTATATGGATCTTGGATATGCACAGGAATGATGAAAGTCTATATATGGAAAATTAAATGGTGTGGGTAAAGAGATGGTCAAGTTTACATGGATATAAAATGGTGGGGAATGGAAATGAAAGAAGAAACTTATAACAAATGTAAAAGGATCTTCTCAAATGACAAGGAACCAATGCAGGTTAACAAACTTACTGTTTGTACAAGCTTGATGCCTAGTTGGTAATGGTGGGTAATAAAATGAACTTGGAATAGTGTTGGTGCTTCACCAAATTCTCCCGTGAAGGAAGGTGGTTGTGTGATTGCTTTGGGTATTGGCTATGGGTGTTCTAATGCTTGTACGGATAATGGTTCTACTTGCATGCAATTCTGGTTTCGTCACTTGTTCTCAAAAGATGTATCTCTCTCTCAGAAATGTGCCAACCTTGAAATAAGGTTTTTTTGGGAGTTAAATGGTAACCAACAATAGTTCTAGATTAACCAGTGGTGTTTAAGGGTAACCAGCGTCAGTTAGGGCGGGATTTCCTAAGTTTACTAAATTGGGCAGATCTCCTTGATTTTCTAGGATCACATTTGTTTACCCCACAGATTAACGTGGAAATATCCTTCTAACGGGTGGTAATGTGGTTAGAGGGAATGTAGGCATTGGTTTTTAGGGTTTGGGTAGGTCTTAGTTAGTTATGGCAACTTACTAAGAATAGGTCTTAGGATGAGGTGTCTAGGTGAGGTGGATATATGGGCACTATCTCAATTAGGATATTTAAATAATAAATATGGTGAGGATAATGAATTAATTTAATTTAAATAATTAAATTATTATTATAATGGGGTGAAGGGGGACCATGGCTAGGTGGATGTGTTCAAAGTATTTATTTGACAAGGGACCAAAGGGGAGTGCGACCTAATTTTTGTGTCCACATTTTTCCCCCTTTTGTTACGTTGCTTGTATTGGTAAGCGACATTGATAAAAATAATATGTGGCTGTCCCATGTGTGGGTGAAGTTGATCCCCCTCAAACCAGGAACTAAAGAGGTAGAAGGAAGAATTAGTGAGTGGTTTGACAAAAGGTGAATGTGATAAAGAGGAAGGTGGACAACGGCGGTAAAAAGGGAAAAAAGTTCCACTCGGGAAATCTAGATAATTGGTCAGGGTCAAAGGTAGTAATAGTCAAATGCACACACACGTACAAACTACAACACAGTACTAGGATGAAGAGCAAGAAAACTCTACATTGTCTAAGGTTGATAGGTTTATCCAAACAAGGTTGAGGTGATTCTAGTATCCAAGGTATAGGATATGGTCAGGAAACATGATGCAAGTTAGGTCAGGTGCATGAACGTTTAGGTGTGTTCCGGTACACCAAAGGTAGGGTTAGGATAAATGTTCACGGAAAGAGACAAGGTAAGGTCATTAGGTCAATTAACACAGGTAACAATGCCGTAAGGTATAGTGAACACATGAGGTCAAAGGTCACTAGCAATGTTCCAGGTCCAAGAATATAGGTCACGACATGGGTAAGGCCGAGGTATAGGTAAAATAATGAGTTCCCAAATGAGGAAGAGGGTCGGTAGTAAATGATGAGGTTAGGAGGGTGAGGTGAATGGATATGGAGGATATCTACCGAGATGATACTTGATATATGGCTCCCAATTTTGACATAGTTTTGATTTTTGATATATACCTACATGCATGCCGAGAGTTGTTATATTTTTTATCACATACCAGCCTATGTTCCGATGAGAGTGAGGATGTATGAGATTTTTGTATTATTAAGCATATACCGGCTTACATGCCGAAGAGATTTTGTATTGTTTTATTGTTTTATTATATATGATACTGGCCTACGTGCCAATGATACTTTATTTTGAGTATCGACCTGCATGCTGATGATTTTGAGAGATGTACATGATTAGATATCCGTTTATATTATATATAGACAAACATATTTGTATATATGATGAGATGGATGAGATTCTGATGATTTTTTTGTGTTTTATGAGAATTATAATTTTTGTCATGAAATAGATGAAAACTAGGTGAGTGAGGCATGATGGAGTCAGGTTGTTTTAGGCATGGATTGAGTCAAGTTAGTTTAGGCATGGATTGAGTCAAGTCATAGGAATGGATCGAGTCAGGTCTTAGGCATGGCTCGAGTTAGGTCTTAGGTATGGATCGAGTCAGGTCTTAGGAATGGTTGAGTTAGGTTTGTGGTCTAGGCATGGTTGAATTAGGTAATAGGCATGCTTGAGTTACGTCATAGGCATGGTTGAGTTAGATCATAGGTAGGGTTGAGTTAGGTCATAGGCAGGGTTGAATTTAAATTGGTTGAAGTTGTGATTCATTAATTTGTGCAATGAATGAGGAGATGAGTCATGTTTAAGATGCTTTATAATACATGCATGATGATGGTAGAAGAATGGTAGTCATAATAAATGTATGTTGTGATGATGATAAAAATGTTAAGAAACTTGTTTGTTTGGTTTAATTTACAATTTTTGACATAAAAAGGAAACTAAGTGGGGTAAAATGTAATTTAGGAAGATGAAAGATGAATTGGTTAGGGTAGAGAGTGGTCGAGCTAACCTCCAAGGGCCCCATGCCCTCGGAGTGCTGCCTACATAGTCCTGGTGAAAAGGGACCTCAGGCCAATGTAGTTCTCCCATAAGCTAGGGAAGAATATGAGGAGGTATGAAAATGAGATGGTAGGTTTTAGGAATGATTTGGGTTTAGGTCTGTTAGGTGTGGGTGAGTTGTGGGAAACTTGGTATAGGTGATTTTGATTGTGGTAGAAGAATAAGATTACCCCAAAGGTAAGCATCGAGGACCAAGTCTTGTATAAGGTAATCAATACGTAATAAAGAAGGTTAAAAGATAAGAGGGGGCAAGAAATTCTTCCTAATTGGTTAGGATCATACCGAGTAGGTCATACCTCGGAGGAGGTGATGAACGTAAGACCCTAAAGACATTGCATGATTGATTGTTCTAAGGGTGAAAAGTAGTCACATGATCACCAAATGTCATGGTTTCCAAGAGGTCCCTTGAGGTGGTAGGAAATGGGAGTGCGAATGGTGAGAGGGGTGAAAGGTTGTTAATTTTTATATGGTATGGGGTAGCATGCTCTTTGGGCAAGAGATCCAAGGTCACAATGGGCAAGTTCCATGACTAAAAGGCTTTTTGTGTTGAACTGGTATTTGAGATAGACTGATCGATGTGGGAAATCTATATGGGATGGGGAAATTAACTCCTTGAAGTCTTCGTGAAGCTGATCGATGGGGGAAGCTTTAGATTATCTCACTTTTTTTTTTAAAGACCTTTACATAGCTGACCTTCAAGGGAGCAGTCTATTTATAACAACAATTGCTGAGAGCAAGATGTTCTTTTGAGGGAGTCACCTTTTTATTAGAAGTTTGACTCAAGGATTTGGATCCCATGTGAGGGCTTTTTAAGTCATGGACAAGACCAAGGTGAAGAATAGGATTCTTGTTCAGAAAGTAGGGTGAAACAACCATGGGATCTCATCTAAAGGTAGATGAAAAGTATCCATGAGAATCATGTTATGTGCAGCACCATGGTACACATATTTAAGAGAAGATAACAAGTGACATGTATACACATGATTCTTGTTTAACCATTGGTGAAGTGTAAGAATTGGATAGTGCTTAAGGGATGAGCATGAAAAGAGGAAAAAATTAGGTAGAACTAAAATTCAATAGTAGAATGGTCTTAGATGCAAGGAATTAAGGGGCTCAGGTTTGGGTTTACCATCAAGTGAAGATAAATGATAAGCACCATATCTGTAAGTATGAGTCACAATGTGTGGTCCAAGCCAATTAGGAGCAAATTTACCCCATTTAAATTTTTTTGCTTTGGTTACATGTTGATTTTCTTTCAGGTTAAGGTCATCAAACTTGGAAGGTTCATTCATGGACACATTTGTCATAGGCACATTTGATATGTTTTTGTTAAACTTGAAGGTGGTCAAGAGTGTTAAGATGGCTGTTTGTCTAATAACTCAAGTTATGCTAAATGGTCCTAATGAAAGTCATCATCATCGAGCATGTCATGGAGAGAAATGTGGAGTGAGGGAATCTATATTTTGAGAGGTAGAACAGCCTCTATATTGTAGACCAGAGAAAATGGTGCATGGCAGCAGTGGAAGTATGGATACTAGTGCGGTATGCCCATAGGGAAAAAGGAATGTGTGTATGCCAATCCTTCCCAGTATCATTAACTACTTTCATGAGAATTTTGTTCAAGGTTTTATTAGTAGATTCAGCTTGGCCATTGGTTTGTGGGTAATAAGGTGATGAGAAACTTATTTGAATGCCAAAGGCATCCTAAATTTTTTGCAATGTTTTATTTTTAAATTATTTTCCATTATCAGTGATAAGGCGATGAGAAACACCAAAGCGGAAAATGATGTGATGATTGATGAACTCACATATTTTCTCATCTTTTGTGGAGATGATTGGTATGGCTTTAACCCATTTTGTGTAGTACTCAGTAGTGGTGATGATCCATTAATGGCATTGGGAAGAATGGGGATTGATCTCTCCAACAAGATCCAAACCCCATTGAGAGAAGGGCCAAAGGTCACGGGTGACCTGTAAGGCATGACTGGGTGTATGATGAAGGTTGGCATGTTGTTGGAATTTTACACAACATTTGACATAGTCACAACAATCATGGTTGAGGGTCAGCCAGTAATAGCCTAGGCAAAGAATACGCTTAGCAACAGCAAGGCCATTGAAGTGACCTCCACATATGCCATCATGAACTTCCTTAATTGTATAAGGAATTTCAGAACTTGTGAGACATCGTAAGAGAATACCATAAAATATGCACTTAGAGAGGAGGCCTCCCATGATGACATAACGAGAGACCTTTTTAAGGAAGGTGCGTTGTCCATTACGGGTGATATTAGAGGGTAAGATGGAGAGAGAAAGATAGTTGGAGTATTGTTTATACCAAAGGTCGCTTGGGTCTGGGGTGACGGTTCTGATGGAGTCAAATGCCACAAGGTAAATGTGAGGGTGATTGGAGTCATTGTATGGTGAAAAATATTTTAGAATCGACAGGCGAAGCAGGCATTTGAGAATCCAAGCAGGCCATGGTATCTACAAATTTGTTGGTTAAACGGGGGGTGATTTGAAGGGATGTAACAGTCAAAGGTGGTCAAAAGTATGACTACATGATGTTTATACTTTTGAAGTATCTCATTATGACATTGGTATATACCATTGACTTCGTTTATGACCGATTGATAATCACCAAAGATGTTGATTGATTTGACATCTAGGGCGTAGTTTGCTTGGAGACCTAATACAAGCACTTCGTAATTGGAAATATTATTTGTACAATCAAAATATAGTTTGAAAGATAGAGGCATGGGTTCACCATCAAGTGGAATGAGGATAACTCCAGCCCCACCCCCACACTGACAATTGGAACCATTGAAGAAGAGTGTCATTTGGTAAGTGGGTTTGTGTAGGGAAAGGGTAGCAATTGACTCATCTAGAAAGTCAAAATTAAAGGGTTGATCCCAAGAAATAGGTGTTTCGACCAATTGGTCGGCGATAGCTTGGCCCTTGATGTACTTTTGATGAATGAATTCAAGGTTGAGGTCAGCTAAAAGCATAAGCCATCATGCAGCATGCTGATTTTGATAAGGTTTGGCATATATGAAGTGTAAGGGGTCAGTGCTAGTCACAACATAGGTTTTATGGTTGATTAGGTAATGAAAGAGTTTTGTTTGGCAACGAAAACTAAGGCTAAGAAAAATATTTTGAGATGGGTGTATCAGGTTTCGTATTCCAAAAGCGTATGGCTTATGTAATAAAGCACCTGCTCCCTGTGTTGTTCATAGCAATGAGCGAACATGGCCCCCATGGAGTGATCGGTAGCAAAGATGTATAGATAGAAGGGTTGATCATATTTAGGTGGGATGAGGTACAGGTAGTTGGAGAAGGTACTATTTCAAGGCCTTAAAAGCTTTATGGTACTCATCATCCCATTTAAAGGAGACATCCTTCTTAAGCAGATGATGAAATGGTTGACAATTATCAGATAATTGTGAAATGAAACGGTGAATAGACAGTAACTTACCTTGTAGGCTATGGATTTTTCTAAGGTTAGTAGGTGCAGAGGAATTTCCATAATGGCCTTAAATTTAGCAGGTTCAACTTCTATACCATGTAGGGAAATGATAAATCATAGGATTTTTCTTGAGAGGACCACAAAAACAAACTTCTTAGGCCAAATGCAAACAAAATATTTAATGAGGCAATCAAAAATGGTTATGAGGAAAGCGAGATGCTAAAAGTGGAATTTAGATTTGGCCAAGATATTTTCCACAAAATATTCCAATATACGATGCATGATGTCATGGAAAATATAATTCATAGCCCACTGATATGTGGCACCAACATTTTTAAGGCCAAATGGCATGAATCGATAGTAGAAGGTCCCCCAAGGGGTGAGAAACGTGGTTTTGTGTTGATCCTCTAGGGAAAGCAAGATTTTGTTATAACTTGAGAAGCCATCCATGAGTGATAACATCTCGTGACCAGTGGTAAGGTCAACCAACTGGTCAATACCAGGTAGAGGAAAGTCATCTTTTGGGAAAGCTAGATTGAGGTCATGGAAATCCATGCAAATAAGGAGTCCCCCTATCACCTTGGCGACAGGGACAATGTTAGAAATCCAATGGGGATAATCAATGGGTAAGATGAAGGAAACAAAAAGAAGGCATTGAAGTTATTCTTTGACAAGAAGGGCAATGCAAGGGTGTATTTTCCTCATCTTTTTCTTGACGGGTTTGGCATCGGGAATGGTTATGATATTATGGACCACTATGGTGGGGTCAATACCGAGCATGTCTGCATAAGACCAAGAAAATGCATGGTTATGATTTTTGAGAAAAGAAGTGATGGATTCCTGTTCAATAGAATCTAAAGATTGACCAATCTTTAGGATGTGTGGGTCATCCTAAGTATGAATGTTGATCTCAATAGTAGATTCATTGAAAATGGTTTGTGTCTCAAAGGGTAACCATCGATGAATATGTGAGTCTTCTGCACCAAGCTAAGTGAGTATAGATTCATCATCCTAACATTGAATGACATTAATTGAAGGTGTATCATCATCAATCATTTTAGGATACAGGAAGGGAAGAGAGGAAGGAGCCTCACCCTTGCATTGATAAGTCAGAGGCCCCAAGGAAATGGTGTTTATGAAAAAATTTTTTAGGAGGGATAGATTCTTGATCCATCAACTTTGTCGATGAAGGAGGAGCGGTGATGAAGGTGGAGTGGGTGAAGGGCTAATGTCCTTGATGAGTTCAATGCGGGCCTACTTGGTAGTTAGTTCAGCAAAGCCGATACCACTATGTTTTTTATGTTTATGAGTAGTACATGGAATAACAGTATGGTGGCCTTGCTCATAAAATCCAAAACCAAAACCCTTCCACGCACATCGGTGTAGGAAGGTGTGAGAAAAATGGTGATTTGTGAGAGACTGGAAGTCACTAGAAAATGGGTGGGCTTGTGATGGTGGTTTGGGTGTTAAGTGGTAGTATCAAGTCCCCCACAGGTAAGACTAGTATGACAATGAGGACCATAAAGGAGGCATTCTCCTATCCGGTGATCATAGTGAGGATGTTGGTGAAGACTTTCATACTCCTGTGGAGTAAGGAATGTGTTAACACTATATAGGTGATAGTCCCCTAGAGTGAGGTGTTGAAAAATACCTTCCAAGGGATCAATGGTTGGTATGTGGGTAGCGAGAATAGAAGATGTGTCAAAGCTCAATGCAGAGGTGGAGTTAAAAAATTGGGAGGATGATGGGTTATCCGTGGAGATTGTAGTGGTAGTAGGAATGGAGGAGGTATGTGTAGTTGAGGTATTGACTGAACTGGTAAGCGAAGGTGTAGATGAAGTGGTAGTGGTCATGGAGGTAGATGCCTTAATGGGTATAAGCACATTATTGGGTCGGTAAAGCATGTTGCATGTTTTAAAAGGTGATGGGTCAGTTGGAATAGTATAGGTGTGTCCTTCATGCTCAACCTTTACATAGCGATGCAAAGTGGAAGGAACACAACCCATGACATGAATCTAGGGTCTGCAAAGCAACAAGTTATATTGAAATTCCCCCTCTAAGACGTAAAATAACTCTGGAAAAGTGTGGGGGCCCATGCGAATGTGGAGGATGATGGTGTACCTAGTGTAGAGGTGATAGCATCATTGAATGAACGTGCAACATGACCAGGATGTCTTATGCATGCAATTATTCAGGTATGCACATTCAATTGAATACATGAGATGAAATGATGTTAATGCTAGTACCCCCATCGATCATTACACATCATACACCATATATCATCAATGTGGAAAGAGTTGAAGAAAGTTGGGTCTAGATCATCTGTTTGGTGCGGTGTGATCTCTTCCTCTGAGAAGCTAAGGGAGGCTACTTGGTGAGTAGGGTTAGGTGTGGATAAAGGTGGAAATTTGGTGAGAGAGGCTACATGATGGGGTGTGATAATGGATGCTATGGGTGTAGGGTTGTTGGGTAACAACTCAATAGATTACAGGACCTCCATGAGAGCTTGGCGATGAGTTTCTGAAGTTTGGATGAGGTCATATAAGGACATTTTGAGGGGGGATTGGCATAGTTGTTTGAGCATTGTGTGATGTGTGACCTCATTAGAAATAGGGTATGTGGGGCTGCGGATAGTAATTTTAGGTGTGGGGGCAGATGGTATGTTGGGTATAGGATTGGTTGGCGAGTCAGTTGCCTTTTGCTTGCCTTTATCTCTCTGAGCATGGGTAGTGTCATGGATCATGTTGATCTGAGGGGAATTGTAAAATGGAGAAGGTGTAGGATGAGTGGTATAACGACATGACGGGCAATAACCTATAGGGGGAGAAAATCCTTGCGAAGTGAGCTAGGTGCAATGACATTTAGGTAATGGTGTGGAAAGTTCTCTGATGTGAACCATGTTAATTTCAAATCTTGGGGGTGGCTCTAAGATTTGACGGGGTGGTGGTCATGGTTGTCGAGTAGGCAGTGAGGGAAGGAATGTGGGAATGGTTGTTGGTGAAACAAGGTCCTCATCAAGAAGTTCATCATCATCAAATTTTTCTTCAGGAGGACATAAATAGATAAGGATAGTTTTCAAAGGCTTGCAGTTCTCCACATCGTGCCCTGGCACATGATGGTATGTGCAAATTTTAGTGTCATCATTTTGGATTAGGTTTGAGGGGGTCATAAGGTCTGAGCGGTGGTAATGTGATGACAGAAGTCTCCAAGAGGTTGGTTAAGATTTTGGCATAAGACCCAGATAGTGGGTTGCAATGGAAAGTGAAAGTGTGTTTGGGCATAGGTACAGCTGATTTTTACGGAACGGTCTTTGCAGGAGGGGGAGTGGGTTGAGCTATATTTTTGGGTGCTAGTGTTTTCTTGGGTGTTGGCTATGTTTACTTGGGTAGGGGTATGGTAGATGAACTGATAGGAGGGTGTATGGTTGTTTTGACTACCTTATTTGAGGGTAGTGGATGTAACATCCTCATTTTATACATTAGAACAAGTCAATTTTTTTTTTTGATAAATGCTTCCTGGTTCTAAATACATAATTTAGAACTCACAAATCAAATAACCATTCTTATACAGATAACCATATGCAGCTGTAATGACTCGGAGTACCTCCGATCTATTCATTCCATGACTCGGCAATCTACCGATCTATTCATGAGTAATAAGAGTTAGCGTTTTTATTTAACACATCACTCTTGTAGTTATCTTCCCTATTCTAGGATTTAGAATGCTCTGTCCAAGGAACCTAACTGAATAATTGTTACCATTATTCATCGGCATCTCATCCCTTAGACCAGGTGACTCAGGACAACGTAATCAGTAGCTTATGATACTTTGGGAAAATATTTGAAACATACTGCTTATGTCTCGTATTCCTTAACGGCATACTCGTCAATCTGGAATATGTCCTTCACCCCATTCTTATGTTATATAGAATGTCTTATCTCGACTTTTGTCAGTCCTCCTTATCCCAAGTTATTCACTCGGAAAAAGATTAGTAAGGTGACTACGTTATATGGATGCACTCGAGGACAAGGGATAAGATGACATAATGGGTCAACCCTAGTTGAACCAGTGTGTCAAGATACCCCAAGTCTCCTAGGCAGCCATATAATGTGACCACATTCCTAATCGGTCCCAGAGTAACTTGTTCGAGTCAAAGGTGTAAATCTTAACGATCAATGCAAAGGGTGTCGTCATAAGTCACCTGCATTGTTGTATCTTTGAGAAGATCCTAATCTTCTCAAAGGTACAACCCTGCAGTTGACTTGTGCCATCAACCTTTAAATCCACCTCGAAAAGGTCTACTTATTAATAAGCGTTATGCACATTGAGTTTAAATTATATTAAAAGACGTTCCCCTAAGGTTAGCCTTTCCCGATCCCTGGATTCCTCATCATAGAATGACTTTTCTCAATAAAACTCACTACTTAGAGAAGTTATTAAGGCCAAGGTCTCATCAAGGAGTTCATAGAATATACATAATTCTAAATCAATGAAATTGGACAGTAACCCAAAATCTTCACATGTGATTGCCAACAGAACACCTTTTTGGTGTATTTCAGTTCTCATTACTGAATTTATATTGTACATATAAGTATCAAGATATAATGATTAAGAATCCAATTAAATGTTATCCTGGCTTAATCAAGACTAGGGATTAATAATTTAATTAAGCTTGTTTAGCGTTCTGCTTAGGTTTATTTTAACCCTAGTTTCCAGTAAGACAGTGATCCATATTTCAATTTAGCTTTAGATAGAACACACCAGAATTACTAGACAATAATAAGTATTCAGTCACATATTCTTGCAAGCTTACATTGATAATCACAAAAGTCTCCAATATAAACAATAATAACAATGCTCTTTAGATCATTTGAACCGAAGAAGGTCAAACTATCAAGATACGGATGCAAACATATAAGTATCAACTATCTATTTCCATTTCCTTCAGAACTAATCAAATACATTTTATGCATTCAGCATACTTGATACAATGCTCAACGGAAAAAGAACATCTTTCCTCATATAGTACATTTAGAAAATTAAGTTGTAATTCAACATAAAATCAAATTTAAACAATCTGATCATCCTATCAGATTTGCATGCTTTTACAACTTACAACATCCATCTGCAAAAATTGTCAACATGGGTCAGTTCGATGAACTGAGCATGATAAGCACTAACTCTTAAAATAATTGCAATCCATTAATTGTTTTCATTAAACACCCTGTTTAAATGAGATCAAATCACCAAATAAGTAAACATATTTCAGACTATGCTTTTGTAAAACAACATGACTATAAACGCGTAGCTCATATTATAGTCACTCAATAGTCTCAGATATTTTTCAATTATTTCATCAAAACTTTAGTGACCAAGAAGACAGATGCATCTAACCAACTATCCATCTAAATCCCAAGAACAGCAACATCAGACGGAATATATATTCAACATAATAAATAAATAACCTTTCATGATTCCATCAGCATGATAGAACAATTCCAAAAGTTAGATAAACAATTATATCAACCTATACTTTATAACAGAAGAGAAATAAACGAATCATACATATTTCCTTCAGAACTAGCTCATGACTGTACCATCTTTCCAAGAGCAAGGCATTCACCTTAAACACATGCAAATAAATCAGACGAGACCATCAAAAGCACCACAGATTTGTTAAAGATCAAATATAACAAACTACTGTAGTTATCCAGCAGTACAGTAGCTCTCACGCTAAACAGTGATGACCCTCTACCAAACAGACTCCACAAGACCTTCCACATGAAGTGGCAAACAAGAAGATATTCACCACATCGCCTGTCGAGGTGCAGTCGATGGCTCTTAGTTCAGTCAAGCTCCAGGCAGGATAGTCATGCAATAGAATACGTAAACACGACTACAATCCCTCACATCAACCTACAACCCCCTTCTAGTCCCTAATAAACACTGCAAGGCTTTCAGACCCAAGTTCGAAATCAAAGAGCTTCAATTTTATCGCAGTCAACTATAGACTCCTTGACATTAAGTAGTTGATGTTTCCCTAAGACTATGCCGAGATAATCATACAGAATTCCCGCAACATGCACAACCTTATCTAACTGGAATAATTAGAAAGGAAACATAACATACCGTATTCTCATCTGGACGCATTCAGCATTTGAAGTGTGGTATTCACGACCCACTTTTACAGAGCCAAGTTACATGATATCTAACTATACTCAAGGAGTCCAACAGTGCCAAAAACAACAAGTGTACCAATCAGGTTAAATAGAGGCAGATACTATAGTTACCTGTCAAGGATTCAACTGAACCCGAGTAACAGTATACAAGATAAATAATAATTAATGATTCCCAACTGTGCCCACAATGGTAAACATTCAAAATCAGGCTTATACAAAAGCTGATTACTGATTTCGTAACAAAGAATCCAACTGAGCCTCTTCAATATTTTTGCACAAGCTTACACAGAAAGGAAACGTAAAGTACACTCAAGAGTCTGTACCAAAAATTTATTACAAAATAACATAGGTCGTATACCTGTTACTCCTTCAGGACTCCAACAAAATCAAATTACCAATACTCAAATATATGTATATATATAGCTTCAACAGTGGTCCATAATACACGAATCATTCAATGGATTCCACAGAGTCGTTTCGAATACAATAAATATATATATTGCATACTATCAACCAGTTTCATCCCATAACCACAATGCAAGGGAAAAACAACTTCAACAAGGTCGCAATGAAATACTGTAACACAACAAGTTATCCATTCACAAATAACTTTAAAAATCAAGCGAAACCCAACAAGATTCAGTAACCACTACCTTAATAACCTCGACAGAAGTTACAAAGAAGTCCAATTAAACTGAACAAAATGTCCATCAGTATTCTTTCCAACGAGTATCAACAACAAGCATCAATAGTAAGCATTAACAACAAGTTTCGACAGTAAACATTGACAACAAGTATCAACAGTAGCCTGTACCCATCAAGAGAACAATTCATGGGCTCTCACAGAGCAAGCCTAGTACACATTCTTGCATATATATGTTTCACAAATTAAAGCCGGAATGCAAAACACCAAGAAATATTGCAACAGTTCGAAAAATAAAATACACCCATCAAGGTTTAAATTGAAAAATCAAACCAACAAGAAGATACAGTGACAAAATCACACAAGGCTACCATATAAATCATCTAATTCCAAAAATCATCTGAACAGAGTTGTTCTAATGAAATCATTTGAAAGAGAGCAATATTTTTAAAGGTTAGGGCCTAACATGCCTGGTTATTTGCTTAAAATTTCGAAGCAGACCAATGAAAGAGCTCGAACCTTCTCCTCCTTTTCCAAGTTAGATTCACCAACAAAATTTTGCTATTTCCATGACTTATATATTTTCCTTGCCAGAGAAAAGAGCTAGTTACGCTCATACTTGCCATGCAACTCCAAGAAGACTGGTGTGAAGAACCAGTGAACAGACAGAAGGAAAACCGGAGCGCATGCAAAACCCAATAAACTACTAACTTTCCATTTTGCCTGCCTTCCCGTGAAACTCGAGCTCGACTACCGAGTTCATTAATTGCATTTACTCCCAATTTCCCGCTCAATCTCCACTGCCACCGACCGCCATAGTTGGCGATGGACAAAAGCACATCAAAGACCATTTCCAACTTTGGCGACCTGCCACGTCGGCTCTAGTTAGCCATTTTAAAACCTCCACCAAATTACCTGTCCCTCATGCTTATCCACACATTTAATAACATAGAAACTTCCGCCCATGGTTCGCACCCTTCCATAGGTCCCATTCCTCCTTGTTCAATAGTTAGGTTAGTAACTTAGGTTAGGATTTAGGATAACACCTAGTCTAACCACTTTGCACATAGATACTAACTTAGAACATTAGCTCTTAGCCTAGGTCTAGGTTAGATTAACACTAATCTAACCCCTAGGTTAAGTTTAGTTTTAGGTTACTAACCTTAATAAATCCAGTTAGGTCTAATATTTCATATGCTCAGAAAAAGAACCTACAACATACATTCACGAACAGGGTTCACTCCTGTATTGCCAAATGGCTAATGAATTATATGTAACTGAATTATTACCTGGTCCACGATCAAGACCTTCCAGATATATTATGATATCAGGAACCAATTCATTTAACACGATCGGCCTGAGTTATACTCCGGACTAGCTTATCCAATGCATCCAGACCTTGCAACCTGCTCAAGGTCTGTAATTTTAATTCATCACGAATAAACTTAAAGCACCACTTGGATCAATACCACTAATCCAAGGCTAGGCCTTATAGATGGATAACTTCATAATTCATTGCGAGGTTAGATTAAACTTAGGTGTAAAATGAAAGAAATAAAAGAGTCCAATCATATTCTGACTCAGTCAAAGATCTGCAATCTGCAAAGAAGATACAATTCATATCAAGCATGACTTCTCAATCAAAGGAACACATCCTTTTTACAAAAGAAAACACATATCAACACTTGTATGCTCAGGAGGAAGTAACAATAGTTTAGGGTGTTACATTCTTCCCTCCTAAAAAGATTCATCGTCCCGATGATTACATATTCAATTAACCTTCAGGTCAACCAATTTATTAGTTCACAAAACAATGCGACTATTTTCCAACTTGCATAGTTCCAGAAATCAATGTCACAACACATTTTATTCAGCCTGAATAATGTTTGCCTTCATCTGGCTTTCATAATTACTTAAAAAAAAATAAGTCCATAAAAGAATGTTTTGTCAACAGATTTCATTCTGTTGAAAAAGAGAAGGAAAAGCAATTTTCATCTCTTCCAGATTTTCCCAAGTTGCACTTTCTTCACTAAATTGATCCCACTGGACCTTACATTTCTGTATTTCACAATTTCTCAAATGCAATTGGCGAGTTTACAGCACTCATGTGGGTTTAACCACGATTATTCCTGGGTCTTGGACCTGCAAGGAATTCCAATTTAAAACATGTGACAGATCTGAAACGTATTTCTTAAGCAAAGAAATATGGAAAACATCATGCATGCGAGATAAAGCAGGTGGTAATGCTAATCGATAAGCTACAGGATTGATTATTTCGACAATTTCGAAAGGTCCCACGAATCGAGGTGACAACTTGGCAGCCTTGCCAAAAGTTATAGAACTCTTTCTGGGTTTAACACGAAGAAAAACCTTCTCACCAAGTTCAAACCTGCGATCAATCCGCTTAAGGTCAGCATAGCTCTTCTGTCTATCCGCTGCTTCCTTTAATCGTTCTCGAATCAGCTTAACTTGCTGTTCCATTTCTGTGAGAATCTCTGGTCCAATTACCACTCTATCCTCAACACTATCCCAGCTAACAGGAGTTCTGCACTTTCTTCCATAAAGTGCTTCAAATGGTGCCATTTTAAGAGATGAGTGATAAGTGTTGTTGTATGCGAATTCAACTAATGGAAGATACTCTTCCCATTTATACTGTTGATCCATGCAATACATTCGCAACATGTCCTCCAACACTTGATTTACCCTCTCAGTTTGTCCATCCATTTCTGGATGATATGCAAAACTGAAGTTTAGTTTCGTTCCAAGAGCTGCGTTAAGCGTTTGCCAAAACCTTGACGTCATTCTTGGATCCCTGTCAGATATAATCAATTCTGGTACACCATGTAATCTGAAAATTTCGTGTACGAATCTTTTGGCCAGCACTGGTGAATCATCCTTTAGATTTCCAGCGATGAAATGAGCTACCTTAGTCAGTTTATCTACAACTACTAGGATAACATCATGTTTATTCCTGGACATGGGTAATCCTTGTACAAAATCCATGGTTATTACTTGCCATTTGTACTGCGGTATGCTATGAGGATATAACAGTCCAGCAGGGTGCATATGTTCTACCTTAACCCGCTGACACTCCAAACAATGGGTCACAAAATTTATGACATCCTTTTTCATACCTTTCCAAAAGTATTGTTGTTTTAGATCAGCAAGCATCTTTGTGATACCCGGGTGTCCAGAGAAAGGTGAATTATGAAATTCAACTAACAACTTCTTCCTCAAGTCGTTCAACATAGGTACATATACCCTGTTTTCATAACACAAGATTCCTTCATTATCAAAATGAAAACCTTTATACCTTTCATCATTAGGTTCTGCAGCAAGCGCTGCTTTTACTTGCTGAAAATAATTATCAGATTCTGAGGCACTCTTTACCTCATCCTTGAACTGAGTTCTTAATGTTATAAGAGCAGAAATGTGCCTCCTACGACTTAGAGCATCAGCTACTCTATTCTCCTTCCCTTTGATATAGCTAATATCAAAGTCATATTGTGATAAAAATTCTAACCATCTTCTCTGTCTGGCATTAAGATTAGGCTGAGTGAAAATATATTTCAGCCCCAAGTGATCAGTTTTCAACTCAAAAGGTTTCCCAAGTAAGTAGTGTCTCCAGACTTGAAGTGCATGAACAATGGTAGCAAGCTCCAAATCATGAGGGGCATAATTCAGCTCATGTAATTTAAGTTTTCTACTTTCATATGCAATGACTTGATCATTTTGAAGCAAAACACCTCTAAGGCCTTCCCTAGAAGCATCCGTTACAACAGTAAAACTCCCATTAGGGTCTGGTACAGCTAATATAGGTGCAGAAGTCAACTGGTCTTTCAGAATTTTGAAAGCCGCTTCGCACTTATCATTCCATATGAATTTCTTATCCTTCTTCTGCAATGAAGTTATTGGTGCAGCTACTTTAGAAAAATCCTTTACAAATTTTCTATAGTAACCAGCAAGACCCATGAAGCTTCTTACTTCGTGCACATTCTTTGGTGCAGGCCACTCAGTTATTGCCACTATTTTTGAAGGATCTACAGCAATTCCTTCTTTACTTATGACATGACCCAAATAGTGAACTTCTGAATCAAAGAAAGAACATTTGGATAACTTACCATACAACTTTCTTTTTCTCAAAATTCCCAAAACTATCTTCAAATGCTCATTGTGCTCCTCAACGCTTTTAGAATAAATGAGAATATCATCCAAGAATACAAGTACAAACTTGTCCAGATATTCTTGAAAAATATTTTTCATTAAGTTCATAAAGGCTGCGGGTGCATTAGTTAATCCAAAGGGTAGAACCGTGAATTCATAATGTCCGTACCTTGTTCGGAAAGTTGTTTTATGAATATCTTCTTCTCTAATCCTTAACTGATGATAACCAGATCGAAGGTCTATCTTAGAATAAACCGCTGCTCCACGCATCTGATCAAATAGATCGTCAATCCTAGGAAGTGGATATCTATTCTTGATTGTTGATTTGTTCAACATTCGATAATCGATACACAGCCTAAGCGTTCCATCCTTCTTTTTCACAAATATCACGGGCGCTCCCCAAGGTGAAACACTTGGTCTGATCAAACCTTTAGACAAAAGTTCCTGTAACTGTGCCTTAAGCTCAACCAACTCTGTAGTAGTCATCCGATAAGGTGCTTTGGAAATAGGTTCTGTTCCTGGTTTGATTTCGATGGTGAAGTCAAATTCTCTCTTGGGTGGTAACCCTGGTAATTCCTCAAGAAAAACATCCCTGAAACTTTGTAGCAGAGGAAATCGTTTCATGGAATCATCATCTTCTTCTGAAGATTCAGATATCTTTACTGCATAAAGGGTACATCCTTTGTTTTTAGCCTTTTTAAGCTGCATAGCTGACAGTTTTCTAACTGAAATTTCCCGTTTCACCCCTTGAATCTCTGCTGATTCCAGCTAATCATCTAAACATTTTATGTTCTTTTCATAGCAATCTACTTTTTCTTTATGGTCAGCTAACCAATTGACACCGATGACAATGTCATATGATCCCAAGGGTGTAACATAGAGGTCAACTTCCATGGAAAATTAGGTAAGTCAAGGACTGCCCCAAAAAGACACATACTCACTGTATGAACAGAGTTATTACCATACTGTACAGTCCAAGGTTTATCCATTTTTCCAGCTTTTCTCTTAAGTTTAGAAGCAAGTTTATTAGAAATAAAACATTCAGTAGCTCCTGTATCAAAAAGAATAGTGACAGGTATGCCAAATAACTTACCCGAAACTTTTATAGGTGTCACTTGCTTTTCAGCTTGCTTGTCTGCTACTGCAGCATGTATCTTATGCTGCTGATTACGATCATCCTTCTTCAAAGGGCATTGATTTGCGTAGTGGTCTTTGCCACAATTGTAGCAGCCTCCTACAGGTCCCTTTTTAGGCTCAAAATTGCCTCCAGCCTTGTAATTGTCACGTTGTCCTCCATAGGGCTTCTGCCCATTGTTATAATTTTTGGCAAAATTATCTCTTATATTTCCAGCAGGCTTATTTACTACTGCTTTCTTACTGTTATCACCTGGAAACTTACTCTTGTTTCCAAACTTTTTCCATGGTCCTTTTCTGGGTGCAAGAGAGGTTGAAGAAGGGTTTGCAGTCTTCTTCCGCACTTCCTCTTTATGAGCAGAAATAGCCTTTAATTTCTGTTCTTGCCTTATGGCCTTTTCAACAACTCCTTCCATAGTGGTTGGACTGTGAACATCGACCTCTCCCCCTATCACGGGATTCAATCCCATGATGAATTTCCGTATTCTGAACTTCTCGTCAGTTTGATACTGCGGTACATACTTGAGGAGTTTTGTAAACCACTCCCAGTATTTAGTTACCGTTAGCTTCCCTTGAGCTAAGTTCTGAAATTCTGTCATTTTCTGATCATAGAAAAGTTGTGGCAGCCAACGTTGCCTAAAATAGCCTTTAAATTGATCCCAAGTAATATTGGTCTCATCAATGTTTAGTTCAGCTTTTCGGCTATCCCACCACGAAGATGCTTCGTGGGAAAGCTGATAGGCTCCCCAAATAGCTTTGGTTTCCTCTGAGAAGTTCCTTATTGCAAAGTACTTCTCCATTTCACTGAGCCAGTTCTCAGCTCCATCTCCTAATGTGGTGCCATCATACTTAGGTGGGCTTATCCTTTTTATATCATTAGTGAGTTCTGCTGCCAACCTGGCCTTTTTGTTTTCTGGTTGGACAAGTGCATTTCCAGCATTAACATCAACACCCATATCAGGGTTGTCCTCAGGAGGTTGCTGATTGTTATTATCAGCTTCTTCATCCTCCTCATTCCCCATCACCTGCTGTTCAAGTACAGCTAAGCGATCTCTTGTGTCCAACAGGGCAGCAAGGATCTCATCAAGTTTCTGGGTTGTTGCCGCTCCTCCTTCAGGTGGAGCATTATTCGCAACATTCCCCCTTGTTCTAACCATTTTCTGTTACAAGAAAATTCAGGTTTTATCAGATTATGGACACAATAGGCCCAAGAGCTGCAACCTTCAGCTCTGATACCAAGATGTAACATCCTCATTTTATACATTAGAACAAGTCAATTTTTTTTTTTTTTGATAAATGCTTCCTGGTTCTAAATACATAATTTAGAACTCACAAATCAAATAACCATTCTTATACAGATAACCATATGCAGCTGTAATGACTCGGAGTACCTCCGATCTATTCATTCCATGACTCGGCAATCTACCGATCTATTCATGAGTAATAAGAGTTAGCGTTTTTATTTAACACATCACTCTTGCGGTTCTCTTCCCTATTCTGGGATTCAGAATGCTCTGTCCAAGGAACCTAACTGAATAATTGTTACCATTATTCATCGGCATCTCATCCCTTAGACCAGGTGACTCAGGACAACGCAATCAGCAGCTTGCGATACTTTGGCCAAAGATTTGAAACATATTGCTTATGTCTCATATTCCTTAACGACATACTCATCAATCTGGAATACGTCCTTCACCCCATTCTTATGTTATATAGAATGTCTTATACCGACTTCTGTCAGTCCTTCTTATCCCAAGTTATTCACTCGGAAACGGATTAGTAAGGTGACAACGTTATATGGATGCACTCGAGGACTAGGGATAAGATGACATACTGGGTCAACCCTAGTTGAACCAGTGTGTCAAGATACCCCGAGTCTCCTAGGCAGCCATATAATGTGACCACATTCCTAATCGGTCCCAGAGTAACTTGTTCGAGTTAAAGGTGTAAATCTTAACGATCAATGCAAAGGGTGTCGTCATAAGTCACCTGCATTGTTGTATCTTTGAGAAGATCCTAATCTTCTCGAAGGTACAACCCTGCAGTTGACTTGTGCCATCAACCTTTAAATCCGCCTCGAAAAGGTCTACTTATTAATAAGCGTTATGCACATTGAGTTTAAATTATATTAAAAGACGTTCCCCTAAGGTTAGCCTTTCCCGATCCCTGGATTCCTCATCATAGAATGACCTTTCTCAATAAAACTCACTACATAGAGAAGTTATTAAGGCCAAGGTCTCATCAAGGAGTTCATAGAATATACATAATTCTAAATCAACGAAATTGGACAGTAACCCAAAATCTTCACATGTGATTGCCAACAGAACCCCTTTTTGGTTTATTTCAGTTCTCATTACTGAATTTATATCGTACATATAAGTATCAAGATATAATGATTAAGAATCCAATTAAATGTTGTCCTGGCTTAATCAAGACTAGGGATTAATAATTTAATTCAGCTTGTTTAGCGTTCTGCTTAGGTTTATTTTAACCCTAGTTTCCAGTAAGACAGTGATCCATATTTCAATTTAGCTTTAGATAGAACACACTAGAATTACTAAACAATCATAAGTATTCAGCCACATATTCTTGCAAGCTTACATTGATAATCACAAAAGTCTCCAATATAAACAATAATAACAATGCTCTTTAGATCATTTGAACCGAAGAAGGTCAAACTATCAAGATACGGATGCAAACATATAAGTATCAATTATCTATTTCCATTTCCTTCAGAACTAATCAAATACATTTTATGCATTCAGCATACTTGATACAATGCTCAACAGAAAAAGAACATCTTTCCTCATATAGTACATTTAGAAAATTAAGCTGTAATTCAACATAAAATCAAATTTAAACAATCTGATCATCCTATCAGATTTGCGTGCTTTTACCACTTACGGCATCCATCTGCAAAAATTGTCAACATGGGTCAGTTCGATGAACTGAGCATGATAAGCACTAACTCTTAAAACAATTGCAATCCATCAATTGTTTTCATTAAACACCCTGTTTAAATGAGATCAAATCACCAAACAAGTAAACATATTTCAGACTATGCTTTTGTAAAACAACATGACTATAAATGCGTAGCTCATATTATAGTCACTAAATAGTCTCAGATACTTTTCAATTATTTCATCAAAACGTTAGTGACCAAGAAGACAAATGCATCTAACCAACTATCCATCTGAATCCCAAGGACAGCAACATCAGACGGATTATATATTCAACATAATAAATAAATAACCTTTCATGATTCCATCAGCATGATAGAACAATTCCAAAAGTTAGATAAACAATTATATCAACCTATACTTTATAACAGAAGAGAAATAAACAAATCATACATATTTCCTTCAGAACTAGCTCATGACTGTACCGTCTTTCCAAGAGCAAGGCATTCACCTTAAACACATGCAAATAAATCAGACGAGACCATCAAAAGCACCACAGATTTGTTAAAGATAAAATATAACAACTACTGTAGTTATCCAGTAGTACAGTAGCTCTCACGCTAAACAGTGATGACCCTCTACCAACAGACTCCACAAGACCTTCCACATGAAGCGGCAAACAAGAAGATATTCACCACATCGCCTGTCGAGGTGCAGTCGACGGCTCTAAGTTCAGTCAAGCTCAAGGCAGGATTGTCATGCTACAGAATACATAAACACGACTACAATCCCTCATATCAACCTACAGCCCCCTTCTAGTCCCTAATAAACACTGTAAGGCTTTTGGACCCAAGGTCGAAATCAAAGAGCTTCAATTTTATCGCAGTCAACAATAGACTCCTCTGACATTAAGTAATTGTTGTTTCACTAAGACTATGCCGAGATAATCACACAGAATTCCCGCAACATGCACAGCCTTATCTAACTGGAATAATCAGAAAGGAAACATGACATACCGTATTCTCATCTGGACGCATTCAGGGTTTGAAGTGTGGTATTCACGACCCACTTTTACAGAGCCAAGTTACATGATATCTAACTATACTCAAGGAATCCAACAGTGCCAAAAACAACAAGTGTACCAATCAGGTTAAATAGAGGCAGATACTATAGTTACATGTCAAGGATTCAACTGAACCTGAGTAACAATATACAAGATAAATAATAATTAATGATTCCCAACTGTGCCAACAATGGTAAACATTCAAAATCAGGCTTATACAAAAGCTAATTACTGATTTCGTGACAAAGAATCCAACTGAGCCTCTTCAATATTTTCACACAATCTTACACAGAAAGGAAACGTAAGTACACTCAAGAGTCTGTACCAAAAATTCATTACAAAATAACATAGGTCGTATACCTGTTACTCCTTCAGGACTCCAACAAAATCAAATTACCAATACTCAAATATATGTATATATAGCTTCAACAGTGGTCCATAATACACGAATCATTCAATGGATTCCACAGAGTCGTTTCGAATACAATAAATATATATATTGCATACTATCAATGGGTTGCATCCCATAACCACAATGCAAGGGAAAAACAACTTCAACAAGGTCGCAATGAAATACTGTAACACAGCAAGTTATCCATTCACAAATAACTTTAAAAATCAAGCGAAACCCAACAAGATTCAGTAACCACTACCTTAATAACCTCGACAGAAGTTACAAAGAAGTCCAATTAAACTAAACAAAATGTCCATCAGTATTCTTTCCAACGAGTATCAACAACAAGCATCAACAGTAAGCATTAACAACAAGTATCGACAGTAAACATTGACAACAAGTATCAATAGTAGCCTGTTCCCATCAAGAGAACAATTCATGGGCTCTCACAGAGCAAGCTCAGTACACATTCTTGCATATATATATTTCGCAAATTAAAGCCGGAATGCAAAACACCAAGAAATATTGCAACAGTTCGAAAAATAAAATACACCCATCAAGGTTTAAATTGAAAAATCGAACCAGCAAGAAGATACAGTGAAAAAATCACACAAGGCTACCATATAAATCATCTAATTCCAAAAATCATCTGAACAGAGTTGTTCTAATGAAATCATTTGAAAGAGAGCAAGATTTTTAAAGGTTAGGGCCTAACATGCCTGGTTATTTGCTTAAAATTTCGAAGCAGACCAATGAAAGAGCTCGAACCTTCTCCTCCTTTTCCAAGTTAGAGCCACCAACAAAAATTTGCTATTTCCATGACTTATATATTTTCCTTTGGAGACAGAGGAAAGAGCTAGTTACGCTCATACTTGCCATGCAACTCCAAGAAGACTGGTGCGAAGAACCAGTGAACAGACAGAAGGAAAACCGGAGCGCATGCAAAACCCAATAAACTACTAACTTTCCATTTTTCCTGCCTTCCCGTGAAACTCGAGCTCGACTACCGAGTTCATTAATTGCATTTACTCCCAATTTCCCGTTCAATCTCCACTGCCACCGACCGCCATAGTTGGCGATGGACAAAAGCACATCAAAGACCATTTCCAACTTTGGCGACCTGCCACGTCGGCTCTAGTTAGCCGTTTTAAAACCTCCACCAAATTACCTGTCCCTCATGCTTATCCACGCATTTAATAACATAGAAACTACCGCCCATGGTTCACACCCTTCCAAAGGTCCCCTTCCTCCTTGTTCAATAGTTAGGTTAGTAACTTAGGTTAGGATTTAGGATAACACCTAGTCTAACCACTTTGCACATAGATACTAACTTAGAACATTAGCTCTTAGCCTAGGTCTAGGTTAGATTAACACTAATCTAACCCCTAGGTTATAGTTTAGTTTTAGGTTACTAACCTTATTAAATCCAGTTAGGTCTAACATTTCATATGCTCAGAAAAAGAACCTACAACATACATTCACGAACAGGGTTCACTCCTGCACTGCCAAATGGCTAATGAATTAAATGTAACTGAATTATTACCTAGTCCATGATCAAGACCTTCCAGATATATTACGATATCAGGAACCAATTCATTTAACACGATCAGCCTGAGTTATACTCCGGACTAGCTTATCTCAATGCATCCAGACCTTGCAACCTGCTCAAGGTCTGTAATTTTAATTCATCACGAATAAACTTAAAGCACCACTTGGATCAATACCACTGATCCAAGGCTAGGTCTTATAGATGGATAACTTCATAATTCATTCCAAGGTCAGATTAAACTCAGGTGTAAAATGAAAGAAATAAAAGAGTCCAATCATATTCCGACTCAGTCAAAGATCTGCAATCTGCAAAGAAGATACAGTACATATCAAGCATGACTTCTCAATCAAAGGAACACATCCTTTTTACAAAAGAAATCACATATCAACACTTGTATGCTCAGGAGGAAGTAACAACAGTTCAGGGTGTTACAGTGGATTTTTGTCTTTGGGTTACAATTTCTTGGGTAAAGGTGATATGGGTGTATGAGATATAGAGGGAAAATTGGATGGGGAAGAGGGAAAGTTAGGTAGGGGGATAAAAGAGGTGCTGTGAAAGTAGATGACGCGGGTCATGCAGGGGTTGTGACTGACAGAGATTGAATTGCATGGTGTAGTGAAGAATTTTTTGAGGGTATTAGAAATATAAATGGTAAGGATGATGTAATGTGGGTTCAGTCCCAGGTGCTTGGGCTATGTTAGAGGTATTCAAGAAAGGAATGGGCTGTTGTGTATTTCCAAAGGTTTCAAAATGGATTTCTTGACCTTGTTGGGAGATTTACAATCTTCCATGGATGGAAATGTACAGTATTGTCTTACTCTCAGGTATGATTGCTTCAGCTGGGGTATGAGTTCTCTGTCTCACAATTGTTCTCACAATTCTTTTTGGGTGTCGAAGTAGGTTTGGTCTTGACTGTGGAGGATGTAGCTAAATCCCAAGAGTAGTTTGATAGGTGGATGAATAAGGCTAGTGGTTAGGGTGAACTCAAGGAAGATGGTATAGGTGTAGGTTTAGATTTAAATGTATGTTGGGTTATGGGCAAGGGTGTGTGTTGAGCTATGATGGGTCCTCCATCATTAATTTGTGCTAGATAGTTGTGCTCTGTTTGATTGGTCGAAATGATCTTTGGGTGATAGTTATTGTGTCCAGTGAAATTTTACATATTGTATGCTAGATTCGAAGAATTGAGCTCCAAAACTCAACAAAGTAAGGTTTCTATCCAATATTTCTTTCATTGGCGAAGCCTCTGCAAAACACATCTGCTCAACAAGGTTGATGAGGACCTAATGGAAATTCCCGTAATCCTCTTTCTTCAGAGATGGCCCATTTGCTAGCTTCGGCTTCACCATGTCTAAGAGAGCCAAAAGTAGGTCATCATTGGATTGATTGGGTCAATATCATTTCATGGATGAATGATAATGAGCCATAGAGGTAAAGGTAAATCTCATACCTGGTATCCTTCATAGGTGGAGGAGAAAATGGGTGCATCTGTAGGTGGAGGAAATGATGGGTGCTCCTTATGGGTGGAAACATACCAAGAATTTTATTCCACATAAGTACTACCATATCCATGAAGCATGGCAATGAATCAACTCTCTATCATGGATTAGCCATGTGTGTATCCATGTATCCCTATGAATTATAGGCTCCTGAACGGGTAATTTGAAGGAGGTGAAAGGTGTTTCTCCATGGGTGGAAAATACAATAGGTGATTACAAATACCAACATGGATAGGTTAGGACTTCGGGAATAGAATTTTACTCTAATAAACACTTACCCCACTATGTAGTAATGACACAATGAACGGGTGCACGCTGAATTATAGCCCAAATACCTCACAAATATGGCCATCATGAAATGTCTCATATAGTGATCACTAAGGGGCTTGACCAGGAAATAACTTGAAGATGTGTAGGTTTTTACTGGTAGAGTCATGACTGATGAGGGTCATCAATTATTAATGTCTCACCATTAATAATGTCAATCCGGGTTGGTGTCTGAAGGTTGTATGCATTAAGAGAAGAAGATCTTGGAAAGGAACTCCTTTACACACAAACCAAACTTGCATAAAATAAATCACCCTTGCAAAAATTAAAAGACACACTTGCATAAATTGAAATTTCTAAATTGAAAATAAAGGAAAGAGGAAAGGACACCTACAGGTTCACAAAATAAATTACATAACATAAAAAAATAGAAATTTACAACAAAATGAAAACTACATAAATAAAGAAATAAACATTAACACATTGATCCATCTTCCTTAGAATGAGTGGCTAGCTCATTCCTTGGAAGAGGATTTAATTCATACTTTTAATTCAGAAGTTGCATAAAATAACTTTACTTCCAAAGATTGGAAAGAAAGAATATATCTTGATTGCTTGGGGAAAAGAAATTAAATATCTAAGTGTGGAAGGTTGCATTTATAATTTATGCATCCAACTAAATCCTTATTTTAGGAACTACAATATGATGTTAGCTTTATTTCCAATCCTAACAACTAAGATCTCCATCTCCACAAAATATGGAGAGAGATATAAAATTGGAGTCAAAGTCTTATCTCACTTTTTTTAGGAAGATTTGCTCCCAAATATTCTCCTTACTTTTCGGTAACAAGAATCACATTGATTTTATTCTTCTAAATTATTGGAATGAAATTATTTCCCTCAAAAGATTATTTTGACAAAATACCTTTCTCTAGATTTTCCATTTGACTTTGTTGTTTTTTATTGTGGAAATTTTGACGCTTGTCAAATACGCTTTTTCCTCAGACTGAATTTCACTAAAAGTTAGATTTATCTTCATTGGTAAAACCTGTAGCAAATCTAAATGATTTTTTTGTTAAACAAATTGCTATGAACAAAAACCTCTCTCAGATTTTCCATTTGAATTTTCTGTTTCTGTTTATGGAAATTTTAGTGCTCATTTGATACACGTTTCCTCGAACTGCAGCTCAATAAAAGTTAGATTTATCTTCATTGGTAAAACCTTTAATAAATATTAGAATGAGGTTTTTGTTAAACACATTTCTATGAGATAAAAACCTCTCTCATATTTTCTATTGGAGTTTTTCTATTTCTATTTATGGAACTTTTAGTTCTCATCTGATACAAGTTTTCCTCGAGACTGCAACTCGCATTAAAAGTTAGATTTCTCTTGATTGGTAAAACCTATAAAAAATATGAATGTGGTTTTTGTTAAAAAAATTTCTATGAAAAAAAACCTCTCTCATATTTTGCATTGGAATCTCTGAGTTTTTCACAATCCCTTAAAAACTATTCATTCCATTGATGCAAGTTCCAGGAGCTAAAGCTGTCATTCCTTTTATACAAGTTACGGAACTACATATGCAAGTTCTGGAACTAAATCTGATTTTTCCATGAATTGAAAGTTCTGGAACTAACTTCCATTTAATTGATACAAGTTCTGGAACTAAACTTGCAAGTTCTGGAATTAACTCTATGAGTTTCGTAGCTAACTCAAAACAACTATAACTTTTACATGCGACCTCGGATTGAGATGATTATTTTTTTGAACTTGCATAATTTTTGAGAGGAATCTAAATATGAAATCAGATTTGATTTTAAATGTAATGTTAATGATCAATTCTAGTTTTCTGAATACTAGCATTATCTTTCCTTTATGACTTTGCATCTTTTCTCAAATAATCAATAGGATTAATCAACAAAATATTTATAAAGAATGAACAAGATATATATCCTATATTCTATCATAAGAAAACTATAAGTTCCTATATTACATTTAAATCCACTTTCAAAGGTAACTTGGAAGGACAAAATAATTGTAATTTATGGCCAATTTATGGCCTCATCAGTGGGTTAGGATTATCCACAATTAACTCACCTTTCTCGAGCATTTCTTGGACAATGTTTTTGAAAGTGATGTAAGTTCCTTCACTGTGACCCTTTACTCGATGATAGTTACAAAAGTCATGTTCTTTATAGCATGCGGGTGTGGGGTAAGCAACATCAAAACTAGTGTGTGGTTTTATAGGAGGAAGGGTGATGGCCCTAGCTTTGATGAGATTTTCTAAGACAGAAGAATAAGGTTCCCTAACTAGGGTATATTTCTGTTATTCCCATCTGAATTGAAAATTATTAATGGGTGAGAGATTAGATGAGGGGCTAGCCTGATTTAATAGATGAGATGGGCTAACTTTGAGTACTAGTGCGTTAGCAGTCCCCTTGGCCTTTGAATAATTGTTCTATGGTTTTGAAGAAGAAAAGGTGTCATTCAACTTGAATTCCGAGTTCTTATTACGTAATTAGATTTTCTTCTCTTTGATGGTCTGAATCTCTAGCTTTCGTATCATGGTGAATGCTTCATTAAAGGTTTAGAAAGTCTAGACCTGCAGGGTCAGTGAGATATGTCTAGCACAAGGCCACGTGAAGATCTCGATGAGTTTGGTTTGTGATAGTTGGAATGTGAGTTGATTGATCAAGCTACACTAGCGAGCAACAAAATCTGTGATGGATTTTTCATCATACCGATGCGTGGAGTATAGGTCAGTCATGGTAACCTTCTTAACAATGTTAATGGAGAAGTGATCTAAGAAGGCTTTGGCTACCTGATTAAATGAAAATATAGAGTGTCTATGTAACCCACCATACCAATCTAATGTAGGTCCAGTTAGAGACATAAGAAAGGTCCTCAAGAGCAAAGCATCATTCTAGTTGATTAGGTTGCACCCGTGTTTGAAAGACTAAAAATTTCGTTGCAGGTCTTCCTTGCTATTGAAACAGTTGAATTTAGACATTTCCCAATGTATGGGGTATGAAGGAATAGGAATGGATGGGTGGATAGGCTCATTACAAATCTCATCATAGGTGAGAGAGTTGTGTGAGCCAGAAAGCGATGCTTCCAATGTCTGCATCTTATCCATCATTAACTTGATTAGGTCGTTGGTAGGTTGTGATGGATGGGTGCATCCTGTAGTGTAAGAGGGTTGGTGTTGGGCCTGTAACAAGGGTGGCATTCTAGTATATGGTGCTGCCACATAGGTGGATTGAGAAGAAGGTAGTGAAATAGGGGGTACATACCTCGAGTGAATAATAGATGAAACGGTAGGCTGCTGATAGTACATATATGAAGGTGGAAGGGTCATGATGACCCTAGTGGCAATGGGGGCTAAGGATTGTGGAATAGAAAGCATGTCATTTTGAAAAGGGGTAGGGGTCACTGACACTGGGGGTGGTAGTGTAGCTACGGGTATATGCAAGACAGTAGGCATGGGTGAGGCTATGTTCTGGGTGGTTGAAAAAGGTATAGTGAATGTGGCGGGTGCATCGGATGTAACAAACATGGTAGTCATAGCAGGTATAGGGCCTAACTATGAAACAACTGGGGGAAGGTACATGTGGGTAGTGCAGAGCCAGATGGGGTTGATGCATGAGTGGGAATGAGAGTTGGGGGGATAGACACATGCATGCCATATAATAATTAACCTGAGGCATCTCAAGTGGACAAGTGGGAAAGATAAAACTGCAAGGTGACAGGATTTTGGTCAAGGATCCGTGTGAACTCCTCGTCTCCTGTGGTGATAGTGATAGGTTGGGTAGGATCCATCGGTGATAAAATAGAAGGTGGTGAAGGAATAGGGGGAGTGGTTGATGACTAGTGTGGAATATGATGGTGTTTGCTTGGCTGCAAGTCAGCACCATGTGAACAGGTACTGATCAGGTTGGACTATTTTCTATAAATGACATAGAAATATAGCAAAAATAGGAGAAACGGGTAGTAGTAGGTGGATTGCATGTCAAAATTTCAACTAGAAAATGACACAAGCTAACCAATTTCGGTTAGGTCAAATCGACGTTGGTTACAAGTAACCATTTCCGGTAACTATGGAAAGTGAACAGTTGGTCAAAAACAAGGTATAAGGTCAAATTTACCAGGTATGCCAAATATTGATGAGATTTACCAGGTCAGTGGATATGATAAGAGTGAAATAGACTCTAAGCAGCTAAAGAAGTAGAATATGTGTCCTTTTGGGTAGGTTAACCAAAATAATAGTGAACCGACGCTAATTGGGTATAACCAATGACGGTCATTGGACCGACACTGGTTACTGTGAAATTGAAATAGTGATAAAGAAAATGTTGTTGTGAGTTAAAATTTGATGTGGAATCAAACCCAGAATCCTAAGAATGATGAGAATATGGTCCAGGCACACTTAGATGAAATCAAAATACACCAACTATGATGAGGAGTGTGCAAAGAGAAATAAGAAAAATGAAGAGCGTGACCTCTCACCTCAAAACATAAACCAAGTAGAAACACTAAGAAAAATACGATCCTAAGAGTGATTTTTCTATTATGTTTGTTAGCTTATGCTATTTTAAGGATTGACTCGTGCACTTTAAAATAGATTTTTTTGGTGAGGATGGCTTCCTACAAAGAAGGAGATCTACAAGGAGAGGTTTTAGGTATGTTATGGTGGGGGTAGGATTTTCTCTGAAGTATGACTCAATAGAGCAATGATTTGGGTGCCCACTGTACCATGATTGTGTGATCACCTATAGCTTCTTCCAGGAAATATGTTGTTTAAGAATGTTTGTATTTTAAATTTGTGATGTTTGGATAAGACTCATAGAGAGACAAAGAGAAAGGAAGTGCTTTTCTACGATTCTTTTTTCAACCATCAACTGGGCATGACTTCCAGTGTATAGAAAGCCCTTAATTAATGTGAGCTAATGTAGAAAATAAGAATGAAATGCAATGATTTTTAAACCCAAATCAAAATGTAGAATTTGATGCCATAAATAGATGAACAGGAGAGGGGATGCTCTTTCACTAATGTGATACTAATGAAAGGGAAGAAGTGTTCATTTTAAAGCACCAAAGTATGATTACTTATAGACAATAGAAGAAGAGATGATTCCAGGGGAGAAATTTAAATGTAAGAACCTTTTGGAAAGGAAACAAACACGAAAATTTTCACCTAGAAATGAATGAATGCAAGGAACCCCGAATGGGTCCCACCGAGCATGCCAAAATGTTTCACCTGATTCTAGAGTGTTTCTTAGAAAATGACGAAACAAATAAGGGTAATGTGCTAGGAGGAATACCTGTTGAAATTTTGGTTGATAGGTTGTTGCATGCGTATGAATTCTGAATCCACATCTGATCATGAGAGCTTCATTTTTTCTTGGAGGAACTACTATAAATTGAACAAAAGACCACCAAATAAAAGTTAAATAATATATGCAGTGGACTTCCTAGCATGTGCTAGATCCAGGAAGTGTGATAATTCCTAGACGGCTATTAATCAATTGTTTAAAACAAATTAATGCTGGTAATAAAGAAAATCCTACTGTAGCTAAAATGATTTAGGTATCTCATTCGTCTACAATAAGAAAATTCATTCAAAATAGGCTAGGCTATGATTGAATCTAAAGGTCAAGGTCACTGTCAGGATATTGTTATTGGTTAGGGTCATATTCTGGGTAGTTTAGGGTATTTGGTGGAGGTTTTAGGCTATGATATGGGTTTGTGATATAAGACACAGAGATTGACATTGGTTTAGGTTAACCGGTGATAGTTATGGGTGACCAACATCGGTATGGTCGAGGTACAGGAAACTCAATAAAACTTGATTGGGTGATAGATTTAAGGTTGGATGAAGATGGAAGGGTAATGGTAAGATTCGTATGGATCTTGGATATGTACAGGAATGAAGAAAGTCTAGATATGGACAGTTCTATGGTGTGGGTAAATAGATGGTCATGTTTGCATGGAGATAAAATGGTGGGGAATGTAAATTAAAGCAAAAACTAATAACAAATGTAAAAGGATTTGCTCAAATGACAAGGAACCAATGCAGGTTAACAAACTTAATGTTTGTACTAGCTTGATGCCTTGTTGGCAATGGTGGGTGATCAAATGAACTTGATGTAGTCCTGGCACTTCCCCAGATGCTCCCATGAAGTCAAGTGGCTATGTGATTGCTTTGGGTATTGGCTATGGGTGTTATGATGCTTGTATAGATGTTGGTTTTGCTCGCATGTAGCTCTTGTTTCTATAAATGCAGCTACAGATTTACAAAGAAAAATCACTCTCTGTATTATATTTATTGTCCCAATATCTTGTGCAATACATTAGGCTATTATATAGCCATCATAATAGAAAACCAGTACCCTATAAAATAGGAACCCATACAAACAAATAACACGTTAATAGATTTATGGGTACAACAATAATAATATGATCTAAGTATGTAATATTGTTTATAACAATATTACTAACCACCCAAACTATAATGTAAACATTAATATTTAATTTCCTGACATTCCCCCCCTTAATGTTTACATGGTAACAAAAGAACTTTCACACTTCCTTTGCAGCCTGCCGCCTCTGCGCGCTCATGATCTTGGCACACACTCGAACTGAAGCTAGAAGAAGGAACACATCAACTTCTTATCAACCAAGCACTTTCGGGAACACATCTGACCGATGATGATGGGAACACACTCAAGAATCATCTGCTTATCAACTAGTCACTCTAGGGAACACATCTGACCTAGCAGTGTGGGAAATCAAGTAGGAACACATCTGAACAGCCTTCAATGGTTTTCAAGAGGCTAACCACAAACCTAGGTACGAACAGGAACACATCTGACTGTTCTACCTCATCAAGCCTCATGATGCTGCGTTTCACTGTGTTATTTGTTCTGTACTATGTTTTTTGCATTTGGGGAAATAGGAAAAGCCATATACTCAACTAAAAAACTGAAAATGGAACATTGGATCATGTTGATCATGTTCCCCCCTCAATGTGAACATTTCACTTATTCAATACACAACAGGAACTCTGAAATCATACTGCACACAAAAAACTGCAATTCTAAAATGAAAGAAAACTCACACCACAAACTATGCCACCAAATCATTCTGTGTGGCCCCGTCGTTGGTGACTGACGAGAGGTCACTGTCTGACCTCCAGCCTCTGATGCCTCCATCCTCCATTTTCATGCTGCTAACTCAACAAGATGTGAACATGAAGCACATTTGTTTCCACATTGATCTTATTCTTCCCTCCCATAATGTGAAACACTTTATTTTTCCGGACGTCGGGTAACACCGAAAATGTGTCCGTAAGGCAATTTTTTTTTAAATTTTTGGACTTTTACAATTAGACGACTCAACACTTGATAACAACTAAAAAATCCTAAAATCACCTATATGACATTGAAGGACAATAACACTAAATTGACACGATGACACAAAATTTATAATGACCTCTTCACCTTCCAAAATATGACTCTTGAATACAATTTTATGTCGACATTATTATTACGTTGACATATGAAAAATGATGAGAGATAATATTCAAATAAAAAAGTAATCACACATTACATTTTACTATAGACTTATCTAATGAAGAACTATGACACACTATACAAACACCCAAAAACCTATATGGATCTATAGACAACGATGATAATGAAACTTTAGACTTTATACACACAAAACAAAATCCAAAATAGAACTAAACTCACCACGTGGACAGCATGGTGGTTGCATTCCCGATAAATATGAACATAATCTGTAATAGAATATTGCATGCTAATTATAAGCTGGATAGACCGTTTATCGTAACTGAATAGCTCCCAGAAGAAAATTCACACGAATTCAGAGTGCAAATGGTTATCACTATCTTTCTTTGCAGAAGTAGCTTTGTTTGAGATATCAGTTAAATAAAGAACTATCCATATTTGTAGGTCGTGTACGACAGTATTTTATTGAATGTATTGACATGGATAGAATTATGCCAGACTGTTCTGTGGAGGAGATGTGTCGATGAGGTCGAAGCACCATGCAAGGCCAGATACAATAATAATAATTTTCCTATTGCCACGTGAATTCCTATACATACGGATCTACAGAACTCAGAGCGAAATATAGAGACCTCTTCAAACAAGGAAGATGAGCTCCATCAAATTCATTTAGAGGAAGAATATACAAAAGTGACCTCAGTCCCACCGTAGCCACTATATCATACTGAGAATGCAACTTTGATTCTCAACGATGAAGAGGTAATGATTGTCAATAATCTAAGAGTACAGAGATCTAGGCAATGATTATTTTGACAACGTATAATGAACAACAAGGATCAATAAACCGCGGCCAAGTTTTTGATGCAATGTGGGTCGCCTTTCTTCCCTTTGAGTCTTGGATCAACACAATTTGTAAGGACAATGAGCAGATCAAACTGATTGAAACACTGTATCAAAATGGGTTGTAGCTCTGTCTAGAAGTTTGTAAATCCTCTTGTGATATTTGAGCCTGAGTAATGCAATATCAAAAAACTCATACCAATATGAAATCAATCCAAAGGTAAACACAAAACATTATTTAATGAGGATGTCCATCAGATCCGGATAAGAATTAGAATGAGAAATCCAGTGGCATCAAACGGAATATGTATGAGTAATCTTATCACAGAGTTAACATAAACACTAGAGTCAGATTGGTATGCAATGCATCACGCACAGCTGGAAATCCTTCTACCAAGATATAGCTCAAAATAATTTCAACTTGTCGAAAGATCAATATTTGTATGTATTCTTTGAATAATTCATAGCATTTATATCTATTATTCTGACAAAACAAATCATGCAAGCCAGCGTTGAGAAGTTTTTGACCGGGCTTAGTCTCGAGCAGATTTGTAACTTTGATCTCATGCAGGAGAGTTTCCTTCTTGTGTGCCTTCCCAGACACGACTGGTGAAAAATGAAATCTCTGTCCCTTCGATGAACTCACTATAATTATTTGGTTCGATTTGCAGCTTGAGAGGATATTCAACTGAAACCTCTTTTTAGAATTCGCTTCTTCACAGACCCATAAAAATTCTAAAATCTAAATCTCCATGAAACTAACAAAACAAAAATTCATCACAAATAAATTTCCATCCACCAGGGAAAAAAAATACAATATTGCCCCTTTACTAATATCTCAGAGAGCCATGCCTGCTCTGATACCAAATATAAATGCAGCTATAGATTTACACAACAAAATCACTCTCTGTATTATTTTTACTGTCCCAATATCTTGTGCAATACATTAGGCTATTATATAGCCATCATAATAGAAAACCAATACCCTATAAAATAGGAACCCATACAAACAAATAACCCGTTAATAGATTTACGGGTACAACAATATTAATATGATCTAAGTATGTAATATTGTTTATAACAATATTACTAACCACCCAAACTATAATGTAAACATTAATATTTAATTTCCTAATAGTTTCACCACTTGTTCTCAGAAGATGTCTCTCTCACTCTCAGAAATGTGTCAACCTCAAAATAAGGTTGTTTTGTGAGTTAAATGGTAATCGACGATGGTTCTAGATTAACTGATGGTAGTTAAGGTTAACCAGCGTTGGTTAGGGTGGGATTTCTTAGGTTTACTAAAATGTGTAGATTCCCTTGATTTTTTGGGATTGCATTCATTTACCCCATGGATTAGCATGGAAATATCCTTCTAACGGGTGGGAATGTGGTTAGAGGGAATGTAGGCATTGATTTTTAGGGTTTGGGTAGGTCTTAGTTAGTTATGGCAACTTACTAAGAATAGGTCTTAGGATGAGGTGTCTAGGTGAGGTGGATATGTGGGCACTATATCAATTAGGATTTTTAAATAATAAATATAGTGAGGATAATAAATTAATTTAATTTAAATAATTAAATTAATATTATAGTGGGGTGAAGGGGTCCATGGCTAGGTGGATGTGTTCAAATTATTTATTTGACGAGGGACCAAAGGGGAGTGTGACCTAATTTTAGAATCTAGAGAACTACAGCCAAGAATTATTATGCCAAACAATCAACCAAAGGGTACACAAGCTGCAATGTTGAACCTTAGAGATAGAATGTGAATCTTAGTTGTCAAATTAACCAGGGGATTATTTTTTGCCAATGAGGTGGGAGTGGTGCGGTCAAGTCACATGGTTGTGTGCTTTCCTACCTAGGTTCAAATCCCCCAGAGGCACGATCCTCCTCGGAGGTGGTTTTACCACTGGAGAAAGCTTTTCTGCTTATGCTGACACTAGTGATTACTCCTCACTACTGACGCTAGTGGCTCTCCTCTCACTATTGAAACTTGCTTCTCCTCTTGCTACTGACACTAGAGGCTGCTCTGCTCAATTTTGATTCTCTCACTGCTATCACTGGTGGTTGTTCCGCTTGCTGCTAATTCTGGTGGCTACTCCTCTTGCTACTGACACTGGTGGTTGTTCCTCTTGCTCCATTCATTGATAATTTTCCCACTTGTTGTGGCCATTGTCATTGGTTGCTGCATCTTCACTATGGTTTCATGGTTGCTCTAATTAGGTTCCTAAATAGTGGTCCCCTTCATTGTAACCAGGTTATGGTTCCTCTCAAGAAAAATCCTCAATTGTACAAGGATGTGTGTCCTTCAAACACCCTCAATTTACCCTCAATCCAAAAAAAACTAGGGGATTATTTGTTACAATATTTTGGTGAATTTTAGGGCCATCTACCCACTATATGAGAGATATTAGTATCCTGGAGAATCCATTTGGCATGGATTCTACTTAGAAATATGAAATTCTTATCTATAACTTTGAAGAATCACTCTTTGAATTCATTTGAAGTATGTTGTGAGATATTTTTTGAATCCTATAAAATTGGTGAAAGTACTGAAAGATAACTAGCATCTTGGAAGAAAAATAAGAGTGTATGCAAGGAGCACATGAGAAGAAATAACTATAATCAAATAGAAAAATGTGCGCATAATGCACTTGGAGGAATTAAAAATACTCTAATATATAAAATGATATAGAAGAATTAATGAAATGGTTTCAGATAAATTCCATTGACTGGGATTGATAGTGTGTAACCATCAAGATGAAATAAATCAAACTAGCTAGCCTCCTTACATGAAATGATGATGTATGTGTTAGTTTAAAGTGCATCAAACTTTAAATGACATGCTGGTTTAGCTTTTTCAGCATCCCACTTTAAGACTAAGTCACCAAATTTGAAAGCTCTTGTTCTCGCCTTTTTATCGAACCAATTCTTTTTAGATTATTGATGTTGTTCTAGATTTCTTGTGGCAAAGTTCCTTAAATTTTCAAGTTCAACTGGAACTTCAATTTTGATTTGCCTTTGACCAACACCCTCAAATTCCAGCTACTAGGAAAGCTCTAATTAAGGAACCTTAAGAGATAAGGGGAGTCGATCTTCCTTTTCATAAACAATTTTATATGGTGAATTACCTATTTCCTTCTTCACCATGATTTTGTCTATCCAAAGCACATGCAAGACATTTATTTACCACTACCTTTAATTAATATTCATTGTCTTCTTCATGATTCTGATTAGGTTCTTGTTTGTTGACTCTACCAAGACATTTCCCTGAGGGTAGTGGTTGTTAAAGGTCTTCAAGTAGATACCCAAGCTCAACGCTTAATCACAAATTTTTGCAATAAGGAATGATTTTGCATTATCATAGTTAATGGTTTTAGGAACACTAATCCTTGTTACAATTATCTTGATAAAGTCAAGGATGATTGACTCGATTGATTCCTCAAGCACGAAATATTATACCCATCTAGTGAAGTAGTAAGTATCTTTCTACAACCATTTTTTTCTCAATGCTTGAAAGAGTATTGAACATTATTATGAATTCAATACCCCATTGTGCAAAAGGATGATCCACTTAGATTAGTCAGAGGGGAAGCAATGCCAATTTCTTCTTACCTGCAAAGAAAGCATAATCTATGCATTTCATGACCCACTTGTGCACGTCTACAAACAAGGTATGCCAAAAGAATCCTGCATTGATGATATTAATTCATGTATATTTAGAAGATAAATTCCCACTAGATAATCTATCATGAAATTATGCTAATACTTTGTCAACTTACGCACCATCAATACATCTCAACAGCATGCAATCAAGATTTCTTTTAAAGAGAAGGCCATCAACCAACACATATGGAATAGACTGCAACCTCATTTGTATTCTCTTTTCTTTGTTTAGACTAGGAGGGTATGTGCTAAACAAGAGAAATTTTACCATCTCTTCTAACCAGTTGCACATACTAGGATTGCTTCCTACTCAAGTTCAACGCATGGGAGCTCTTCTTTAAGAAATAGTACAATCATAGGTTCATTTTGTGTGTCCTCAAAAATTTTTTTACACAACGTGCTACCTCTAACAAAATTTGTGGATTTGATATTCACCTCATAATCCATGATTTTTTTCACCCACTGTGCTCTTTTATTGCTAATTTCTTCCCCCATGATGAACTATCTCACTCCTGAGTGTGAGACAAGCACCTTGATATGATTTGTTGCGAGCATAAATTTGAATTTTTTAAGTGCACAAATGATGGTGTATACCTTATTTTTTGTATGATGGTATTTCAATTCATAATCCTTTAGTGTTTGATTGAAGAAACCTAGTGGCTACTCCAGTCATTGTTCATTTTATTGTGTTAAAACAACACCACCACTCACATCAGCTCCATAAACATAAAGGATGAAATCGTTTGAATAATCCAGACTGATTGGTGTTTACGTGCAAGTAATTTCTTCCTTGATTTTGTTAAATCTCTCTTTTCCTTATGCTATCCATCTAAATATTGTGTCCTTCTTTAGCATGAGGGTGATGGGATTTACTCATCCTACAAAGTTAGGAATGAAGCACCTAACAAATTTTATTTTGTGTATGAAGGACTGTAAGGCTTTCTTGTGTGCAGGAAAGGAGAGATCAAGGATGTTATAAATGTTCTCAGGATCAATGGTAAACCATATGGCCCAACAACTTTCCCTATACCATAGAACAATTACGCTTGTTAGTGTTAAGGGACACGTAAAATTTTTTACATCTCTCAAAGACTTTCTCCAGGTGCATCTTGTGATCCACACTCTACTTTGAGAAGACAATTATGTCATCTAGGTAAACCAAGATGAACTCATTAATATAACATTTTAAGGTAATTTTCATGGCACACTGAAAGGTCATGCCTGCATTTGAAAAACTAAAGGGTATCTTCTAATATGCATATGTTCTACACTTGTTTGTAAATTTTGTTTTGAATTGGACCTCTTCCCTTACCAGAATCTAATTAAAACTAGAATACCCATCCAACATGCAAAATCTCTATGCCAACCACAGTTTGCAGAATCTTCTCCATAGAAGGAAAATGATAATGATCCTTCAGGGGTTCCTTATTCAAATCTTTGAAATTGACGTAGAGTATGATTTCACCATTCTTATTGTGCACTGGAACAATATTCGTGACCTAGGTAGAGTATTTAATGGGAAATATTATTTTTTCCTCAATGAGTTTAGACAACTCTTTCCTCATGAGGGGCTCTATCCTTGGATTGATTGGTCTTTTTTTTGTTTGATGGGATTGATACTTGGATAAATGTCAATAGAGTGTTGAGAAACACTTGGATCAAATCCTTTGATGTATTCATTCTCCCAAGAGAAGATATCACTATATTTCTAACATAGAGAGATGAAGGCTTGTTTTTCATCATGCAAGAAATATTTACTCAGTAGTAACTCCTTTTTGTGCACAATAGTGACTAGATAGCATTATTTTTATGCTGTAGGAATTTACTTTTCTTCACCCTTGAACTCATCATCAAGCCTAAATATTTTCTCTAAGTTGACTAACCCTTTAGGAAACTTATTTGTCTTGAGTTAAATCACTTTGTCATTGTAGTTGTCATGCAATTAATCTTGTATGATTGAAGAGAAATTGTCTTCATTCTAAATGAAATAGGTGATTTGGATGTCATTGTTGAACACTTTTCAGCTAGAATTAATTTTTGGGATGAATGGCTTGATTGCCATTTTGACCTGTTTTGTGTTGCATTTGATAAAATCCTCCGTAGGAGAAAACTGTGAACCAAGTGTGGCCCTCTTATCTACTTATTTTTTCATCTTCCTTGGTACTACCTATAGATTTAGAGCATCAAAGATCTCACATAGGTCCCAAACTCTATGTTTATAATCTTTAAAGAGATTATTCTTTGTTGCACACTTGTTTGTGACCTGATGGATAACCAATTCTATGTCTCCAAATATCAACAGTGCCTTAATTTGTCTTTTTTCATCAATGAGAAGACCATGCACCAATACTTTGTACCCTTCTACATTGTTGGAGCATGTAAAATATAACCTATGTGTGAAGAAGAACCTTTCATCCCTAGGAGAAGTGAGAAAAACTCATGTGCCTACGTTATTTTTGCTTCTAGATCCATCAAAGTATAGCTTCCATGAGCCATAATTTTCTTTAGTTTAATTGAGTGCGCATGGAAACAAAGCTTATTTTCAAGGATGCAATAAGTTCCAAGTCCAATTTCAAATGCTTGAAGCTTCTCAACATATGGATCAAATTTATGATGCCTTTTTTCCCACTCATCTAGCACTAAACTAATTAGCAAAAGAAGAATAATATGCTCTTCAGAAACGTGTTCTTGGCCTTATTGGATTAGGAAATTATCTTGGAGAGGGGATATGTCATATGACTTAACATGATAGGAAAACATTGGTTCATATTGTATGGTAAACTAGGTCTCATACCTTGTCTTTAATAACAAATGGAACTAATCAGAAGACAAGTAAACACCCACTTTAGCAGTGAAATATATTATAGACACAAGGAAAATAAAGGAGGTAGGTAAATGATTGACACATATTGAGTTATTGTGAAGCTTGGACATGCATGGAGGGTTAACTCAAGACCCTTGATGAATCTTAAAGTGGTGATAGATAGGCCATCGATCTATAAGACTCGTTTGGAAAAAGGGTTATACTTAAGACCTAGGACATCAATGATTTTCTTAGGCATGACAGAAGTACTGGCACCTGAACCAATCATACAATTCTACATAAGGTGTTTTCCTATGATTAATGACATATAAAAGGGTAGGATTTTGACAAGCTTAATTACATGCTTCTCCTCTATTTGACATATATTTACAGTAGCATAGGGTTTTTGGACATTTGGATCAATGTGTAGGAGCTACGTCAGAGCTTCATGTAATAGATCACGCTAATATGGAATGGCTAGGGTGTCCCACATTGTGACATTTAAATTTTTCTTATTCATATGGTTCATAATGTTTAATGGAAGGCCCATTTACTTGTGTATTTGAGGAACAAAATCATATTTTCTTAGTTGTTCAAGTACAAAGGTAGGGGTCTTAACTTGCATAGAGGTTTGACCTACCAAAGGAGGGGGGTGCGTTACGTGTATTAGGGCATTGAGTGGAACCTTACACATAATATTTTGTATGTCATGACCGTTAGATGCCTTAAATCCATCTCTTTTATTTTAAGGATCGACCTATGTGATAGGAGATGAAGGTTGTGTATGTGGCTCAAGCATTCTTTTCGTGTACATGGTGTTGTCAAAAACCTAGGTGTGTGGTTTGTTTATGTTATCTATAACTTGATTAATTGCACATAAGTATTCGACACTAAAGAACATAAGGTTGGCCTCATAAGGAGCTTATAGTTTTTCTTGATATCAAGATCACTTACACTTGTGGAAGGTTCACAGTTAGAAGAAACATGAATCATGTAGGCCTACACATGCACAACATTGGCGCAATGATTTTGACTATGAGGCATGTTATAAGGAAAATGCCATTCTGACTCTTGCACAAGATTATTTTGAACTGGAACTAGTGTTTGGCTTGTGCTGGGTGCTAGAATAGGATATGCAGGAGGAAATGCTTGCAAAGAAAGGTGCATGTTAGCATGCCATCTATCAGTACCCATATATCTAATTTACATATTGATTTCTGAAGGGATGATGAATTTGGTTATACCCTTTGATTAGAACTATTTCTAAAGGCTTGCACCTGCTACTTTTCTATTGATATGATTTTATTGGACAAGTTCCTAATTAGGGCTTTCATTTCTTTGTCCTCCTTTTTTTATGTGGGAGAATAGCATGTGGATGCAACAGTTTAAGTGCTTTTCTTAGGAATAGGAGTAATAGAAGGCTTGGGTGTGTGAGGATTTTTTGGGAATAAGGGCATGGGTGGTCTAGTAGCTAACATTCATGCCTGAATAAGACTATTTTCTACCCTTATTGCAATATTGTAAGCAATAGGTAAGGTTTGACCCCCCATGGACTGAATCATGATTGAGATGTCACTATTCAAAGACCTGAAATAATACAACAAAGAATGTTCAGATGTAGACCTTACCACTTTAGGTATTTTTTCCCAAGTCTTCTAAAATCTAATGTTGAAATCAGTCATCTACTCACTGGTTTCTCTTTTAATTTTCATCAGTTGCTCCACTAAAGATAGGTTATTTGACTTATCTTTAAAATAGTTGCATAGATATGTTCCAAGATCATCCCATTTGGTAATATATGTAAGTCTCGGGATTTTCTACCGCTGAAGTGCTTTACCCTTGAGAAACTCCATGAGAAACATTACTGCTACATCATCATGTGTGATTAAATAAATAGAGCACACATTGGCTACATCTTGGATGTGCTCAATAGGGTTTCGGAATCCCATGTTGCCTTTTTGGAGAAATCTTCTTCAGACTTCTGAAGTCTGAAACTCTGAAGTTCTGAAATTTTGGAACTTCAGACTTTTAGGTTTTGATGTTTTCTATTACCTTTTTACAATTTTTCATCTCTTGAAGTCTGAACTCCAAAACTCTGAAGTTCTGAAATTTTGGAACTTCAGAGTTTTAGACTTCGAGGTTCTTTATGCATTTAATTCTCACCAACTTCTGTACACATCAGATTTTGAGTATTAATTTTGGGTTTTCCTATATAAACTCATATTTTACCTATCATTTTAACCTGACATTTTGCTTTGGTGAATTTGACTTTTTACTGTAACTTTTGTACTTTTATGACATCATTTTCAAGGTATTTTGTTTAGGTTATTTATTTTTGGTTTAAGATCTTTTTTGGGTTGTTTTTCCTTGTTCTTTTTTCTTTTGTTCTTATTTTGTCTATTTTGGAGATGGAACCCTCATTGCCCACCACGCTTTCTTTGAAGGTGTTTTTTGACCTCAATGGTTGCAAAATTCATTTTTTCACAAGCATCCAACATAGATTTCATCATAATTCTCGAGATCCACCTGAAGCATTTACTTACTTTATGTGTCCTCTTCGAACTCTATGTTTTTAGTACTTCTTACTTTTTAGAGTTAAGAGGTTGGAGGTTTCAAGGGTTCTCACTTTCAGAGTTTGGAAATTTGTGGTTTCAGAATTTGGGGGTGTTAAGTTTCAAAACTTTTCCATTTTGGACTTTAACAGTTTGTAGATTTTGAAATTTTCAAAGTTTGTAGTTTTTAGGAGTTTCAGACATCCGTTGTTTCGAGTTTTTAGGTTTTTAGACTTCAAAATTCAGTATTTTGGATCTGTTCCACTATTTTTTACTTTTTTTTTAAGGACCTTCGGATTCTAAAATCCAAATACCTTAATGTCAACTTTTGTAGTCAAAGGAAAAGGAAAGATGAAGTATACATTACTCGCAGTTTCTCCTCATTCTTCTCTGTCCTCAAACTTGGGGAATATAGGAGACACTATTCTTAGTCATATTGAATCTCCAGACTTCTAAGAAAGGGTGAAAGTCCCCAACAAGAAATCCTAGATGCCATCCATATATGAGAGTGGATTTGTTCTTGCTAATGGATTTCCTGTATCCATGCATTACCTTGAATTCATCGTAGTTGCAGCTACTCACTTTGATGAAGATTCTGGGTCAGTAAAGGACGTTAATGGAAAGATTGTAATTCATTTGGGCCCATATTTCTTTGAGGATTTATTCAAACTTCTAAACATTGAAGACTACACAAAAATTTCACCAAAATCAGCAGTGGAGCATTGGGACAACGAAGTTGAGTTATGCACAAAGGTTATGTTGAAGAGCTATCTGTCCAAGAGTGTCACAAAATTCCCCAAGACCATGTATCGATAATAATTTATCCAGGAAGTCAATGACATTATTGTATTAATAAGTAGATTTTTAGGCCTTTCCTTTTCAAATAAATTTTAGGAATGGGTGTTCCTATATATTTCTACTATCAAGAAAAACAAGGAATTCATAAGATGGGGAGAGAATATCAACAACTCCATTTGATTTCAGTTAAGTAAGGGTTTTTCATCGAAGAATTTCTACATGACCTCTTTTTTGTTTGATGCTGTAGCCGTTATGGGACATTTCACTAGGCTAAACTCTAATGGTATTCAAAATGCTTCACAAATCTATGATTTTTATCCTCAGATTACACTAGATGAGGTAAGAAGACACTTCTATAGAATTAATGATGCCTTCTTTGTTGTCATTATTTATCATTTTGATAAATATTTATACAATTAAAGGATTTTTGATGAAGCCTTTAAATAATTATACAAGTGGGGAGCTATTTACGTACAGTTTCCTACATTTACATACATTCTAATTCCTAGTTTTGTAGGTTCTACTAGTAAGCTGCCAAGATGCCCCACTGACAAGTGGGTTTTGTTAGAGTTGGTTCGTCGATTGCTAGACTATCATAAGATTCATAATAAACTAAACAAAGTGGGAGTTCAGTTTCCCATTTCAATTAGAAGATACACTGGTGCAAATATTCATAGGGAAAAAAATGTAGATGCAAAGATGTCAGAAGTAACCTTGTGGACCTTCCATCCTCAGATAATTTTTGACTACTTGGGAAAATTTAATGAAACAGGTCTTTCCAATTCCCATGTGTCCCAGTTGGAATATATTTGGATTCATTTTTAAGATGAATTCATCATCTGACCAAGATATTATTAGAGGCTAACTTGGGATAAGGTTTGGAAATTTGGTATCGTAGAGATTCCAAAGGAAATGTAAGATGAGGAGGAAGTTTTGGATGTTGCATACAAAAACTAATAATCTTTCCAATTGACAATTTCCATGGATTGATTGGTATGTAGAATAATGTTGCAATACCAAGGAGAGGGCGGGGCCCATTGTGCAAAGAACTTATAATTGGTTGGCTACCTTAGGAATTTCACCCAAAGGGTTAGATCAACCTATAAGTATTGGATCCCAACCAACAACGAGTATTCCAACATCTACAAAATGGAAGAGGTCCCTCCAAAGGGACCATACGGTTCCTAAGAAGATTTCATTTATAGTTGGTAGCTTCTCTCTCTCCAAGACTCCTACTTCTAATTCTGTGTCTCCAATAATACGAATGTTAGAAATAGTTGAAGTTATTGATTCTCCAAGTGTCTCGCAAGATCTATCATCTCCTCTTCCTCTTCCATTGTCACTTCGTCCATCATTTCTTCTTTACCATCTCCTTCTATGGCCCACGTGTTCTCATCTCTTCTAGTTATATCAATAGGGGAGATGATTGGGTCACCCATTTCTACTTCACTCCCATTAACACCTTCATTTCCTCCCATCACATCTTCTAATCCCATTGTATCCATCCCTGGGGATATGCTCATTTCCACCCCATCTATCATTACCACCTCTATTTAAGGGCCAAATAATGTTACCAGTGCTATTGTATTGTCTAGTTCTTTAGGTACGAAATCAGTCTTTCGATTTCCATTAGCATCCACTATACCAAAATGGTTGTTTTTCCAGACTCTGAAATATAAAAATAAAGTACCTCTAGTGGATTTTATAGATATGAGTTTCTTCAAAACCACACTGAAGAGATAGGACAAATCTCCCAATATTGTCTCCATCTTATCATTAAATCAATCTAGAGAGAGAGTCATCGAATTTTCTACTCCTGTTGAGGGAAAAAACCAAGGAAACCAGTACAGTAGCTAACTATCAAATTTCTAGATTTTTGTTAGTAAAATCAACACACGAAGGAGCCAAACAGGATGTGCAGACTACTCTCAAGAATCTATTAGAAAAATATGAGAAAGAAAAGGATTCCAAGGATGAGCTAAAAGTAAAGGTTGAGAAGATCGTTTCTCTTTTATGAAAGGTAACACAACCTACTCCATCTACTAAGATTTCAACTACCACTACTTTGACCGTTTCTTCCACTCTGGATGATATTTCCTATCACGAGATTGAGAAGATAGGTCAGAAGGGAAGATCAGTAAATGGATGGAAATAATGTATACTTCAAGAAGCCAATCCTTTAATTAAAGAGGTTTTTGAAATATATAACGATTGACAGACTGGAATAGCCAATATTCGTAAAATGGATGAAGCATTCTCTGAAGAAAATAATAACCTAAACTTTAATTTGACTACATGGAGTGAAATCGGAGAAGAAGATCCTAATCTACTTCTTTAATAGGATGTAATCAATGATGTTTCAAATTTTTTTGAATATCAAAAAGCCATGAAGATTAGATCACAGTTATTACAATATTTAATAAATAAATTAGATGAAAAATGCATGGAAATCATGGATGTTGTGAACAACATATCATAAGAGTTTTATAACATTAACTATAAGTTATTTAACAAAAAAATTGATGCTCTCCCAGAGAATCAAATCAAGTTAAATTTTAAGGATTTGGTGAAGCGGGACGATGAGGTTACTTGGACTTTCAACAGCAACTCCATTGACATGTTGGTTTCATGCCAAAATTTCATAGCTCAGCTAAATAAAGTGGTGGATAAAATTAGAATAATTCCAGCTAAGGTCATAAGGGAAATTGAGACAACAAATGTAGTGAACCATTACGCGTGTGGACTAGAGGATGGAGAATTTTAAAGAATTATCAAGCATTTCATTGAATACAAGCATCAAATGGTTGCTTGGGAGAAAGAATATGAGAAACTTGAAGAAGGAGAAGGTGTTGTGAGTCCAAGCCAAAGCTAAGTAGCCATAGAAGGATGGATCCATGCTCTGGATTGGTCCAAGTTGCAGGGTTGACTGAGTCAAACCCTTTCAACAAACTTTGCTATTTTTATGGGAGCATGTTCCCTAGAACCTAACGACATTTCTATTTTTTAGTAATTTGTTAGTTGAAGGCCCAACTGTAATGGCTCAGCCTAAGGAACTTATAAATAATTAAGTGCATGAAGTCTTTTGGGGGTATATAGAAGATAGGGATCATTTGGAAAGTTTCTCTTCAAGCTTGGAAGAGTTATTTTCAATATTTAAAACCTTTCAATTACATTCAAAGTTATATTTTTCCGTGAAGAATCTAAGTTATTGTGTTAATGGTTAGTCTATCTATGCTTTGTGTATGCACAATTCCTTAGTGTAAGTGGTTAACTTTCCTTTATTTTAGAAATATCTTATTTCATTCTATGTGAAAGTGAAATAATTGTTTTGAATATCAGTTGTGGAGAGATTATTTTACTTTTTTTATAAAACCAATGCTATCCTTAACTATCATAAGTGAAAGAGATACTTGACATGTGCATATTCCTTATTCTCATAGTTGTTGATTTTGCTTTTAATTGGATTTGATCTACCTGATATGTATACTTGGGTTCTTGTAAGGAAAAGTATACTATTTTGACAGTGGTTTATTATTTACCCTGTCAAAATAGCATTCGGTGAATTGGATTGTTATTTTTTTATTCTTTCTGAGTTACCTCTTTTCTAGCATAAATATCATTTGATCATCTAGTCTTACTCTTGGTGTATGACCGCATATTTATTTATTTTGTTATTTCTATACCATGAATCTCGTAAAGTGAGTAGATTAGAATTTACAAAGTGTTTTAGTCTTGCACATCGATTCCAAATCGAGTGCCCCAAGTTCTAAAGGAATTCGGCCTTCTCCATTGGTTCATCCCAAGGAAAAAAGGTCCCAAACCTTGGGGATGTTCTAATGTTACATGGGACCATTCAATAGTTGAATGGGTGCATGATCCACATGATAATAGTTTTGGCATGGCTGATGGGACGAGGTTTTACTTCTATTCACACTTTCATGAATCAAATTACCCAGTGACTCCATTTATCTAGATTTCAAGGCTCAGTGTAATTACTTATGCGTAGATTTCAAACAAGAGCTTCTTCAAAGAAAGGAAATTATCATCATATCAAAATTTCCTTGTTGTTGTTTGTGGAGCCTGATAGTGATGGGGGTTACAAGGGGGACTCTACTCCCCTTACGGGGTTTGGGGGGATGGTCCCCCCGATGGAAGGTTCAAGGGCTGCATGCCCCAGTGGGGGTTTGGGGGTAGTGCCCCCATAAGCCACATTTTATATGCATTTATGCATTGTGAAGTTTGGACCATTACTTATTATGTCACAGATCTAACGGGTGGTTTTTTATGTTTCCCTAAAATGATAAAAACCCTAATATATTTAAGGGGTCATTATTTATTAGGCTCATAGTATGAGTGGTGGAACTATGAGAGATAGTTTGGCTAGACTGAATAAAAAGGATTGGCTATTTCTGGTGGATGTAACCCATTTTGGGTGAACCACGTTAAATTTGTGTGTCTATTTTATTGCATTATTTCTGTTTTACATTTTCCATATTATTCATTACATTCTTTTTTATCTATACAACTGGTATAATCCTAACAACTAATATCATAACATGTTTGAGATTTATTTGCTGGTAGTACTCTCACAGAGAGATTTCTATTTGAGTGGGAGAAGCAATAATGACAGATGAGAATAAGTTCAGAGTTGAGAAGTTTGACGGCCAAAATTACCAGCTATTAAAAATGCAGGTGGAATATTACATGTATCAAAAGGTTCTATACCAACCATTGGGAGGTGAAGAAGTGAAACCCTCAATCATGTCTAATGAGGTGTGAAAGGTTCTAGATAGGAAGTCTCTCAGTAGGATTCAATTGAATCTGGCATCGTTTGTAGCTTCAAATATCTCATAGGTGAAGAGTACAGTAGATTTGATGAAAACCCTAGCTAATATATATATGAAAAACCTAGTGCATCCAATAAATTTTATTTAATGAAAATATTGTTTAATCTACAAATTCAAGAAGGTGGATATGTATCTAGCCATCTTAATGATTTCCACGCTATTGTAAATTAGCTAGATTTAGTTAATATCCCATTTGATGAGGAGGTTAAAGAATTATTATTCCTGTTTTCTTTGTCAGAAAGTTGGGAAAACTTAGTAATGGTAGTTATTAATACATCTTATACTTCTCTTAAATTTTAATATGTAGTCAATTTCATTTTAAATGAGGAAATGCATAGGAAAAGTACAAAGGAAATGCATTGAACATGGAGAGTAGAGGGAGGAGAAAGGAGAAATCAAAGAGTAAGGCTCATGGGAGATCTAAATCAAAGATGGGAAAATCCAAATGTAGGAGTAGAGGCATTACTTGTTGGAACTGTGGAAAGAGAGGACATGCTAAATAGGATTGTTGGTTCAAAGAAAAGAAAGAAAACGATCCTCAAGGTATTAAAGAGGAAAATATGATAGGTAATATTGTTCAAGATGCTCTTATACTTTCTCTTGATACTAGAGTAGAATCATGGGTAATAGATTCAGGTGCCTCATTCCATGTAACCCCTGATAAGGGATATTTTAAAGATTATGTCCAAGGAAATTTTGGACAAGTTTATTTGGGCGATGATGAGTCGTGTAAAATTTTTAGGAAGGGAAATGTACACCTAAAATTAAAAAATAGAAATACATGGATATTGAGAGATGTGAGGCATGTATCTGGCCTCAAGAGAAATCTCATCTCTGCAGGACAGTTGGGTGGTGAAGGTTGCACAATCACATTCACTTCAGATGACTGGAAATTTTCCAAGGATGCTCTGGTAGTGACATGGGGTAAGAAAGTATGAACTCTTTATTTGTCTACTTGTATATCTAATCTGTCTACCATATTGTCTACTTCAGATGATAATGCCTGCATGTGGCATAATAGATTGAGACATATGAGTGAGAATGACATGAAAATTCTACAGGAAAAAGGCAAGATTTATAGATTTAATTCATTGGAATTAGAGTTTTGTGAGCATTGAATTTTTGGGAAATAGAAAAGAGTTATATTTCTCAAGGCAGGGAATACCAAGAAAGAGCAAAAGTTGAGCTAGTTCATATAGATGTGTGGGGACTGGCCCATGTTGCATCTCATGGTGGTTCTTTGTACTATATCACATTCATAGATGATGCCGCAAGGAAGGTATGGGTTTATTACATTAAGTGTAAGTCTGATGTCTTTGATACATTTAAGAAATGGAAAGCACTTGTTGAGAATCAATGTGGTTTTAAATTGAAATGTTTGAGATCTGATAATGGCAGTGAGTATTGTAGTAATAAATTTGATTATTATTGTTCCTTGAATGGGATTCATAGATAGAAAATAGTTCCTAGGACTCCACAGTAAAATGGTGTTAGTGAGAGGATGAATAGAACAATAATGGAGCGTGCATGGTCAATGAGATTACACGTGGGGCTGCCTCTTTAGTTTTGGGAAGAGGTCGTAGATACTATTGTGTACTTATTCAATTATGGGCCTTCGAGTGCACTAGATGGAAAAATTCCTGAAGAATCCTGGACCAGGAAAGAGGTGGACCTTTCATTTTTAAGATTATTTGGTTCAGTGGCATTTGTGCATGTTAATAAAGAAAATAGGAAGAAATTGGATTCAAAATCCAAACATTGTACATTCATAGGCTATGGCTCCAATGGTGATTATGGATTTTAGTTTTGGGATCTAGATGAATCTAAGATAATTAGGAGTCGTGATGTTGTTTGGCGTGAAAATAGAATGTACAGGGATTAGGTACAGGATGAAAAAATGCCAAAGGAAGAATTGGTTGAGGATATAGCTCCTAAAAATGAACTCTTGGGTGGAAAATATCCAAGCATGACATTCAGTTTCGGCATCGACACCTCTGTTAAAAATTCAAGAAAATGTGTAACAAGTAAATAATGATTCTGTGACAACCCCATCTTTGGTACGAAGGTCACAATGTATTAGTAGACCTCCATAAGTATTTTCACCTGCATTGTATTGTTTGTTACTAACAGATAGTGGTGAGCCAAAGAGCTATGATGAGGCAATTTAGGTGGAGTCCACTAAGAAGTGAGAACGTGACATGAATGAGGAGATGGACTCCCTGGAGAAGAACCAAACATGGTATTTACTCAAATTATTGGCTAGGAAGATAGTACTACAAAACAAATGGGTCTACTATGTGAAAGAAGAGGAAGGTGGACATAAAAGGTACTAAGAAAGGCTTGTAGTGAAGGGTTATGAACAAAAGAAAGGTATAAATTTTGATGAAATTTTATTCCCTACTATAAAGATATCTTCCATTTGTACTGTATTAATTTTAGTTGTTGTTGAAGATTTACACTTAGAGAAACTTGATGTCAAGATGGAATTTCTCCATGGTGACTTGGAGGAGGAGATTTATATGCAGCAACCATTTGGGTATGAGGTGAAGGGTATCTAAAGTTTGAAAATTTTATGTATGATCATGGTTTTACTAGATGTCAATCAGATCATTATGTGTAATTAAAATGGTTGGATAGTGGGAGCTACATTATTCTTCTGTTATATGTAGACGATATGCTTGTAACAGGGTCAAATATGCAGGAAATTGCAAAGCTTAAGGAAAAGCTTGCACAAACATTTGCAATGAAGGATTTGGATGCAGAAAAGAAAACCCTCGGTATGAAACTCAAGAGGGACATGAAAAATAAGAAATTGGTGTTGTCTTAGGAGGACTATGTAGAAAATGTGTTAGAGAGGTTTCAGATACAGAATGCGAAACTAGTTAGTACACCATTGGCTGGGCATTTTAGATTAAGTAAAGAGAAATGCCCAACAACACAAGAGGAAAAAGATTATATGACATGGGTTCCTTATTCTTCAGTAGTTGGGAGCCTCATGTATGCCATGGTTTGTACCAGGCCAAAAATTTCCCAAGTAGTGGGAGTTGTTAGCAAGTATATGGAAAATTCAGGTAAAGCACACTAGAAGGCAGTCTAGTGGATTTTCAGGTACTTGAGAGGAATTAGTAGTAGGCACTTATGCTTCAAAGGGTCATATTATACTTTACATGGATTTATTGACTCAGATATAGTAGGAGATGTGGATAGTGGGATGAGCACTACTGGATACATTTTTACAATTGGTGGTGTGGTAGTGATTTGGATCTCAACTTTGCAGAACGTAGTTGCTCTATCTACTACAAAGGTAGAATATGTTACAATGACTGAGGCAAGTAAGGAAATGTTATGGATGAGCAGGTTCATGGAGAATTTAGGTAAAGAACAAGGGGATTGTAAGTTACACAGTGATATTCAGAGTGTAATTCACATGGCAAATTACTCGGCCTTCCATTCAAAAACCAAACATATTCAACTAAGATATCACTTCATACAACAGGTGTTAGAGGATGGGTAGTGTGAGTTGGTGAAGATTCATATAGATGATAATCCTACTGATATGTTTACGAAGAAAATGAAAAAGGAGAATTTGTATTTGCATTCAACTTCTGTGGGTCTTCAAGATTGATCTTGAAGTGGAAGAAACAATCCATGAATAAAAGTCCAAGCAAGAGTTGTAGTAGTGGAGTTATAGCAATCAATATCCAAGTGGGATATTGTTGGTTGTGGAGCCTGATAGTGATGGGATTTGCAAGGGGGGCTTTACCCCCCTTATGGGGTCCAAGGGGGATGGTCCCCCCAGTGAGGGGTCTAGTGGCCATGCGCCCTAGTGGGGGTTTGGGGGTAGTGCCCACGTAAGCCACTTTTTATAGGTATTTATGCATTGTGAAGTCTTGACCATTCCTTATTAGGTCACATATCTAACGGGTGGTTGTTTATGTTTCCCCAAAATGATAAAAACCCTAATATATTTAAGGGGTCATTATGTATTAGGCTCATAGCATGAGTGGTGGAACTGTGAGAGATAGTTTGGCTGGACTGAATAAAAAGGATTGGCTATTTCTAGTGGACGTAGCCCATTTTGGGTGAACCATGTTAAATGTGTGTCTCTGTTTTATTGCATTCTTTTATGTTTTACATTTTTTGCATTATTCATTTCATGCTTGTTTATTTGTACAACTTGTATAATCCTAACAGATCCATGTGACAATAGTTTTGGCATGCCCTGTGGGACGAGTTGGTACGTCTCTTCGCACTTTCATGAATCAGAGTACTTGATGACTCCATTTATCTATATTTCAAGGATCAGTGTAATTACTTTTTCATATAATTTAGACAATATATTCTTCAAAGAAAGGAAATTATCATCATATCAAACTTTCATTATCTCCTCTAAAGAGAGGAAGAAGAGTCATTTCAACATCACCAGTTATAGCTTTACCTTCGAGAGGTCATTCAACTCCTCCTGACAAAAGGTTTCCTCCATAAAGGAACAATCCACCCTTGATCACTATGGAAACCAATGCATGTCCTCCTTTCAATGCCAAAAACCCCTTACTATTAGCCCAAAGATATGCTATACTTGCAACTGCTTTGAAATTTTTTCTATTTTATACTGGAGAAACTAATGTTACTCCATGGGAGCACATTTTGGATGTGGCTAGTATTTGTGCAGTGCATAGTATTACAGAAGATAACGTGGTGGTCATACTTCTCGCTACTTAATTTAAAGGTAAAACACTTCAATGGTTCCAAATCTTAATTGTTGTCTCCATTACTACTTAGAACAAGTTAGGCATGAATATCTACAAGCACTTTGAGGAAAAAAGTGATCACCTATCACTTATGGAACAAATCACTACCATAAAATGATCCCCTCAGGTATATATGAGTGACTTTAATTTTCGGTTCAAAAAAACATGGAACCAAACCCCAAAACTCATAAGTCCATCTACAAACAATGCATTCTTGTATTATTTATGGGCCTTAAATAGTGATATATCAGTTATGATTCAGTCTATAGGGGGAACTACAATTCCTGATGTCTACGAGATCCCTATCAGGGCCGAAAAAATCTCTAATTCAAGCTGGAAATATTGTGCCTAGGCCACCCATGCCTTTATTTGTTGAAATCACAAGTAAAATACCAATCATTGTGCCTATTCCAACACATTCAAGTCAATCAACTGTGACTGCACCTATTCCTTCTAATGATCTGGCGGAGGTCAAGTCTCTGCTGCAAACCTTCAAGAATGAGCTCGTAGAAATCAAAAGTCAACAATCTCAATATGCTCGCCCATTTCAATCCCAATACCAAATGGGTTGCCCCCCTTTTCAAGGAAGCAATTAGTCATAACACCAAGATACAAGCTAAGTTGCAGATGTTAAGCCTTTGAATTTTTAGAACCCTCTTATTGTCAATTCATCCAGAGCCATTGTACCTATCCAAAATAATATTGTCCAAGATTACGAATGGTGTTACCCATGTTCCCAACCTCACAACCAAAACCTTTACCCAAATGGATTTTTGATTCAATATCTTATGGTCCAAAGTATATCTACCCCACCTGAGCCATCAATTGACACGACTACACAAGAGAACCAAGATCAACCTCTCCATGAAACCACACTACTAAATTAGAAAATAGATGATTTTTGTAGTTGGAATATTGATGCCTCCTCTATAACGGCACATACATGTTCTAAAAAGAGAGAAATAGGGTTTCAAGCTTCCAAAGATGATTAGGCATCTACTTCACAACCTCAACCACAAGCATCGGTTGATAGGGATGCAGGAAAGAAATAGTCGGAGACAACCACTAATCAAGCTAGAAGGAAAGAGGGGTCTTCAAGTATCATAGTACCAAATAAGAATTTTCCAAAAGTGGACTCTAACACCCAAATTTTTTTTAGCAAAGTTGGGGAAATTCCATTTAGTATTGTGGAACAAATGAAGAAGACCAACTTGAGTGTCACGATGTGGGACGCACTCTCAATTCTTTCTCAACGAAATTTGTTATGGGAGGGTTTGAACAATTTTAGTACAACTGGTGGATCTTCTAGCCATGGAGAAGTAATAGCAACAAGTATGTGTCAACCAGAAGGGAAAGGTGTTCCTAAGGAAAAAAAAACACCACCATTATATATTTCCCTGATCATTGGCAATCATTTGGTGCATAATTGCATGATCAATTTTGGAGCTAGTAGTTCTGTTATGCCTAAGCAGATGGCACATATTTTAAGACTATTGCAGTTATTAAGGGACTCTAGCTTACTAACCATGCATGTCCTAGCTTTTCATTCACACATGACATATACGTTATTGATCTTCCTCCTCTTTTCACCATTTTCCTATCACAAGATTTCACTGCCAAGATGGGTGGTTACTTGTCATCAGATTGGTCACATATGATTCTTAGAACTTGTTATGGGACAAAGGTGACTATAAGAGTAGATCTGATTTTCCTCAATCATGTGGAGCCATCCATTGTTAATCCCATAAATGGGAATTATGTCATTTGTGACCCAGAAGAGGAGGATGTTGATCATGAACCAACTACTCTCGTAGAATAGGTTCCTGATATAGTGATTGATGAGGTATGTATGGATCATTAATATGATTCCTACGTTGATTTATTGGCAGATGAAGAATTGAGACTACTATTTCCAGAAGAAACTGAATTGGGTACATACTACATCCATGAAGATGGTACAATCATACCTCAATTGGTTAAAACATAGAATAGTTTAGGGGGACTGTGGTAATTATTCTTTGATCATTTGAGAAGTAAAAATGGATTCAGTGTAGGAATTATGTTGATTTATCCAGAAGGAGATAAATAGTTCTCATATTTTCGGTTTCAATTTAGTTGTACTAATAATGTCACTGAATATGAGGCCCTCATACAAGGGATTCAGCTAGCTTAGAAGAGAGGAATCAAGGCTCTAACTATATTTGGAGATAGTGAGTTGGTCATGTATCAAGTGACATCCTGCATCACATAAAAAAATGATCTCTTAAGATCGTATAAGTATCAAGTTTGGGACTAGATAAAATATTTTGAAGCTTTTGGAATTCATGTAGTTCCTAGAAAGCAAAATCAGGATGCTGATAGGCTTGCTACAATTGGCTCGCAGTACAACATACCCATAGAAATACTGAAAGAAGAGCAGAAAATGGTTAAAACAGTGGTTTGTCCCACAGTTCCAGATAATTTGAGTAGTTGGCAAGTGTTTGATAGTGACAAACAAAAAAAACCCTACAAGAAGAGGCAAAATTTGCTTCCAAACACTAAGATAAACTACAAAAATCATATGGGGATCAAATTATATAGTTGAAGGGAAACAAGCTACCAAAAGGCTTAGTTACTCTTGAATCCGTCTTCTATTCAGATGACCAGACCAAAAGACAAAGCACAAACATGGTGGTCAAAGAAGAGGATTTTGAAGACATCGAGGTGGCAAGTGAAAAACTTTTAAAGATTGGAAAAGTATGTACTACCAAAGAAAATAAATCTTTCATCAAACTGTGTCAAGAATATCACAACATTTTTACATGGAGCTACAAAGACCTACGTGGTTTTGATCTAGGTCTAGCACAACATACCATTGAACTAGATCCAAATTCTAAGCCAGTTCATTAGAAACAAAGACCAATTAATCCTAAAATTGAGCCACTAATGAGAAAGTAGCTAATCAAACTCATCGAGGCTTGTATAATTTTTCCCATCAAGCATTCCTCATGGGTATCTAATCTACTTCCTGTAAGGAAAAAGAATGGAGAGATCTAGTTATACGTAGATTTCAAGGATTTGAGCCATGCCTCGTTGAAATACCATTATCCTCTTCCATCAATGAAGCAAATCCTTCAAATGGTGGTAGGAACTAAAATATTTTCTTTGCTCGATGGATATTCGGGTTACAACCAAATTGTAGTCCAAGAATCTGACCAATTCAAGATGGATTTCACTACTAACTGGGGAATGTATGCTTACAAAAAAATACCATTTGGATTGTTTAATGTTGGGGCTACCTTCCAGAGAGCCATGGACATGGAAGTTAAAGGACTAATCAATGATATCATCTTGGTTTACCTTGATGATATAACTGTATATTCTAAGCATGATGAAGATCACATCACACATCTAAGGAAGATTTTATGATGATGTAGATAATTTGGGGTTTCACTCAACCCTAAGAAATGTATTTTTACAGTGCATGAAGGAAATTTTTATGGAAATGTTGGTTCAGTGGAAGGTTTGTCAATGGATCCATCCAGAATTCATTTAGTTATGTCTTTATCTCTCCCAAGTCACAAGAAGGGTCTCTTGAATTTTCTAGGAACCATGAATTTTGTGCAATGATTCATCCCTCAATTCACAACATTGGCTAAACCACTGATAACCATGCTGAAGAATAATATTCCATTCTCATGGAAAAATTAAGGGAGGGAGAGATTTGAAGCTATCAAAACAACCATTTCTCAAGCTCTTAAGCTGGTGAACCCTAGGTTTGATAAAGATTTCATTTTGTATCCTTTTGTAGGTCAAGAGAGCATTTCAGGGATTCTCACCCAGCAAAATGAAGATCTGATGGAGTAACCAATTTCCTTCTTCAGTCAATCCCTCAAAGAATATGATCTCAAATATTCATTTGTAGAGAAACAAGTATTTATAATTATTCGAGATCTAAAGAAATTCAAGAACAATTTGTCCAATAACAAGATTCACCCGATGGTCTCTCATCCTGATGTCAAAGACATTTTGTTGAACAAGGATATGAATGAGAAGCATGCTAGATGGATCACAAAGGTGATGGAGTATGATGTACACATCAAAGTTACTAAACGTGTTTGAGGTAAGGGCTTATGTTAGTAGCTGGATGTAGATATAGAGATTAATAATAATGAAGTCGTTACTCTCTTAAATATTGACGAAGGTGATCATCAAGGTGATTGGTTGTCAAAGATGTAAAATTTCCTTCTCTCAGGAGTATATCCTTCAAGCATGGATAAATTTCAAAGATGTACCTTCCGTATCTAGTATATTCCATATGTCCTATTAGATAATGTTCTTTTTCGCAAGGATTTGAACAGTGTTCTTCTTCACTGCATGAAACCGGAATAGGTGAACACAATATTAGAATAATTCCACAATGGCCTATCTAGGGGACATTACTCTGTGTGAAGGAATACAACTAAAATTATGTGGGATGGTTACTATTGGCCATATTTTTTCAAATATGCTCATCTCTGGGTGAGGAAATGTAAGGAATGTGCCCTTTTCATTGGCAAGAAAAAGTTGGTAGTGCTTCCACTACACATAATTCAAGTGGATCAACATTTCATTCAATGGGGGTTGGATTTTATTGGGATGATTAATCCTCCATCCACCAATGGACATAAATGGGTTCGTACTGCAACGGATTACTTCACTCAATGGATAGCGGGAGTGGTATTGAAAGAAAGAAATGAGAAGGAAGTCCTAGATTTCCTGGAAAATATAATGACAAGGTTTGGTGTTCCATTTACTATTATTTCTAACAATGTGATGGATTTCCTTGGTCTAAAACTGATTGAATGGGTGGTTAAGAATAGGTTCTACCTCAAGACTTCATCCAATTACTATCCTCAAGGGAACGGGTTGGATGAGTCTAGCAACAAGAACCTCATAAGAATTATCAAGCACACAATAGAGACTAACAAGAGGAATTTTCATACAAAGTTTAAGAATACCTTACGGGAAGATCAAATGACACGTAAAAGGGCCATTGGAAATTCTCCTTTCATGCTTATATATGGAAGGGAGGAAAAAATCTCTCTCTTCTTGGAATTACCTTCTTTGGAGTTGGCTCAACAACTTAAGGTTATGGAGGATGATCCTTTAACAGTAAGTTTTGTGGATCTCATGGAGTTAGAAAAAGTGTGGAATAGGGCCACGAAGACATTGGAACAACATCAAGCTCAGGTTAAAATATCTTTTGATAGGAAAGCATCTGATAGGCATTTTTAAGAGGGAGACTTGGTTCTTAAATGGGATGAAGATAGAGCCACACCAGGAAAGCACGCCATGTTTGATGCTCTCAGAAGTGGACCATACGTCATCACAAGTTACAAAGAGGTGAATTCATTTCATCTATCTAGACTCAATGGAGAAGAGTTGCTCATCCACATGAATGGGATACATATCAAAGCTTTCTTTTGGGATTGCTTCACCCATGTATAGTGCTCTTTTGTATTTTCCTCCAAGTGGTTTGCACATTGATTTCTTTTCTTTTCTTTTATGTGTGCTCTGAATTTAGTTTTACTTCCAAGAATCCTTTGCCCAATGGTTTGTATAAGGATACTAGCCCAAAATATTAGCAGGCAAGCATTCCCTGTTAACTTTTAAATCTACCTTGAAAAGAAGATGTTAAAAAATGATAAAAACAAAAAAGTTGAAATCTTTTCACCTGGAAGTGTTTAAAAATTTGTTAAAAATCTTTGAATTTTGAAGATCGAAAATTTTGGGCTTCGGATTTTGGGGATTTTCTTTTCGGAGATTAAATGGCAAAGAACTGAAATTTTTGATTTAGGAGTTGTGAACTCTGAAAGCCCGAAAGTTTGAAATTTCAGACTTTCAGATTTCTAGAATCCAGAGATCTCCTTTGGTAATTTACAATTTTTTAACTTGGAGTTTCGAAGTCTGAAACTCCAAAGTTCCAAAAATTCAAAACTTTAGAATTTTAGGTTTCAGAATCCCATGTTTCATTTTTGGATAAATCTTATTCAAAGTTCTGAAGTATGAAACTCCAAAGTTCCAAAATTTCGTAACTTCAGACTTTCGGGTTTCAAAAGTTTCCTAGAAATTTTTTTATATTTCACTTTCAGACTTCTGAAGTCTGAAATTCTGAAGTTACAAAATTTTGGAACTTCAGACTTTCAAGTTTCGGAGTTTTCTATTATCCTTTTATGATTTTTCATCTCTTGAAATCTGAATTCTGAAACTCTGAAGTTTTGAAATTTTGAACTTTCAGAGTTTCAGACTTTAGGGTTATTTGTGCATTTAATTCTCACCAACTTCCATATGAATTGCATTTCAAGCATTAATTTCAGGTTTTCCTATATAAAATCATATTTTACCTATCATTTTCACCGGACATTTTCCTCTGGTGATCTAATTTTTTATTGGAACTTTGTACTTTAGAAGTGTCATTTTCAAGGTATTTTGTTTAGGTTATTTATTTTTGGTTTAAGATATTTTTTGGGTTGTTTTTACTTGTTCTATTTTTTTCTTCTTTTGTCTATTTTGGAGATGAAACCCACATTACTCACCATCTTTTCTTTGAAGGTGTTTTTTGACCTCAATGGTTGCAAAATCTAATTTTTTAAGGCATCCAACATAGATTTCATCATAATTCTCGAGTTCCACCCGAACCCTTTCACTTACTCTTTGTGTCCTCAGTGAGGTCTATGTTTTCAGAACTTCTCACTTTTTAGAGTTCAAAGGTTGGTGGTTTCAGGGGTTCTCATTTTCAGAGTTTGGGGGTGTCGGGTATTGGAACTTTTCCATCTTGGGTTTTACAACTTTTCCATTTCAAGTTTCGAAACTTTTCCATTTCGTAGTTTCTGACATCCACTATTTTGGGTTTTTAGGTTTTCAGACTTTAGAAACTAAAGTATTTTTGGAATTTCGATATTTCGGGATTGTTCCACTATTTGTTACATGTTTTTGAAGGACCTTTGGATTCCAAAATCTAAAAAAATAATGTCAACTTTTTGTAGCCAAAGGAAAAGAAAACTTGAAGTATACATTCCTCAGAGTTTCTCCTCACTCTTTATTGTCCTTAGACTTGGGAAATATATGAGACACTAATCTTGGGCAGATTGAATTTCTAGACTTCTGGGAAATAGTGAAATCACCCAACAAGAAATTATAGATGCAAGATAAATACGACAGTGGACTTGTTCTTGTTGTTGGCTTTCCCACATCCATGCATTGCCTTGAATTCATCTTATCTATAACAACTCACTTTGATGAAGATTCTAGATTGGTAAATGATTTTTATGGAAAGGTTGTAATTCGTTTGGGCCCATATTTCTTTGAGGATTTATTCAAACTCCTAAAGGTCGAAGACTATGCAAAAATTTCACCAGAATCAGTAGTGGAGCATTGGGACAAAGAATTTGAGTTATGCATAAAGGTCATGTTGAAGAGCTATCTGACCAAGAGTGTCACCAAACTACCCAAGACCATGTATTGATCAAACTTTATCCAGAAAGTCAATGACATTATTGTGTTACTAAGTATATTTTTAGGCCTTGGCTCTGCAAATGAATTTTAGGAATGGGTGTTCCTGTATATTACTACTATTAAGAAAAATAAGGAATTCATAAGATGGGGAGAACATATTAGCAACTCCATTTTCTTTTAGTTAAGAAAGGTTTTTTCATCGAAGAGTTTCTACATGACCTCCTTTTTTATCTATGTTGCAGATATTATGGGAGATTTCATTGGGCTAAACACTAAGGGTATTTGAAGTGCTTCACAAATCTATGATTTTTTTCCTCAGCTTACACTAGACGAGGAAAGTACAGACTTCTGTAGAATTAATGATGCCTTCTTTGTTTTCATTCTTTATCATTTTGATAAAGATTTATACAATCGAAGGATTTATGATGAAGCCTTCAAAGAAGTATGCAAGTGGGGAGATATTTACCTATAGTTTCCTATATTTACATACATTTAGATTCCTTGTTTTTTAGGTGCTCTTGGAAAGATGCCAAGATGCCCCACTGATAAGTGGGTTTTGCTAGAGTTGGTTCGGAAATTGCTGGACTACCATAAGATTCATAATAAATGAAATAAAGTTGGAGTTCAATTTCCCATTTCAATTAGTAGATACACTTGTGCAAATATTCATAGGGAAAATAACGTAGATATAGAGATGTCAGAATTAACCTTGCGGATCTTACATCCTTAGATCAGTTTCGACTACTTGGGAAAATTTAACGAAATAGGTCTGTCCAATTCCCATGTGTCCCAGTTGGAAGATATTTGGATTCTTATTCGAGATGAATTCATCATTCGAAAAAGAGATTATAAGAGGCTAACTTTGGGTGAGGTTCAGCAGTTTGGTATCATAGAGATTCCAAAGGAAATGCAAGATGAGGAGGAAGTTTTGGATGTTACATAGAAAAATAAAAAATGTTTCCAATCAACCATTATCATGGATTGATTGGTATGTATAATAATGCTGCAATACCAAGGAGAGGGCGAGGCCCATTCTACAAAGAACTTATAATTGGTTGGATACCTTGGGAATTTCACCAAAAGGGTTAGATCATCCTAAAAGTATTAGATCCCAACCAACCATGATTCTTCCAACACCTACAAAAGGGAAGAGGTCCATCTAAAGGGCCCATATGGTTCCTAAGAATATTTCATTTATAGTTGTTATCTCCTCTCTCTCTCCAAGACTCCTACTTCCAAGTCAGTGTCTCCAATAATACCAGTGTCAGAAATACTTGAAGTTATGGATTCTCCAAGTGTATCGAAAGATCTGGCATCTCCTCTTCCTCTTCCATTATCACTTCCTCCATAATTTCCTTCCACTTCTACCATCATTTCTTCTTTCCGATATCCTTCTATGGACTAGGTGTTCTCATATCTTCCAATTCTCACATTAGGGGAGATGATTGGGTCTCCCATTTCTCCTTCACTCCCACTAACACCTTCATTTCCTCCCATCTCATCTTCTAATCCCATTTTATCCACCCCTATGGCTATTCTCATATCCACCCCATATATCATTACCACCTTTTTTCAAGGGCCAACTAATGTTACTAGTGCTCTTGTATTGTCCAATACTTTAGGTGCCAAATTAGTTGTTCCATTTCCATTAACATCCACTAAACCAGAATGGTTGTTTCACTAGAATCCAAAAAAAAAAAACAAAAGTGCCTCTAGTGGATGTTATAGATCTTAGTGTTGGGATCCACACCAAAGAGACAGGCCAAACAACCAAATATTTTCTATATATTATCAGTTAATCAATCTGTAGAGAGGGTCATAGAAGTGTCTACTCCCATTAAGGGAAAAAATAAGGAAACCATTATAGTAGCTAACTATCGAATTTCTATATTTTCGCTAGGAAAAGAAACACATGAAGGAGCCAAATAGGATGTGTAGACTACTCTCAGGAATCTGTTAGAAAAATATGACAAAGACAAGGCTTCCAAGGATGAGCTAAAAGTAAAGGTTGACCAACTCATTTCTCTTTTAAGAAAGGTAGCACAAACTACTCCATCTACCAAGATTTCAAGTACCACTGCTTTGACAGTTTCTTCCACTCAGGATGATATTTACTATCATGAGATGGAGAAGATAGGTCAGAAGGGGAGATCGGTAAATGGATGGATAGAGCATATACTTCAAGAAGATAATCCTTTAACTAAAGAGGCTATTGAAATATATAATGATTTATAGACTGGAAGAGCCTCTATTCGTAAACTATATGAATCCTTCTCCAAAGATAATAATAACTTGAACTTGAATATGACTACATGGAGTGAAATCAGAGAATAAGATCCAGATCTACTTCTTCAAGAGGATGTAATCAATGATGTTTCAAAGTTGTTTAAGTATCAAAAGGCCATGGAGTTAAGATCCCAGGTATTACGGGATTTAATAAATAAATTGGATGACAAACACATGGAAATCATGGATGATCTAAATAAAATATCATAATATTTTGATAACATTAACTGTAATTTATTCAACAAAAACATTAATGCTCTTTCAGAGGATCAGATCAAGTTAAATTTAAAGTATTTTTTGAAGTGGGACAATGAGGTTACTTGAAATTTCAACAGTGACTCCATTGACAGGTTGGTTTTGTGCCAAAATTTCATAGTTCAACTAAAGAAAGTGGTGGTTAAACTTATAAGAATTCTAGCCAAGGTCACAAGGGAAATCAAGATAATAGATGTAGTGAAGCATTATGCATGTGGACGAGATGATGGAGAAGTTTAGGGAATTATCAAGTGTTTCATTGAATACAAGCATCGAATGGTTACATGGGTGAAAGAACATTGAGAAACCTAAAGAAGGAGAAGGTGTTACAGGGCCAAGAAAAAGCTAAGTGGCCATGGAAGGATGGATCTAAGCTTTGGATTGGTCCAAGTTATAGGTTTGACTAAGTCAAACCCTCTCAACAAACTTTTCTATTTTTCTGGGAGCATGTTCCCTAGAACTTAATGACATTTCTATTTTTAGTAATTTGTTAGTTGAAGGTCCAGCTATAGGGGCTCAGCCTAAGGAACTTATAAATAGTTAAATACATGAAGTCTTTTGGGGATATATAAAAGATAGGGATCATTTGGAAAGTTTCTCTTCAATCTTGGAAGATATATTTTGAATATTCAAATCCTTTCAATTACATTTAGAGTGATATTTTTCTATGAAGAATCTAAGTTATTGTGTTAATGGTTAATCTATCTATGCTTTTTGGATGCACAATTCCTTAGTCTAATTGGTTAACTTGCCTTTATTTCAGAAATATATTATTTCATTCTATGTGAAAGTGATATAATTGTTTTGTATATCTGTTTTAGAGAGATTATTTTCCTTCTGTTGTAAAAGCCCTACAATCATTAACTGTCATAAGTGAAAGAGATACTTGAAATGTGCATATTCCTTATGCTCATAGTTATTGATTGTGTTTTAATAGGATTTTATCTACCTGTTATGTATACTTGGGGTCTTATAAGGAAAAATTATATTGTTTTGACTATGGTTTGTTATTTACCCTTTCCAAATAGCATTCGGTGAATCAGATTATGATATTTGTTTTATTCTTTCTGAGTTACCTCTTTTCTGTTGTAAGTATCATCTGATCATCTAGTCTTACTCTTGGTGTATCACCACATATTTATTTATTTCATTATTTATACCCCCTAAATCTCAAAAATTGAGTGGATTAGAATTTCCAATGCTTTTTAGTCTTACACATCGATTCCAAATCGAGTGCCCCAAGTTCTAAAGGAAGTTAGCCTTATCTGGAGGTTCATCCCATGGCAACAAGGTCCTACACCTTGGGGATGTTCAAATTTTGCATAGGATCATTCAATATTTCAATGGGTACATGATCCATGTGACAAAAATAACACCATAAAAGGGGGGGTGAATACTATCATATTTGAGAGAAAACGAGGGAAAATGCACAGAGGAAGGATAGAAATGCATAGTACAGACCAGAACATAACTATAAAATAATTTTTGAGGGACAAAATGAAAATAGGAGCTACAAGGGATGTGAGAATGCACAACAAGCTACCAATGTGAAAAAATAAAAGCAAGAAGATGTGATAAAATGAGTTAGGGAAGAGTGTATCTACAAAACAACTTTTATTTCTTCCATAAATGCATAGTCAATTACAATGGTAAAAGAGCCGAGTATCCACATGAATAGAACAAGATCTAAAGGTTTGTAACTTAAAATAAAAGATGATGCTTATACAAAATGAAAGTATCAAACCCTTTACAATGAGTAATGATATTACATTTCTAGATGAATGGATGAAAGAATATGAGGATAAAGAGGGAAAACATTATTTGAAAACTCAACCACCAACCAACAATGAATGCTTGCAAATCTGAAAAATGCACTTCCCCATGTCTATTTGGCATGTTGGATAAGGAAGGAGGTGAGATCTAAATCAAATCTAGTGGTTTGAGAAATCAGATCCTATATTAATTTCATGAGGGAGGTTTTCTAGCTTCTCACCTACCTAATCCCACCAAAATTTGAACTTAGAGTGATTTGGAGTGTATCCCATGTCATTATCTATTTTTTCATTTTATGCCACATGTCATGCCTTAGTTGGTTGCAAGGATTTGGTGCCATATGTGCATGTTTTGATAGGTTTTGTGTAGCACACTCAATTTCTTACATATGCCACGTGGAACAGAGAATGGCACAGAGGAAGGCACAAAAGTGCATGCAGAGGGAAGAAGTGTGGGTGAAGAAGGAAAGTAAAGGGAGTCAAAAAGTAACTCGCATGGAAGAAATGGAAGTAATAATTACAGGAGGAAAGTATGGAAGAGGACACAAACATCACAAAGTAATGTGCGGTAGTAAGGATATGGGTGTGCAAGGCTATGAGGAAAGTAAGCTAATTTTGGAAGCAAATTCAAGGCACATGCGTAGGGTGCATGAACTTCTGGGAGGAAGGTGAATGCATAGTGAGTGCACTTAAGAGGAGTGAAAGAAGATAGAGTAAGAGGAAGAAAGGTGGAAGTCATAAAGAAAATGGATAGCATGAGATAGCATGTGAGGAACTACAACCAATAATTATTATGCCAAGAAAGCAACCAAATGGCGTACAAGATACAATGTTGATCCTTAGAGCTAGAATGTAAATGTTAGTTGTCAAAATAACCAAGGGGTTATTTTAGAAAACAATTTCAAATATCATTTTTAGTGGATCCTACACCATGTTGTCCTTCGTCATCTTCCATAGGATTTATTTTACTCTCATCTAAGTATTCCTCCATAGGACAAATCTCTTATTCCTCTTCCTTGCTATGCAGTGCTTCAATTTTTTGTACTTCTCTTAAAAGGCTTCAGCATATTTCAAAATTTTGATGTAAATTTGTGAATTTGAATCTCCTTATACATTTCTCATGACTCTTTACATGTACTTAGTTTTCAAGGCTACCATCTCATCATTTCTATATCCAAGGAAATCATCCTAATGAGTTTGATGATAGACATGGCTATGAGATTTTAATTTAGCTATGCGAGATTGAAAGTATTACCTTAAATAAATCCTTCATTTTCATGGACTTCATACAACATATTATACCTCTTTTGCATATTTTTCATCAGTATCTTGGATACTTGATCATCTGCCACAACAATTCCCATTTTATTTCCTTCAGCTAAGCTCTTTTTGAATCGTAGCCACCAAGATTTGATGATAAATTTCTTCACAAGTTGAAATTTTCCTTATTCTACCCCATCTTTCTTTGAAATTTAAAGACATGTAACTTCTTGAAGAAATACCCCCTTATGTATTTCTCAAGTTCCCTTTCCTTCAAGAAGTAGTTTAGAACAATGGTTGATCAACAATCTTCATTTCTAGAAACCTTCTTCTTCTGCTTTGATGTCACTCATTGGTACTTCATTGCAATTTTAAAATTTCTTCATTATTTTTGGGAAATGAATGTGACAGGGATTCTTTCCTTGGTGGATTCACCTTCAAGAATTATTTTTCTTTGAAATATGATTTTTTTTAATATATAATTGTTTTGTAATTTTTTCTGGGCAAAGATCCTTTCTGGTTGCACTTGGGAAAATCACTCCCTAGCAAAGTCACCAAAAACTACTGGTGAGAAAAGTTTTCAATATGTAAAATTAGGTGTCTCCACCAATTTTCATGGGGCTACATCCCTTGGTATTGAATGGTATAGCTCCCATTATTTAAATTAAACTAATCATAATCCTATATAAACGTTTTAGGTGGCTAAATTGTTTTGGGATCACACAGGGACACTCTACTGAGCTTGTGGAAAAGTGGTTGTACGGGGTACATGGGGGTAAATTACAATGATGGGGGGGGAAGGAGAGGAATTAGGAAAGGAATATTATTTTCATGAGTAGGACAATTGTAGAGCTCACACCCAATAACTGGAATAGTTCAAAATTCAATAGAGGAATGTATAATGGATCTATCTAGTGAGATGGAAAAACTTAGATGTCAAGTTCTCATATTCATATACTGAAGATAAAAATCCTTTGCATCACTATGTTTTCAAAGTGAATAAAAGAGAGAAGTGAAAGAAACATAAGATTCTTATAAAAACTATTCTTATTACGTCAACGATGAGAGAAAACCCATATATATGAAGCTACACACCTTGACACATCTTAGAAATAATAAAATCTACTCCTTGATTGGCATTTACACAATATATAAAAATAAAGGGAAAATAATAAAATTGAATAAATTTTAGCTTTATTTCATGTATATTGATGACACAAATTCCAAAAAATGTAATCCACTATTTCCACAAATTATAGAATGTTTAGTATCCCTTGGAATGGAGGAGCTATCCCAATTTATAGCAATGTGAATTGACTCTTTTCCTAGCCCCCACATGAATCTTTGTCATCTCATTCAGCTCATGAATTTTCACCTTCCTAGGAAGTGAGAAATAAGTTCTTTTTTATAAATTAAAGGGACTTTTACAATATTACTTTATAAAGTCACTTAAGTGAATGAGATGAAACCCAATGATTACAACTTTTTATATTTAGAAAGTGGGTAGAATAAATAGGGGAAAGATTGAAAGAGGAGGGGAAAGAATAAAATCTCCTAAGGATTAATGAAGATCCACCTTGAAGAAGTTGAAGACAACGATCTTTCCTTATTATGACCTATGCAACACTGCTACACTGATGTGATGTTCCAATGAATTTCACTTTGAACAATTTTACTCCTCTGATGATGATCACATGTTACCTACTTTTACATGATGCCTAAACATCCTAGATCACGAAATGAGTGTTTAGAAATGTTATTTCAAGACCTCTCAATGTGAGCTAGTGTTGAACATAGGAGATGATGATGGTGATCCTCATTAACACTTGATTGAATAATTTCCTTAGCTTATAGGGCTTACACCATCCAACATATTTCAAATTACCCAACTTCCCAAGTGATGAAGATGGATCCACCCTATGTGCCTTGCGATGATCTGTTTTACCTCTAAATACAATTAAACTTAGAATGGTGCTTCCAAGACCTCCATGAAGTTCTCGTTCCTACGTTTAACGCATGAAACCATCTTAGAACCCCATGAAGATTCCAAAATGTGGAAAAATTGGTGAGAATGAGGTCATTTATAACTTTCTACACTCAACACTGAAACTTTCTATTTTTAGAATATGAGATCATAACCTGCCATTTTGGGACATGTCACTTGTTTTGCTTTTATTACACCCTCTAAACCTTTTGGCACATTCTATCCTCTTATGTTACCACTGCATTGATATTTTAAGCACATTTCTATTTTTAGCAATTTATTTTTTGGGGAACTAGTATTTTGGGAACATTATCATTTTCTTCCTTGTCTTCCATTTTACATCTTTCCTCATTATCCTGAGTGATCAAACTTGCAATTTAAGGGACTTACTATTTTTAGTATGTGAGGAAGCATAAAATATGCTATTTTTAGTAAGTTTCTTAAACATTCTTATTTTTATTTGGGAATGATATATTTTTAGTTTTCTCATCACATCGATCTTGTGTTCTATTTTTCACTATGATTCTCTTGTCAGAAAGCTCAGAAATAAAAAAACAATTTTTTTTCCTAGTGAGGGATTTGGGCACAAAGTTACCATAGGAGTCATTAATGGATTCATGAAGATTTTTTATGGGTTATATTTTCACATCGAATTGCAATGAAATCAAATCCATCAAGATAGGTTTTTTATTTGGATTATTTTTTGCAATTTTGGCTTCACCTACTCTCTAGATTGATGGGAAATTGAGGAAGAGGAAGCTAGGGAACAAATTGTAGTTTTTAATAAATTTAATTAATGGGGGAATATTTGAATCTCTTTTTTTGTTGAAAATTAAATTATTTTTGTATAGGATAATATTCTCAAAGTTTCATTGGATTTCTCTCACGGATTTGCAAGTTATGAGCAAATATTCTTTTTTCTTCATCGGGTTTTCTAGCAGCACGTTGACATGGTTTCATCTCAAAAAGATCTATTTTTTTGTGTTGAATCAGGAAGGTAGGATTTAAAATTAGTGATATATGTGATATAAAAGTAACGGAAGTAACATCAAAGGGTGAGTGGGATAAATCCAGAACTGAAAAATATTCCTTTGCGTGCCTGCGGGTAGTAGCAGAAAAAGCGGGAAGCAGCACAAAAATGAAAAAAGTTGAAAATTTTAACAAGTTGGGAAGGATAGAAATTTCTTGTCCCAACCATTGCAAACATTTGGGATGGTTTTTGCATAATTTTTTCCCCTTTCCCATTGGTTCACATGACATTGCATCACTGGACAGAGCTAGAGACTTGAAAATAGAGCATGAGGGCTAAACTAGATTAGTTAGGCTTAACAAAATTTGTATAAGGGTCTAGGGGTATAAAATGATTTTGGGTGATTTTTTTTGTCCCAACCATCCCAAAATTTTGGTATGCTTGGTGCAAAAAAGTGTGTCACCTTCTGATTGGTCCATTTTTCACCAAAAAATGCTTAACTCCTTTACCTTATGGAGCAACTTGTCGGAGGCATAACTTGAGCTCTTGGAAAACAAATTTCAAACTTATTTATATTAATTTGATTGGAAAATGATTTTCGAACACAATATTTTGGGTCTAATGCCTTTATTATTACTTAAATCTCCTAAAAAATAGGATTTTTCTCCTAGATTGAAGGTTATACATCGTTAAAACAGGTTGTGGACAAAATAACCCGAGTCTTGTGAAAAACATTGAGACCACAATAATCTAGAGCCATGAATTATCTTTCCAAAGATATTTTTTGTATCTAAACTTCTTACTGAGCCCTTGGAGTCACTTCTTGAATCTCAGGAGATATTTCTGCACTATGCACTGTTTTACCCTCTAGGACTCACTTTTGTTAAAATTACTCCAAAACCTCATAAAATTCCTATATTATTCCAAAAACAATTGCATAACAATATTAGTTATTTTATGCACCTCGATGATGATTTTTAGTCCTTCATTCCACATTAGGGGTGTGTACCAGCCTCAGGAAGACTAGAAGAATTACCTTTTCTTAAGCTTCATATAGAGCCTGCCTTTAAAGATCATGTCTTGAAGGTACTTGAATAGACTGAATATCCATAAATCACCTATGGTAATGATGAAAAGACACATTATACTACTCATAAGGATAGGATAGGGATGAAATGGAAGTAGGATGACCTAGAGGAGGACTCACAATGACCTTCAAGCAAAAAAATTCATTATAGGGTATGATTGTCATGCTTTCTAGTGTGAATTTTTCTCTTGTAAAGACTCGTGACAGAAAATGAATTCCATAAAATTACATTATCAATAACTATTATTATTCATATTCTATGAGGAAATAAATATTCTTGTCTCTTTCAGAAGTAGTTACCTAGTCCACTATCTTGAAACAATATATCAGACTTTGTGTCTTCTGATTTCCAAACAGTGTACTTCATCTTTCATATGGGTAATAACTTATTCATGTCTTCTTTCACTAGAATGTTTTCCAAGGACCAATCCATTTTTATCTCACCACCCAAATCTCTACAAACGCTCCTACTTAATAACATGTTAAAGGATGTTGGAATGTGCCCTACGAAAATATTTAGAAAAACCTCCATGTCTGGAAAATTCACAAAGGCCACTTGAGCATATTTTATTCTCCCTACTATTGGAAATTATTTAGAATCCATATAGGTATAATTTATTGTGTCAAGGTGAGTCCTAAGGAATTAGCAAATTTTATTGTCATTACATTATCTAAAGCGTCTAATTCTATTATGTAATTGTTTAATTGGTTTCCTTTAAGTGGGAGGGAAAGGTAGAATGGTTATACTTTGTTGGTTTTAGATGAAATTAAGGAAATCATTTTTTATATTGAAGGAGTGGGTGGTGCCGGTAGATTCCTTTTAGAATTGGAATTTTCAACATTGGGATTTAGGTTACCAATCTTGATGTAGATGATGAGCCTTTCAAATTGCTATGGATGTGTTTGTAAAAAATTAGATTCAAAAAATCTGAACTTTAGACTTGTTAACATGTTCAATGATATAAAATATAGTGGAAGTGGATGAGATTGATATTCTTGGGACACCATATGTTCTGTAAGGTGGAGGAGCTACTACTTTGGAATTTTGGGTAGTTTTAGCAGATGGAGTAGCTAGATAGGAAGCATTAGATTATTTTGAATGAGCATTTGAATCTTTTACAAGATTATTCTTAGATACAAAATTAGAGCTAGGATAAGTATCGGAGGACTTACTTGGTATGCAAGCATACTTCTTGCTCACTACTATATCTAGTTTTTCCTTCATCGACTCTATTGAATTTTGGAGCAGGTATCCTCTGTTAATTATATTTTTTTAGAGTAACCACCTGAGGATCATATTTTTTCTTCTCTTTTATGCCAGTGGAGGAAGAAGATCCCTTTAGAGACTGAGAATGCACTAATATGGCACATGATAATCTTGTATCATCTTCATCATAATCCTCCTCTCCTGAGGAATACTCTATGAAATTTACTTTTGCATCATCTTCTAATTCTTCAATCTCAAGGTCATTACCATCCTCATTATCTTACTTTGGCTCTTAAATTTCATATTATTCTTTCTCAATATCACATGTTGCATTTATTGGAGGTTACTCAAGAGAAATCATGTGGGGAATTGGATCAATCCTTTGCCTATTTGGAATTTTTTTCTTAGGAGCATCCCTATTTATATAATCTTGAGATAATTACTTATTTAGAGACAAGACATGATTTTCCAACTTCTAAACTAGTATATCAGTAGTATGTGCATTAGATATTAGTCCTTTCTCCTTATTTGGACCTTTTGTGATCTTTTTTGACATGATCAAGTCATCTTCCACTTTAATCAAAAGTTTTTGTGTTTCATCAAAATCAGTCATTTCATTTCTTCTTAGCATAAAAATTACCTCAAGAAGTTGGGTATTTGAGAAGGATATTAGATTCTCTTTTCCTATAGGTTAGGAAACCTCAGGGATCTTGCAGAGAATTATATTGAAGTTTTTTACAAACTCCCTCGTTGGTTCAAAGGGATTTATTTTGTTGAGACCATTGGGCCAAAAGTACATGAGAATCTTCTGCATCTTGAAATATAGTTTCAAATTGGTATTCATATCATTTCAATTAGTTATATACCTACTTGGAAAATGATATAATCAATCTATTATTGTATCTTGCAAGGATTCCATAAAAATATGAACAGATACATTCTCATATCTGACTCCTAGCACTCCACAATCAATGATGAATGATGAAATATGGTCATCTAGATGGTATTTCCTATCACCATAGAAATTGGGAAAAAAAATTCTTGACCCCACAAAGGCAGGGTGAGAGCTAATGGACATGTTTTTTCCCCAAGAGAAATGGTGTTTGTTGAGCCATTGGTGGTTTTTATTCTTAGGATTATTCTTCTTCAACTTCAACTCTTTCAATAACTTCTTCAAATCTTTTAAGAACTTCTTCAACAACTTCCTCTTGTGGAGGAATGTATTTTAATGCTTCAATTGTAAATTTCTCAATAGGGTACTCAAGAGATAAGGTAGGATCAAATTTTGGGAAGTAATTTTGACATGTTCTCCTTACAATTTGGTTAATAGGAACTTTAAAATCATCTTACAACTATTCTTAAAAGTTAGGATAGGTCACATCACTAGCTCTTGAGGATCTTGTATATCATCTTTTTGCTAGCTTGAATGTGCAATTAAAACAAAATTCTTTTAGGCAATTATCTATTGATTTTGAAATTTTCTTACTCCAAAAGCTTTGACACATTCTTCTTCAAAATATCAAACTCTTGTAGCAGTGTGGTAGTGGAAAACATTTACTCTTTTATGCAAAATAATTTCCCTAAAGTCTGATGCAATGTCTTCTTGGATTTGAAATAGAAGTTTAGGGCTTAGGACTGTGGAATTACCATGAATAGCCATTAGTTGAAGCCATATGTTTTAGTGAAATTTTAAATTTCATTTTTTTTAATTTTTAGATATCTCATTTTTTGTATATTTATGGAATATATAAGGGTGTATACAAACAAAATGTGTCCCACTGTAGGTTCCAAAAACTATTGTAAAAATAATTTTTCCTTAGGACAAACTAGTTGATTTTCACCAACGCTATGGGAAAATGTCTCTCATGCTTAAAAGGGGAGGATCACTTATTGTATGTAAATAAAAAACAACTTTTTGGTTAGCCAATAGGTAGGGGATATAAGACACATACTCCACTATAGCTATGGAAAATTCTTGTAAATTTTTGCTAGGGAGGAATTTGCAAGCAATGTGAAATTGTTGGAGAAATAAAATGAGAGGGAGACTTAATGTTTCAAGTAGGATAAATATAAATATTACAATTATTAACTATATTTTATCAACATAAAATTAGAAAGAATAACGAATTTGGTAATTATGTCAAGAGAAAATAAACTATGATCACAAAATCTTATTTATTCATTCATCCAGAAAATTTGAAACTCCTTTCTTGATTGATATGTTTACAAATTTGTGTAATGAGAGATAGGGGAAACATATAGAATGATAAATATAAGAAAAAATATATCTTTTACTTACTCTTGGTAGTTATCTACTCATGAAATCACAAAATTGGCAACCCCTTGAAGTGAGGAAGTCACTACAATATATAGTTTTCAAAAGAGACTCTTCCCCTACCCACCTATGTATTTTCACTTGTATTTTACAAATTGTGACTCTTCGCATTATTAAGAAAGAAATTAAGTCCCATTTTTATTAATTGAGGAATTTTTTTAATAATCTGCAACTATAGTCATATCTTACTGAATAAGACAAAAGTGAATAAGATGAAAATGAAAAGTACAACCCCTAATAAAGAAAGAGAACGTGAAAAAAGAGATGAAGGGGGTGAAAAAGAGAGAAAGGAAAGAAGATAGGTACTCAGATGAAGACAATTTCACATCTATCGGTGGATATTCCTCTGATGATGGAATCTTGGAAAGTTCCTCTAGAGAGATGTCGATCCCTATTAATTCTTTGTTGTACAGTGCCACCTCAGGTGCTACTTTCTCAACCCAAGGAATGTTAATAAAGCTTAAAGACTTGACCTAGTTTTTGAAGAGAGAATTTATGTTCTTGCATTCCATGAACCAAGATAGTTGGGATAGTCAAGACACCAAAATTCATCACACACCCAACTGTGAAAATGACTCGTCACACACCCAACTGTGAAAATGACTAACTCCCAAAAACATGAAATAACTTTTGCCAGAGCTCCAAGAACTCCTTTTTAGGAAAACATTTATATCAATTTGAAGCCTAAGATAATTTCAAGATAACTGGGATAGGTTTAGAGACATGAATCTTAATTTTTCTCCAAAAAATGTTAATTTTTCATTCGGGACAATATGGTCACTATGTTTAAACTTAGATTCCATGAGAAGCGCTTGGGTCTTGTGAAGAATGTGAAACTTTTATCATGTAGAGGACCATTCAATATTTCTGATGATATAATTCTTCCTCTTAACTCATCCCAAAGATCTCATAATCCTCCATTGAATTTCACGTACCTTTTTCCACTACAAGCTCCTTAAGCCTCCAAAACCCATTTTCACCGTTCTTGCTCCAAAACCTCTGAAACTTTCCTAAATCCTTATAAACTTGTTATTTTGCATTTAAAAATCTTCAATACAATATCCAAATGGTTTTATGATTCTTGATCAATCCCATAAGATGCACACATATCCTTTAAATGTTAAAGAAATAACCTTTCTAGGCTTACTAGATATTTCACCTTTCGACAACATTTAATTGAATGGACTGAATGACATCATGACCACATTTCAAACACTTGGAAAGGTTTTTTGTCACATTATGAAGGTTTTAAAATATGATATGGTTATGAAATAGAAGGAAAAATGATCCAAAGGATTATTTAGAAGGGGATTAAAAAAAAAAAAAAACATTAAAGTAAATTTCTCATGTTTTCAACTCGAATTTGACCTTACAAAAACACATGACAACACCTTCTCAAGAACTTGGTTTTTCCAAAAAACTATTTTATTTATTTTTATTATATGCCTTGACCTGAAATTTTACCCAGATCATCATAGAAACCTCCTCTAACTATCCCAAGTCTCATTTATGCTCAATTATACCTAAATCTCCCCAAACAATAATACTTATATGTGTATACATGCCTTGTTTTCAAGAAACTTAGTTCAATGGACCTTGAACATGTACCAATCATATAAATATTTACCTTGGATGCATTTTAAAATTTATATGTAGTGTCATAACAAACCTACCATGCTTAATAAAAAATTCCCTACTCCATATCTCATCTTTCTTTGAATAGGTCTAGGACTAGGCCTAGAATGACCTAACTTAACACATACTTCTCATGAACAAACCATGATGACCTCTTAAAAATTATTTAACACCTCTTAGAAATCAATCTAACCATGTTATACTTTATACAATGTTGGAAGCACAATGGATTAAAAGGGGGTATGAATTATTCCCTCAAAATACTTAGCTAATTCCAATTAACTTATATAACCATTTAATATTCAACCATGCATTAATGTGATCTTAAAAACATATAACAACCATTCACAAGAGCATAGATATGAGAGAGTACATAAGAACATGATATGAAAGTGGAAAACCCTCAAGGGGAAGAAAACCCATTGAACTTTTGATTATGTTACACAAATAAAAATAATTTAGTGAATCACCAACCCCTAGTTTATTAGAGCACCAACCTTTATTTTAGAGAGGTACCATCCCCATAAGGATGATAAAACCCCCAAAGGAAATCAAGAAAAAACTCAAACACCTTTATATTATTGACCACTGATGATATGCTTCTCACATAATTAATAGTTATCAAATATTCAGCCCATACACCTTAAAACCCTCTTATAATTCACCTTCTCCTACTTAACTCAAACTTACTAAAAATGGACTCATTTGGAAAATTACTCTTGCAAAATATCTCTTAATCACTCTTCATACATTCACAAACTCTCTCATCTCTATATTGATTCCCTTGAACCACTTTCCCTCTCTTACGTAGCTCACACTTTTTCCCTCTCACAACACTAGTTCAAAATAAACAAAAAATGCACTTAAATACATGACTCTTCTTCTAAATGTAAATAGGTCAGACATGATGCTTAAGGTCATTAATAAAAACATAAAAATATACCTACACATAAATATAGCTCAATATGAAATACCTATATGGGTTGGCAATGTATAAATACACTCAAACTTGCAAAAATAAGCCAAGAAGCCTAAATTATTCTCCACCGAGCTCATCAAGAACTCAAAAAACTCACTCCAAATATGTCATGCATCAAAAGGATTCACACATGTTAAAAATACATATAAAAAAATTCCATTATATCATAAAATTCTGTATTATCCATTTTATTCATATCACCACCAAGTAGGATTATTTCCTACTCATATCCGGCTCCTCCAGGAACTAGTCTTCAAAAATGAAGCTAGAAATCTCACCAAAAAAACCCAACTATTCCATGTAAAAAATAATTACAATACAATGACATGTATAAAACTTATAATCAAATTATACTTCATGAAACATCCATCAAGGTAAATGAAACCACTTCCCCTCTTCAACAAACTAAACTTCTCATGAACCAGTTTTGGAAACTCAGCATATTTGTACCCTTTCTGACACATTCAAGACCCATAAATGCATTACCTACAAAAAAAATTCAGCCCTCTTCACTCTCCAATGGATATCCATCATCAACTAGGCTATAACATTGGTCTTCTGCATCACTCTTCTCACCAAAGTAGTGTTGTCTTGAACAAGGAAAACTAGGTCAACTTGTGACCTCAACCATGCCACCTCACCTTACTTTTGGAGATCATTAAAATAATCCAAAACATCACATGAGATGTATAAAACACATCCAAATACATAAAAATTCATCACCATGCCCCCAAGTACTTAAGAACTTCCATTCACCAATACTTTTAAAATTATATTTTTGTCCCAAAAACTAATCAATCTATTTTTACTTATTCAGTTCATCATAAAACCTAAAAAATATCTAAAATGACTCCAATTATGTATAATATATCCCATATATATCATAATAAAAAATTATTCATATTCTCTAATGGCAAACCTGAGAGTAAAACTTTATTTCTTGGATATAGGAAAATTTGAGTGGGATCCACTAAGGGTCATGACTTGAAACCACCACCATATAAAATATGGGATAATTCTCCCCATATTACAATCATCAAATTTGATGATATAATACATTCTAGGCTCAAAAAAAAATGTTTTCCTCCATCACTAGCAAACTAGGGTATAAGAAAGGTTTTGACCTTTTACCTTCTTATCGATCGTTGATAAAAGATAGGGTCTAATTTAACCTAATTCCAACTCTAAGATGTTCTTAGCTCCATGATCCATCATCCCTTAATGGTTAAAGTTCTCATGGAAAGGTTACACATTCCATCCAATTCCATTTCTCTCATATCGAGCTAAAACCATGCTCTCTATCACCCTATTTTGGTCAAAAGAAAATAGCTTGCAAAATTATCATCAAGCTAACTTGAAAATTTTCTCATAGATATAACAAACCTTTGATCATCATTTTTTCTCAAATTGATATTCATCTTCACCACCGCTAGCAATTGCATGACTAGGCCTTGGGAGTTTACATTGTTTAGGCCATAACCAAGTTTTCTAACACTAAAATAAAGCATGAAACCTCTTCTAAATTTATTTTAATATTGAAACTGATGTGACTCACCTTTCTAAGCATCTCCAAGGTCTCACAATCATCTATAAGTGACTATCACGCCTTATTAGGACTTTGTACACTAGAATTAGGTCTATTTTATACCTAGACCAAGTAGTAAAAAACCATACCTCTTATTCCAATCTATCTGAAAGGACCTAACACAATTGAGACAACATATATCACTCACTTTTATGCCTCCATGAGCTCCCATAGATTTGCAACTCACTCTCATGCTTTATTTATCCTCTAAACACCTAGACTAGGTCTAAATATGCACATGTAAACCATGTCTCCACTTTTACTTACACTTTAAAACTTGCATGAATGTCTCAACATAATTTCCTTATGTTTACCAAGCCTCTATCATGTTCCTCAAGCCACCATGCAACTCAAACCATCATGTTATATCACCTAGGCTAACTTGGTCACCTGATTAGGCTTATTAGGTCAATCCATTCTCAATATTTCCACCCTTGTCATGTGTCTTCTTACACCACTTCTTTACCCTTGGTGTCATCCTTAAATCCCAATTATGTTCTATCTCCTTCACATCTCTAACTACCTATAAGATCATCAAAATCTTTATAGATCTTCTCAAATTTTTGGAATGATTTATCCCTGCTGACTGCATTAGATAACTCCTCCTTATGAAGGATGAACTCTTCTTCCTTATATTACAAGATTGGATTCATGTAACTCATCTGCATCTCTATAATTTTTACTATCTCATCAAGCTTCTATATCATAGACGAATTTTTCTCTTCTAAGTCCTACATCTTTTCCTCATACTCCTTAACTTGAGATCTCAGCTTCTTGTTGTTTTTCTTAGTATTCTTTAACTTTTTCTGAACACACACTAGTTCAACCTCAAATTCATCTCCTCATGGAATCCTTGGTCATAAAAAATCCCTCATCTCCAACATCACCATTCATATAGAATCACAATCAAATACACCACTATCACTACTTGCTTTAGATGAACAAGCTTCTTCTTTTGTGTGTAAAAACTCTTATTTAACTTATTCTTGGTGTCAAACCTTTCAAAATTCTTCTTTCCTTTACCATACTTTTGATATTTCTGTTGGTATCCAAATTTTTTCTCCCTTTCAAGCCGAGAAGCAACACAAATTGGACGTGGAGCTTGGAGGCAGATAGATCATAGTGTGTGTTATTTTGTAGCTGGGGTTTGAGATCTAATAGACCCTTAGTTACTCAAATTTATTGAGAGATGGATAGCAGTTTTAAGAGGATTTGATCTATCCTCACTACTTTAGGCCATGCCTCTTTGACCAGGGTGAGAGGACCCATAGTTTAACCTTTGTTTGATGAAGGAAATGGAGATATCTTTATTTTGACACAAATTTTATGAAGAAAGCCTTTGGAAAATATGGTCAATACTCCAATAATTTTAACTCTCAATAGATGTATCACTTCTAAATGATGGAGATACTTTCAACACAAGGCTAAGGTTAGTGAAGACATTAAGAAATCCTGAGTGTTCTGCATATTTTAGTAAGTAAATTCTATTCCTTTGGATGATATATAAGGTAAAACATGGGTAGTTCAAGATGGATCAATGGTTTTTGAATGATTTTGGTCTGAGATGAAGTAGGATAAAGTTGATTATACCATATCTTTGAAGGGACTTCACAACAATGAACAACTCAATAATAAAATACTTCAGAACAATTAAGATGTTCCTTCAACAATAACGTGTACTTCAATGGAGGCCCAGGTCAACATGTTTTCACATAATCTTTGAGACTCTAATCACAAAGGATCGAATTGAAAGACCTCAATTAAACACCAAGGTCTCTGATCAATCACACCTACGGTACACACGAAGACTTATATATAATATTTATCAAAACATGATAGTGAATTGATTTTAAATTTGTTTATCTCATCCAAGATGAAGGCTCTTCTTGAAATGAAATTGCAAATACCATTAAACTATCACAGGGACAAGATCCTGGGTGATTTCTTAAAGATTTCAATGTAAGATTAACAATGGGAACAAAATAAACTATTTGCAGACATTTTGAAACAAATCAGGACATAAATTGTTAGAGATTGGACACAAATTAATTTCAAAATTTTCTTAGATTCATCAATAAGGAGAAATATTCCATAGCAATCTCGGTGCTCGTTAATAGCTATACATATATACAACCAACTTGAGATGATAGAAAATCTAACACAAAGAAAATTAACCAGGCTATCTCAGCTGGGTCTCTCAAGAAGATGAATTTCTCAAAATTTCTCTAAAGAACTCAAAACCTTTGACCACCCCCTCTTCTGCAAAATTATTCTCATTCCATTTATACATTTTTCTCACTCAATTTTCCCTCCCAGAAAAGATAATAATATTTGAGGGACCTTTTCTTCTTAAAAAATTTGTTTCAGAAATGCGGCCTTTAACAAATTTAGGCCTAAAAGCTGCCAGGTAGATCAATTATGAATTGATCATGTATCTTTGGCCCTCGATTAATGACTGGGATGCCATGCCACATATCCTTTTTGGGGGTCCTTCTAATAATTCTAATTTTTTCATGTGAGAAATACTCTTTTTAATCAGTTTTTGGAGGCTCTTCATAGTTAGACTATGAAAGGAAATCCCTTTTTCTCTCTTGAGGCAAACACCTTTTTCATTATTTTGTTCCCGGCAACTTTCATCATTTCATCCCCTTTTCCCTCTCTTTCCTCTACAATTCTTCCCATGCGTCCATTTCCTCTAGTAATTACAATTCCTGCAAGTGCCCGAGCAAGTCCGACTTCAAAATATCAACTTTAACAATCCTTGGTCCTCACACATTAAGTTTCAAATACATTCAAATGACACCTTATAGACAAAGATGACAAGGAATTTCGTCAAAGAACAATGATAAACAAGTGCATATTCACATCTCCAAGGAGTCTTGGAGTAATAATGGCAGAAGGAAATAGGTTAAATTCACAGATAACCATTGATTTTGCCTCTTTTCTACTTTATATCACAGTCATCCCACGTGTTTCCTTTAGCGTGCAAATATAAAGGAGAAGTCATAGAGGGCAAGTTTCCAAACAAGCACGGGCCCTTCGACATGTGCCTTAGGCCTAAGAAAAATGTGTTTTGGCCTTTGAAAATTCTTAGTGTAAAAAGGTGTTAGTGGAGGCCTCCACGTGTCTTCAATGGCACTCTTTTGATATGGTGCCCAAAAAATAGAGACACCAAACAAGCGCATGTCTAACCATGTGTCTCAGTCAGGTAGAGTTTATTGCAAAAGTTAAAAGTTCAGCATAAGTCACCAAGTGTCTAAGGTCTGAGATAGTTTCCTTTTAACTTTTGAAAATTTCAATCAAAGGGTAGAATGTTAATGGAAGCCTTTAAGTATCCTCCTTAGCACTTCCTCAAAATAAACCTTAGGGGCCAGTCCCCCAAATAGGTGTAGTCCTTCCACGTGTCCCAGGCATCTATAAAGTTGCTTGAAAAGTCTATAGTATGGGAATACCTAGCAGAATTTTCCATGTGTCTTCATGGTGTAAACTTTGAGATGGTGCCCAAGATTAGAGACCCTAAACAAGTGCGAGATCACCACATGTCCCAGGCCTTAGAAAATTTCTTAAGAGTGGAGATCCTGAACAAGCACGGGATCACCACCTGTCTCAGGCCTTAGAAATCTTTCTTTGAAAATTTCATGTACAAAGTGGAGCTGGTAGTGGAAGCCCCTACATGTCTCCATGTCACAATTGTTAAGGTGGGAACCTGACGTGTTGATCCCTTAAATGAGTGTCCATCCCTCCACATGTCCATGGTCCACCACAAATTGTATTGGATACATGAATTTTTTGTATAAGTCTAGGAAAAGTAACGTAATCCTCCATGTCTCCTCCCAATGCAACTCCAAGGCCAAACCAAAAGGAGATTTTTCAAATGAGTCACCGTTCCTCCACATGGAAAAATTTTGGGGTGGAAGTGAAGCTTTAGAGTATTTTAAAGTTCCCCACTCGAACCACATCCCCAACAAAAAAGGGCCACGTTTCCACTCAATGCTAATATGTAAATTTGACTGGAGAAAAGTACAGCCCTTCAAATCATAAAATGCAGGAAAATTGCCATTTGAGCCTGAAAACATGAATCTTTCTTCAAGCATAGATAATTTGGAAATGTTATAAAGCTCAAAAATCATCCTCCGAACTACATTCAATCACATGTTTCCATAGATATTTGCGGACACAAATGACAGGGACAACAAAAATGTGACTGTGAAAAACAGAAGGAAAGGAAAAACCTGAGTTTTACACCCCAAGTTACAGACTCTTTCACATGGACAAAGGAATGAGAAACAAATTCTTGGACCTTTAAGTGATCCTTAACCAAGGAAGGGATTGATCATGGCAACCAAATGGGGGACATAGTTTTTCAAGAACCAATACATAAGAAATATAAGACATGACAAAGGCCGGTAATCTGGAGGAATTTCAATGACAAACATGGGGCGAGACTATTTTGAGCACCAACATTAGCTTCGACTCAGGTATGGGCACTCCTTGTGAGCTGCCAAAAGAATAAATAGAAGACCAAGTGCCAAAAACATACCATTGGGAAATGGAGTTAAAGAATAAATCTTGCAAAGCAAAACAATAATAACCAACCTCCCGAAAAGACATGAACCAAGAAACCAACAAAACTAAGTCACCAAGGGACTAGAACAAAAAAAAAAACCATAGAAGTATGAATGTGAAAAAACAACTGTATAGTATATAAATGGATTATACCTTAATTCTAAGAAATTAATCAAGGAAATGCTTTCAAATGCCTACCATTAACATGCAATTCAAGCAATTCCCCAGTCTAAGTCTTTTAGGAAGAAGGTATTTTCCCTAATTCGAATATCAATTGAATAAGGGACCATCCATAATGCATGTCAAATTTACCATGCTTGCCCTTATCTTCATTCCTATGGTATCCCCATAATAGTACTAGATCCCAAATGCTAAAAAATGTTGGGAGTCACATTCTTGTCAAATAACTTCTTCAACTTGTTCTTTGAACTTCACATGCCACTGATGGGATGCCCTTCTTTCTTCATCCAACTCAATAATCTGATTGATTCGAGCATCATATGGACTAACTTCTTGATCTTCAATTTGTTGAAAAAATTCAAATGAAGAAAATTACAAATGGAGGGGTAGAAAATCTTGAGTTCCATATACCAATTCAAATGCGATTTTACCAATATCTCTTTTGACAGTGATTCTGTCAACCCAAACAACAAACTTCAATTGCTCACCCCACTTCCTTTTGTTCAGCTCCAAGGTTATTCTAATGATATTCAACAATTTTTTATTGTTGGACTTAGCTTGTCCATTTCCTTTGGGATTGTAGTTAGAAGCATATGTCAGATTGATTCCATACTCTTTGCACATTGCCACCAAAGGTTTGGCTCTAAAACTCATGGCATTATCAACAAAAATTTTAGCTGGCACTCTAAATCTACATATGATTTGATTCAACATGAATTCCATGATAACTTGGTGTGTTTCCTTCTTGGTGGGGATTGATTCCACCCACTTAGTGAAATAATTAGTGGCTACAAGAATCCATTTATGACCAGCACTAGAAGGATAAGAAATTTCCCCAATGAAATCCATTCCCCATTTTCTGAATGGGGCTTCAACTGACACATGCTACAAAGGAAGGGATCTTGAAGCTTTCATTCTTCTAGAAAAACATTGGCAATTTTCACATTTCCTAACCAATAGAGTTATATCCTTGAAGAGAGTTGGCCACCAATAACCATCCCTCAAGATTTTATGTGTTGTAACTCTTCCAGCAAAATTTCCCCCATAGAATCCTCCATGGAGATCAGAAATTATTTTGGGGGCCTCATCTTTAGTAATGCATCTTAAGAGCACTCCCTCCAGGGTTCTTCCAAGCTAACCCAAAATTAGTAATGACATACTTTATGAGAGGTTAACTTAAGAGATATTTTCTGATTTTTACTCAAATATTCAGGGCAGCATAGATGTCTAAGATAAAATATTATATCTTTTTACCATTCATGATCTTACCAAATTTTCAAGGACATCCACCCTTTCTCCTTCTACTTCATTCACCTCAATAGTTTACAAGTTTCTCTTAGCCATAAGCTTAGCTAGGCCTAAACCTCTTACCAATTTTGTGGTTTGGATATCCATGTCATACTCCTACAACTTGTTCACCCATCTACATCTTTTTCTTGAGACCTCCATATCTGATAAGATGTCTTTCACCATGGTGTGGGGAACATAAGAAACAAATTTAGAGCTCAAATATGTAGGTTTTGAAAACATTTGTTTCTTTCACCAAGGAAAATGATTGCTTCTCCATAATGGTGTACTTCAACTCAACTCCCTTTAATGTCTTACTGAAAAATTAAATTGGTCTCTCATCCCCTTCATCATCCTTCTACAACAAAACAAATGCAATGGTGTTTTCTAAAGCAAAAGAAAACACTTGAAAATGCTTCTTGTAATTTGGGGCTTCCAAAATAGGGGCATGCTTTAGTGCTTCTTTGATCCCATTGAAAGCTTGAATGGAAACTTCTTCCCATTTGATAACTTGGTCCTTCTTCAGCATCCTAGTAATGGGTATGGTTCAGCTCAACAAAGTTAGACACAAATCTTCTGATAAACTTTATTTTTCCAAAGAAGGATTGAATTCCCTTCTTAGTTCATGGAATTGGAATCTTGTTGATGGCCTCCACTCTATCTGGATAATCACGACCCCTTATTTTGATACAATTTGACCAATCAACTTTGCATTTTTCACTCCAAAGTGCTACTTCTTGGGATTAAATGATATGCCATACTCTCTACACCTTATCAACATTCTCTCCAAGTGTTGCAAGTGATCATTTCTTTTTTGGAAAACATGGTTACATCATCTTGATAAACAACAATGAATTCATTGATATAACCAGACAAATGCTACATCCATTGCTCTTTGGAAAGTTTCTCCAACATTCATTAAGTCAAAAGGAATCCTGACATAGACATAATTCCCCAAGGAGTGGTAAAGGTAGTCTTTATTCTTTCTGACTCCTTCACAATAACTTGATTATAGCCAGAGGAAACCATCCAGAGTGGATAACAATTCAGAACTAGTTACCAATTATAGCATATTCTCCAGTGTTTGGAAGAGGGTAATTATCTTTCAATGATGCTTTTTTCAGGTTCCTGAAGTCTACACATAGCCTTATGTCACCATTATTTTTTCTCATAGGCACTAGGTTTACAACCCAAGAAGAGTACCTTGTGGGCTGAATGATCCCTCCATCCCTCAACTTCTTCATTTCTTCTTACATCTTTAAAGAAAGAAGCGGATTGATGGGCCTCTATTTTTTCCTAAAAGGATTGGCATTAGATTAAAGAGGAATCTCATGTTGGAACAAATATTCCTTGTATGCCTTCAACTCAGAGTAAGACCAAGCTAGGCAGTCTTGATATTTCCTTCAACAATTGAATATAGGACTACTTCTCTTCCTTGCTGAGATTACTTCCTAACTAGATTTTATGTGGCTTTTCCTTTGTGCCCAGGTCGTGCTCTTCCACATCTCTTGAAACTGACATACTCCTTTTAATAATACAATCAGCATTATCAAAGTTTGACTCAAGAGCCACCAAACCTCGATGGGAATCATGTTTGTCTTTAGTTGGATGATGTCTTTGCCAAATAAATTTTCCTTTCCTTTAGCAACACACACCATTGGTTCCCAATCTATATTTTGGTCAGCAAACTCACCTTGGTTCTACAAAAACTATTTCACCTGGATATATATTCATCAAACACTTGCCAATTTTTAACGTTATTAAGGACAAATGGCCTTGTTAGTATTTTAACATCATACTCACAAAATGGAGACACTATACAATTCCCAAATCTGGATCCTAGCACTGCTAACTTGTCTGCAATAGCATTAAACTTTCTATCATGGTGCACAATATTAAAAGAGTCAAACATTTCAATCAAATCCCAAACTGCATGCTTGTATTGTTTCATTCTCTTATTTTTAGTAGCATACAATTTTTCTAATTTTCTTGACAATCAATTTTGAATCCCCTTTGACAATGATATCATTTATACCATATTTCTATGCAATTCTCAATCCTAATAACAATGCTTCATATTTAGCAATGTTGTTAGTGCATTCAAAGTTAAGTTTGAAAGAAAATACAAACTCTTCTTAGCCTGGAGAAATCAGAACAACGTCAACACCATTTCCAAACTTGGAACAGAGCTCCATCAAATAACAAGGTCCAAGGTAAACCTACTTGTTCAAGACATTTACAATTGATCAATATTATGCTCTTTGCCATCAGTAAACCCAACAAAGTTATCAGCATCTACATCAGCATAACAACACTTCATAAGAAGCATTATTGGGATCTTCAATGAGGTGTAACATATTTTCTCTCTCCATACAAGCTTTATAAGGTTGCCTTCAATTAGAATGGTGGTAAAATACATATCCATTTGAACACTTCCACTGACACTTGCAGCCCACTTTCTTGATAACAGCATGCCCCATTTTGCAGGGCAATCAACAATGACAACATCAAGTTTCAAGTTCTTACCCAGATAAGCTGCAAGTTGTACCACCAATCCTTTCACACACCCTACAACTGGGCCTCTCTAGAATCCATTTAGTACACTTGCCATAAGTTTTTGTCACTTTAATTTTCAATTCATTCATGACTTCCAAAGGCATAACATTGCATGATGCTCCAGAGTCAAACATACAATTATGTAGTAGTCTGTCTTTAATAATCAATGTTGTAAAAAATGGATCAACATTTAACTAAGACTCAACTAAAGATGTCCCCAAGTAGACTTCAGGTGGTTCACCTATCTCCTCTAATGTTGGTGGTTTTTCTAGGTCTGCAATGGTTGAAGGAGGGGTGTTTACATTATTTATATTTCTACCTTGGGCACTCCTATCTTCTTCCAATCCCAAATACTCAAAAGCCCTCTTCTTGTGCTAAGTAATCCTAAGCAGTTCCACAATTGGGATAGAAATCTTGATCTGACTCAAGACTTGGGAAATGTCATAGGGAATGTACTTAGGCAAAGCAACATTTGGAGAAAGATTGAAAAACTCATTAGATGGCACAAGGTTTTTAATATTTTTGGCATGGGTGGGGACACAAGTTCTACTTGAGACAATAGGGCCTCTGCCAGATGCATCTTTCTTTGGAGTCATCTTTTTGGAAATTTGTGAGAACTTGGGGGTCGTTGGTTTGGCTTGAGGCCTTTCCCCTTTAACAACTTTAGTTCTTATGTTATACTGTTTATCTTGAGGCTACAACAACATTCATTAGTAGTTGTATATCCTCTTCTGATGGGATTCCTCCATCGTACTTCATTAATCATTAGAGATCTCTTAGGTACTCAAAATTATTATCAGGAAGTCCAAATTCTTGTACCATATCTACTTCTAAAGCATGAGAGGGAGGAAGAAGAGGTACTCAGATGAATGCAGTCCCAAAAACTTGCAGCAATTCTTTGCACTTATTACCTTAGTTGAAGTTGTCTCCTTGTTGTGAGCTTGTAGAGCAGTCCACCATGCTTGCATCATCATCAATCTGTCATCATCATCAGCTTCTTCAACTTTCTGATCTATTTCACATGGTGGGTGGGGTAAGAAGCATTTTTCACACCAATCCATTTGATTTTTCTCTTCAACAACAACAACTCTATGGCATTTAGAGAATCAGACACTACTCTATTTTCCCTAGCTTGGGGTTGTCTAGATCCTATGGGTCCTTTACCTCTTTCATCAGACATCTGATCATTTCTAGGATGATTTACAAGTTTGTCTTGTCCTTGTTTCCTATGATGACCCTGAGAACCTTGTCCCATTCCTTTCTCTATCCCTGGCCAACTTGTAAGAAATTTCTTTAACAGCCCCGAGCCAAAGTCCTTACAACTTCCTCAAGGTCCACAACCTTACTTGATTGAGGCTTATCATGGTTGATCGGTTTTACACCCATCCCTCTTAGGAGGTTTTCCAACTGCTTTAATGTTGTTCTCAATTTATAGATCTATGGTAAAAGGCCTACCTCAAAGTCACAGGGTTCTTATCCCTCAATTAGAAAGTAACTTTCTTATAAAATGCATCTAAATACTTTATCAAATATGATTCATCACATGGCCTCAAATTAACAGGTATCCTTCTCAATGTTTTGATAAATATAGTATTGAAATCATGCACTAATTCATTAGGATTCTTTTTTATATTTTCAAAATTTTATAAAAGAAACCTAGGGTCTGTTTTATCACCATACTGCATTCTAGAATCATTCTTCATCTCTGTCCAGAAGTTAATGGAATTATCTGGTAGAGATTTATACTAGTCCCTTACATCTTCATTCTAGAGTATGAATAAATAATTTAATGTATACATCCTCAAAATCTATTTCGAAGTCTTCCATCATATTTGCAAATAGATTTTTAAGTGTTAATCACAAGTGATTTCATTATTTCCTTGAAACTTACGCAATCTGTTTCTTACATATTTTGGAACAACATTTGGATAGCCAACCATACCTCTAAAACTGATGGGAAAAAAATTATTAACAGAAAATTACGATCTGGGTGGAGGCTAAGCCATATTATTTTGAGGAGGTGATCTTACAAGAGAAACAAAATGATGATTGAGGGGTCTGTGTGGTACAAGGATGTAATTCTCAGAATGGATGTTCTCTAAAAAATTGTTTCTTGGAAGATCCTATCAGCTTTGGAGAATCCAGGGAAAAAATGAGATGCAAATATTTAAAATACAAAAGAAATACCCTCTCCAATTGGAGAATTTAGATTTACAAAGAGACTACCTGATTCAAAAGCACTTGAGGAAGTATTGAAATCTTCAATCACAGGATAATCAGTTTCACCAATGGAGATCTCTTTTCTTGATGCTTGATCTCTAACAACCTTCCAAATTTTTCTTCCTTCTGAATTAGACTTTCCCAACTCTTGAAACAACATTCTACCAGGGTCCTTGGTGAAGACAGATCTTCTTCCTTCCATCTTTAAATATATCAATGACAAATCTTACTTGAAATAGGTTAAGACATTAGTATTTATAAAGAATTTGAATAACACAGAGTCGTCACTAAGTATTTTCACCTTAGTTTGTGCAACTGCACTTATGAAAGACCTATCAAATGTTTGTCAATACTAGATTCATGCAAATCTTGCAAGATCTACTCTTCTTCTACCAAAGTTTATTAATGATGATACAAAATTTAGTGCAATAATTTTATAAGCTGGAAATATTGCACTCGAAACTCACAACTTTGAACAATTCTTACATATCTGAATAGATAATGATATTTTGGCAATGTATTTGCACTTTAAAATTTGTAAAAAAGCATTAGTGGGGTTTATACGTGTACACCTTTGTTCAAATACTTCAAAGAGTCCTCGGGAATGGTGCCAAAAGTATTGGTATCCAATTTTTTTCTCCCTTTCAAGTCGTGCAGCAACATAGATTGGATGTGGAGCTTAGAGGTAGATAGATCATCGTATGTGTCATTTTGTAGCCTGGGATGAGATCTAATTGGCCCTTTGTTACTGAAATTTGTGGAGAGATGGATAGCACCTTTAAGAGGATTTGACATGTCTTCACTACTTTAGGTCGTGCCTCTTCAACCAGGGTGAGAGGACCCTTAGTGTAACCTTTGTTTGATGAAGGAGATGGAGATATCCTTTGTTTGGAAAATTTTTATGAAGAAAACCTTGGGAAAATACGATCAATACTTCATAATTTAACTCTTAGTAGTTGTCACTTCTAAACGATGAAGATACTTTCAACACAAGGCTAAGGTTACTGAAGACATTAAGAAATCCTGAGTGTTCTTCATATTTTAGTAAGTAGATTTTGTTACTTTATTGATATACAGGGAAAAATAGGGGTAGTTTAGGATGGATCAATGGTTTTTGAATGATTTTAGTGGGAGATGAAGCAAGATAAAGTTCATTATACCATATCTTCGAAGGGACTTCACAACAATGAACAACTCAACAATAGAATACTTCAGAACAATTAAGACATTCCTTTAACCAGAAGGTTTGCTTCAATGGAGGCCCAGATCAACACGTTTTCACATCATCTTTGAGCCTCTAATAGGAAGGGTTGAATTGAAAGAATCAATTAAACACCAAAGTCTCTGATCAATCATGCCTAAGGTATACCCGAAGACTTATAGACAATATTTATCAACAAATGACAATGAATTGATTTTAAATTTGTTTATCTCATCCAAGATGAACGATCTTCTTGAAATGAAACTACAAATACCATTAAACTGTCATAGAGATGATATCCTATGCGATTTCACAAAGATTTCAATGTAAGATTGCAATAGGAATGAAAGAAACTATTTACAAACATTCTGAAACAAAGCAGACACAAATTACTAGAGATTGGACAAAAATTAATTTAAAAATTGCTTAAATTCATCAATAGGGGAAATCTTCCAGAGTAATCTCAGTGATCGTCAATGGATATGCATTTTTAACTAACTTGAAATGATAAAGAATCTAACAAAAAAGAAATTAACTAGGTAACTAAGACGGGTTTCTCAGAATACGAATTTCTCAAATTTTCTCTTAGGAATTAGAATTCTGACCATTTTCAAGAGTATTCTCATTGCATTTATACATTTTACTCACTCAATTTACCCCCAAAAATAAATAATATTCGAGGGACCTTTTCTTGCTAACCATTTTCTTCAGAAAGTGACATTTTAAAAAATTCAGATCCGAAAGATGCCAGGTGGATCAATTGTGAACTAATCACATTTCTTGGGCCCTTGACTAATGAATAGGATGTCATGCCACAAATTTTTGGCAATCCTTCTAATCATTCTGATTCTATTATGCAAGAAATCTCCCTTTTAATCATTTTCTAGAGACTCTGCATAGCTGGATATGAAAGGTAATCCTTTTCACTCTTGAGGCAACACCTTTTTCATCTTTTGCACCTACATTTTCATCATTTCATCCTTTTTCCCTCTCTTTCCTCTGTAATTCTTCCCCACATCCATCTCCTCTATTAATTCCCATTTTTGCAAGTGACTAAGCAATTCCAACTTTAAAATATTGACCTTAACAATCCTTGGACTCACAAATTAAGTCCCAAATCCATCAAATGACAATTTAGAGATAGAGATGACAAGGAATTTCATCAAAGAATGATGAAAAATAGTGCGTATTCACGTCTCCAAGAATCTTAGAGAAAAAATGGGGAAAAAAAGATGCAATACACAACAACCCTTGATTCTGACCCTTTTCCACTTTATATCATAGTTGTCCACGTGTTTCCTTGGTGTAACTACAAAGGAGAGGAACAGAGGCAAGTCTGAAACAAGCACGGGTGTTCCACATGCCCTGGGCCCAAGAAAAACACCTTTTTACCTTTGAAAATCCTCAGTGTAAAAATGAGCCAGTGGAAGCCTCCACATGTCTCAATGGTACATTTTGAGATGGTCCCTAAAAGCAGAGACCCCAAACAAGCATGGGCTCAGCACGTGTCTCAGTTCGGCAGAGTTTGTTAAAAAAAGTTGAAGGTTCAACGGAAGGTGCCATGTGTCTAGGGTCCGAGACATTTTTCTTTGGCTGTTGAAAAGTCCAAGAAAAGGGCAGAGAGAGAGGAAGCCTCCAAGTGTCCTCCTGGTGCTTCTTCAAAATAAAACTTAGGGGCCAGTCCCTAAATAGGCACGGTCCCTTCATTGTCCCAGGACTTTAGAAAGTTACTTTAAAATTCTAAGTATGGGAAGACCCAGTGGAAGCTTCCGCATATCTTCATGGCGTAATTTTGAGATGGTGCCCAAGAGCAGAGACCCTGAACAAGTGTAGGCTCACCATGTTTCCTAGGCCTTAGAAATTTCTTTAAAAAATTTAAGTACAAAACGGAGCCAGTGGAAGCCTCCACATATCTCCTTGTCACAATTGTTAAGGTGGGACCCTGTGGCAGATCCTCAAATGAGTGCCATCCCTCCATGTGTCCATGGTCTACCAAAATTGTACCGACTGCATGAAAAATTTGTCTAAGTCTAGGAAAAGTAGCAGAAACCTCCTTGTGTCCCCCCGACACAACTCCAAGGCCAAACAAAAAGTTAAATTTTCAAATGAGCGTTGTTCCTCTATGTGGACAAGTTTTAAGTTGAAGCGAGCCTTATTTTTTTTTAAGTTCCCTACTGAGCTGCATCTAACCAAAAAGGGCCAAGTTTCTGCTGATGCTGAGATGTAAATTTTCCTGGGATAAACACACCCATCAAACTGTAAAATGTAGGAAAATCACCATTTGAGCCTGGAAATGAGTCTTTCTTCTAGGAAAGAAAATTTAGAAATGTTAGAAGGCTCAAATATGATCCTTCGAGCTACATCCAATCATTTTTCCATAGGTATTTGTGACAAAAATGACAGGGACAACAAAACATGACTGTGGAAAATAGAAGGAAAGGAAAAACCCAAGTTTTATGCCCAAGTTACAGACTCTTTCAGATGGAAAGAGGAAGGAAAAAAATTTTTTGGACCTTTAAGTGATCCTTGACCAAGGAAGGGATAGATCATGGCAACCAAATGGAGGAAAAATTTCTTATGCATCAATATGGGAGATAGAGAAAATGACAGAGGCCGCAAATTAGAGAACTTCAATGAAAAATGGGGTGAGACTAATTCGAGCACCAAAAATTTCTTTTCATCACTTTCATTTTCATGCTTATGAGGACAATTTGTTGAAAAATGACCTACTTCACCATAATTGAAACATTTAAAATAAATTTTACCTTTGTACTTACCAGATCCAACCTTCGTTATTCTAGAAAAAATTGTAAATAACTCATCATCATAAATTTCAATGGAAACACCATCATCTTTTGTCTTCTTATCTCTTGTCTTCATGTCAGTATTGAAGGAAATATCCTTCTTGACTGGTTTAGATTCAATAATACTCATCTTATATGCAGTTAAGGTTCCATGTAACTCATCCATTGTTAAGAGATTCAAATAATTATCTTCCACAATAGAAAACACTTTAGAATCAAACTTAGGAGTTATAGACCTTAATACCTTTTGTACCACAACTTCTTCCTTCACTTTTGTTGATGTAGAATCATAGCACCCTCCAAATGGCCTGATTTTGAATGGGGCATCCAGTGAAAACTGCATAACATTGGACCATCTCTCAAGTTTTGGGACTTGCGAGCTTGAGATGGTCCTATAGAGAAAGTTGTCTTCTTATTCCTAAACTACCTTTCACAGGATACTCTAATGTAGGAAAAAAATATAATCCTAATATAACTTTCCAAGTGACCAGGGAGAGAGAGTGCATGAAAACAAAGCCTACACTAAAGCGGTTATACACCAGAAAAGGAACTTGCTGATCACAAATCCAACTGCCTAAAATGGAGAGAGGTGAGAAATGGAGAGGATGGACAAGATGCATCACAGGATATAGATAAATTTCACACAGAAAACCACTTCAAACCCATTAAACACAACTTTTAAAACCTACAATAGACATCAGAAATATGCATAGTATACCCTGCAATGGTGAGAGGCAAGAAGAGACAATAAAATAAGAAAAGGATGGACAAAATGCATCACAAAAAAGATTTTATTTCTCCATGAGTTCACACATTACATAATTAGTGGGAAAGAGGAAAGAAAATACCATTATAAAGAAAAGAGAGGAGGCTTAAACTCCACATTCGACCCTAGAGAAGAAAGAGGGAGGGGGCAGGAGAGAAAAAATGGCCAACTTTTAGAAAATTACCCCACTTTACAATATATAGGAAGAATGAGAAAGGATAGATTAATTTGAATCATGCTTCAACCACCCCAAAAGAGCATTGAATTCACCTACAAAAATGATTTGTTTTACTGCAAAACCCATGCCTCCTTTAATGTTCCTTATTGGGAAAGAAAGGAAGCTCATACCTAATTATGGTGGTAGGTGAGAATCCTGACAGCCTAAAAAATGGAGGATTGTATTTTTCACTTTTAAGAACTTAGTCCTCTATCGTAGTTGAGTAGCATACGTTGAGATCTTTCCAAAAAATTCTCTCTCACTCAAATCTGAGCTTCCAGTCAAAATTTATGATCATCTGAAGGTCAGGGTCAGGCATTTCCGAACTACTTTTGGTTTGCAGTCGATCCGTGCAAGATCCACGTGGAAGCCTCTATGCATTCTTAAGAGTTTTGCTACCTTTTAGGGTCCTGGGAATGCAACATGCTAACACTTGGCACCATCCACGAGCCTTCTCTGCTTTCTTTATGTTTTGGCTAAGCCCCTTTTGTTTAGGAGCAAATATGTTAGACCCTAGACACGTGGAGGGCCAGTGCATATTTGGGAACCTGCCTTTGGAGTTTACCTTTAAAGTTGCACTGAGCTGACACATGGAGGCTTTTGATGGCTCTTCCGATGCTTAGAATTTTCAATGGATGGTTCTTTCTTTCTCAAGCTCTAACCATGTGGACAACCGACACTCATTTGGGGACCCTAATTTCGTCACACCTTCGAAGTTACATTGATGAGGCATGTGGAGGCTTCTGCTGGCTCTTCCCATGCTTAGAATTTTTAATTGCCAGTTCTACCTTTCTCGGGCTCTAACCTCATGGAGATCCTACACTTGTTTGGGGACCCCAATTTTGGAGCATCATACCGAACGAGCACCAAAGAGACATGTGGAGGCTTTCACTGGCATTTTTTATACTTAACCAATTTGGGTATCGAGTGAACAAATAAGCACTTCAACTTTGAGGAGGGTGCGAGGAGACATAAAAGAAGGCATGTGTGTAGGAAGAAGGGAAGAAAGTGATCACATAGGAGGAAGGTGTGAAAATGGGAAATAGAAGTGGAGGAGAATGTGAAGGAAGAAACAAGAAGGCCTGTAAGGACACATAGATAGATTACAACAAGGAAGTGAGCCACGTTGAAAGATGCAAACACGTGAGAGGAAAGTAGAGAGAATGTGTGCACGTAGGTGTGTGCACCATAGAAAATAACACATACTTGTAAAAGACAAGTATGGGAGCAGTGCACGGATATCCAACTAAGGAAGGGCATGTGATAGCAAAAATAAAAGAGGGCACGCATGAAAGGAAGAACCTAAACTTAGCTGATTTGGAAGGAATCTACAAAAGAGCATGCGGAATAATTTTAAGGTGTGAGAGAGAGTATGGAAATACTATAGCCTATGCAAAGTTCTAGATGAGCAAGCCTATGGGTGCGCAACCTGAAATGTGAAGCATCAGAGCCATAGTGAGAGTAAAAATCATCCAAATAGCTGGGAGAGTTATTTAGATAATAACTTCTTCACCTAATCCTTTCATGGTATTGAAAACCTTATCAACTCTAAGGAAATATGCATAAATGGAGTCCTTTGTACTCATCTTTAGACATTTAAGCCGATTTCTAAAAGTTTTAAGATTTTCTATTCTTACCTTGGAATCTCCCTCATAAATGACTTGAAGTTTCTCCTGCATATCTTTTTTTATGTGTAATGCATGACCTTCACAAGTTTAGGTTCAGCTAGACCACACATGATTACATTAATATCCTTGGAATTTTCACTATTAAGCTTCTTATCTACAGAAGTTGTTAGAGGAGTTTGACGAGACATATATCTATCTAACACATATTTCCAAATTTTAAACCCTAAGGACATGATGTGATTCCTCATCTCGAGACTATAGAAACCATATTTTATCTTACCAAACAAGGATGCCTTATTGGAAGGGTGCCTTATTAGAAGAAGTTCCACTCTAATGACTCGACACTTTTTTTCTTCAAAGGATATCCTTTCAAGTGATTTAATTTTTTCTAAAATGACCTTCTCTAATACAGACTTTTGGAACCACAATGGCATGATAAGGGATGGGTCAATCCTTCAAAACACTTGGACAATTTAAATTATCTTACATAATCCATTTAACATTTAACCATGCATTAATACGAGCTTAACAACATATAAAAACCATTCACAAGATTAAAGCCAGGAGAGATTACATAAGAACACAAGATATAAGTCAAAAATCCTCACTAGGAAGAAACCCCACTAAAATTTTGATTATAATACAAATCAAAAGAATTTAGTGAAGTGCCAACTTCATAAGGAGCACCAACCCCTAGTTTAGTATATCCCCAACCCTACAAGGAGCACCAACCCCTAGTTTAGTGAGGCACTAACCCCACAGCAAGGCAATGATACCCTAAGGTAATCAAACACCAACTCAACAACCTAGAAATGAGTGACCATTGATTATATAATGCTCACACAATTGATAGTGATCATATATTTAGCTCATACACCTTCAAACCCTCTTCTAATTCACCTTCTCCTACTCTACTAAAAATTACTTAAATTGTTAAGATAAATAATAATTTTGCATTATTAATTAGGTACATGGCATTATTTGTTATATGGTTATATTTTAATAACCATATTATTCTTGTATTTTTTATTTGTTGCATTATTTCTGCAACTACATATTTTTTATACTTGCTTCCCAGATATAATTTTGGAAGCTTATGTAAATAAGTTTGTTGTTGCACTAATGCAACATATTTCTATGTGTGTAATCAATTGTTCAATTCCTATCAGAATTGCAACATATTCTATGTAACTTGATTTGATTGAACATCAATATGATTATCAAGATTTCATCCATGTTCTTCATTTTACATTTGGTAGTATAGCAGGTTGAAGCTCCTGGATAGGTTGGAGAGATTTTTTAGAGGAAGATAAATCTTGGAGAAGAAATTTTCATCATAGGAGAGCCAGTATTACCTTCAAAAGCTTCCTAGAACTCCCTACAGTCCCTTAACCTCCTGTTTGATCGCCAACTAAATGTAAAGAAAATGTTGTTTACCTTGATGCCCTCTGCACTAGGAAATTTTTTATCCTAGAAGCTAATCAAATTTAGGAATTAAAAAAAAATTAATTTCTCCCCATTAGGGATTTTACCTCTAATATTAGAGGTGCATTTGGTGATAGTATTAGCTATAGCTGTAGACACCAAATTTGTGTCTTACGACCCCCCATGCCCCGCATCTCATTTCGCAACCTAGCCTCATCACCTAAACCTTACACAATTATTCATTAATTACCTTATAATTAATAAATCCACATCTCCAAACCTGCCACCTCATTTTGCCACCTCATCATGACTTAGTCCTAACCCTAAACTAACCTAATTAAGACCTATAACTTGGTCTACATCCACACCCATGACTAATTACTCCTCACCCACACCAAAACCAACCTAATAATGACTTAACCAAGCCCACAACTAATTCCTCAGGAGAAAAGGAGGGAAACTTGGCAATTTTACTAAAAATAACTCACTTTGACTTAATCGATATCGGTTCCTACTCGACCACCATCGGATACGTAAATGCCATCGGTTCCCTGTAAAAGACCTCCCCCAACCAAAAACAAAGGATCGGAACCTGAGAATTGATTGGAAAGATCGGGAATTCACTTGGCCGAGCAGAGACAAGTGAAGGAAAGAGAGGAGTTTGCAGAGAAGGACATCAAGCCCAAGACTGCAACTGAGTAACCGGAGCCCAGTGACACTCATCCAAGCATTGGGAGAGAAGATAGCTCATATTTGATTGTCTGATCATCCTACCTGAGCCCTGCCTTCATTATCACAGTCTTTAGACCTGATATCTCCATCAGGAATTGTAAGTAGTATCTTGTATGTTCTTTTAATAACATTTCTTGGACTTCTGAATCACAGCAATTCTAAGTCTATTCCTAGATCTACTACCCGGTAACACCCTCCATCTAATTGTCATTCCTTTACCCCTACATTTCCCCCAAGAATAGCCCCCATACTCTCTGAGTCTTCTCCATCACCCCATTACCTATCCCCAATAATTTACTAGCCTTATAAACACCATAGCCACCTTATAGCCACCTTATAACAAACCTTCACTAAAATCCCCTAAACCACTGCCCCTACTGATATCGGTTATCAGAAACCAGTACCGGTGACAGTGACCGGCATCGGTCACTATGATTCAAAACCAAAACGAGCCCTTTCCTCTATTGTTTTAACAAGGTAATTAAATTGTAATTTTGTAATAATTTGTGTTAATTCATATTAGCAGGGGAACTGACGACCTTCGAAAGGAAGTCTAATATTTCCTGTGCCCAAGGCAGTTCCCTCATTTATTGTCTAATTAGAATCTGGTGGTCTTGTATTCTTACTTGCAGGTAGTCCTTCCCAGACAAAAAGGATTTCTTCGCAATCGACCTAATCTCTCTCTACGGTACGCGCACACCCTCTCAACATTCAACAGGTATTCCTCCTAGCCCTAACCCTTATCTATTTCTCAAAGGAATGAAAGGATAGAAGCAGCTCTATTCCAGGAACGGAAGCATTCTATGTGAAACATTTTGGCACGTCCAGTGGGACCCATTTTGGGTTTCTTTCTTTCTTGCTTGCTTTCATATAGGGAGCACACTTGCTATTTTCTTCTTCTAAAATATTCACAAGATATTCTATTATTTGGTAAAATAATTTTTCTTGCTTTCACATCTTTGCATTAGTGAAATTCATCTTCTTTGCTTCATCGAATATCATTTTCGATTTGGGTTTAAATAACGTGCATCACATTCTTGCTTGCCGTTTTCAATTCTAGTAAACATAGATTAAGTAACAGGTCGTACACGTGGGGGTGATATCCATGGTATTGACAAGAAATTAATCTTACTTTCACTGCACAACACATACTGAATCACATCATAATTAACACAACAGCTCAAACATCCCCCCTTTTCCGTGGTATTCCTCCGCCTGATTGAGGTAACTTTATAAGCCAAAACAAACTTGACATTTCCCCTAAGTCTTCTGTTTAGGATTGACATCATCTTGCGTCTAAGGCATAAGCCCAAAGTGATTAAAACTAATCCTAGGTTTAGTCTATTAATTTGCTTGTGCATCTTGCTTGTTTTTTTTTGTTTTGTTTCTCTGTCATACACTATTTTCTGTGATCACTTCAGAACAGTTTGGTAGGCATACTAAGCACTGTTAACCCTAAATCATCAACTTCCTACAACTTCTTACACCGGTCCTATTATACCGACATCGGTTAGCTTACCGACGTCGGCTACAGCTGACCGACATCGGTTATCTGACTGATATCGATTACTATCTTTCACAGTTCCCAAAACCAGCAACCCACCAATTCCAACACTTTTTTGTTACTTCTGTTCCTGATAGATTGCATCCCTACTATGTACTCTTGTCCATGGTTGTTATCACTTGGAAACAAGCTGCAGCCATGGTTTCACATGCCTACTCCGTGCCTTTTCCTGAATCACCCCCTTCACATCCTGTGGGGAATCCTACGGACACCAGCGAGGTTCCCAAAATCCCTGTAGGAGATAAGGAATTTGTGAAATTTTTAGACGCTAATCCTAGTGCTGTACAGTACTATTTGTCTCATGCCCCTGACCGTACACCCGATGGTCAACTCCTTGTTGGTATGCCTATTAGTATAGCCACTCACTTAGCTCCTTCTCCACCTAATAATTCCACCTTGCCTTCTTCATCCTTAGCCCCGTCACCCAACTCAGTGGCTTCAGAGGTTCTTACGGCACAGATTGGCTTTCCTTTTGTTAATCTGGGGTCCCATATATCATTACCACCGACTGCTCCTACCTCGTTTCTCTTGCAGATTCTCCTTTCATAACTTGCTCTCTACCACCTATCCACACAAGCTTTCCTTCTCAAGCTCCACCCACCTTTTCATTTCCACACACATATCCGGTGACTTCAACATCTTATATAAGACATCCCTATTCGGTCACCTCAACATATTCATCCTCAATACCTTATCAACATTTAACCCCACCGTTGTCTAGTGGTGGCCCTTGGCCCAATCCCCCTTCGTTTATGGAAACCGCACCATCATCTCATCCAACCACTGATTTAATCAAACAAATGATGGACAAAATGTAAAATGTGGAGGCTTCTGTTTCAGGAAGCTGTAGCACCCTGACATACGAGAAAGTTTGTCAGGAGCCTATTCATCCTTCTGTCCCCCTTCATTCATATCCTCCTCAATGGGAATTACCAAAATTCACTCGTTTTAATAGTAAGGAGGATCCTCAACAACATTTGTGATCATTTAGACATGCCTGCTATCTGATTGCTCATGATGATGCCTTACTACTCCGCACCTTTCCCATGTCCTTATCAGGACCCTGCCTTGGAGTGGTACAGTGCTTTAACCCAGCACTCAATCTTCTCTTTTAACCAATTAGCCCAATCTTTCTTGGATCATTCTCCATTAACATTGCTAAGAAAGTATCTATCACCGACCTCTATGCCATTCGACAATTTGAAGACGAATCTATCGTAGATTTCATTAGACGATGGCGGGGCCTTATCAACCAAATTACTTATGCCTTGCCTCAGGCCGAACTTATCAAACTCTTTATGCAGGCCTGCGCTAAGCACATTTCTCCTACCCTCCAAATTCAAACTTTCTGCACATTTGACGAGGCCTTTACTATGGCTCGAAAACTAGATATTCGAGCCTTAGAGGAAGAGAAATTTCGGTTGTGCAACAAAAACCCCAATTTCTGAACCCAAGACTCCACCAACAAACCTTACACCACCAATTCTCATGCATCGACTGCTTCAAAATCAAAAGGAGCTGTCCATGCGGTGATGGTCAAATCCCAAGCACCGTTTAATACCCCGCCAAAAACCACCTATAAGTATAAAGCCGAGCCCATCAATTACACTCCCTTAGGAGAAACTTATGGTGTGATATTGGAAAAATTGCTCAAGGCAGGAGCTATTACCTTACCTCCTATTAAACCTCACTCCGGGTTTGATTCCACCCGCGCTATACCTTCTTGGTACAAAGAAAATGACTTCTGTAACTTCCACCGCATGAAGGGACACAGTCATGAAAACTGCAAGATGTTGAAAAACATAGTGCAGGAAATGGTGGATGCAGGGGATATAGCCCTCGATAATCCTAATGCCCCTGCTAACCAAAATTTGAAAATCTTCAACAAACCATTCCCGAACCACTCGTCTAACAGTAACATAAAGCAAGATATCTTAGCCGAGGAGAGTGTTCATGAAATTCATGCAGTCTTCGAATCCCAGCCAAAAGCCTCTATCGAGAAAATTCTGAATCAAGCCTCTTCACTAATGCAGGAACCCGAACCCCCTTCACCACCATCAAGACAAGACGAAATCCTTGCCGTTCCTTTACCCATAAAGGAATTAACCGCCTAGAGTTCTCTTCTCAATGAGGAGCCTTCTTACACCACATCTCTACAAGACTGTGAGCGGATGTTATCTAGCTTATCTATTTCCCAAACATCTCCTTCTACCACTCTTGTTGTACAAGAGGAAGACTCGCCACTTTTTTCGTCATCCTTAGATGAGAAACCCCTCGAACCGACATCACAAAATTCTTTAATCATGACAGATCCTCTCAAACATGCCCTCCTACCTATTAGTTCTTCATCGCCTAAATATTTTTAGTGATCAGTTGACCTCTTAATGCCCATTGATACAGTGCCTCGTTTACCCCCTATATCACACCCACAGTGGACCGGAATCACAACCCACCTTTCTTCCATACAAAAGTTCCTATTCACATGTGAGGATTGTCACCCCTCAGAAGATAGACGAGTCCTATGGGAATGTTTGAGTACACCATATTCTACTCAAATGTAGATGATCGATCCAGATGCCTCTACCATATACCCAAAGTGTTTACAAAAGCTTAATATTCCTGTCCTCATCTTCACCCCCCTCATCTCTACCAAATACCTCATCCACCTCTATTGACCTAACCAAACCTTCCCCTACGCTTGGGACCTCACCAATACCCAGTCTAACACACCCACCTAAATGGTTAGATTTATCCAAAAGTAAAGCCGTCCATCCACTTAGGAGACAGACCCAATCTCCTCAAGTCCAACCTATGTCTCTATCACAACTAAAACCATCACCGTCACACCTACCTTCTATATTGGGACCTCATCCCTCCACCTTGCATCAATACATGATACCTCCTGTGTTTTCTTTTAAATGACCTACACCTTCCTCACCCATACAAAGATCCAAGGGTATATCAACACCGTCACCCCAAGTATCCTGTCCACCTATCAACTCTAAACAAACTCCATCATCAAAGGATTTTTTTACTGTCACTCCTCTTTCTCCATGGTTGTTTGCTGCTACCACGTCATCTGACCAGCTAAACATAACTCTAGCACCGAAGAGGTCATGTTTAGTTAAATCCAATTATCAAAACCCCTTGGCTAAGCCGCCACCCATACAAATCAACCATACCCAGTCATTACCGAAACCTACCCAGTCAATAGCCTCATTTTCCTCTAACTTTAACCCACTCAAAGGGTCTTACACAAAAATCCTTGCGATGTTGGTGGAGAATGAAACCATTTCCCTACCCCCACTTAGACCCTATGATCCATCTAAACTTGGACCTATAGGTTATGATGAGTCTAAAATCTGCGCTTACCACCGCACACCAAGACATGATGTAGAGGGATGCAAAGCATTGAAAGCCATACTTTGTTAGTCACCTCTTTCGGATAAAAAGGTTAAGAAAGACACTTTACGAAGGGAGAAACCTTTAGCTTCAATCCCCTCTCCTATACCACCTGTCCCCTCCTCACCAAGATCTATCATTATTACAACCCCACCTCTTGAAGACCATGACTTATCCCTACCATCTTCCTCCTCTCGTGTTCACAAGATCAATATGATTAGTGTTGCTACTCGAGGGTAGAAAAACAATGGGAAAGCTAAAGAAAGCACACCTGCGGCCTCTCTTTCTCCGTCCACCATCTCGATCACACCATCACCTAAAGTGGTTATTCGTGGACCTGCCTACCCCATCTCTAATGGAGTTGAACACCGAACCATGATCAAACAGCTTCACTAATCACCTGTATGATCTCATTCATGCCTCTGAATCTCATCGACAAGCTCTCATTGAAATCCTTCAAGGTATATAGGTCTTACCTAATGAAACCTTTCCTGTTACCTCCATCTTAACACCCAACCATGTTGCCTCTCTCACGAAACAATCTACCACTTCCATCCCTATACATCAAACCGCTGCTGTCAGTTTCTTTGAAGACGAAATTTTTGACTTTGGTGCAGAAGATCTTGACCCTGCTCTTTTCATCTTAGCTTACGTTCGGGACATCCACATACACCATGTTATGATTGACAGGGGCACTAGCCTAAACATCATCTCTTCTAAAGCCTTCCAACAAATGAATATCCCCTCTAGCTGCATGTGTGCCAACCCCACCATGCTGCTTTCGTTCAACGATGCTATTACTTCTACCTTAGGCACTGTGATCCTAAACATTCATGTAGGGCCATGTACCTTACCCGAACTCTTCTATGTCCTTTAGGGTGAATTCCGATACAACATGTTTTTAGGCTGCACTTGGATCCGGGCTATGGGATGCATTCCCTCCACCTTACATAGATGCATAAAATTTGAGTACGAGGGGAAGTCCTATACCGTAAAAGCTGACCCTCCCCCCTTCAAAATCTGTAATATGTTATATCGCCCCAATGATGTGCTTGTACCAGTCAAGACACCCATTCATCCAACCCAACCATCCACTTCAACCACACCTCAACCATCCACCTCAACCGCACCTACACCTTCAACCAATGAGACCGCTGTCGCAAATACCACTTCCTTTCCCGCGGACAACATCCCAACCTCAAACCCTTTAGTAGATGTTTTTCAATGCCTCACGCTAGGGGAGTATCACCTATATAACGTTAGCTCTTTCCATACCCCACAGGAGTACGGACAGTTACATGCGCATCCTACCTATGACCGTCGTGTGGGGGAGGTAATCTCCTACGGACCACCTAATTTCCGCACCAACCTAACGTATGGGGGTGTCGACACATCCTCTGTTACCCTTGAACCTCCCCTTGGTGTGGTTCCCATCCAATCTGATTTTCAATACCTGACAAATCGTCATTTCGCCCTCACCTTCTTGACTCGCTGTGCTTGGAAAGGTTTTGGTTTTGGTCTTTATGAACAAGGCCGACATACAATCATTCCCATTACTACACACAAACACAAAGATCGTCATGGTCTTGGATTCTCTAAACCCCCTACACTAAAAACATCGCATATCCGTTGTATCCAGGAAGATGACGAAGTCACCCCTTCCGAACCATCATCACCCATTTTGCCATCATCACCCACAGAGTCGATAAACCCTGAATCTATCCCTCCTAACTTTTTTTTTCATAAACGCTATCTTCTTGGGTCCTTTCACTTATCAACGCGATAATGAAGACCCATCTTCTCTTCCCCTTCTGTATCCAGACATGATCGAAGAGGACTCGCCTTCAATTAATGTTGTTGAGTGCCAGGATGACAACTCCATCCTCACTTACCTTGGTGCGGACGACTCTTATATTCAACGCACCTTGCCATCTGATACTCAAACCATGTTGAATGAGTCGAATATAGAAATCAACATTCACACTGAGGATGATCCTCACATTGTGAAGATCAGACAATCTCTTACCGCATCAGAACAAACTGCCTTCACTACCTTCCTCCGTGCCCGCAACCAAGCTTTCGCTTGGTCCTACGCTGACATGCCAGGAATTGATCCTGACATTGCTGTCCATAACATTACCCTAAAACCTGATGCCAAACCAGTTAAGCAGAAACTGAGAAAAATGCATCCACGCATTTCCCTCTTGGTCAAAGAAGAGCTTCAACGACTCCTTTCTGTTTCCTTCATCTTACCTATTGACTATCCTTAATGGATCTCTAACATCGTACCTGTTACTAAAATAACGAGGGGACTTCAGATATGTACAGATTTCTAGGACCTTAACCTTGCTTGCCTGAAGGATGACTCCCCCCTCCCAAGTATTGATCAACTTGTTGATCTCACTGCGGGCCATGAGATGCTTTCTCTCATGGATGGATTCTCAGGATACAATCAAATTTTGGTAGCCCCGGCCGATCAACATAAAACTACCTTCATAACTCCTTGGGGAACCTTCTGTTATTGTGTCATGCCATTTGGCCTTAAGAATACTGGTGCAACTTACCAGCGGGCTATGACTTACATATTTCATGACATTATGCACACTATCCTTGAGGATTATGTTGATGATCTTCTTGGAAAATCTAAACATCGCAGTGAACATCTCGATGTTTTAACCATTATTTTCGATCACCTGTTACAATATTGTGTTCACCTTCAACCAAAGAAATGTGTCTTTAGTGTCCTTTCAGGAAAAATTCTTGGTTTTATCGTCTCTTTGTGTGGCATCGAGGTCAATCCAGCTAAAGTTAAAGCTATCCTAGAAATGCCCCCACCTACTAACCTCATACAGTTGCGTAGTTTGCAAGGTAAGCTCCAATCTATCTGGCGTTTCATCTCCCAACTCTCAGATCGATGTCAATCTTTCCATCATCTCCTTAAAAAGGACATTGTCTTTCAATGGAGTGAAGAGTGCCACCAAGCCTTTGAGGCTCTTAAAGCCTATCTCTTGCAACCACCCGTGCTTATCCCACCTCAAGACGATTACCCTTTTTATCTTTACCTTTCTGCCACCGACCATGTTGTAGGAGCCATGCTCGCACATCGTGACTTCGAGCATCGAGAACAAGCCGTTTATTACATAAGTCATACTCTTGTGGATTACGAGACTAGGTATACACATGTAGAAAAGTTGTGCCTAGCCCTATCATTCGTAGCCACCAAACTCCGACACTACCTCCTGAATCACAAAACTTTTGTCATCACCAACACAGACCCCATTCATTATATGTATGCCAAACCTCATCTAAACCAATGCATCGCCCGATGGCTTATGCTCCTCGCTGACCTCAACCTTGAATTTGTACACCAGAAGTCAATTAAAGGACAAACTATTACAGACCAACTCGTGGAAGCCCCTTTACCTGGGGAGCAATTTACCAATTTTAATTTCCCCAACGAACTCATTGCCACTCTTTCACTCAGTAAGGAGTCGTATCCAATGACCCTCTTCTTAGATGGATCCAAATGCCAGTGTGGTGGTGGAGCCGGCATTGTTCTCATTCCTCTTAATGATGAGCCTATGCCTCTTTCATTCCGGCTCGATTTCCCCTGTACTAATAATACAGCAGAATACGAGGCCCTTGTTTTGGGTCTCCAGGTTGCATTACACTTAGGTGTCAAGTCTATTAACATTTTCGGTGACTCCTAACTGGTAGTCAATCAAGTTATGGGCATCTACCAATGTAAAAATGAGGAACTTCAAAAGTACAAACATTACGTGGATTCACTTTTGACCTTATTTACTCATTATTCTATCCAAACCATTTCCTGCTCCACTAAAAAATTTGTGGATACTATGGCTTGCTTAGCCTCACAAATTCCTACCTCACCAACTTACTCTGACATATTCTTCTTGGTCCAACAACTCTTTGCCCCATCTTACTCCACTCCAGATGTTTGTATGATAAATAATGTGTCTGCTAATTCACAGGATACCTGGTATCACCAATTTCACGACTATCTTACAACCTCTATTCTCCCACCTAACCTTACTAGTAACGGCAAACGTGCTTTTCTTAAAAGTGTTTCTCGTTATGTCGTCATGGGGGGACTCCTCTATAAACGTGGCTTTGATGGCATCCTCCTTCGATGTCTAACCGGTGCGGAGGTCACCTATACCATCCAACAAGTCCACGACGGTATTTGTGGTGGACATTTTAGTGAGCCTTGCCATGGCCAAACGAATCCTTCACCTAGGCTATTATTGGCCTACTCTTAATAACGACTGCTACAAATATGTTAAGCGTTGTGTTATGTGTCAACAACATGCCAACCTTCAACATACTCCTAGCCATCCGCTACAGGTCGCACGAGATCTTTGGCCTTTCTCACAATGGGGTTTAGACCTTCTTGGTGAGATTCACCCACCATATTCGCAACGTCACCGTTGGATAATCACAACAACCGAATATTACACTAAATGGGTGGAAGTCATTCCACTCATTTCAACCAAAAAAGAAAAAATCGTCGAATTCATTAACCATCACATTATCTATCGTTTTGGCGTGCCTCATCGCCTGATAACAGATAATGGAAAATATTTCAAAAATAAGTTGTTACAAGACCTTTGTGACAACTTTGGTATCAAACTTAGCTTCTCATCACCTTACTATCCACAAGAAAATGGTCAAGCCGAATCTTCTAATAAAACCCTCACCAAAATCCTCATGAAAGTTGTTAACGATTCTAGAAGTAATTGGCCTGATCACATCCCCTTTGCCCTTTGGGCTTATCGGACTAGCATTCACACCTCCACTAATGCCACCCCATTCTCTTTGGTATATGGTACCGAGGCTATCTTGCCTCTCGAAATACAAATACCCTCCCTAAGAATATCTCTTCAGGATATTCTCACCAATGATGATTTCCGCCAAGAGCGGTTAGCCCAATTGGAGATTCTTGACGAGTGTCGTCTTACAGCTCTTGACCACCTTCAAATCTATCAAAAACGCATCAAGTGTGCTTATGATAAGCGACTCCATGAGCGTACCTTTAAGGTTGGTGATCTTGTCCTCAAAGAGAATCAGCATGTAACCAAACTAGAAAAGAGCAAACGTGGAAAATTTGCTCCTAATTGGATTGGGCCCTACATTATCACTCATACTTATGGATCAGGCACTTACCGTTTAGCTTCGCTTAATGGTAAACCTGAGCCTAAACCCCTTAATTCCTTGCATCTTCGACCATTCTACTGTTGAATTTAGTGTTATATCACTTCTTATCTACCTTGTGCTCGTCCCTTGAGCTCATTTACTACCTCATACATTTTTGTTCCATGCATCTCAAAATAGAATCAAGCTCACGTGGTTTGGTCATTACCTCCTCTTAAAGATGCCTTCCCCTTTTTAGTCTGGTCCATGACTTAAAAGTATCAAAATAACATGTTCTCAATTATACACTTATGGGATATTCTTGAGTCAAACTTCCTACAAAACTAGATACTTCATGCCAAACGGACATCTAGACCTCTAAGTTATACATAGACTGCTCCCTCGAAGGATAGCTATGTGCAAAGTGACTTCTGCTATTATAAATAGACTGCTCCCCCAAAGGACAGCTATACACAAAAACTACATCTGCTACTATAAATAGACTGCTCCCTTGAAGGATAGCTATACAAAGTCAGCCTTTATCAGAAGCTTCTCGTATTGATCAGCTTCGTGAAGACCTCAAGAACAACAAAATACATATCCCCTATGGACTTCCCGCATTAATCAGTCTATATCCAGAAAATTAAAAACAGTATTCCAAAGCACTTTTGAGTCATGGACTTGTCTATTTAGGTTTGGTTCTCTTTCGTCAGAATAATCACCTTATAATAAGTTCTCTTCACCCCAGCTATACTAGCCACCTCACCTCACCATTCGTCAACACAAAAAAACTCAAGGGACCTAACGTATATCTAATATATTGTGATAATACGACTCTTTTGGTCTACCTAGTTTAATTACTTAATTAATGTTTAGTAAAAACTAGGGATTCAAGCCCAATCCTATGTTAATATACGGGGTATTTGTATTAGTTATTCAGGGTCATGAAATCATGGGCAACGATATCTAATATCATATCTCAATTTCAACATCGAATGTACTAGGAAATATGTAAGTATTACCTGTAATCATTTTTGGACATGGTTCACTTCTATCATTAGGTAAGCAAAACTGTTCATTTCACTTATACCTCCAGGAACATGACCAATCCCTTACTAGACCCCAGAGAACATTTACCCTACTAGATATCAATATATGTGACCAGGCCAACAACTTGCCTAACTAGAACCAAATTGCCTGAATTCACCTGAAAAAGGTCCTAAGGGATACATACATCGTGTCACAAGGCCCCTCCTTGCTATATGCAATGGAGAAAAATGAAGGCAGCACTTAGTTGACATAGTGCTTGAACCAAGGATAGTCTAGAACATCCCCTACCTGTAGAGATATAATGTGTGGTCATAAATAAGAAGAACTATTTGGAGAATTTCAAACATAGAATAAAAATAAGGGTTAAAGCTATTTCAAAGACAAAACATTCATAAATGACAAGGATTCTTATTATTATCAATGAACTCAAATGCAACATAGATAATATAATTTTATTGGGCCATGTTAGGAACAAATAAATCTTAGCTACTATTATCGACGATTATTGGATAGAAAAGGATCCTGTCAAAAATTCTTATCAAATGTTGTGGGATTCACTAAGACCCTATGTGCCTACCTCACTAAGAAAAACAAAGTGATCGTGATCGTTGATGCCACTCACTTGGCCACTCCATCCTGGAAGAAAAAGCCAAAAAACTATTGGGTGCATAGAGGCCACTAAATTCAACCTACAAACATGCAAGGGAAGATAATAACAAAAGACCTCTTCGTGTGGAGAAAGTGTGGCATATTAGTCTCTGCAATATTGACCCTACAACAGCTAGACCACCCCGTTGTCTCAAGAACCCCACGTATCATGGAGTTGGTGAACTATAATGATTCAGATGTGTTTTTCATTTCAAAATGCAATCCCCATCAATGCTATTCATAGTCAGGACTGAGTCACGTAGACTACCAAATCGCAGGTTTGTCAATACTCTCACCATAATCTATAGGCATCTGTAGACTACCTGCATCAATTACCCTGTAAATGGCTGCTATGTCTTATGGTCCCTTCTGAAGGTGTTGGCAAGGGAAGAGAGAATGCTACATTGGGGGCCATCCCTCATGTATGGTCTATAAGCAATAGGTAGATCCTATAAAAAAATCCAGATGACTAGTCACAAGAAAGCCACTCAATGTAGTAAGAATCCTGTCATACTCACCTGGCCTGTGCCCTGCGATCCACCTCAATCGCTTTACACCCCTGAATGTCCTGAGCTATGGTGTTGAGTCACCATATAGTTCCCGTAAGGTCTCCAACATTTATCTGCAAATCGTCACCATCTCCCATACCTACATGTAATACTCAATGTAATCTATCACGGCTAGGAGGATCTCAGGTATTGTTATGTCTAGACCAATCGACTCGTAATCCCAATTCTATGTTTCATATATTAGTGTCTCCCTTGACTGGAATTATCAAATTTCTAGATGCAGCCAATCTATCGCACACAATTAATTTGCACAATACAGGCCCAAAAAATCAATACACTACCTATGAAGACAACCAAACATGTGGGAAACTAGTGTACTTTAAATACAGGTAGACACTAAACCCCTATATAGACTCTTCTATATATGCAAGGTGCCCAGTGTAGACAGTACACGACTCCATTCTATCATTTCCCAATATATCACTCATTAATTGCATGATGGGGTTATATGACCCCTAAACCCCTTGAAAATACATAAGCACCCGAAGCCACTACTTGTTTAATACCACTGCCATACATGGATATAATAAAGGAAATGTGTTGCAGACATTGAAATCATGGAATTGATTGTCAAACCTCACTATGTCAAATCTCATGTAGGTGCACCACAATACTGTTGTTATTGCTCCCCGCCCCGCGCTAGGTAATGCTTGATACACTAGGTCTTCCTACAATTGGAAGCCTAAACAATTCTACACACATCTTCCAAGGCTACACCGTCAACTCCTCGATTTTAGGTCAGATCAGAAGGCTAAAATAAAAACACAAGAAATATGCCACTACACAGTCAATAGATCAATCACCAAGGGCAAAAAAAATCCCATGATTTCCCATGCTAGTTCATGAATAATAGCGGATTCCACTTAAACAGATGACACGGTTTTATCAAGGAAAAAAATCAGCTGGTGTTACATCCGCTCGAATTCGTGACAACAAATATGGGCACCAAGATGTATCATTCAAGTCCTGAACCCTGACCTGGTACATTTGCATACAGGTCAATAATGATGGACACAACCATTAAATAAATCAAATCCCCAAGTGATTAAAGTCAGATGACTGGAAATTCCTAGATTGGACCGGTATCGCCTATAGATATCTCATACCGGTTATCTCTAATCGATATCGGTCACTGTCAATCCTATACTCCCTCCTTAAAACATACCACCAAGGGATAATTATTTTACTAGGTTATTGGGTGTGTCAAAATTAGAAAAATAAGTTCCAATCACCCTGCTTGCAAAAGAAAAGAAGGATTGAGGTCTAGTCCATTCAGACCCTAGTACAACTTTTTACCGGTAAGAGAAGAAAGTGCTACTCTCTTACCTTTGGGGAGCCTATTAATCAAAACATAGTAAGGGACTCAATAATGCATGAGGAAACAGAAAACCTCACATCATGTAACTACATAAAAAAGTGGAGAAATGTCTTCCCTCTCATGAGAGAGTACAAGATGTTTCAGAAGAGATAGAAGACATGTTCATAGAAAATGCTTCAAATATCACATTGATTACACCTTCTACCTACTTAATCTCAGCCCACACTCACTGTGACTTGTCTCCTTCATAAATAGTAACAAGGGATGGAATTATTTCATGCAATTACCAATATAATTAGATGAAACAGTTTCACATTTGCATAATAAACTTGGAGAAACCATGACAACTAGAAAATGTAGAATACCTGTAGCAACATGAGGAAGCATGAAAAAAGGAACCCATGATGCCATCACAGATGAAGTAACAATAATTGCACAGAAATAACCGTAGATATATAATTACATAGAGCGATAATAGGTCCTTAATCTACCAACGTCGGAGAAGGAACCGAGATCGAAGTGCACAGGAGTGGGAAGATGAATTAAGAAAAGGTGGAAATAGATTAGGCTAAGGCACAATTTTTGAGGCACCCACCTATAGTTTCCTGAAATATACAATAAGATTATCAGGATATGAGGCAAAAAAATCACATCAGATATATCATCACAATAAGAAGTCAACATAAAAGACCAAAAAAGAAGAAGAGGAGAAGGAAAAACATGAAGAAGAGAGAAAAGAGAGAGAGGAATATCAACATCAAACCCATCAAGAAGATGAAGACAATTTGGAAAGAATAAGAGAAGATCTATAAAAATTAAAAAAAGATGAATTAATGAAATAGAAGTAAGAAAAAAAGTCCAAGGAGGCACAACACAATATGGAGGCCACAAGGAAAGAATAAGTAGAAGCTCAAAAAGTCACAAAGAAGAGTGAAGATACTATGAACTTTCCACCTACAAAGGGGGCCTATGTCATCTCAAAATAATACAAAGCTAGCTTGCAGGCCACTATCACTGTAACTAATAAAAACTCGACTCGTAAAAGTAGGAACATACACCATGTCAAAGAAGCTAGTAGAAGAAGAAACTAATGAAGGCCGGTATAAAAAAAACAACCTGTACATGGTCTAGCATGATAAAAAATACCAACATGAATGATGTAAGTTAGTAATATCTGGGCACCCATGCCTCGTATGTTACATTCCCCCAGCTCACTTAGACAAGTGTGTAAGATATAATCGCAAAATCACAATTAACACAATCTGATGTTCCATTTGGATAAATCTCATAGTCTGCAACCATAACCCTGAACCCCCTCTCCCCTGCCGGTCACTAAAATGCTAGACATTGGGGTAACCACACTACATTTTCATTGGAAAAAATAAAATTTTGAATAGGCACCCCTGTAATCTAAAAGATCCGAAAGGTCTCGAAAACAATTGCGCCACATTATGGCTGATAGTCAGCCCCGATACCATCATGCAAATCAAGATAATACCGAGCCTCCGATTTTTTTTTAAGTATGTTGGTAGGAAAGATGGTGGACAATTGGAATGATAATGAGGCTGATCCCCCGAATAAAATATATGAACAAGTATCCAATGCAAAAAAGGAATTCAAAGATGTGCCTGTTGATGGCTACAAGAATATGTTACCATATTATAGAAGGCCAAAGGTCAAGCTAAACAATTGAAATTTTAACTTTTGGATTGGAAAATGCACCTACTAGATATCATGGTAGAAAATAAAAATGATATAGACATAGGAAGTACATCCAAGAATAAATGATAACAAGGACTAATGTAACATTCCCCAAATTAGTACATTAGAACAAGTAAAAAAAAAAAATTTGATACATGTTTCCTAGTTCTAAATACATAATTTAGAACTCACAAATCAAAACAACCATTCTTATAACAGATAACCATATGCAGCTGTAATGACTCAAAGTGCACCACCGATCTATTCATTCCATGACTCGGTGATCTTTCAATCTATTCATGTGTATTCACAAAGTTGGCGTTTTTACTTTAACTCAATCACTTTTGCGGTTCTCTTCCCTAATCTAGGATTTCAGAATGATCTGTCCAAGGGAACCTATCTGAATAATCATTACCATTATTCATCGACATCTCCTCCCTTAGACTAGGTGACTTAGGACTTAACGCAATCAATAGCTTGCGATACTTTGGCCAAAGTTTTGAAACATACTGCTTCATGTCTCTTATTCCTTGACGGCATACTCGTCAATCTGGAATATGTCCTCCACCCTATCTCCAATGTTATATAGAATGTCCCATAATGAATTCTGTCAGTCCCTCCTATCCCCCAAGATCATTCACTCAGGAAATGGATTAATAACATGACAACGTTATAAGGATGCTCTTGAGGACTAGGGATAAGCTGACATACTGGATAAACCCTAGTTAACCCAGTATGTCAATGATACCCCAAAGTCTCCAAGGGCATCCTCATAACATGACCATGTTCCTAACCAGATCCCGGAGTAAAACTTGTTCGAGTTTAAGGCGTAAATCTTAACGATCAATGCAAAGGATGTCGCCATAAGCCACCTGCATTGTTGTATCCTCGAGAAGATCCTAATCTTCTCGAGGGTACAACCCTGCAGTCGACATGTGCCGTTACATCCTACAAAACCACCTCGAGATAGATCTACTTATCCTAAAAATTGTTACATACGTTGAGTTGAAATTATACTTTAAGACTCTCCCTTTCCGATTAGTCTTATCCCAATCTCCTGGGATCCTCATCATTAGAGTTGACCTTACTTAATTAAGATCCATTTCACAGAGAGAAATTAATAAGATTTGAGATCTCATCAAGGAGTTCCTTTAATATCACCATAAAATCTAAATCAACGAAAATGGGCAGTTACTCCCTAAGTCTCCTCTTACATGAGATTGATAACCATATACCCTTTTTAGGTTTTAAATCGGTTCTTCCAAAACTGTATTTATATCATGCTTATTTGTATTAAGATATAGTAATTTTAGAATCCATTTAATAACATTGTCTTGACTTAGATCAAGAGTTAGGAGTTAATAAATTTACTCTTCAGCTTGTTCAGCTTCCTGCTTAAGGTTTAATTTAACCTTAGCTTCCCGAAGAATAGTGGGCTAAATTTTCTAATTTAGCCTGTATATAAAACATAGTAGAAATACCAAACAATTTACAAGTATCCAACCACATAATCTTTACAAGGCTTATTTACAGATAATCACTAATAACTCTCCAAGGTATAAAAATAATAAAAATGCACTTACAAATCATTCGAACCATAGAAGTTCAAACTCATCAAGATAAAAATGCAGCCACATAAGTAACAAATCCCCTATTTCCATTCATTTCAGAAGCTAATCAATTACAATTTATGCATCCAGCATATTTGATACAATACACAACAGCAAGAGAACAACTTTCCTCAGTGTAGTACATTTAGAGGATCAAGTTGGAATTCATCATAAAACCAAATTAAACAATCTGAACATCATATCAGATCTGCGTGCCTTTACCACTTATGGACAACCATCTGCAAAAAATTGTCAACACGGGTCAGTTTGATGAACTGAGCATGATAAGCACTAACTCTTAAAACAATTGCAATCCACCAACTATTTTCATTAAACAACCTGTTCAAATGAGATCATTTCACCAAACAAGTAAACATATTTCATCAAAACGTTAGTGACCAAGAAGACAAATACATCTAAGCAACTATCAATCTGAATCCCAAGGACAGCAACATCAGACGGACTAATATATTCAACATAATAAATAAATATCATAACCTTTCATGATTCCATCATCATGTTAGAACAATTCCAAAAGTTAGATAAAAATTATATCAACCTATACTTTACAACAGAAGAGAAATAAAATGAATCATACATATTTCCCTCAGAACTAGCTCATGACTGTACCATCTCTCCCAGAGCAAACAATTCACCTTAAACACAAGAAAATAAATTAGACGAGACCACCAGAAGCATCACAGTTTGGTTAAAATTTAAATTAAACAATATCCTGTAGCTTACTAGTAGTACAACAGCTCTCGCGCAAAGGCAGTGATGAGTATTCTATCCTAAATAGACTCCACATAACCTTCCATATTATTATAGGAACGAGAAAATAGCTAGCACAATCACTTGTCAAGGCACAAATGTTAACTCTTTATCTTAGTCAAGCACAAGACAAGAAAACCTCAACAAAGACGTAATCACACACAAACACGACAACAATCCCTCTCAGCAACATACAGCTCATTCTAATCCCTACTAACACTGTAAGGCTTTAGATCCAAGATCGAAATCAAAATAACTTCTCTTTTATCGCAGTCAACAAGAGACTCATTAACATTAAAGCAAATGATGTTTCCCTATGACTATGCAGAGATATTCATATGAAATCTACGCAACATGCACAGCCTCATTTAACTGGAATTATTCAGAAAGGAAACATAACATACCGTATTCACATCTAAACTCATTCAGAGGTTGAAAAGTATGGTATTCACGGCCCACTTCTATAGAGGCCAAGATACATGATATCTATATATAATTAAGGAGTCCAACAGAGCCAAAAATAATAAGTGTTCATAATCAAGCTTATATAGAAGCAGAAACACTGGTTACCTATCAAGGATTTCAACTGAATCCAAACAACAGTATTCACGATAAATCTTCTACAGAAACCGATGTACAAGATAAATATAAGTTAAGGATTCCAACCATGCCAACAATGGTAAATATTCACAATCAGGCTTATACAGAAGCTAAATACTGATTTCGTAATAAGGAATCCAACTGAGCCTCTACAACAATATTCGCTCAAGCTTACACAGATAGGAAACGTAAAAAGTACACCAACTGAGTCTGTACCAAAGTTTCATTGCTAAACGAAGGTATTCATTACAAGATAACAGAAGTCATAATACCAGTTACCCCTCCAGGACTCTGACATAATCAAACTACCAGTATTCACATACATGGCTTCTACAGTAGTCCTTAATATACATACCATTCCTGTTAGGAAATTAATATTTACATGAGTATTTACTAGATGATATTTATGATGTGATGAATATTATGGCTAGGTTGTTATATTATTGTTTTATAACAATAATGTTATTATAAAGTGATTATACGTGAATTGTGGTGGTTGTAACCACACTCGTATATAGGAGTTAGGTGAGATATTTGTGGAGGAGGTTTTCCTTAGATATAGGAGCTACCTCTCCTATATTATTGTAACTCTTCTAATCATAATTGATGAAGTACGTTTGTATATTCTATGGTGCATTCTTAACCAAACATTATATTTGGTATCAGAGCATATTTGATCCTTTGCATACTCAATGGAGTTCTGAAATTATTGGCATGATGTTTCTGTCAGGCGAGAGGTGACTCGAGGATTTGTACGATGGTCAAATACCATTAGATTACAGTCCTTCCACCATTAGTTTTTTCACGTTGAATATTAACAGCCTGCTCAAGATATATTGGCCATATCATATATGTATCATCATGCTTGAGCCAGTACTTGCAGGTTGTAGACGTATGCACACGTGGGTTGATTGTGTTTAATGATATAGATGGTAGACCAGAGCATCTTATCAATCGGTCTACAACTATATTCACTCGATTCAAGCCTGCATACACGTGGAATCATGGAAAATTTGTCTGATTTGTCTGCTTCAAACCTACAATTTCAACGTTGTTGACCATTTGTTGTGCTATTGGAAAAAGAAAACTGTAGAGTTTGATACAACATCATTTATGTGTGATATCTTCAACACATTCTTGTGCCTGTTAACAACTCTGGTAAATTTTAGCGTGGTAGCTAAGATTCCTCTTGGCACGATCTATAGCATCTCTCCCAGCTTGATGGCATCAGATCCACATTAAACATCTGCCTATTTTTGAGCCGGAAATCCAAAAGAGAGAATTAGTTTTGATTGGCATATGAATCCACTAATCTTCACAGATTTCTAATCAAGTCTGCTTCTGAAAATCGTGCAAAGTCGTGGCGCTAGAAACAAAGATCAAAGGAACTCCACGTGTCGGCATGCATGAAAGTCAAACCTACAATTTGTATGTGTCTGTGTGTGTGGCTATCCAGATCTACCCTCTTGGGAGTCTTCAAACGGCTTATCATCTTGCCAGGTAGTAAAAGCTCTCACCTCATACATGGCAGAGGCTTCCTCTGATATCAACACACAGAGTTCGCAGAGTTTTTTTTTTTGGAACGTACGAAGTTTCGTTTGTATTACCACTGTCATGCAGCCTATTCAACGGTATAGTGATCTTCACATTGTTGTAATTGTTGTGTACATAGATCTGAATAGAATTAAGTGACTGATACAAATAGGACTACATGAGGGATATATCATAGATTGGGTCCATAGTTATTATTTGTGTCTAGAAAGTAATCAAATATTACTTTCTAAGGTAATGGTTTATCTCACTGAGTGTCATTAAAATTGGGTCAAATTTTATTTTCTTATCCTTAGCATTGAGTTGTGTTAGTCAAAAGTCATATGTGAGTGTGTGAGATTCTATTCGAAATTTGAGTCATTTTGTTATTTTATTTGTATATGTCAAAATTTTAATTATTTGTAAAAAAAAAGGGGTGCATTTTCGGTTGTATCCGACACCTATTTTTTAATTTGTGAAGCGTCATAATGGATAAGTTGAGTCACATTGAAAAATTTGAAGGTAAATATTTTCACACCTGGCAAGTACGAACTCAATTGTTCCTAATTAACAAAGACTTGTGGGATATTGTTGATGGAAAAGAGAAGAAACCGACAAATGCAGATGAAGCAGCAAAATGGGCAAGCAGAGATCGAAAGGCTAGAACGATTATTGGATTGGGTCTATAAAATTCCTATTTACATCATATAGACTTAAAAAATTCCTCTCACACAATTTGGGAGACATTGAACAAATTGTTTGGATCACAAGCTGGAAGTGCAGCAATATCTTTAAAACAGAGATTGTTCGGCCTCAAGATGGAAGAAGGCGATAACATGGTGGAACATATTAGTAAGTTTCGTTCTATTTGCAATCAACTAGCAGGAATAAGTGTAGATGTCCCTGATGATGATGCAAAAGCATTGTTACTCAATAACATGCCTCCATGCTATTCTAACATGGTCTTTACATTGAGTAAAATAAATCCAAGTTTAGAAGAACTTATTTCTTCTTTGTTAGATGAAGAAAAGAGAATCATGTTTGCGGAACCAGAGGAAAAAGCCCTATATGGTAAGAAACAAGATAAAAGAAGATCTAAATATTCTTTCAGACCTAGATCATCTTCTAAAGATTCAAAGAAGTGTCTCACTTGTTATTACTGCAGACAATCTGGCCACTTGTCCTCAAATTGCAAGAAAAGAGCACAAGACTTACTTGATGGAAAACTGCAAGATAATGCCATGGCTGCTGATGACGAAGGAGAAAATGAAGAGGAAGAAAATACCGCACATCAAAGTGATGAATATTTTATCTTCTAGATGATTTTTGACTAGAGGATGGAGGCACAGGAGGCTGGAGGTCAGACAGCGACCTCTCGTCAGTCACCAACGACGGGGCCGCACAGAATGATTTGGTGGCACAAGTGTGTTGTGTGCAGTATGATTTCAGAGTTCCTGTTGTGTGTTGAATAAGTGAAATGTTCACATTGAGGGGGGAACATGATCAGCATGATCCAATGTTCCATTTTTCAGTTGAGTATGTGGCTTTTCCTATTTCCCCAAATGAAAAAAAACATAGTACAAAACAAATAACACAGTGAAATGCAGCATCATGAGGCTTGATGAGGTAGAACAGTCAGATGTGTTCCTGTTCGTACCTAGGTTTGTGGTTAGCCTCTTGAAAACCATTGAAGGCAATTCAGATGTGTTCCTTCTTGAGTTCCCACACTGCTAGGTCAGATGTGTTCCCTAGAGTGACTGGTTGATAAGCAGATGATTCTTGAGTGTGTTCCCATCCTCGTCGGTCAGATGTGTTCCTGACAGTGCTTGGTCGATAAGAAGTTGATGTGTTCCTTCTTCTACCTTCAGTTCGAGTGTGTGCCAAGATCATGAGCACGCAGAGGCGGTAGGCTGCAAAGGAAGTGTGAAAGTTCTTTTGTTACCATGTAAACATTAAGGGGGGGAATGTTAGGAAATTAATATTTACATGAGTATTTACTAGATGATATTTATGATGTGATGAATATTATGGCGAGGTTGTTATATTATTGTTTTGTAACAATAATGTTATTATAAAGTGATTATACGTGAATTGTGGCGGTTGTAACCACAGTCGTATATAAGAGTTAGGTGAGATATTTATGGAGGAGGTTTTCCTTAGATATAGGAGCTACCTCTCCTATATTATTGTAACTCTTCTAATCATAATTGATGAAGTACGTTTGTATATTCTATGGTGCATTCTTAACCAAACATTATAATTCCATGGACTCCATAGAGTCATTTTGTATATAAATAAATATATTGCAAACTATTAATGGGTTGAATCCCATAATCGCAACACAAGGGGGGGGAACAACTTCTACAAGGTCGCATTGAAATACTGTAAAAACAGCAAGTTATCCGCTCACAAATAACTTTAAGTATCATAGGGAAACCCAACAAGATTCAGTAACCACCACCTATAATAACCACGACAGAACTTACAAAGAAGTCGAATTATACTGAACATTTAAACAAAAGTCCAACAGTATCCTTTCCGACAAGTATCAACAACAAGTATCAACTGTAGCCTGAACCCAACAAGAAAACAATTCATGGGCTCTCAAAGAGTAGGTTTAGTATACCTTCTTGCATGCATTTCACAAACTTTATCCGGAATGCAAAACACAACGAAATAGTGCAACAGTTCAAAACACAATACACACCCATCAAGGGTTAAATTGAAAAAAATCGAACCAACAAGAAGATACAGTAATAAAATCACACAAAGCTACCATAAAAACCATCTGAATCCAAAAATCATCTGAACAGAGTTGTTCTAATGAAATCATTTGAAAGAGAGCAAGATTTTAAAGGTTAGGGCCTAACATGCCTGGTTATTTGCTTAAAAATCCAAAGAAGACCACTGAAAGAGCTCGAGCCTTCTCCTCTTTTTCCAAGTTAGATTCACCAACAAAAATTTGTTATTTCCATGACTTATAAATTTTCCTTGCCAGAGGAAAAGAGTGAGTTACACTCATATTTGCCATGCAACTCCAAGAAGACTGGTGCGAAGAACCAGTGATCAGACAGAGGGGAAAACCGGAGCGCATGAAAAACCAAAACAAACTACTAGTTTTCCATTTTGCATGCCTTCCCGTGAAACCCCGAGCTCGAAGACGGAGCTCATTAATTGCATTTAATCCAAATTTTCCTGCTCAATCTCCATTACCACCGTCCGCCATATTTGGCGATGGACAAATGAAATTCAAAGACCATATCTAACTTTGGCGACTCTGCCACGTCGGCTCTTGCTAGCCGTTTAAAACTTCTACCAAATTACCTTTCCTCGATGCTTATCCCTCCATTTAATGCCATAGAAACTGCCGCCCATGGCTCGCACCCTTTCCATAGGTCCCCTTTCTTCCTTGTTCATTAGTTAGGTTAGTAACATAGGTTAGGATTTAAGATGCGACTTAGTCTAACCTCCATAGCACAAAGTTACTAACTTAGAAGATTTAGCTTATAGCTTAGGCCTAGGTTAGATTAACACTAATATAACCCATAGATCATAGTTTAGTTTTAGGTTACTAACCTTAATAAATCTAGTTTAGGTCTAACATTTAAAATTCTCAGAAAAAGAACCTACAACATACATTCACGAATAGGATTCACTCCTGCACTGCCAATAGGCTAGTGAATTAAATGTATCTGAATTATTACCTAGTCCACGATCAAAACCTTCCTGATATTACAATATCCGGAACCAATTCATTTAACATGATCAGCCTGAGTTAGACTCCGGAAAAGTTTATTCAACGCATTTAGACCTTACAACCTGCGAAAGGTCTATAATTTTAGTTCATCCCAAATAAACTTAAAGCATTATTTGGATCAATGCCATTGATCCAAGGCTGGGTCTTATAGATGGATAACTCCATAATTCATTCCGAGATCAGATTAAACTCAGGTGTAAAATGAAAGAATTAAAAGAGTCCAATTATATTCCGACTCAGTCAAAGATCTGCAATTTCAAAGAAGATACAGTCCATATCAAGCATGACTTCTCAATCAAAGGAACACATCCTTTTTACAAAATAAATCACATATCAACACTTGTATGCTCAGGAGGAAGTAACAACAGTTCAGGGTGTTACATGCTTCCCTCCTAAAAGATTCATCGTCCTGATGATTAAATATTCAATTAACCTTTAGGTCAACCAATTTATTAGTTCACAAAACAATGCGACTATTTTCCAACTTAAATAGTTCCAGAAATCAATGTCACAACACATTTTATTCAGCCTGAATAATGTTTGCCTCCATCTGGCTTTCATATAAACTTAAAAAAAAATAAGTTCATAAAAGAAATGTTTTGTCAACAGATTTCATTCTGTTGAAAAAGAGAAGGAAAAGCAATTTTCATCTCTTCCAGATTTTCCCAAGTTGCACTTTCTTCGTTAAACTGGTCCCACTGGACCTTACATTGTTGTATTTCACGATTTCTCAAATGCAATTGGTCGAGTTTCCAGCACTCGTGTGGGTTTAACCACGATTATTCCTGGGTCTTGGACCTGCAAGGAATTCCAATTTAAAACATGTGACAGATCTGAAACGTATTTCTTAAGCAAAGAAATATGGAAAACATCATGCATGCGAGATAAAGCAGGTGGTAATGCTAAACGATAAGCTACAGGATTGATTATTTCGACAATTTCGAAAGGTCCCACGAATCGAGGTGACAACTTGGCAGCCTTGCCAAAAGTTATAGAACTCTTTCTGGGTTTAACACGAAGAAAAACCTTCTCACCAAGCTCAAACCTTCGATCAACCCGCTTAAGGTCAGCATAGCTCTTCTGCCTATCCGCTGCTTCCTTTAATCGTTCACGAATCAGCTAAACTTGCTGTTCCATTTCTGTGAGAATCTCTGGTCCAATTACCACTCTATCCTAAACACTATCCCAGCTAACAGGAGTTCTGCACTTTCTTCCATAAAGTGCTTCAAATGGTGCCATTTTAAGAGATGAGTGATAAGTGTTGTTGTATGCAAACTCAACTAATGGAAGATACTCTTCCCATTTATACTGTTGATCCATGCAATACATTCACAACATGTCCTCCAACACTTGATTTACCCTCTCAGTTTGTCCATCCGTTTCCGGATGATATGCAGAACTGAAGTTTAGTTTCGTTCCAAGAGCTGTGTTAAGCGTTTGCCAAAATCTTGACGTCATTCTTGGATCCCTGTCAGATATAATCAATTCTGGTACACCATGTAATCTAAAAATTTCATGTACGAATCTTTTGGCCAGCACTGGTGAATCATCCTTTAGATTTCCAGCGATGAAATGAGCTACCTTAGTCAGTTTATCTACAACTACCAGGATAACATCATGTTTATTCCTGGACATGGGTAATCCTTGTACAAAGTCCATGGTTATTACTTGCCATTTGTACTGCGGTATGCTATGAGGATATAATAGTCCAGCAGGGTGCATATGTTCTGCCTTAACCCGCTGACACTCCAAACAATGAGTCACAAAATTAATGACATCCTTTTTCATACCTTTCCAAAAGTATTGTTGTTTCAGATCAGCAAGCATTTTTGTGATACCCGGGTGTCCAGAGAAAGGTGAATTATGAAATTCAACTAACAACTTCTTTCTCAAATCATTCAGCATAGGTACATATACTCTGTTTTCATAACGCAAGATTCCTTCATCATCAAAATGAAAACCTTTATACCTTTCATCATTAGGTTCTGCAGCAAGCGCTGCTTTTACTTGCTGAAAGTAAATATCAGATTCTGAGGCACTTTTTACCTCATCCTTAAACTGAGTTCTTAATGTTATAAGAGCAGAAATGTGCCTCCTATGACTTAGAGCATCAGCTACTCTATTCTCCTTCCCTTTGATGTAGCTAATATCAAAATCATATTGTGATAAAAATTCTAACCACCTTCTCTGTCTAGCATTAAGATTAGGCTGAGTGAAAATATATTTCAGTCCTAAGTGATCAGTTTTCAACTCAAAAGGTTTCCCAAGTAAATAGTGTCTCCAGACTTGAAGTGCATGAACAATGGCAGCAAGCTCCAAATCATGAGGAGCATAATTCAGCTCATGTAATTTAAGTTTTCTACTTTCATATGCTATGACTTGATCATTTTGTAGCAAAACACCTCCAAGGCCTTCCCCAGAAGCATCCGTTACAATAGTAAAACTCCCATTAGGGTCTGGTACAGCTAATATAGGTGCAGAAGTCAACTGGCCTTTCAAACTTTTGAAATCCACTTCGCACTTATCATTCCATATGAATTTCTTATCCTTCTTCTGCAATGAAGTTATTGGTGCAGCTACTTTAGAAAAATCCTTAACAAATTTTCTATAGTAACCAACAAGACCCATGAAGCTTCTTACTTCGTGCACATTCTTTGGTGCAGGCCACTCAGTTATTGCCACTATTTTTAAAGGATCTACAGCAATTCCTTCTTTACTTATGACATGACCCAAATAGTGAACTTCTGAATCAAAGAAAGAACATTTGGATAACTTACCATACAACTTTCTTTTTCTCAAAATTCCCAAAACTATCTTCAAATGCTCATTGTGCTCCTCAACGCTTTTGGAATAAATGAGAATATCATCCAAGAATACAAGTACAAACTTGTCCAGATATTCTTGAAAAATATTGTTCATTAAGTTCATAAAGGCTGCGGGTGCATTAGTTAATCCAAAGGGTAGAACCGTGAATTCATAATGTCCGTACCTTGTTCGAAAGATGTATTTTATGAATATCTTCTTCTCTAATCCTTAACTGATGATAACCAGATCAAAGATCTATCTTAGAATAAACCGCTGCCCCATGCATCTGATCAAATAGATCGTCGATCCTTGGAAGTGGATATCTGTTCTTGATTGTTGCTTTGTTCAACATTCGATAGTCGATACACAGCCTAAGTGTTCCATCCTTCTTTTTCACAAATATTACGGGTGCTCCCCAAGGTGAAACACTTGGTCTAATCAAACCTTTAGACAAAATTTCTTGCAACTGTGCCTTAAGCTCGACTAACTCTATAGTAGTCATCCGATAAGGTGCTTTGGAAATAGGTTTTGTTCCTGGTTTGATTTCGATGGTGAAGTCAAATTCCCTCTTAGGTGGTAACCCTGGTAATTCCTTAGGAAAAACATCCCTGAAACTTTGTAACAGAGGAAATCGTTTCATGTAATCACCATCTTCTTCTAAAAATTTAGATATCTTTATTGCATAAAGGGTACATCCTTTGTTTTTAGCCTTTTTAAGCTGCATAGCTGACAGTTTTCTAACTGAAATTTCCAGTTTCACACCTTGAATCTCTTCTGCTTCCAGCTGATCATCTAAACATTTTATGTTCTTTTCATAGCAGTCTACCTTTGCTTTATGGTCAGCTAACCAATTGACACCGATGACAATGTCATATGATCCCAAAGGTGTAACATAGAGGTCAACTTCCGTGGAGAAATTAGGTAAGTCAAGGACTTCCCCAAAAAGACACATACTCACTGTATGAACAGAGTTATTACCATACTGTACAGTCCAAGATTTATCCATTTTTCCAGCTTTTCTCTTAAGTTTAGAAACAAGTTTATTAGAAATGAAACATTCAGTAGCTCCTGTATCAAAAAGAATAGTGACAGGTATGCCAAATAACTTACCCGGAACTTCTATAGGTGTCACTTGCTTTTCAGCTTGCTTGTCTGCTACTGCAGCATGTATCTTATGCTACTGATTACGATCATCCTTCTTCAAAGGGCACTGATTTGTGTAGTGGTCTTTGCCACAATTGTAGCAGCCTCCTACAGGTCCCTTTTTAGGCTCAAAATTGCCTCCAGCCTTGTAATTGTCACGTTGTCCTCCATAGGGCTTCTGCCCATTGTTATAATTTTTGGCAAAATTATCCCTTACATTTCCAGCAGGCTTAGTTGCCACTGCTTTCTTACTATTATCCCCTGGAAACTTACTTTTGTTTCCAAACTTTTTCCATGGTCCCTTTTTGGGTGCAAGAGAGGTTGAAGAAGGGTTTGCAGTCTTCTTCCGCACTTCCTCCTTATGAGCAGAAATAGCCTTTAATTTTTGTTCTTGTCTTATGGCCTTTTCAAAAACTCCTTCCATAGTGGTTGGACTGTGAACATCGACCTCTCCCCCTATCACGGGATTCAATCCCATGATGAATTTCCGTATTCTGAACTTCTCGTCAGTTTGATACTGCGGTACATACTTGAGGAGTTTTGTAAACCACTCCCAGTATTCAGTTACCGTTAGCTTCCCTTGAGCTAAGTTCTGGAATTCTGTCATTTTCTGATCATAGAAAAGTTGTGGCAGCCAACGTTGCCTAAAATAGCCTTTAAATTGATCCCAAGTAATATTGGTCTCATCAATATTTAGCTCTGCTTTACGGCTATCCCACCACGAAGATGCTTCATGGGAAAGCTGATAGGCTCCCCAAATAGCTTTGGTTTCCTCAGAGAAGTTTCTTATTGCAAAGTACTTCTCCATTTCATTGAGCCAGTTCTCAGCTCCATCTCCTAATGTGGTGCCATCATACTTAGGTGGACTTATCCTTTTTATATCATTAGTGAGTTCTGCTGCCAACCTGGCCTTTTTGTTTTCTGGTTGGACAGGTGCATTCCCAGCATTAACATCAACACCCATATCGGGGTTGTCCTCAGGAGGTTGCTGATTGTTATTACTAGCTTCTTCATCCTCCTCATTTCCCATCACTTGTTGTTCAAGTACAGCTAAACGATCTCTTGTGTCCAACAGGGCAGCAAGGATCTCATCAAGTTTTTGGGTTGTTGCCGCCCCTCCTTTAGGTGGAGCATTATTCGCAACGTTCCCTCTTGTTCTAACCATTTTTTGTTACAAGAAAATTCAGGTTTTCATCAGATTATGGACACAATAGGTCCAAGAGCTGCAACCTTCAGCTCTGATACCAAGATGTAACATCCTCATTTTATGCATTAGAACAAGTCAATTTTTTTTTTCTTTTTAAATGCTTCCTGGTTCTAAATACATAATTTAGAACTCACAAATCAAGCAACCATTCTTATAACAGATAACCATATGCAGCTGTAATGACTCAGAGTACCTCCGATCTATTCATTCCATGACTCGGTAATCTACCGATCTATTCATGTGTATTAAGAGTTGGCGTTTTCACTTTAACACAATACTCTTGCGGTTCTCTTCCCTAATCTGGGATTTAGAATGCTCTGTCCAAGGAACCTATCTGAATAATTGTTACCATTATTCATCAGCATCTCATCCCTTAGACTAGGTGACTTAGGACAACGCAATCAGCAGCTTGCGATACTTTGGCCAAAGATTTGAAACATACTGCTTATGTCTCGTATTCCTTAATGGCATACTCGTCAATCTGGAATACGTCCTTCACCCCATTCCTATGTTATGTAGAATGTCTTATACTGACTTCTGTCAGTCCCTCCTATCCCAAGTTATTCACTCGAAAATGGATTAGTAAGGTGATAATGTTATATGGATGCTCCCGAGGACTAGGGATACGATGACATACTGGGTCAACCCTAGTTAAACCAGTGTGTCAAGATACCCCGAGTCTCCTAGGCAGCCTTATAACGTGACCACATTCCTAATCGGTCCCAGAGTAACTTGTTCGAGTTTAAGGTGTAAATCTTAATGATCAATGCAAAGGGTGTCGTCATAAGTCACCTGCATTATTGTATCTTCGAGAAGATCCTAATCTTCTCGAAGGTACAACCCTGCAGTTGACTTGTGCCGTCAACCTTTAAATCTTCCTCGAAAAGATCTACTTATTAAAAAGTGTTACATACGTTGAGTTAAATTATACCATAAGATGCTCCCTTTAAGGGTAGTCTTTCCCAATCCCTGGGTTCCTCACCTTAGAATGACCTTTCTTAATAAAACCCAATACACAAGAGAAGTTATTAAGACTAGAGGTCCCATCAAGGAGTTCATAGAATATACATAATTCTAAATCAACAAATTGGACAATTACTCCCATCCTTCACATGAGATTGCTAACCAAACCCTTTTTAGGTTTATATCAGTTCTCATAACTGAATTTATATCTTACTTAATAGTATCAAGATATAATGATTAAGAATCCAATTAAACGTTGACCTGGCTTAATCAAGACTAGGAATTAATAATTTAATTCAGCTTGTTTAGCATCCTGCTTAGGTTTATTTTTACCCTAGCTTCCAGAAAGACAGTGATCTAAATTTCAATTTAGCTTTAGATAGAACATACTAGAACTGCTAAACAATCATAAGTATTCAGTCACATATTCTTGCAAGCTTTACATTGATAATCACAAAAGTCTCCAAATTATACAATAATAACAATGCTCTTAAGATCATTTGAACCGAAGAAGGTCAAACTATCAAGATACGAATACAAACATATAAGTATCAAATATCTATTTCCATTCCTTTCAGAACTAATCAAATACATTTTATGCATTCAGCATACTTGATACAATACTCAACAGGAAAAAGAACATCTTTCCTCATATAGTACATTTAGAGAATCAAGCTGTAATTCATCATAAAACCAAATTAAACAATCTGAACATCCTATCAGATCTGTGTGCTTTTACCACTTACGGCAACCATCTGCAAAAATTGTCAACATGGGTCAGTTCGATGAACTGAGCATGATAAGCACTAACTCTTAAAACAATTGCAATCCACCAACTATTTTCATTAAACAACCTATTTAAATGAGATCATTTCACCAAACAAGTAAACATATTTCATCAAAACGTTAGTGACCAAGAAGACAAATACATCTAAACAACTATCCATCTGAATCCCAAGGACAACAACATCAGACGGACTAATATATTCAACATAATAAATGAATATCATAACCTTTCATGATTCCATCATCATGTTAGAACAATTCCAAAAGTTAGATAAAAATTATATCAACCTATACTTTACAACAGAAGAGAAATAAAATGAATCATACATATTTCCCTCAGAACTAGCTCATGACTGTACCGTCTCTCCAAGAGCAAAGCATTCACCTTAAACACAAGCAAATAAATCAGACGAGACCACCAGAAGCATCACAGTTTGGTTAAAATTTAAATTAAACAATATCCTGTAGCTTACTAGCAGTACAGCAGCTCTCGCGCCAAGGCAGTGATGAGTATTCTATCCTAAATAGACTCCACATAACCTTCCATATTATTATAGGAACGAGAAAATAGCTAGCGCAATCGCTTGTCAAGGCACAACTGTTAACTCTTTATCTCAGTCAAGCACAAGACAAGAAAACCTCAACAACAAAGACGTAATCACGCACAAACATGACAACAATCCCTCTCAGCAACATACAGCTCATTCTAATCCCTACTAACACTGTAAGGCTTTAGATCCAAGGTCAAAATCAAAAGAACTTCTCTTTTATCGCAGTCAACAAGAGACTCATTAACATTAAAGCAAATGATGTTTCCCTATGACTATGCAAAGATATTCATACGAAATCTACAGAACATGCACAGCCTCATTTAACTGGAATTATTTAGAAAGGAAACATAACAAACCGCGTTCACATCTAAACTCATTCAGAGGTTGAAAAGTATGGTATTCACGGCCCACTTCTACAGAGGCCAAGATACATGATATCTATATATAAATTAAGGAATCCAACAGAGCCAAAAATAATAAGTGTTCATAATCAAGCTTATATAGAAGCAGAAACACTGGTTACCTATCAAGGATTTCAACTGAATCCAAACAACAGTATTCACGATAAAGCTTCTACAGAAACCGATGTACAAGATAAATATAAGTTAAGGATTCCAACCGTGCCAACAATGGTAAATATTCACAATCAAGCTTATATAGAAGCTAAATACTGATTTCGTAACAAGGAATCCAACTGAGCCTCTACAATAATATTTGCTCAAGCTTACACAGATAGGAAATGTAAAAAGTACACCAACTGAGTCTGTACCAAAGTTTCATTGCTAAACGAAGGTATTCATTACAAGATAACAGAAGTCGTAATACCAGTTACCCCTCCAGGACTCCGACAGAATCAAACTACCAGTATTCACATACATGGCTTCTACAGTAGTCCTTAATATATGTACCATTCCATGGACTCCACAGAGTCATTTTGTATATAAATAAATATATTGCAAACTATCAACGGGTTGAATCCCATAATCGCAACACAAGGGGGGGGGGAAACAACTTCTACAAGGTCGCATTGAAATACTGTAAACACAGCAAGTTATCCGCTCACAAATAACTTTAAGTATCATAGCGAAACCCAACAAGATTCAGTAACCACCACCTATAATAACCACGACAGAACTTACAAAGAAGTCAAATTATACTGAACATTCAAACAAAAGTCCAACAGTATCCTTTCTGACAAGTATCAACAACAAGTATCAACTGTAGCCTGAACCCAACAAGAAAACAATTCATGGGCTCTCAAAGAGAAGGTTTAGTATACCTTCTTGCATGCATTTCACAAAATTTATCCAGAATGCAAAACACAATGAGATAGTGCAACAGTTCGAAACACAATACACACCCATCAAGGGTTAAATTGAAAAAAATTGAACCAACAAGAAGATACAGTAATAAAATCACACAAAGCTACCATAAAAACCATCTGAATCCAAAAATCATCTGAACAGAGTTGTTCTAATGAAATCATTTGAAAGAGAGCAATATTTTTAAAGGTTAGGGCCTAACATGCCTGGTTATTTGCTTAAAAATCCGAAGAAGACCACTGAAAGAGCTCGAGCATTCTCCTCTTTTTCCAAGTTAGATTCACCAACAAAAATTTGTTATTTCCATGACTTATAAATTTTCCTTGCCAAAGAAAAGAGTGAGTTACACTCATATTTTCCATGCAACTCCAAGAAGACTGGTGCGAAGAACCAGTGATCAGACAGAGGGAAAACCGGAGCGCATGAAAAACCAAACAAACTACTAGTTTTCCATTTTGCATGCCTTCCCGTGAAACCCGAGCTCGAAGACCGAGCTCATTAATTGCATTTACTCCTAATTTCCTGCTCAATCTCCATTGCCACCGACCGCCATAGTTGGCGATGGACAAATGAAATTCAAAGACCATATCTAACTTTGGAGACTTGCCACGTCAGCTCTTGCTAGCCTTTAAAACTTCTACCATTTCATCTGTCCTTCATGCTTATCTACCTATTTAAATCCATAGAAACTGCCGCCCATGGCTCGCACCCTTCCATAGGTCCCCTTTCTTCCTTGTCCATTAGTTAGGTTAGTAACATAGGTTAGGATTTAAGATGCGACTTAGTCTAACCTCCATAGCACAAAGTTACTAACTTAGAACATTTAGCTTATAGCTTAGGCCTTGGTTAGATTAACACTAATCTAACCCTTAGATCATAGTTTAGTTTTAGGTTACTAACCTTAATAAATCAAGGTTAGGTCTAACATTTCAAATGCTCAGAAAAAGAACCTACAACATACATTCACGAACAGGATTCACTCCTGCACTGCCAATAGGCTAGTGAATTAAATGTATCTGAATTATTACCTGGTCCACGATCAAGACCTTCCTGATATTACGATATCGGGAACCAATTCATTTAACACGATCAGCCTGAGTTAGACTCCGGAACAGTTTATTCAACGCAGTCAGACCTTGCAACCTGCGAACGGTCTATAATTTTAGTTCATCCCAAATAAACTTAAAGCATTACTTGGATCAATGCCACTGATCCAAGGCTGGGTCTTATAGATGGATAAATCCACAATTCATTCTGAGATCAGATTAAACTCAGGTGTAAAATGAAAGAAATAAAAGAGTCCAATTATATTCCGACTCAGTCAAAGATCTGTAATTTCAAAGAAGATACAGTCCATATCAAGCATGACTTCTCAATCAAAGGAACACATCCTTTTTACAAAAGAAATCACATATCAACACTTGTATGCTCAGGAGGAAGTAACAATAGTTCAGGGTGTTACAGTAATACCCCGATCTGTGCCTGTACAGTAGCAAGCTGCCCCTGTAATAACTGCACCTGTCCTAGGAGGCGGTCCCTCTCTACTGTAACAGCTGCCAAATCTGGCTATGTGAGTTGTGCTATCCTAAGCTTCTCTCTGACCTTCCCACCAAACCAAAAAAGCACCTGTCACTCCGGCATCATCCACTGTATCATCCGCTTGTCTCTCTGCTACCCAATCTGGGTCCACGGGCTGTGGTGCAGGAAGTGGGGCCTCTACATCATCTCTCTGGTACTAAGGGAAGGGAGGCAGCTCATCCTGTTGCAGCCCCAAATATCGTCATACCCTCTCTAGGGGTATCCACTCATGCTCTCCAGGCCTCCGTCCTGCTATCCAGAACGTATACTAGATCCAGCGCATCTGTTCTCAGGCTCGTCCTCGAGGCTGATGGCCTCTGTAGGGCCTCCATACAATGTCCAGCGCAGTTAAGCCCTCTAACATATGTCAGTAGTAGGCTACATCCCATCCTGCGAGAACCACTCGTGGCTAGCGCACGACCTCCAAACACCTCTAAAATCCATATCTGTAGATAACCTGTGGCCCTGGCTGCTGGGGTAGCCCTACTAGTTGTATACATATGATGTGCTCATATGCCCAGTAGTGTAACAAAAATGTGGAGCAAATCCCAAATCACCTCATCCGGCGATAACCCCACAGCTCTCTGTATAGCTACACCAAATATACTGGTGCCTAGGCATAGCACGTATGCTCCTCTACCATCTTGTGCAGCACTTCCATCAAATCCCGTGGGAAGCGACCTCCCTCTGAGTTCGGGAGGGTGAAGCAGGTGATACCTATCACCATCAACACAGCAAGCTGTGTCTCATGTCTGTGGGTGCAATACATGTCCCCATAGGCAATGCTCGTGCTGTGATAAGTCAATAATGTGGCTATATCCCAAAATACCTGAAGGATACTATCCATAGCCGTCTCCGCATCTACCTGGAATATTGCCTCCCCTATGATTGGCAGTCTCAGGATGCGATATACATCCTCCAGGGTAATATTCATCTCTCTAGTAGGGAGATGGAAAACATTGGTCGTTGAATCCCATCTCTCGATGAGGACAACCATAAGGCTGTGGTCCCTATCCACAGCCCTATACCGCTGGACTCTGCCGAGTCCCACCTCGCGCATAATGGCCCACTGTGCTGCAGACACATGTGGCCACATCCGTCTCAATAACGGGGGCATCCGATCCCACATCGTAAGATGCTGACGTGCCTGCAAAAACAACCCACTTCATTAGACCTACCCTTTACAAAAACAACTCCTTTTAACCCTCTATACCCCCTTTTACCCTCCCGACCACACCTCGACTCTATAACACACATCTACACCCACCTATCTTACCTTAAAACCTCTACGATATCCCCTTTCCTTATCTCACTCCCTACCAATCACCCAGATCTACTCTCGCCATCTAACTATGCCCCTACAAATTTAACACCTCCTAATTCCTACGCAACACTTAATATATCCTAACCGAACCAACCACACAACCACCCCATTTCCCCCCCCATCCCAATCACATTTCCTATCAACTCTACCCCCTCTCTCTTCACCCTAAACAACAACCAAACAACAAAACACAAACACCAACACCAACAACGAAACAAAATAAAAATAAACCTAACTAATGACCGGTACCGGTCACCCTTGACCGGCACCAGTCCCCTATAGCACTTGATATACACCGGTGCTGGTCGACATACGACTGACGCCGGTCTACCCAAAACCCAATATACCTAAAAATTTCGTGACTGATGCCGGTCGCCTAGTGACCGACATCGGCCATTGTCCACGGCTGGAGCCAAACTCAACGCGTCCCCCAAAAACCCATTTTTGCCTATTTCTACCCTTTTACCCATTGAAAAACCCTAAAAACCTACCCACCCTACCGCCTTGACCTAACTAACCTACCTACCCACTCCTTTTTTCAAATAACTTCAATTTATTCATTATTTTATTCAAAACTTGGATTCCTACCCAAAACCCACATCTAGCTTAAACTCATTAAATTCACAAAGGTAAGAGCTCAGAGCCTACCGGTACGACTACACATTGTTGTGGTGGGATAGGTGGTGGTGGTCCAGCTGGTCTAGTACCTCCTGCTCCTCCTGGCTGTGCCATGGCTCCAAATCTTCTCAGCTAGGTTCTCCACCAATAAAATTTTGCCTTTTACTCACTGGGGTCTACCAACCACTCACTTCTCCACTCAAATAATGCCACCTCAGCGAAAAACTCAACAATATCACTAAAATACCTTAGAAAACTAAATTTGGTTTTCAAATTGACAATGTGACAATAACAGGCCGTATTTTTTCTTTTTACAGGTTTTTGACCTATAACCGATATCGGTCATCTAGCCGATACTGGTCATAGCTAACCGATATTGGTTTAATCCCTATTTTACCGAAAAAAATTTCTCTTATTCACCAATCTCCCTTTCTCACCACATCGCCTATGCCCTCCTTTGCTAAATAGCCTTTTTGACTTCATTGGCCACATTCACAGCCGCACCCAACCAACCAGGCCCGACCCAAGGCCGCAACCAACCATTTGGCTTCACCCAAGGCTGCAACCAACCATTTGGCCCGACCCAAGGCCGCAACTAACCATCAAGCCCGACCCAAGGCCATAACCAACCAATCAGGCCCGACCCGAGGCCGCAACCAACCATTTGGTCCGACCCAAGGCCTCAACCAACCAATTAGGCCCGACCCATGGCCCTCACTAATCAATCGGCCCAACCCAAGGCCGCACCAATTAAATACCTCACCCAAAACCAACAAATTACAATTTTATCCACCCATCATGTAACCTTTTGTTCAATCGAGCTCACATGTTCGTGTTTCAGCATGATTAGGGTACTTGACTTGATCAGTCAACCAACTTTGCCTAGACCGAGACCGTGACGTTTATCTCAACCAAACCAACCATTTGGTACTACCGAACATGCCTAAACGTTCCTATACCTTACCCGTTATATCCCCTGGAGCTACTTCCTATGCCTTGGATACCAGGATTATATCACCCTTGTTTGGATAAACTATCGACCTTTACCTATGAATTGCTTGTTTACTCTTCAAATCATGTACCCTAGTCACACTACTACATTTCAACGTGCATCTGCTTCCTTGAACTTACCCCACCATCTTACCATCATCTCAACACCATTTACCCTTTATCAACCCTATCCCTGATTTCACGTTACCTCAATCTATGATAGATTTTAGGGGGATTACCTATACCCTTAACAGGAGTAACCACTTCTTATTATTGTCAGTACAGCTTTAAAAGACAAGCTACACGACAACAAGGGGCTAATATAGACACCAAATTTGTGTCTTACGACCCCCCATGCCCCGCATCTCATTTCGTAACCTAGCCTCATCACCTAAACCTCACACAATTATTTATTAATTACCTTATAATTAATAAATCCACATCTCCAAACCTACCACCTCATTTCGCCACCTCATCATGACCTAGTCCTAACCCTAAACTAACCTAATTAAGACCTATAACTTGGTCTACATCCACACCCATGACTAATTACTCCTCACCCGCACCAAAATCAGCCTAATAATGACTTGAACAAGCCCACAACTAATTCCTCAAGAGAAAAGGAGGGAAAGTTGGCTATTTTACTAAAAATAGCTCACTTTGACTTAACCGATATCGGTTCCTACTCGACCGCCATCGGTTACGTAACCACCATTGGTTCCCTGTAAATGACCTCCCCCAACCAAAAACAAAGGATCAGAACCTGGGAATTGATTGGAAGGATCGGGAATTCACTTGGCCGAGCAGAGACAAGTGAAGGAAATAGAGTAGTTTGTAGAGAATGACATCAAGCCCAAGACTGCAACTGAGTAACCGGAGCCCAGTGACACTCATCCAAGCATTGGGAGAGAAGATAGCTCATCTTTGATTGTCCGATCATCCTACTTGAGCCCTGCCTTCGTTATCACAGTATTTAGACTTGATATCTCCATCAGGAATTAGTAAGTAGTATCTTGTATGTTCTTTTAATAACATTTCTTGGACTTCTGAATCACAACAATTCTAAGTCTATTCCTAGATCTACTACCCGGGTAACACCCTACATCTAACTATCATTCCTCTACCTCTATACTGCCCCCAAGAATAGCTCCCATACCTCTCTGAGCCTTCTCCATCACCCCATTACCTATCCCCAATCATTTACTAGCCTTATAAACACCATAGCCACCTTATAGCCAACCTTCACTAAAAGCCCCTAAACCACTGCCCCTACCGATATCGGTTATCAGAAACCGGTACTGGTGATAGTGACTGGCATCGGCCACTGTGATTCAAAACCAAAACCGAGCCTTTTCCTCTATTGTTTTAACAAGGTAATTAAATTGTAATTTTGTAATAGCTTCTTTGTTAGAATTTGTGTTAATTCGTATTAGCAGGGGAACTGATCACCTTCGAAAGGAAGTCTAATATTTCCTGGGTCCAAGGCAGTTCCCTCATTTATTTTCTAATTAGAATCCAGTGGTCTTGTATTCTTACTTACAGGTAGTCCTTCCTAGACAAAAATGAGTTCTTTGCAATCGATCTGATCTCTCTCTAACGGTACGCGCACACCCTCTCAACATTCAATAGGTATTCCTCCTAGCCCTAACCCTTATCTATTTCTCAAAGAGAATGAAAGGATAAGAAGCAACTCTATTCTAGGAACTTAAAATCTCATTCTGTACGAAACACCATACGCTAATGCGACATGTAAACTGTGAAAGCAAACAAAGAAGGAAGATCAAAGCAAATAAAAATTGTGGAAAGAAATATCTAAAAAAGCTCGTGGAGATCAACCACGAAACTCTTTGACCTACACAAATAATACAGAGAGTGGAGGCATATAAACATCAAGGAAAAAGGTCCGTAGCTAATCACCTCCTCAAGGCTCCAATGATCTGCACCTACAAACAATCTACAACGGCGTATATCCATCCTGCAACCGCAAAGCCAACACATTAAAAAGTGGCTAAAGCAATAAACTATGTGTGCAAGTCAAATAATATAGAAAGCTGCAGTTGAATTCATTGCAGCCAAGTAGATCTTGTTTATTTGGGCAAAAGAAATCCTAATCTGCATTGCCACACATGCATAATCCACATGTCAGCCTGCATCCAAGTCGCCATTTTAAAAGGTGAGTCAAAGGCCATCGTTCGTTATATGACAAGTTTAGTTACATTTTATTCTCACAAGTGCCCAAGCGGCCAAGCTAGATAGACCAAACGACTTAGAAGTGGGAGGTGTGGGGATTGAATCCCATCCCCAACTTGTATTTTTTAATTTGGCAGAATATTTGGTGGAACTGCTAAGCTTTAGTGGAAAATAATGTGAAATTCTAGTCTATAACTAACTTCAATTTAGCAATTGTGGAAATCCCTAATTTAGAGTAAAAAAAGGTTTCCCCATTACAAACCTGTGTTTTTCATTCCTGACATTTTTCGCTAAAGTGAGGCCTATCTAGACATTGTATTTTCAACTTATTTTTTGCAATTTTTTAGTATAGTGGGTCATTTTGAAGCTCCGGCAGGCCAAATAGGGCCCGCAAAACAATTTTTTTTCCTGCCATTCAATTTTTTCCTAGATTTTTGAATATAATTACATGCTAAAATATATTGTACTAGATTTATAGGTTACCATGAAGTCAGACTGCAAATCTTTGTTATACTACTCAGAAACTGCCAGAATTGTAATAAAAAAAGTCCAAAAATTGGTTCTGTAAGCACTCATGAGATCCTAGATCTCATTCGCAGCATTCGGTATATATAGTGCCTTTGGGAAGTGCTTAAAGGGTAAAGCCGTCATGACTACTACTGTACTTAACACCTAATATAGATTGCAACAATGTCGTCCGGGCATCGACCCTTTAAATCAATGCATTGAGTAATAAGGTCATAGTGCACACACTATAGAGCCATCCCATCCGTCCGTGAACGATTACACGACATAAATCTAGACTAAGAAATTATCCAAGTATATAGAGATGTTACGCACGCGTATGTGGATATTTAGTGGTGAGCTGGTGTGAATAAATCACATAGACCCCTTTCAGTATTGTCTTGGTACCACCTATTGAATTACTTAGTCATGTACATTAAATGCACAACTTTCACGTACCTTAGCGGAGTATATCGGAAGGGCGCGTATAAAGGGTCAAGTGCACCATGTTGGGGGACAATTAAGTGGACATCAAATCCTGAATTTTACATTAAAAACAGCAAAACATCAAATTTAGTCTTCCCCAGGACTTGAACCATGCCGAAAACTCAAAAACTGATGTCATAAAAATGTAGTACCATTGCGTAGGGGAGACGTATTGCGCTTTGTAGAAATACTAATTTTAAAGTGAATAGAACATGGATAAATATCATTTTATAATTTTGCCATTACTAATAGTAGGTCTTTAAGACACTTTTTCCTGTGAATGTTCATATGTCTAGTGTTTAAGTACTGTAATTTACATGTTGCCATATTCAACTTATCAGACCATGTGATAAAACTTATACCATCCCAACCGTGGTAGAAATTATATACATGTTAAAAATAAAAATATTTGATTCTCAATCATTTTTTGATGAAGTCTATGGCGGGGAAAACGATTCACAGTGCTCTATTTAAACTTTAGTGCCTCTTGGATACCACTTTCATGGAAAAGATCATAAAAAATAAAATATTGCACTTAAAACCTAATACATTTGTAAAATCCATCCCAAGATATATAGTGGCATCTAACCCTTCTCAATCAAAGGGGAGTAATAAGGATATAGTATACACATTTTTGGTCACTCTCATCCTTGTGGGCAAACGGATCTTATCGGTGTTTTTAAAAAAAAATACCATATTCATTTAATATTTGAGTGTTTAATATAGCTAATCTTAAGCGCATTTTTTACAAAAATTATTATCTTTAGAAACTAGTATCAATGGATCACATACGATTCATATTAATATAATTTTGTCTAATTTTGAGTGTATCTACTGCTATATAATCCCTACATGTACGTTGATACCTTATGTCATGTACCATTTGCAATATGATGAAAGGGTGGGATTTTTCCACATATTGACGGGTATATCAAAATGGCACGTATATAGAAAGGTTCAGTATATCAGAATGATGGTATATATATTGGGAGACCATATACTTGGAGTGATAAAAGCCTTACCCTTTTTTATTTGATTCTGGAGAATGGGTACCAATGCCACCAAGTTCTTTCTTCTAGATTCACAAGTACTTAGATGAAATAACTATGTAGCATGGAAGAAAAAAATCAAGACACGACTACTCGAGATATGGATTGTTGTGAATGGTACTGTAACTAGATCAGTAATTGATACAACACAACATAGATAGTTTGATAGATTTGATCAAACTGCTAAGCTCATAATATTTTTTACAGTGGCTGATGATGTATAACCCCATATTCGAGATGCCAAAATAGCCAAAGAAGCATGGGATAAGTTGAGCACAGTATATGAGGCCAAAATCAAGAATGTCATACTAAATTTGTAGAGTTAATTACACACACTAAAGTTTAAACAAAATGAAAAAAAAGAAGCTTTCCTGTAAAGAGTTACAAAGTTGAGGGCTTCACTTCTAGCCCTCGGACAAGTGGTCACTGATGAAGCTCTCATTTCCATTGTTTTGAGAGCCCTCCCTCCTTCATACCACATTTTTGTAACAACATTCAATTTGTCATATCAGGAAGTTAGTTTCGAAAAGATAGTGAACCTACAGAAACAAGAGGAAGCTTGTACAATAAAGATGATGAAGAGGAGAAGACACTTTATTCTCATCAAAAATGGAAAGGAAAAGGAAAAGGAAAAACTAATTACTATCAAAAGTCCCAAAATTTGAATCAGCAAGGGGACAAAAAAAGAATAAATTTCCTAACTATAAAATAGGACATGAGTTGAAAAATTGCTCGTATAATACATACAAGAAAGTTTCATCAAGTAATTATGTAACTCAACACCAACAATATCACAAGTGACACGCTAACTAAAATCAAGGGAAGAAAAAGGGGAACTGGAAAAGAAAACCCCATCAACAGGGAAATATTGTTGAGAAAGAAGAACATTCAGATACTGAAGACTACTTATTCATTGCTCGATCAAGTGAACTCATCCACGTCATATAGTGATGTTTGGTATGTTGAGTTGGGAGTCCACTCAACACATGACCATGGCCACAGAGACTCACTTATTTAAATGAGGGACATACCATCGAAAAATCATGTTTTTTTGGGAGATGATTTTTCATATACAGTAAAGTGGGATTGGGAACATTTCTCTACCCCTTGGTTTCACACAACTACAAACTATCTAGATGTACTATATGTCCCTAGGTTGACAAAGAATCTATTGTCATTCAATTAAATCCTAGATCATAACTTGAAAATTGAATTTGATAGTTATTCTGGAATGAAAATGTTTTTGATTTGAGACAAATCACGAGGCTCAAAAATAGTTACAAAATCCTCCAATGTGGGATGCATGTTCCAACTTTATTTTTTCCACAGAGATGATCAGGCACTTATGGCTAAAAATTCTACCTCTGCACATTTGTGGCATCAGAGACTTGGTCATATCAGTTTCTAGTATATCAAGACATTTCTCCGGCACAATATGGTAAAAGTATTACCATCTCTCCAGAAGGATATGGACAAGTGTCAGCATTTCCTAGTAGAAAAACAACACAGAGATTCATTTCAGAAGAGTAATTTTTGAGCTCATGGTAAGCTTGATGTGGTTCATACTGATCTTTGTGGTCTGATGCGATCAATTCATTCTAGATTTTAGTACTTTATGCTGTGTTGATGATTATTTGAGAAAAATGTGGATTTTTTGTCTTCTCAAGAAAAGTGAAGATTTTGAAAACTTCAAGAAGTTCAAAGTGGCTATTGAGAACGAAACTGGTCATCACATTAGAACTCTTAACTCAGATAAAGGTGGGGAATTCACCAGTGATGAGTTAAAAGACTACCTACAAGCTCACAAGATTCTTCAAAAAATTCCTCCTCCACACACACCACAACAAGAATGGTGTTGTTGAGAGAAGAAATCATACTATCATGGAAATGGTATGATACATGATCAATGATTCTAGACTAACGAGGACATTCTAGGTTGAAGAAGTAAAGACAACAATGTATTTGTTGAAAAGAGTGAGCACAGTTTCTCTTGATGGAGTAACACCACATGAAGCATGGTCAATGTGGAAACCATCTATTGCACACCTCATATTATTTGGGTGCAAAGAAAGTATGCACATACCCAAGTAAAACAAAAATAAATTGGAACTAAAATTAAAAAAAAATCATCTTCATTGGGTATAGTGAAGAGACTCTTGGGTATAGACTGATGGATGTGAAGACCGGGAAAGTGTACACCAATAGAGATGTTGAGTTTTTTTAAAAGAAGGAAGAAGAGATTCCTCCTTTGGACTCACTTGATGTAGATTTTTCACCAATTGTAAAAATAGAACCTGATGTTACAAGAAATGAAGAAAGTGATGATGGTGATGATTAGATAAGACCACAACCCATGTGAGAAGTTTAGCGTATGCCCAAGTGGTATACGAGCATGCTATGAGATGTAAGAATGAATGCTTGTCTAGATACATCCACCACTGGACCACGGACTCATAGTAAAGAAATAGAAGAAGTAAAATTTTCTTTGATGAGTAGAGTTATTGAATCTGATGAGCCCTCTACAGTCTAGGAATCCCTAGAGTCAAAATATTAGATATATGTCATGGATGTCAAGTATAACTCAATGAAGAAAAACAAAACTTGGCAGCTTGTCGATCTTCCACCAGGGAAGAAACCCATTGGATGTAAATGGATATTCAAAACAAATGACAAAGTAGATGAGACCATCGATAAGTATAAACCAAGACTGGTAGTAAAGGGGTATGTAAAAAAATAAGGCATTGACTATGAGGAGACATTTTCTCCTACTACTAAAATCAAAATGATCAAGATGATCTTTTCTCTAGCTGTATAGTTTGGTTAGTAAGTCCATCAAATGGACATAAAAAGTGCCTTTCTTAATGGGTATTTATAAGAAGTCTATTTGACTCAACCTAAGGGATATGTTGTCCCTGGTCAAAATGTAAATATATGGAGACTCAAGAAATCTTTGTGTGGCCTTAAACATGCACCCTAGGTTTGGTACATCAAAATTGATGAGCATCTCATACAACGGATTTTTTAGAAATCCATACGATCCCAATCTCTACCTCAAAAATAAAGGGGGATATTTTCATTATCATTATCTATGTCAAAAATCTAGTCATCACTGACAGTTCAGTGAGGATTATCGATGAAACAAATAAATGTCTTAATTGATCCTTCGACATGACAAATCTTGGGCTAATGCATTACTATCTTTGATAGGAAGTATGACAAAAGGAGAATCACATATTTTTTTCTCAGTTGAAATATACCAAGAAAACTCTCAATAAATTCAAGATGATGGCTTGAACACCTATTGCTACACCTATGGAGAATAGATTGCAGTTATCTCATTCAGATCCATCTCCTATGGTAATTTCCACTCTTTATCAGCACTTGATTAGGAGTCTCATTTACCTAACCTACAGTAGACCAAATATAATCTTTGCAGTGAGCTATCTATCTAGGTTCATGTAGGAAACCAAATTTTGTCATTAGAAGGAAGCAAGGTGAATCTTGAGATATCTCAAAGGAACAATGGATCCTGGTCTAGAATACAAGAAGAATGATAATTTATTCGTTTTTGGATATTCAGATTTAGATCATGTAGGAAACATTAATGACATAAAATCCACTTCAGGGTTTGTGTTCTTTATGGGATCTGGACCAATATCATTGGGAAACAAGAAACAACACTTTTTTTCTCTCTTCTACAGAATATGAATATTGTTTTATAGGAGAAGTTGTCAGTGAAGCGATATGGCTACATCACATACTTACAGGAATTGGAATACCACATGACAAAATGACCACCATGTATGTAGACAATGAAGGTGGTCTCAAACTTGTTCACAATCTAGTTTTTCATGAAATAAAAAAGCACATTGAGGTACATGTACATTTCATATTCGAGCATGTCTTGGAATACAATATACATATTCAATTTTTCCTAATAGTTGAACAATGAGTAGATATTTTCACAAAGACACTTGCACGTGAAAAATTTGATTTGTTCTGATAATTCCTCTCTTCATCCCTTGAGGAAATGCAAAATTAAGGGGGGAAATGTTAGGATAAATAATAATTTTTCATTATTAATTAGGTATATGACATTATATGTTATATGGTTATATTTTAAAAACCATATTATTCTTGTATTGTTTATTTGTTGCATTATTATTACAATTGTATCTTTGTTATACTTGCTTCCCAGATATAATTTTGGAAGCTTATGTAAATAATTTTATTTTTTCACCTATGTAACATATTTCTATGTTTGTATTCATTTGTTCAAGCCCTATAATAATTTTAGAACATTCTCTATAACTTGATTTGATTAAACATCAATACAATTATCAGGCTTTCGTCCCTATTCTTCATTTTACACAAACATCGACTGATTTGGAAAATTAATATTGCACACTATCTCTTCATCACTTTTAATACATTAACACACTCTCTTAGCTCTTTATTAATTCCCTTGAACCACTTTCACTCTCTCACCTAGCTCAAATGTTTCCCTCTCATAACACTAGTTCAAAATGAATAAAAAATGCAATTAAATACATGAATCTTCTTCTAAACATGAATAGGTCATACATGACCCTTAATTTAGCACATATTAACTTAAAAATATACCTACACATTCATATAAATCAACATGAAATACCCATATGGGTCAGCACTGCATCAAGATACTCAAACTTGCACAACTAGGCCAAGAATCCTAAATCCTTCTGCACTGATATCATTAATGACTCCATGCACTCACTAAATATATTTCATTCCTTCAATGGATTCATACATTTAAACATAAGATATAAAATCCTTCCATTATTTCACAAACTTCTTCACCATCCATTTCATTCATATCACCACCAAGTAGGATTGTTTCCTACTCAAATCAGGAACCTCCATGAACCAGTCTTCAAAAATGAAGCTCGAGATCACACCAAAACAACTAAACTATGCCATGTAACCAATCATTGTAAATCTAATGTAATTTATAAAACTTATAATAAATTTATACTTCATGATGAAACCACTTCACTTCTTCAACAAATTGAATTGTCTAAGAACAATTCTTTGAAACTCAACAAGTTTTCACCATTTCTGATACAATAAAGACCTATAAATGCATTCAATAGGAAATAATTTCATACCTCTTTACTCATCCATAGATATTGATCATCAACTAAGACCAAAAATTAGTCTTCTACATCAATCATCTCACCAACGCAGTATTGTCTTAAACCAGTCAAACTAGGTCAACTTGTGACTTCAACCATGCCACCTCACCTGACTTCTAGATCTCAACCGAAGCATCCAACACATCGCATGAGATTTCTACAACACTTTAAATTCAATTAAATTTTATCAACATGTCCACAAGTGTTCAAGCACTTTCATTCACCAAGACTTCTAAAACTACCTTTTTGGACCAAAAACCATTTAACTTGTTTTGACTTGTGCAAGTCATAAAAACACATAACAAAGATCTTAAATGACTCCAAAAATTTAGAATAATCCCATATATCTCATAACACTACATTAGGCATATGGTTTAATGTAAAATATGAGAGTAAAACCTTAATTCCTAGAAACAAGAAAATCTCAGTGGGCTCCACTAAGTGTAATGACCTGAAACCAATACCATCTAAAATTTGGGAGAGTCCTCTCCATTTTATAATCATAAAATTTCATGATACAATCCATTTTTTCTCAAACAATTAATCTTTCCTCAATCACTAGAAAACTATGGTTTAAGAATGTTTTTGACCCTCTTACTTTCTTAACAATCATTCATAAAATATATGGCCTCATTTAACCTCATTATAACTTTGAAACCTTCTTATCTCCATGCTACATCATCTATGAATGTAACCAAGTCCATTTCTCTCATATCCAGCTAAAAAACATACTCTCTTATACCTTATTTTGGTCAAAACACAATATCTTGCAAAATTCTCATCATGCTGACTTGAAATTTTTATCACATCTCTAGGACACCTTTTTCATCATCTACCATCATTATTTTATCTCAAATAGGTCCACATATTCACCACCTCTAGGAATTTCATGACTAGGCCTTGGGTTTTTGCATATTTTAGGCCATATCCAAATGTTCTAACACCAAACAAAATTATTACACATATTATAAATGAATTTTAATACTAACACTGATATGAATCACCTTTATAAGTGTCTCCAAGGGATAAAAATATTTTTCAAGTGACTATATTATTTTATTAGACCTCTATGAACTAGAATTAGGTCTAGTTTACACCTATACCAAGTAGGAAAATGCCACAACTCTACTTCCTATCTCTCTAAAAGGACCTAAAAAAATTTATAAAACATTTCTCACTCACTTACATGCATGCATGATATCGCATATCTTTGTAACTCACTCTCATGCTTAATTTGGCCTCTAAGCACCAAAACTAGGTCTAGATGAGCACCTGTACACCATCTCTTCCACTTGTACATGCACTATGAAATTCACATGAATGTCTCAACATACTCTCCTCATACTAACTAATCCTCTACCAAATTCCTCAAGCCACCATGAAAATCAAAGCATCATGCTCTATCACCTCGACTAACTAGGTCACCTGATTAGGCCTATTATGTCAAGCCATTCTCACTATTACCACCCTTGTCATCATGTTATAACTTGAATACCCATGTCACCATCATAAAAATAATCATCTAGTACTCATATATCATCCTTTTTTCATTAATGAGTTTTTACATCAATGAAAAAAACCTAACTCACTCATGGAAACAATCTAACATGGTTTGCAATGCTCATTAATTCAATGTATTTCCAATGAGTGGCTATATGAAATAGTTGAGGTGATTTTTGGGAGTTTGGTCTACAACATTAAATACTATTCTATTGAAGATGCCCAGAATAAGTAGGACACGGTCCTAATTGATGGTGTCATGAACAAGAGGGATAATTCATATGTTCCTGAGCTATTAGAAGATGTTGAGAAGTTTAATTTGACATGTGTGGAGATTTTGGATTCATAATGAAGCTTCCTTGTTCTCTTAAATACCATGAAGCATTCGGTGGAGATGAAACTAGCCTTTTAGGCATAATTGTGCATGTTATGTACTTTGGTATATTATTGACTTACTTGGTCTTTCTAAGTCATTTATATGATGTGGTAGTTATGTTTTAACATTTTTAAGACTGGCCTTATTGGTTCTGGTTGAGCTATATTGTTGTGTAAGATATTGTCATTTATAAAATTGCATTTGATTTGCTCATTTAAGCTAGTACATGAGAGGAATTCTGAGCGAGCTAGAGGAGGTGAAAGAGAGTGTTAGAGGGCTCCAAGGTAGAGTTAATAAGAATTATGAGAAGGTGAGAAGAATTTAGGAGAAGGTATGCAAGGTCATTAAACCTAATCATCATATGAAGGTAAAATATTAATTTAATTAGGAGAGAGAGTTGTTTGAGAGGATTTTTTGGTGTATGAGATAATTTTGTGTTCATAATAACTTGTATGAGCAAAAAGAATTAGGTTATCTTCATAGTCAGGTAGTTAATTTGGTGCTTTTTCATTTTAGAGGTTTGTAGCTTCCTTGTAGGGTGGGTTCTCCTTGGTGGATTTATGTCTCACTAAATAAATATTGTGTGATATGTAGTATTCATGCAAGTTTTTTTAATTGAGTAATCAGTGGGTTTTTTCCCCTTTAGCATTTCCCACTTTTTATCTATTGTCTTATGTACTCTCTCATTCATGTGTATGGTTTATCATGCTTAATATGGTTTCATTTGTTAATGTATGTTGATTTTATTCTTTGAAACGTTTGTGTAATATAAGATAACTAAGTAAAGGTTTTAAAGGATAGATTCACCCCCTCCGAAAGTCCATTATGATTCTAAAAATTAGTATCAGAGTTAGGGCCTTATGAATACATTTAATCACTTGAAGGATATCCTTTGAAGTACTAAAATGGAGATTCAATAGAGTGACACCTCTAATAGCAAAGCTCCTTTGTTTTTTGGGTCAAACTATGCATTTTGGAGAATCAGGATGAGGACTCACATCTTTTCCTTAGGATGTAACATTTGGTAGTCAGTGATAGATCCATATATTGTTCCTTAGACTCATCCAAATAGTACTATAGATAAGAAGGATAGTAATGATAACTCAAATTCAATGAATGTAATATTTCATGGACTATAAAAATTATAATTTGTTAAGGTCATGTATTGTACATCTTCTAAAGCCACGTGGGTGAGGCTTTAGGTATTCTCTGAAGGAGATACCAAGGTAAGGATAGAAAAGATCCATATATTCAATAATTTGTTTGAGATCCTAAATATTAAGGAATAATAATCTATTGTTTCATATATCCTCAAAGGTGATCAAGTTGTCAACATCATCAGAGGTTTAGGTGAATAAGTGAAAGAAGAGGTTGTGGTGCAAAAAGGGTTGAGATCTTTCACTCCCAAGTTTAATTCTAAAGTTTCTACCATTAAGGAATCCAATAATTTAAAATTCATGTATATGGATGAGCTCCATGGAATTTTTACAACATATGAGATGAGAATTATTGATTCAAAACCTTTTAAAATGAAAGTATCTTTCAAGGTTGAGAATTAATCAAAGGAAATAAGACCACTAGTGTTGAGGATGTTGAGATTAATGATGATGAGTTGATTGAAATGTTATCTAGAAGGATGAAACCTGATTCAAGTAAGTATAAGAATAAACATCCTTTTAAATATTTTAACTATGGTGAAGTTGGTCATTTTCCCAAAAATTTCCCTCATAATAACAAGGATGAATATCATGAAGATCATGAAAAGGACTCATAGGTATAACAAGGGAAAGAAGAAGTTCAAGAAGTTTGAGAAAAAGAAGTTCAAGGATACTTTTTATACCAACAAATTATTTTATTCATATGAGGAAAGTAGAAATGATGGTGTTTATGACTATTAATCAGAGTCTGAGCATGGGGATGTAGGTGATGAAGTCTTATTTATGGGAAAGGATGCTATGAGATATATAAGTAAATACTCCATATTGTTTGGTAACTCCATGAATTTTTAAGAAGAATAAAATGGCATATAAACTAAGATAATGTGTGTTCAAACTTATTTAAAACAAGCTGAGAATAATAACAAAAAATTAAGTACACAAGTTAGAGAGTTTTAAGGAAGGATTCATGATCATGAGAAGAAGAGCTAGTATGAAACCAATAAGCTTGATGAGATAATCAAATAGTTAGAGAGATAGATAAATTCTATGAATACAAGCCTACAATTCAAAGAGGAAAAATGTATCAAGTTTGAATAATGAATCATCTTTCTAAGAGAAGATTTGTCTAAAGTAGTTAACAAAGATAGGAAATTCTAAAAATTTGAAAATAGCTCCAAATATCTTGATGATCTCTTGGACAGTCAAAGATCTACTAGAGATAAGACATGTTTTGTGTTCAAGGAATGCATCAAGGTAAAATAAGTGATGTAAGAAGATATTGTTCCAAGAAAGGAGATTGAAGGTCCAAGGACAGAGAAGAGAAGGAGAGAAACTTCAAATACAATGTGAAGATAGTTTTTTAGGCATCCAAATGCATCAAGGTTTGAAAAATATTTTAAAGGCTATTGTTATACTTGTAATGGTATTAGGCATAGATAAAAGCAATGTAGAATGATAGAAATATTTGATCACCTATGGAGGGATAGTAGAGATGATCAGTCTAAGAACATTATTTGTTATAATTATCATGAGAGAGGTCACACTACTAGGTACTGCCTTTATGAACCATCTAGTCAAAATTGGAGAGATGAATTTGGTATAAGTAAGAGTGAAATTGTATGGTTTAATTGTAATAATGTTGAACTTGTTTTTAGATATTGATTTTGTGTTCCTTCAAGTCAAACCAAGAGTTTTAAGGCTCCTAAAGTGAGGGAGAAGAGGCAAGGAAGGTTATGGGAACCAAGCTTACGTTATCTCATTCCACCTAAAGTAATTGTTTAAATAAAACAAGAAGGTTCACAGGTATCTGATCAATAGAAACAAGGAAAAGGTGAGTTACATGTGTCAAATAGGTCATAGAACCTCTTTAAGTTGTTGTTCTAGACTCCTCATGTTGTAGGATGTCTCTTCTAGGCTTCTCAGAGACATTTATCATCCACATGAAACATGGTGTTAAGGGGGAGCTTAAATGATTTGAAGTGTGATATTATAAGAGTACGGTCATGAGGTCAAGATTTTTATTGGGTTCTTGAAGGTCTCCAATATATTTAGAAGTTGGTTTTGGTGTTGACATAGAGCAAGGATGATGGATTTATGAAGAAGAAAGTCATTCCTTTTATATGATGAATTGATCATACCATCAAATGCAATGTGTAAGATTGCATTTCATGTATTTTTATGTGTTAGATGATTCTATATGTTGTGTCTCAGTTCTTCATTCATGCTCATATATGTATAGAGTGTGTTCATACATCGTGGAGGTAATATGAATAATGTTAAACACTGATACATTTATAAAAATAAAAAATGAGTTCTTCAATTGATGAACATTAGTCTCAAATATGTATGTGAATGTTTGAGCTTGTAGTGTTGTCTCAAACAACATTATGGGATGTTAATATGGTTTACAAAGCTATAGAGGTTTAGAATGAAGATTTTAACCTTGATTAAGGTCTATGGAGAGAATGCAAATGCATCATAAGTTGAGGTATGTTTCTGAGTTTATCCTTGAAGAGGTAGTTGTGTATTAAGGGCATGCATGTCTTGTTACTACATGTGTATAAAAATTCATGGTGTTTTGTATGATTTCATGAGTTAAGGGGGATATTCAATTCTCATTATCCTTGAGATGTAAAGCTATAAGTGTTCCAATTCAAGTATGGTTTAAGTATGCATCATGATAGGGTAAAATATGTTATTTTTTAGTGTAATGGTGAGTAACATGTGTATAAAGACTTCATGAGACAAGGAAATATGATAATGATCTTCAAAGGGTGTCTAAGGTGTCAAGAAGGTCTAGTTTAGTAGATTTGTTAGTTATTTGTAGGAATATTTAAAGGGGGAGTTTTTCATATTGTTAAACAAGTTGTGATGACATGAAAAGAAGTAAAAGAACACTAAAAAGTTTCTTCAAGAGTGTGGTATTTGATATGAGCTATCTCCATGGCATTTGATCAAGGTAAGTGTTCTTGTGTTCACATAAATAGTTAGATAATGATGGTATCCTTCCATGCGTAGAAATAAGGAAGTGTTTCATGTGTTTAGTATGTTCCTATATCAAAGAGAAATTTGTCATGTTTTGTCTAAAGGGGAGTATTGTGGATCTTTGTCCTAAAAGATGTGACTACTTTGTATATAGCAGGATTAATTTAATTTACAAGTTTCTCCAACTGGGATAGGATTGATAATGATTATATAATGATTTTTTGTTTCTCATAATTAGGTGTGTATATGTGTATGCTGTGATGTGAATCTTCCTAGGGGGAGATACATTTCTCTCATGATGTGATGAAGCCAAAATAGGGTTAAGAAAAGAGCAACAAGACCTTGTGTTTGTTTAATGTTTTTGGTTAATGTTTCTAACCAAGATGTGGTTCTAATATGTTGATAATTATGGAAACTAAGTGCTACAAAAAATTTATTTTTTAATTAATGTAAAAAGAACGAGAAGTATCATGTTTTTTTCCATAAATGAAAAAGGGGGATATTAATGGCATGTGTGTACTAGTGTTGTCATTGATGTAAAAGGTGAAAGGAAATCAATACAAAAGGATTATGAAAATAAGTACAAGAGTAATTTTTTAGTGATGATGACATGGGAAAACATGTAGTGACATGATTGTAAGAGTGGAAATGGTGAAGAGTTTCTTAGTCAAGTATGCCTAATCAGGAGGTCTAGTTAGCATAGGCAATGACACATAAAGGATAGATATGTATGGATGATTTTGAATCATAGTAAAGGCATGTATATCATATTGGTGGTGTGATGAGATAATCATACATTTCTCAGAAGGTGATTATAGGATTTGAGCATGGTTTTTAGGTCTACATATAGACCTAGTCTAGGTGCTTTGTGGCCTAATGGATCATAAAGGTTAGTTATAGAGGTCTGTGGGCCCATTATTTCATGTATTTGAGTGATAAATGTTTTCTCAAGGATTTTAGAGCTTTTTGAAGGGATTTTCAGCACATGTATGATGTTCACCAACTCTATCCATGTCTAAACTAAACCTAATTCCATGACCTAGTTAAGAAAGTGAGATAAGTTGAAAAGATCCCCAACTAAGTGTTATAAAATGAGCATTGGGGAATTTTATAGAGGTTTTCCCAAAATTTTGGGAAATTTTTAGGTTTTTAGCCCTACTACGCTCAAGAAGGTGTGTTTTCTACCTTTATATGAGATATTTCATGTTGGTTGGAAGATGTAAATTTTTCATGGGGACTTGATTCATTCATGGATGTTGAGGAATCGAGTTAAGAATGTTTTACAGTTGGAATGAGATAAAATGATGTCATCCTTTATAAACAATCACTAAGAAGATAAGGTGGTCGAAAACCCTAGTTCATTATCAATGGAGGAAAACTTGTTAGTATGAGATCAAAATGCATCTGATCATCAAATTTTATCATTGGAGGATAAAAAGGACTCTTATAAATTTCTGATGGTGGTGGTTTGGTGACTTGACAGTAGGTGGAGCCCACCCATATTTGCATGTTTTCAAGAAAGTTTGATTTTCTCTTAGGTTTTCCATTTTACCCATTATCTAAATTGAGTTTATGAGTATAAGGGAAGCTATGATTTATTTTTTAATTTATTTCAGACCTTTGTAAATACATTTTGAGGTTTGCACAAGTCCAAAATTGAATGACGATTTTTAGGCTTAATAAGAAGTTTTTTACATTCATAGAGAAAGGAGGTTCTTTGGCATGTGTGGCATAATAATAATTTCTTAATGAAAATGAGTGTGTTTTCACATCTAATGTGACATGACTTATGTTATGGTTGAGTTTTACAAGCCAATTTGGTTGGCAAGGATGAGTTCTTAAGTTGGGCTACTTGACAGGGTTTAAGGACATTGGAGATTATTTGGTACAATTTGTCTTGAAGAAAAATATCTTGTCTTGATTCATAATATATAGCCCTGTGGGAGTGATGACAGGATTAATTTTATCTTGTTCCATTAATTTAGGAGTCTTGAAAGTTTCAGTACAAGTCTAATAAGATCATGTTTCCAAGACTGGTTTCTGGGAAGCATGGCTATCCTAGAGGACAACGATGTTTTGATGGCTCTATGGGCTGAGTCATGAAGTATATAATGGTTTATGATGTTCCTTGTCTCAGTGTATTTATAATGAGTGGTTACATGTCATAGATGATCTGATTCGTGGGAATTTTTTTTTCATCTTTGAAGGATTTTCTATTGAAGTTTCCCATAATGAGTAGGACACAAACCTAATTGATGGTGTTATGAATAAGATATATGGTGAAGATGTTCATGAGCTAGTAGAATATGATGAGATGTTTTATCTAAAATTTTTGGATCTTATGGAGTCATGATGAATCTTCCTTGCGCCCTCATATTCCTTGAATCATTTGGTGGTGATGAAACTAGCCTTAAAATCCTAATTTTGCATGGTGTGTGCTTTGGTTTGTTTCCTATCTACTTGGTCTTTATAATTCATTTATATGATGTGGTAGTTATGTTTTGATGTTGTGAATACTTATATTACTAGTCTTTACTAAACTATATGGTTGTGTAAGCTAGAGCCACATATAAAAGTGTATTTTATTTACTCATTTGAGCTAGTGTATGAGAAAAATTGTGAGCGACTTAGATGAGGTGAAATTGATTGTTCAAGGTATCCAAGGAAGAGTTTAAAATAAGCATGATAATGTGATAATGGATGAGTATAGGGTCTTAAATTTCATTCTACCTAATCAGCTTATGAAGGTGCATGATTTAGTGAAGTAGGAGAGATAATTGTTGGAAGCATAAGAGACTGGGGATGAATAATACCATTAATACTTTATCTAATTTAATTTATCTTTCATACAACCATTAAACCATATATTAACCTATGTGTGTTTACTTAAACATTGAATCAACCATACACAAGAGAAAGATTCAAAATACTACATAATAACACCAAATTTAAGTAAGAAACCCTTAAGGGGAAGAAAACCTACTGATACTTTTATTTTATTACTCAAATCAAATAAATTTATTGAATCACCAACTTCACAAGGAATACCGACCCTTGGTGTAGTAGAACACCAACCCTACAAGGAGCACCAACTCTTAGTTTAGTGAGGCACCAACCCCTGACATGATCAAACACCAACTCAACCACCTAGAAATGAATGATCAGTAGTAAAATTTTGCTCACAAAAATTATAGTGATCTAATTTCAGCTCCAATCAAACCAAACCCCACTAAAAATATATCTTCTCTAACTCGTTCAATATCTCTTCTTCATGGTTTGAATATATCAAATTAACTTACACATACAGTCTTTAATAATCTTTAATTCTTCAAGGTTATTCATATCTATTTTCATAACCCATCAATACTCTCCTTCACTTCTCTATAGGTTGCACTTTTTTCCCATACACAACTAATCACAAATGACCAAATACACTTGCTTATATAAAATTATTAACTCTAGAGCACACCTAGGTCATACATGACAAAGTAGGATAGTCATCACAACTGAAAAACATAATATTAATATCATATAAATAATCTCAAATGACCTAAGTAGGTCATAACATGTCAAGAAATATCTAACAATATCCAAGACACACACACAATCTAAAAATGCACTCTCCAAGCTCTAGTGAGTACACAAGAACCTATAAGTACATTAAAAAACTTCTTCATGGCACAAAAATAATAAAAAAACACCAAGACACCATCTACACACCTTTCACATACTCAATAACCTTTTCAACAACTCCAAACATCATGAAGTATGCAAAAAATAAAGCAAACCCCATTAGGTCTTCCACACTTGGAAATTCAGTCCTAAAGAATGACCAACTTAACATAGAAAACATAATCATCATGTCTTAAGTAATATTCCATTTTGAATAAATCTTAGTATACTTCCCAAAAAAATCACATTTTCTTCTAACTCTAAGTGGAAAACCTTCAAACAACTCAATTTTCGCAACTACTCCAAACTAGTTTCAAGATCCCAAAACTAGGTCGTCTAAACTAATATGGATCACCTATAAAATAAAATCATCAATATACAAACCATATATCTTTCAGGGTATATAAGTATACTTTCTATAATAATTTATTTCATCTTCCAACTCATAGTGAAAGGCCTTCAACCAATCCAATCTCTAAAACTGCTCATTTAGTCTCCAAGGACTCAAGAACCAGTCTTGAAAGAAAAATGCAAAAATACCTAAAACTAAACTTTTGAGATCATTCAACACCTAGAAAACTTCAAGGACACTTTTACCAATATTTAAAATCACTAACATGCATAAATCATGAGGAGAAATCTCACCCAACACACTTGTTCCTTCACACCTTCGTAAGAAGCCAACTTAGGCATTCTAGGATGATATGTCTTCAACTGAAAACCACTTCACTACATCAAATAAAGAGTTTAAAAACATAATATCAAGTGAAAAAAATCCATTCGTGACCAAAAACCTCAGCTCCAACATGTAAACTGATCAAACTCACTTAAAACTTGAAGACTAACATTTTAACCCTTAAGGAAAAAATCAGGAGTGTCACTTTGAGCACATTTATCTTCCATTTTCTCCATTGTATCTTCCAAAAAAAATCATGGATACATATTAAATCTCCTAAGGATTCTTTAATAGGTTGGTTTTCATCCTGAAGCTTCCATCTCAATCTTGAAACTATAAAAACCCATAAAACTAGGGTTTTCTATGTCTTCCCAAAACAGCTCAAACGCAAAACCACCAACAAAATGAGCCTGGATGAATAAATTTTAACCTTTATTCATCACATTTACTTTCTAATACATTTTTATTCAAACAATTCAATTTTCTCAAGTCTCTCTAGAAGGAGGGTTTTTCTAGGGTTTCACACCACTTTAACCTCTTAATGATTGTTCATAATAACCTGAAGATTAATCCACCTCATTATTTTTTAAAAATACTCTCAAATAAATGTGAAACGCTCCCCTAACAAATATTTTTCCCATGTAAATTGTATGAGATCAGGTGAGAAAAATAAGTTACTAATTCAAGCTAGTTTTTGCTTTTCTAAAGCCTGATTTTACCAAAAACTTCATAACTTGCAAATTATTATTCATTTTGACCTGAAAATTTTCAATAAGCATAATTAAAAAATCCTCAACTATTTTATCATATATACATTAAAATCTCCATGCATAGCAACTTATATGTGATTTCTTAGCTTGTGTTAATTATCTTGCTTCCTAAGGCCCATAAAAAACCATGAAACCTATGAGAATTGACCTAAAATGCATCATACATGTAATATACATAATCACCATTCTCCTAAAATTATTTAAATTTACTTCCTTTCTCAAAACATCATGTTACCATACCATACCACATGATCTAGGTCTAATAATATGCTTATAATGACCTCTTCACACTATGAGTCTACATGAAATGACCATATAGACCATATGCAAAACATTGAAAACTCGTGAAAACTTATATGTGGCATGTTTGACCTGATAAAACCCTTCAACCAAATTATTAGGACTCATGCCATGACCATACTCCAGAACCACATAAGATTTCACCAAAACATGACACTACCAATCAACCTTCATGTTTGACCTTCACAAATACCTCATGGAGACTGATATGAAACCTACATACCCTTTTCCATCAATGTATTTGACATCAATGAAAACACCAAGACACAATGCCCAAAATCTCCAACTTTTTCATTGATGACAACCACCTTTAGAAAAATTAACAGAAACCAACAAGACCAAACACACCAACATGACCTCATTTTCATGTTTCTAATTCTTCTCTCCCCTTTAATATATTTGACAAAGGATACTATGATGACTATACATGGAAAATGAAAACTCAAGACAATACATAATGGAAACAATGCTTAAAGCACAAACCTACTTACTCAAATGACTCCCCCTTATATTTTACTTTCTCTTCTTTGACTTCAATAGAAGCAATAAATGATCCATGGACCTGAAGGAATCATCCAACTAACTCCCCTAATAAGATATCCACTTCACTTTGTCTGCATTCATTTTTTACATCATCTTCTAGTTTTAATCATGTAATAAACCACTAGTTCTTCCTCCAAATTCAACATGTCCTCCTTAGGGACCATTGCCCCTAAATCTCACTTTCAGTAAGAAAAGGACAAACTGCACCTTGCTCTAGAATTAATCTAAACTTATGAACCATCCTTTAATGACTCCTATTTTCATCTTTAAAAGATACTTTCACTACCCATCAAAGTATAAGAGGTCATACCTTTACTAACTATCTTGGACATGGATCATGCAAAATCGCATGGTCTTAAAAAATTCTTTCAATGTTCTTAACCTTGTTTGCATAAAAATACACATATTGAAACTTTGAAAAGTTACACTAATCAATATACCTTCAATCAGTCAACAATCTTGTCAAAAAATTCTTTCTTAGACATCATATGCATTTGATGAAATATAAATATCCTCTATTTCTATCTCATTCAGGTCTATAGACAAATGTAGGTCAAAAAATCAATACATGATAATATATAATACCCTGTAGCATTAATGTATTCATCTAAGAGCCAACAATCTTATTGAAACTCTTCCTTTTAACCTTATAATTTCACTAACTTTTCTCCTATAGATATTACCAAGAATCATCATGACACCTTCTCTTATGAGACTAATTGAGGTGTTCACTATTACTTAAAACCATAACAAAGATCTTCTTTTCTTGACTACACAGAACTATATACTATACATGTACTTCTCATACTTAGAACCATCATGACCAATGATTCATCATTTGATCCTAATATTTGCATATATAATATGACCAATCCTTTTCAAGACACACATCATCCTAATTTCATTTGTAGGGCTAGACATACATTCATTCAATTTTAAATTGCATTCTCAAAGAAGGTAAAAGAATAATCATACTTGCATCAATCAAGAACAAAATCAAACATACTTGGCTTTAATACTATGTAATAAATTTATTTATTAATTGTTCAGACATATTTTATGCTCCATAATACAATATTAGAATTTAACTCATGAAGAAAGGTCTAATTTATAGGGGGGAAAACCTATAGAGAAATATGATGTGTCAAATTACACTTTACACAGCTAATTTTTTTTTAGATCAGTCTTGTCAAACTGTAGCACCTATTTTCTTAGTTCAAAAATTCACCTATAGACCTTCTTGGAATAATTCATCCACTTTAATTCAATAGTCAAGCATTGTAGATCAACATTAGCTCATGTACACAGACTTTTCATACCTTTGATTGGTCATTTTGGAATAAACATAGATCTTCATACATATAGAGAACCTACAACATCTTGATCCTTTAAAATTTGAGAGATGTCTTCACCTTTTCTTCTAGACACATCACAGACTTGAAAAATTACACATCAACTAAATAACTCACATTTTTCACCTTAGATGCATTCAAAATATTTTCCAGACCCTTACCTTGCACCATACTTGAAAAACATTGAATCGCCATAGAAAACAACCTTAGATACACTTGGATGTGAAATGATCTTCAAATTTTCTTGTTTCTTAGCATTTATTATCTTCATACCTGTAAATACCTTCGTATCTTCAATAAACATAAGGCACTCTTAAGAGACTGCCCTATTATCATGAGATCTTACTCCACCTAGGAGTGTGAATTGACATTTTGTAAACCTTCTTGCAAACTAATACATTTTCATTCCTTAAGAGATCAACCTTATTCAAGACATTTCATAGTACCATACAAGGTACAAATCTATCTTTACTCATACCATATGATGAAATATTTGATAAAATTTACACACATATCCATCTTCTTAAGAATCCATACCATTATCACAGGAAGAATCAAACACTTTTCTTGGAATAAGTACAATCTCTTGAAGGGATGTTCACTTCAATCATGGATAACATAGACTGAAACAGACTTTAGGACAAAAACATAGCTCTTTGACCAAAAATATTGACAACATTTTGATGTTATCATAACCTTCTTGTTGAATGATAGAGAACAACTACTTCATATACAAATGTAGATCATTTTATCAAGATAGTCAACAACATTTTGAAAACCTTCTTGATACCATATATCAAAAGACAACTCCCCTAGGCTATACTAATAAATTTTAGGCATAATTGACAACATTTAGATCCTTAATGGATTAACATTGCACTTGAACCAAATAAATTGAATTATTCATACATTAAGGTAATTGTAGCTTCAAGCTCCTTCATAGATCTATATACACCTATCTCTAACCTTTGAAACCATCTAGAGACTTTTATAACACTATACAGACATTTCTTATAATCTAACTCAGAACACCCTGACAATTAAAACTTTCTAACATGATAGGGAATTTAATTCTTGGAAAACTTCAATATCAATGACACAACATATTTATCTATTCATAAGACATAATTGATAGTCCTTAAAATATGAATCAAACCTTCTCCAAATTCTAAAACATTACCTGCAAACTTCAAGCATTCTTCTATTTAAGATGTACTTCTAAATTATTGTCAAGAATTGAGCATGAACTTATGACATAACAACTTGTATTATTTTGATATACTTGACATTCGACTTTCAAATATAGACCCTGACATACTCCAATTACATAGAGACATGTAAGACACAAAAGGAGACCATTTACTCTAGATGATAGACACAACTATCTTTCTTAGATCAAAATTAATCAATATAAACTCTTTACATCAATAATATGATACATAAGACTTGAAAATATAATGGAAACTTTGGGCACTAAGGGGGGATGAATAAGTGTTTATACAAAATTTTACAAATAATTAAATTTCCTTAACCTTGTTATGATGAAATCACAAAAAAAAACACAAGAAATAAACTAAGGATCATACACAGGGACACAAGATTTAATGTGGGAAACTCTTGAAGGGAGAAAAACCCACTAAAACCAAAGTACTAGATTAGAAAAATTATCCAATTAAAGTTAAATGATTTCACATTTGAGAATCAACTTAACATGGAGCTTCAACTCCAAAATTAAATCAAGAATCAACTTGATCTTTAGCAAGCTTATACTTGTATATAGTCTTCAACCCCCAAAATAATTTAGTTACGTACCTAACCTTATGCAAGTTGCAACTTACAAGGAATCTTTAACTCCCTCTTGCTAATCATTCACTTGGACTTATTCATAATTTTTTATCACTTCTCTTATGTTGTCTTCCACAACTGATTATGATCACTTCTTCATCTTAACTCCTTTTCTTCAAACTCTTCTTCATTTGTTTTAGGTTCACACGTAAATCTACCACTTCATACCCTCCCAAACATCTACTCTTTCATTTCCATTACTGCTGCAAAAATCCAGTCCTTAACATATTAGATCCTTACTCACATTCATGCTCTCTCTACACCTTTAAATACATGTTTATAAACCACATATTACATCAACACTTTTAGATATTAAATCACATTATAAAATGAGACCTCTTAAAATTATTTTCTCCTTCACATTCCACCAAGGATAACTTCAACTTTATTCTACAATTAAAATTATGGAGGATGACATCATAGTAAAATGAATTCATACAATGATTACAAGTTAAAACATGTTAGATAGATATTCAAAATACCTTTTAATTCTCATGAATATTATCATACATTCAAGGACCCAAGAAAACCTCCTAAATTTTTTTGGCATTCATTTACAAATTAAGATATTCCAATTATACCTTTACAACAACTTTTGTAACTATCAAATCTAACTTTGCCTTCTAGAAAAAAGAGATATCTTTTATCTTCTAGCATATTTTGTCCATGTAACAAGTGTCACATTCATGTGAGCATATTTCATAATCCCTCTTTTATCTTTCTAACTACTTTATAACTTCATTCTTATTTGCATCTCCAAACTTGAAAATGGAGTACAAAAACAAATAACAGTAAAGAGTGATGCTTCATCCAACAATGATGTAGGCACATTAAAAATATTCTAAATCTTGGAGATGATAGTTTATAACATTTATATCACCTTTATATTTTAAGAAGTGAAAATCCATCATTATTCTCTTCATGAAGCATAATTTGATCACGTTATAGTCTGATTTTAATGAACAGAAATATAGGCTTTAAATTTTTAGCAAGTCCAACCACCTATAAGGCTATTCAAGACTTCAGACATACATTTCCATATAGGTATTGATGTTGTGAAACTCGTCAGGTCCAAATATTACTCCATCTTATATCCTAGAGATAAATAATGATTGAGTATCGATGATAACACAAACCGGTTCATAAGCTCCAAAAACTAGTTTTACATAAGCTTACATCCAACATGATAAAATTTACTTTCAGGTAAAACCAGTGCTCATACACTTCAAGAGGGACCTATAATTTACATACAAACAAACATTTGAATGGATTTAATGGAGAAAAAACAAGTTCGCAATAATTTCTTCTCAAAGCCTTTTTTATTGTTCTCAAAAGATAAATTTAGACCATTTCAACTAGATCAATAAATCACTTAAAATCATCCACTCAAGGGCTTGAACACATAATTTAGGAATTTTGATATCTTTCCATGGTCATACTTCACCTTGACACCATGAAAATCATCAAGACTTTTTCATTCTTCATGACTAGTTTTTGCATGCTTAGCCTTCTAGCTGTTACGACTAAAAATGCACCTAAAACATCACATTTCTCCAAATTACTGATCCAGATAACTTCATGAACATTAATATCACATCCCCAACTACCTTTACCAAAAATTTGAAAATGGGTTCCATTACCAAAAAAAATTGTATACTGAATTTTACACAAAACAAGTGATTTCTTACGGGGTCCACTATGAGTCATGAGCTCAAAGCATCATCGAAGGATGATATGATGAATCCTCTACATAATAAAACTCATACACAAGAAAAGAAATATTCAGAGGCTCAACCAAACAAATTTCTCTATATCAATTTAACTGGGTTTGAGGAAGGTTTCAGACAACTTCACAAAAATGGATAGAACTTTCTTATATATCATCCATTTGACTTCAAAAAATTTGAAACAATTTTTTATTCTAATTCTATTAAAAAATTTCTCTTATGATGTATCTATAGAATACTCCAAAATTTAGCTTGAACGCTAAGAAGTCAAGGTGTTATTTTAGCACACCTTGTTTGATTTAGTTTTAGTAAAATTACAATATCTTACACAAAACTCATCCTCAAATCATTAATTTTATTCCACACCTTCATGACTACCTCCTCTATGATTTATAGTGGGTAATTTTTCATAAATTCACCTGTAACGATTTGGAAAATGTTTTTTTTACATGATAAACTTGATTCTCATGAAGGGTAGTCATACCAATGGCCTTGAATACGCCTCTAAATATTGAATTATGGAATATGGCTTCATGAGAGGACTCTTTAAAATGTCCTTACACATTTACAATGCCTGAAGTTTCTTAATAAAACTTTTTTTACTTCATACCTTCATGTTAGGTCCTTGAATTAGGCCAATTTCAGTTGGTTTACACTACAAATCACCATGAATATCATGTTCTTCACCTTTATTCCCATTAAACATGTCTTATTATGTGCTTCATGAATATATCATTCTTCACCATCATCCTCAAGCCTTCAATTCTTTCTAGGTCACTTTTCTACCTAGGCCTAGGGATTAGGCATCCTGAACTGAGCTAGTATGAAAAATTCAACTCATGTGCCCCTGTACTCATCATTATGACCATGTTTCCTCATCATATACATGTGATAAAATTCCTAACATCATATTTTTTTTCTCTCATATCATCACTTTGCATGTACCTTTCTCTAGTTTCTCAAGAAGTCAATGCTTACTCAGGTGTTCTCATGCCTCTAACATGTTCTACCTTGTTTGAATCACTCCAATATCACTATAGGTCTCTTGCATATTGATTTTTCATTAGTATTCCTTTGAAATCAATGAAAAATTATCATCCACCTACCAATAATCTCCCTCTATGTTATGGATGGAAAAACCTCCTAATTCTTCTCCCCCTTTTTGCATTAATGACAAACTGCTAGTTTTAATTTATGGTGTGCTCCTGCATTAGATTTTGTGACCTCTATTTTTTTGGAAAAATCAACCAAGCTCACAATTTAATCTCTTCCTCTTTTCTTAACTAATTTTTTGTCTGCATTGTGCATTAAGTTCAATTTTTCTCCCCCTAAAAAGATGTCTTTATTGCTCATACACCTACCAACAACCTGGATTTTGAGTGAAAACATCCTCCTAGCACATACATATGTCTATATCAGTCAATAGAACTAAATTATAGGCATAATTATTCCATATTCTCATTTTAAACATATTTAGGACTGATTTCCCTATGATTAAGCTACAATGTAAATTGTAATCCTAATTTAAATACTATAGTAGCAGTAATTGAATAAAAAATTGAGTACAGAAATAGACCTAAGAAAATTAAGCTAGTAAATATGAAACTTTAAGTGCAAAGATAGGATAAGAATCCTTAGCCAATTCATAGAGATCTGAAAGATGCATAGACCTAGAAAACTAGAAAATACAAAGCATGAATGGTTGCACTGAAGCTCATAAACTTGTAGATTTGGAGAAATGAGTTGGGCTGGGGTGCCTGGAGAGGGACAAGGGTGCTTCTGGGTGCCATAGACTTATTTCTGGGTGCCTGGGTCTATGGAAAATCTCAAGGAACATCCTCTGAGGTGTCACAAGTTGTTCACTTTTAGTCTCTTTTTCTCCCTCTTACGTCACACCACGATCATTGAGATTGCTATAAACTTGCAATGAAGTATGAACCTACAAAACCCTCAAATAGACATCCAATACTAAAAAAGAAAGATGTGGAATGAGGGTTCAGAATTTCCTCTGCTATCACAATGGTGAATTTATGATTAAGTGATGCACTAGATCTTAAGCCTAGTGTAGTTCTATGTGTGTGTGTGGAATCGTGCCCTAGGTAGCTCTTATTCGTGTTTCACTTAATAGCAAGAAAGTAAGCTAGATGTAAATAAATTTCATAGATGTGTGCATAGAATAAAATTAACTTCCCTCCTATGAAGTGTATGTAGAAAAACTAGCCCTTGTATCCCTTAGATGGTGCTAGATGGATGTAATGGAGATCTTATATTCTTGATGGGTGTAACCTTAGGTGGTGATAGTCAATGCTTTGTACTTGGTCCTTTATTATGATGATATAACTTTATATTTATATAATTTGCTTGCTTGAATTTTGTAATTAACCCTGAAAATACCGATTACCAAAAATATAAGATGCTCAAATGGCTAGAAATGACCCAAAAATTATGAGTAAAGTAGAAAGGGGATAGGGGCACCCAAAGGGAATGAGGGCACCTAGTGTTAGCATCCTAGCTAGGTAGTGGTGTCCAGGATGATAAATGTTGATGCATAAAAAGGTAGACTGGGAAACTAAGCGTATAAGACCAAAATTAGTAACAAAAAGCAAAGAAAGGTGACCAAAGACATGGGTTAATCAATACTTTTCTTACTTAGGAATCATATGAATAATATTATGAAATCGGGACTAGATAATTACCCAAAGTGCATGATTTATTTTCTACATTTGTCCCCACTTTATATTGGTGTGTGGAAATATCAGTAACATAAAGTAGATAGAAATGCTTACCTAATAACTATGAATATCAATGATGGAAGCATGTCGAGAGACTAGACAAAATGTGGAGTGATAAAAGTGTGAAGCATGGATACTAAAGAGGAGAAAGTGTAAAAATTGATGATGAAAATGAAGGTAGGGTGAAAATGCATGTTTAGATGTTGTAATGTGCCTATTTTCAACGTCAATGTTGTTTTGATTTTTTTTGGTGATGTTGTGATGATGTTGATGATGTTGACTACCGCTTCTCATATGGACAAACCTACAAAAGAGAGTAATTAATAAGTAGTCAAATACACATGTATATGTGTAAAAATTATGTAAAAATGTTGAAAATGTGAAAAAGGAACATGTGCATCTGATTTGTGACAAGGAAAGAGTGTATAAAGGATCCTGAAGATCTTAGTGAAGGGCGAGTTTTTGGGGTGATCTCATGTGATGGAAGAAGTAGTGTAAGGAGAAAGGTCTAGTGTCATTTTCCAACCTTTAACTGCTTCCTAGAATTGTTGAGTGCACTAAATGTTGGTTTTTTGGGTGATCCTATGTTACAAAATAAGTAATATAGGGAGAAATTTCTAGCATTATTCTCTAACCTTTGATTGTTTCCTAAAATATGGAACAACACTACAGATTGTGTATAAATACAAGTGTTAAGGATTGTATGCTCTGTAAAATCCATTATGTGGAGTTTTTTAGACTATGCTAAACTACCAATCACTATGTAACTACCCCCTAGTTTCAAGCATCTAGGAAAGGGATCAGTGTGTTAAGGACCCAAGTATTATTTTAAGCCCTATCCAAAATTGATAACTATGATGTGTATTGTTTTATGTTTTGTATAATGTTGTATGGATCACTAATTCACCCAAATGATTCCCCCCTTGTTTAGGGTACATGCGACGTCGTTGAAGGAGTATGTAACCCAAAAGAGGGCCAAACATTGTGTTGAACTTATGCCCTCTATGGGGAAGGGAATGTGTTTGGTATAAACCAAAGCACACACAAATAAAGTGGCTAGAAGACAACTATTAGTACAAGCAAACATGCATGTAAAAGATAAGTGTAATAAATGTGCAAGCTAAGATATAAGAAGATAATGGAAACACGCTAGAAGAAAATGTAGACCATGAAAAGTGGGTTGTAAATATGGGACACCAATCACAATGTCACAAGATAATCAAGGACAAAGTGGCCACAAGTAAACAATGTGCACACCAAAGAAAGGAAAAATCATGTAAACAATGGCAAATAATGACAAGTACAAACAAGTAATGTAATAGACAAGCATGGTGGAAAATAGAATTACATAAAAATGTTACACATGAAGCACTTGTTAGCATATTATAAAGATAAAAATTATTTCAACGCATGTATAATTTGATAAAGTAATATTCTATGAAATGATAACACTTGTAATTTACGAAATTGGATGCCTTAGCGATCCTTTGTGGGACTAGAAATAGGTACTATGCCAATCATATGTGTTACATGTAATAGATCTGTAGAATATATGATTACACAAGAAAGGAAATGGAATGCACGTGTGTATGATAAAGATAATGACATACAATATATCTATCTACAATATGCAATAAAGTGAACTTCTACAAGTAAATGTATGCATGAGTAAATGTGACCAAGATATTCAGTATGTTGTGGATGAGATGGAATAGAATGTAGTGTGAAGGATAGGGAAAATGTGCCCCCTGAGCCGATTTTTATGTATGCAATGAGGTTCATTTATTTATTCCCCCTCAGTAATCAAGAATGAACCATAAACAAGAGTGTGTCATTGGGAAATGGTCTGAAATTTGTGGAGTAGAAATATGTGATTGTCTAAGCATAATGCATAGAGTGTAAGTGTGTGAATGAATGAATGCATGAGTTGATGAGGTCCATTTTATATCCCTCAGTAGTTTGGTATGGACCATGGAAATAGAGTGTGTCATAGGTTAGTGTGCCACATTGATTATATTCAAGAGTTGTGTTCATTATGTGATAAAAGTATTGATTATGTGATTTATATTTTTGAACATGTAATGTGTATCACTAATTATGTGGTGTGTTGTATAGGAGAAGTATCTAAGTTATGAATGTGTAATTTGTGTTGATTAAACATAAGAGATAAGGATGTTATAAACATGTCACTTATGTAAGTGATTGGCTATGAAGGTGTCTTATTGTGTTATATATTGTGAAGGTGTCGAGTGTGTAGTGTATTGTGCGGATTACGTGTAAGAGAGATATATTATATGATGTGAAACATGTATATTGTAAAAGATCTATGTTGTAGATATGTCAAGTTTGTTTGGATGTTTGTAGCAGGAAGAATTTGTCGCAAGTGTGTTGTTTATGATGTGTAGTATGTAGTATGTAGTATGTTATGTGTGAGATTTGTGTATATAGGATTCCCTCAATTATCCAGTGTGAACCAAATAACAAGATTTCGTCATTAGGAAATGATAATACTAGAGATTTTTAATATGATTATTTTGTATGTAGAAGTCTAGATGATAAAATAAGACACTTATTAATGTTGGGGGAAGAGATAAGTGCAATGCCCCCCAAGTGTGTGATTATAAGAAGGATAAAGTGCCACTTTCAATAAGATCATAATTATCCTGATTGAATCCGACTGGAGCAGTGTTGGAGACTTGATAGGAAATATTATGAGGGGGATCATATAGAGAGTCATTACGAAATAAAGTGTACACGGTCATTGCATATTCTTCACTAGTGAAAGGTGTTGGCGGAAACCCATGTCCATGTTGGGAAATTAGTGTTCATAGTGTGAACATATGTCTTGAATATTAGTATTATTTGATATTTAAATAATATGTGAGTCTACAAAATTAGTTGTCATGCACAACTCATAGAGATATGAGTGTGTGAGAGTATCTTGGAATTGGGAGTAAGACTAGGGATTAGAGGAGAAATATGGGGATAAGATGATGAGAATTGAATCCATGATTATAGGAGCGATAAATTGTATAAAATTCCCTCCACTAATCAATAGAAATTGCTCCATTATTCTCTATATTTTATTTGTTTCTATGTTTTCTCTATTTTCATGTGTTGATCTAAAATTATTATTGCTCAAATTCATTATCAAATATAGAGTTTTGATATCATCCGGTATCATATCAGGATAGGATGAGTCATGAGAATCATTTCTAGATAAAACTACAACCTCTAAGATGCAGATCTAAGAGTTTTGAAGCTTTCGTCACCATTTTCTAGAATTTGATCTTAAAAACAAACGACTAGTAAATCGTGTTTTTCTCAAAATCCCATATTTCAAATCTTTTGAAATTTTTTGGGTTTAAAGATACATAATTTATTGCACCATAGTTAAAAATTTAGAATAATCCAGTTTCTAGTTTAAGAGAAAAACATGAAATAAATTCTGACATCTGAAGCAATTTCTAAAATCAGGGACCACAATTCACATGAATACTGCATATTTTTTTATTGTTTCAGTTGTTCTATTGTTATAAAAAAATTTAGGGTGTTATTCAAAAAGTAATTATTGATTTCTTTTTTTTGTGAATTTTATTGTGTCTATCCAAGTTGAGTATTATGGTAAAGTGATAGTTTAGTGAGTCATTGTAAAAGTATATTATAAAAATTAAAAAAATTAAAAAAAATTCCTCACTTGTCAAAAATCAAGCGCATTTTCACTTGTACGCAACGTCCATAGTGAGGGGGTGCATTATCAATTGAAACCAACACCCAATAGAATTGTGAAATGAGTGTCAAAGACAAATTCAACTGAGTTAGTAGTATCACAATGGAGGCTAGAGGCAATGGAGGAAGGAGGCATTTTAGCAACCTCTCATCAAGCACCATCGATGAGGCTGCAATATTGCTTTGGTGGCCATGTTTTTCCAGTTTTGTTTAGTGTGTTTAATTTTAGGATATGTGGTAGTAAATAAAGAACAAATGGATAATTCTTGTTCATAGTTAGGAACATATTTTCCTATATTTTGTTCTCTTTTGTAAGTTCTGGATGAGAAAACTTGTACGTTGCTATGAAAGTGGTTGGTGGTCCACTAGAAAACCAATTTAAGAGTTTGTGAATCTCTTAGAAAATCACATATAGAGTGGTTAATGGTTCCACTAAAAAACCTGTTGGAGTTGATGGTACAATTTAAATACCATCGAATTGTAGAACATGAGCAGGTACTGGACAAAACTCACCCATGTTCACACTAAGGGGGTGAATGCTAGAAAATTAGTGTTCATAGCATGAACATATGGCTTGAATATTAGTATTATTTGATATTTAAATAATATGTGAGTCTGCAGAATTAGTTTTCATGCACAACTCATAGAGATATGAGTGTGTGAGAGTATCTTGGAATTAGGAGTAAGACTAAGGATTAGAGGAGAAATATGGGGATAAGATGATGAGAATTGAATCCATGATTATAGGAGCGATAAATTGTATAACATTCCCTCCACTAATCAATAGAAATTGCTCCATTATTCTCTATATTTTATTTGTTTGTGTTTTCACTATATTAATGTGTTGATCTAAAATTATTGTTGCTTAAATTAATTATAAAATATAGAGTTTTGATATCAATCCATACCAATGAGTAATATTTTGAGAATTTCCAGGAGTTAAATCACTACCAATAGAAATATTTCTAAATGGCATTATAAAAGTTATAGAAGTGTGAATGGAGTCTAAAGTGCCTCTAATATATTCAATACAATATTTCCTGATTGTCAGTGGAAAAGTACAAGGGGTGCATGCAACGAATCCTACTAAACTAAACACATGAAGACCATAGGTAGCCATAGTGTGAAAATATCCATGATAAAGATGAGGTGAGTGAGGTGGAGGTAAAATATAATTAATCATAAATCCAATCCTATTTAATCCATCATATGTGAAAAACATATCATAACAAGTACAAACCACCATAATATGATGCCAATAATAGTTTTTTATTAAGAGCGTGCACGTGAAAGGACATGCCATAGACACAACTTTATTAGGAGAGGGTGAAATAGTGTCTAAAGTATGGACAAACCATTGGTAAAGTACCATAGCACTAGTAGAAGGGAAGGGTCTTAAATTTCTATTCACCAAGGCCATTGGTCACAAAAGAGTCATTGAAATAAGAGTCATCTACATCAATAGAAGTGAAATTAAGCTTTCCCAATATTTCATCAGTAAGTTCAATATTATCAACTTTGTCATTAGATTTGTCAGAATCGTTGGTGTTGGCATTTTCATGTTGTATAGTTTCATCAAGGATATTGCCAGGAGGTGCACTATATGTAGGAGCGAGAGGAGCCTCAACAGGCAGAGCAGTAGTGTTCAGTGGAGAAAATATTGTGGGTGATATTACTGCAGTAGTATGAGTAGAAATATCTAGAATGTGTGGAGCAGTAGAAGAAGAATGTAAAGAACTATATTGGTCAATGTCATTTGTGTCAATACTATTATATGTAATAGGTTGTGAAGGAGGAATAGGCTTATAAGTAACAACGTCTATACGAAATAATTTAATTGATCATGATCTTTAGTAATAGTATGTTTGTATCCATCATGTAATAATTTTACACATTGATGTCTAGTGGATGGAATTGTTTGCATTACATGAATCTAATGTCTTCCTAGTAATATATTAAATTGGAATGAAGCATCAATAACAAAGAAGTTTGTGAGGATAGTCTTAGGCCCAACTTGAATATCTAATGAAATAGTTCCTAAGCATATGCAAGTAGTGGAATCATATCCCCGAATAAGAGTGGAATTCTTATAAATTATATTATCATTAATGCCAATTATTGGAGAAGGGAATGAGCACATAGGTTGATGGCTGATCCATTATCAATAAGTACACATTTAATGCAAGTGGTGTTGATAATAGTGGTGATATACAAAGTTACACATGTATTATTATTAGAAAATGGTGAAATTTCCACATTAGTGAATGATATAGCACATGGAAAATTTTGAGAGACTAAATTAGGTGTGTGAAGGATACCGAAGAATGATCACTTTCTATATGAATAGAACAAAGGGAATCCTTTAATGTTTAACAAAAATTAGGGGCACTGCGTAATAATTCATAGAGGGATATTTTGACTGGCATATTTTTAAGTTGCTCAATGATATCATAGCCCTTAGAAGTAATAGCAATAGGAGGAGCCATAGAAGTGGTAGGTGGTGGAATATAAATGGTTAGAGCCAAGGAGGATGAGTGCAGTGAGTAGTTACTACTTTGATAGAAGTATTAGTTATATGCATAATAAGGTGAGGAGGATGTTGATTAATAACTTGCATGAAATCTGCAATAGTGGCAACCAAGACTGAAACCTTAGTGGGTGTAAAAGAGGGATGAGATGATTGAGTCATGACTTGATAAGGTGAAGACATACTCAGAATGAAAGGTTTGATCAATTAGGTTCACCAAAATTATTAAGCTAAAATGTAAAATTTAATCCTAATCTAAATGTTATAGTAGCAGTAAATGATTAAATAATTGAGTAAAGAAATATATCCAAGAAAATTATGCTAGTAAATATGAAACCCCAAGTGCAAAGCAAGGTAATAAGCCTTATTTGATTCCCAAATATCTGAAATATGTACAAAGCTAGAAAATTGTAAAATATGAAGCTTTAATAATTGCACCAAATCTTAGAAAATTATAGATCTGGATATATGAGTTGGACTGTGGCGCCTAGAGAGGGACAGGGGGCACCTGTGGACACCGTAGACCTGTTTTTGGGCACTTAGGTCTACAAAATATATCATTAAACCTCCTCTAAGGTGGTGCAAGTTATTATATTTTATTTTCCTTTGGTTTCTTTGAGGAAGCACCATTATCGTTGAGGCTGCTAGAATCCTACAATGAAGTATGAACCTGAAAAACCCTTGAATAGACATCCAATACAAAAAATGAAAGATGCAGAATGAGGGTTCAGATTATCCTCAGCTATCATAATGGTGAACTTACAACTGATAATTTCACTACATCTTCAACCCAATGTAGTTCTATGTGTGTGTGTGCGGAATCATGCCCTATGTGTCTCTTGTCTGTGTCGCTCTTGATAGCGAGTAAGTAAGCTAGATGTAAAGAAATGTAATAGATGTGTGCATGGAATAGAATGAACTTACCTCCTATAAAGTGTATGCATAACAACCATCCCTTGTGTCCCTTAGATGATGTTAGGTTTATGCAATGGAGATCTTATATGTTTGATGGGTGTAACCTTAGGTTGTGATAGCTAATTTTTAGTGCTTGGTCCTTCATTATGATCACATAAATTTATATTTAAATGATTTTATTGCTTGAATTTCATAATTAACCCTGAAAAGGATGACTACCAAAAGTATAATATTATCAAATGGCTAGAAAAGACCCAAAAATTGTAAGTAAAGTACAAAGGGGATAGGGGCACCCAAAGGGAACAAGGGCACTTGGTGCTAGCATCTTGGTTGGGCGGTGGTGTCCAAGATGATAAATGTCAAAGTATAAAAAAGAAGACTGAGAAATTAAGGGTATAAGTCCAAAAGTAGTAACAAAAATAAAATAAAGGTGTCCAAATACATGAGTTAATTAGTACATTTATTACTTAGGAATCATATGAATAATAGTATATAATCAGGACTAGATAATTACCCAAAGTGCAAGATTTAGTGTCTACACCCTAAAATAAATTTTCAGTGCATTCTTGGAAATCTTTGACCCACTGTAGAAGCTCATTAAACTCATAAAAATAAATTTTCTACCTCCCCCCAATGTGATACCAACTTTATGTAGTTCCCTTATGTAAGACATGGCTTTCATTTCTTTCTCTTATATCACAAGGATGACTCAACCTTATTCACACAATCTTGAAACCATTCTTCAATGTTCTTTGCCTTTATTTGACTCAACTTTTTTAATTGCTTAAAATATTTATCCATCTTACAAGTACATTTATTCTACCACTGTTAGGATTCTCAAGACCTAAAATCTCATGTTGAATATCATAGGAAGATCCTCTACCTTGAGTATCATTCTCAAATTTGTAGACCCTCATTTCAGACCCAAAAACCATGAACTCACACTTTGATCTTATAAGTAATTTTTTTTGCAAAAGGTAAAAATACACAAAATTATGCTGTCAAAAGCTGAATTCCACTTCAACATGATAAATACAACCTATCTAGCATGTTTGAGTTATCTAAAAAATCTCATCTCATTGCTTTGCATTATTTTCTTTTTGGAACTCCTACTCAGCTAGTAGCCCTGAAAAACATTATTTTCTTTCATAAAACACTCAATTTTCACCTTGTTTCTAGATTGGTAAACATTTTAGCTACCCATTTGGTGCATTAAAATTTATACCAAATTTCAAGGATTAAATCATCTCCAGTAAAACATTATGCTTATTTTTGTAATTTTGAACCTAGTCCTTCTATTAGCCCTCCTATAGAACAAAACTCAAAATGGGAACTATGCAAAAACCTTCACAAGAATATGTTTATAATTTTGGATACCCATTTTGGATTCCTTTCTTTTTTCCAATTTTCTTCTCCTAACTCCCTCAACATTCTTCCCAACACAAAACCCCTCTTTTTTCCTTATTTTCTTAACCTGTGCTAGGGTTTGATAGCACCGACTAGGGTTTTATAGATTATTGATATTTTTCATCACTTGGATCACTCTTATCATCTCAATTACATCTCATTCATTCTCTATCAAATAACCAGTAACTCTCCCCAACTTCATTCAAGACAATTTACTTGTTTTGGCTACTTCGCTTACTTATTCTTGCTTTTCAAACTTGACTCACGGCCCCTACTACCTTCTCCATAATTTATTTAACTTTCCAATTATCCTTTTAATATAATTTTACCATTAAATTGGTCATCAAGACCTCTTCACTTCATACAAGCATCATACTCAGCCCCTTGGGTCCATATCATGGTTTTCTCACTTTTACTTGTCCTTTCTAGGATTGTGATACTCAAATTTAACTATCCTTTACTGATTTTATCAAGTTTCTTATCCATTTTCTTCATTTCAATTCCTTATCTCATCTTCACCATCCTTTAATAACCTTCACAATACCTTTTCCACTAACATCAAGATTTAAAATGGTTACAATGGTAATTTCACTTGAATGACCTTCAAAAACTATGTATACATGTTTTAAACCCTACAATTACAACTTCTTCAAGCCTTTTCTTTATTCACAAACTTCATAAGCCTCATTTAATTCTAGATCCCATTGACACAAAATTCCATGTCATTCCTCAACATTCACATTGGTCTTGAAAGGAAAAACAAAAGATTCTGCAAGAAATGACAAACAAACCCTTCCTTTGGACTACACCTAGGATTTCAAACCAAAACCTAGGGTTTCTTATTTTTTCTATGTTTCTAATTCTTTGATCTCCCTAAATCACCTAATTTAAACTTATTACACTTTCTCAAGGTATTATTGTACTTCCTTTTCCCTTATTTCTTATTTTGTGACACTTTTCCAACTTTAGCATTCTTGAGTCTTCTTAGAGTTTTGTTTACTCTTGTATGAAGGAATATCTAAGTGAGCTCATTTATCCTTCACTGAAAGCATGAAAATATTATTCTCCCTAAATCTTATTAAAATCCTCCACACCTAAAATTAGGTCATATGAATCTCTAGTGAAATATCTAGGCCATGTTCATATCTAAGTGTCTCCATAACCCTTCAAGCTGAGTATAGTTAGTTAACATTGTATCTTTGCAACTTATCATCTCAAAGTCTTTTATCCCATTTTTTGGAAATTTTCTCACTTCTAAAACACCCTATTCATACTATACACCACAAATATTCTTATAACTTTTATCCCATATTATGGAAATTAGAAGATACTCCTCCTATGGCTCTTATACTATGTCTGCACAACCAAGACTATGATTTCTACTTGTTTGCTTCTAAGTCTTCTTCCTACTATATAAAACTCCTTAATCATGTATTTTCACCTCAATTCCATGTGCATAGAATTTTTTATTAGGTATTTTAAGGTTATAATAAAATCCTTCTTGTTCTAGAATCCTTGACCCTTTCACATTTGAACTCAGAATTCTCAGTTACAGACCCTTAAAATAGGGTGTCTAAGTTGTGTGAAAAGTTTTAAGTCTTTATATTTTTCTTGAATCATGGTGGAATTTAATGGCCTTATGAAGGTTCCTCCATTATTTCTCACTCATTGAAGACTCTAAAAAATTACTTCAATCTTTGATTCCTTCTCAACAAACCATAAGATGATTTCAGACCTTGTATTATAGTCCTTACTTCATACAAAATCTGAGAGTACACTTTAACAAACTTTTCCTTGAGACATCATGATAGTTGATAATCTCATTTCATAGACTTCAATATTACAATTACACTTTAATAACCTCATAAATTCAACATTGCAACATGGATCTTGAATGCAATCACCTAATTAAGCTTCACATCACCTGTCATAGAGCTTTGACTAAGCACATTTTCTTCCATATACAACCTGATGTACTTTGATGGTTTGATGATTCTAGGGTTTTCTTAAGCATACACAAACTTGTTCACTCTTACATCTCTTGCTTTGAATTCAATGACCTTATTATTCTTCATTATTGAATACTAATTAGGATTTGACGGCTATGAAACAACTGTTAAACTCATTCAATTTGTAATCATCCTTATTCCCTTATACTTTCTCTCTAAGACCTCTGGGAATGGTCTAGAGAATACAAGTTCTTTAATTTTGACATGATTATAACATCATTAAGACCTTGTGGACTCTGAATCAACATAGCAAAGCCTTGATAGATTTTGATAATAATACCCTTCTTGAAAAAATTTGAGATCGATTTCTCTTTCCTCAGAGGTGAACTAAACCTTGTGGAATAGAAATAAAGACTTGGTGCATCTTACCCTCAGTTTAATAACATACACTTTGAAAAACTATTACATACTTTGGATAATCATAACAGTAGCTTATACACACTACTTATAGTTTGGATACTTGGTTAAAGTCCAGACATTAAATTTTTTTAGTGAAGCTTGAGAGAATTTATTCCTCTTTTATCACCAATTATTGCTTCCAAAATCTCATAGAAGACCTATTTACATCACAATATATTGAATGCTATGCATCTAACTTCCTTGTATATGAATAGTACTAACTTAGAAATTTGAATACCAACACATTATTTGTATATGATACTCACACATACTCTTCTTTATGACAACCATATCTACTCAAAGACTAAATGGACCTTTAGTAGACCTTATTCACTTACAATGACGCACTTTATGAGCTAATTGTGACAATAAAAAGAGTTTAAGACACTTGAGACTCATTTTTGACAACATTTAGTGAGACAATATAGACCTAATGATAAACAACAAACCCTTTCCTTGCTTCGTCAAACATACAGGACTTCCAAACCATCAATATTGACCTTGATAGGTTTTATAATGAGAAATCATGACCTACAACACCCTCAAACATATCAATTTGAATCTAGATATTTAACAAGAGCTTGAACCAACATACATTTTGAATCTTTTCATGGTTGTTACATATTTAAGGCTTAGGTCAGTACCTACTAATGAATACTCTTTCTCAATAACACAACAATTCTTCTTTCAAGTGGAATATTCCTTCTAGAATCCTAGAGAAGGCATACCATGCCTTTAGGTCATCTCAAAATAGTAGGTAGTCATCAAATTAACATGATGACTCTATCTTTTCTTTTCTTACACTTGAATCATTGTTTTCCTTCTTAGATGCATTGTTATATGTTATAATTCCATCTCCTAAGTATTCAATAGTTTTCAAGCATTTATGATGGATTTCATTCCCTTTTCTTCTTGTGACTATGAGTAGGTGTTCGTCATGACTGGAAATTAGCTTGCTTTCATTTTTCTCATCTGATTTCCACCTTCATATGTCTTACTTGAGCTAGTCTTTTCCTTGACCACCTTTAACACACTCTTAAGAAAAAAAATTCACTCTATATACCTTCTTAACCTGCCAATTTCCTTCTTTAGTTATTCTTTTCGAGACAGGAAGTTAGTTTTGATGAAAATTCTTTGAAAAGAGTCCAAGTGTATGAAAATTGAAACACAACTTGAATCTTGATTCTATATGGGTATGGACTAAGATTCCAAACATACTTACCACTCTCATAACACTTATAAGAAACATGTCCAATCCTATTGCAATTATAGCATACTATTTGATTCACACCTCTTGATTTTGATCTCCAAAGTTAATTTTTTATTTATTAATGGTAGTATTAAGCTATGTGACATTTCTCTTTATAGTTTAATCACACTCTATTATTTGTTCTCTTGTCTTTGTTATCCCTCCATGGATGGTCATTCATGACATGTTTCTTGAATTCCTTAGCTATGTGTCCAAAATTGTGATAATAAAAACAACAACCATTAAAGTTTATTTCATATATAAATGCATTTAGTTTCCTAATTGAGTTATGCCTTCTTGAATTTATCTATTGGTTCATTTTCATATTTTATTTTCTAATTGTTCTAGCATTATTATCTTCATAATTATTTAGAGGTTCTTCTCTGAAGCCTAGTCCACTATTGTCACTTGTTGCATTTTTTCTATCCAACATTTCATTCAAAGATTTAAATCTCTTTTCTATCTTACCATACATTTTCATTCTTTCCTTTTCTTCATTTAGTTTAGTTCTTAAGGATATCATCTCTTCTTCATGTCTCATACAAGTTTCTTCCTTTTCATTTAGGGATTTTATCACTTTTTCAACCTGAACCTTCAACTTTGTATTAAATTTCATTTGGTCTTCCTCTTTGAATTCGAGCGAGATTGAAATTTGCTCCATTTTACCTCCTAGTTATTTGAGTTCATCTTCATATTCTTCATCTTTATGATTCTTCCTTTCATCAAGAAGCTTGAATTTCTCTTCATATTATTTCACCATTATCTTTAATTTTTGATTCTTTTTCCTTTGGTGTTTTAATTCCTTACAAGAACTTATCAATTCATCTTCAAGATTTACCATAGCTTCATCTTCATTTGATATTTCATTCTCACTGACATAAATATCTCTTTACTTGTGTCTATATATTATCTCTATAGTAATGATTTTGTTTCAAAGGTAAACCTCAAAGCTAGTAGACTTGATTCAATAGTACCAAGCTCTCATACTAATTATTGGAAATTCTAGGCACTGAGAGGGGGGTGAATCAGGGCTTATATAAAATTTTACAGAAAATCTAATTTCATTAACCTTGTTATGATGCAATCATAAGACCATACACAAGAAATCAAAAAAGGAGCATACATGGGGTCACAATATTTAATGTGGCAAACCTGTCAAGGGAGAAAATCCCATTGAAATCAAAGAAATAGCTTAGATAAATTTTCCTATTAAAGATACAATGATTTCACAGTTGAGAATCAGCTCAACATGGATCTGTAACTCTAATATTTAATCAAACATCAACTTGATCTTTAGCAAGATTCTACTTGCATGGAAGTTTCAAATCCCAAAATAATTCATTCAATTACCTACTAACATTATGCAAGATGAAACTTACAAGGAATCTTTAACTCCCTCTGGCTAAGCATTCACTTAGACTTGTTCACAATTTTTGATCATTTCTTTTGTGTTGTCTTCCACAACTAATTTTGATCACTTCTTTAACTTAAATCCTTATATTATCACTCTTATTCATTTTATATAGGTTCAAAATAAAAGATACCTCTTCATACCCTCTCAAACATCTTATTTTTCATGTACATTAATGCTGCAAATCTCAGTCCTTAACATACTAGATTACTCTCATTCATGCTCTCTCCACACCTTTAAATACACATTTATCAACCATAAACTACATCAACACTTTCATATATTAAATCACATAAAAAATGATACCTTTTGATATTTTCTTCCCCTTCACTTTCCACTATGAAACCCTTGAACTTCATTCTACAATTTGAATTTTGAAGGAGTATGACATCATACTAAGCTCACTTCATAAAATGATTAAAAGTTCAAAAATGTTAGTTACATATTCAGAATGTCATTTAATTCTTAAGACTCTTATCATACCTTCAAGGACCATAGAAAATATCCTAAACTTCTTGACATTAAGTTACAAATTTAGATATTCCAAATCAAACATCTGCAACAACTCTTATAACTATCAAATTAGACTTTTTCTTTTAGTAAAATGAGATCTCTATTTTCTTCTATCATATTTTATCCATGTAAAAAAGTGGCACATGCATGTGAGCATATTACATACTCCCTATTTTAGTTATTTAACTCCTTTATACCTTCATTTCTCACCATTGTTCCTTCATTCCTCCTTGAAGATGCAAACTTGATCATGGATTACTAAAACATTTACATTCAAGAGAGATGCTTCATCCAACAATGATGTAGGCACAGTCAAAGAATTATAAAACTTGGATATGATAGTGTATAACCTCTATATCACCATCATATCAAAAGAAGTCACAAGCCATCCTTATTATCTTCATGAAACACAGATTGGATCATATTATAAACTGATTTTCATGCACAAAAATATAGGCCTCAAAAGTTCAGTAATTTCATCAACCTATAAGTCTAGTCAAGAATTCATAGATACATTTCTAGAGAGGTTTTAAATTTGGGAATCTCATCATGTATAAATTTTACTCCATCTCATATCCTATAGATTAAACATGCTTGAGTATTGAAGACAACACAAACTAATTCATAAGCTCTAAAAACCAATTTTACAAATGCTTGTATCCAACATTCTAAACTTTACTTTCAGGGAAAACCACTTCTCATGAACTGCATTAGGGACCTATAATTTATGTATAAACAAACCTTTTATAGATTTAATGGAAAAAACATGTTTGTAAGAACCTTCTCAAAGCATTCATGAATGTTCTCAAAAGACAATTTTAGACCATTTTAGCTAGATCAAGAAATTACTTCAGCTCGTCAACTCAAGGAATCGAACATGTAATTTAGGACTTGTACCACATATTCATGATCATACTTCACCTTAACACAATGAATTTTCATCAAGACTTCCTCATTCTTCATGATTGGTTATTGCATGTTTAGCCTTCTCAACACTAGAATTAAAAATGCACATGAAACATCACCTCTCTCCAAATTACTGACCTATATAACTTCATGAACATTAATATTTCATACCCAACTACCTTCACCATAAATATGAACATGGGTTCCTTTACAAACTTTATCTTTATACTAAATTTTACACAAAACAGTTAATTTCTTGTGGGGTCCACCATGATTCATGAGCTCAAAACACCATGGAATGATGATACAATGAATCCTATACATGATTAAACTCATACACAACAAAAAAAAATCATCTATAGGATCAACCAAATAAATTTCTCTATACCGATTTAACTAGGTTTGAGGAAGGTTTTAGATAGCTTCACAAAAATGGATAGAACTTTCTTATTTCTGATGAATTTGACATCATAATTTTTATCCAAATTATATTAAAAAATTTCTCTTATTATTTATCTAAATAATACTCCACAATTTATCTTGAATGCCAAGAAGTCAAGGTGTTCTTTTAGCATACCTTGCTTGACCCGGTTTTAGTAAAATTGTAATATCTTGCACAAAACTCTTCGTCATGTCCTAAAATTTTGTCCACACCTTCATGAATACATATTAAATTATATAAAATGGATAATACATCATAAATGGACATGTATCTTCTTTTCCAATCTCATTTGTGCATGCTAAACTTGATTTTCCTACAGGTAAATCATACCAATGACCCTAAATATGCCTCTAACTATTGAATAATGACCTTCAGCAGCATGAGATGACTCTTAAAATTTTCCCTAAAAAATTACCATGCTTGAATTTTCTTGATACATCCTTTTTCATACTGTCATGTTAGTTCTTTAAATTAGGCCAATTTAAGTTGGTTTACACTAAAAATCACCATTATTATCTTGTTCTTCACCTTGTATCCCCTTAAAAATTTCCTATTATGTGTTTCATGGATATACCATTCTTTAATTTCATCCTCAAGCCTTCAATTCACCTTTCCTGGTCACTTTGCTACCTTGGCTTAGGGATTAGGCATCCTGAACTGAGCTAGTCTTACAAATTCAACTCATGTTTCCTTGTGCTCGTCTTTTTAACCCTTTTTCCTCATCATATGCATGTAAGAGAATTCCTAACATTATCCTGGCATGTTCTTATATCATCACTCTATCTATACCTGTCTCTAGTTGCTCAAGACGTCAATGCTTACTCAGGATTTCTCAATATTTGACCTATTATACCTTATTTTACTCAATCCTAGCTTCTTCTATATCTCCTTCATCCTAATTTGTCATTAATATGATTTTTACATCGTATTTCTTCCATAAAGTAGCTTCAACATATGAAGACTTACCCATTACTTGTGCTTCAAGAGGATCTCCTTCAAGTTGTCAAAATTTCTTTACAAGGACCATCTCTGATACCAATTGTTGGAAGAACAAGAGCTTGAGAGGGAGGGTGGATCAATCCATTAAAACTTTATTTCATTTCATTCATCATTCATATAACCATTCAACCTTACATTAATTATATGTGTTCTTACTTAAAAATTGAATCAACCATACATAAGAGTAAGATGTAAGAGAGTAAATAAGAACACAAAATTTATGTTGCAAACCCTCAAGGGGAAGAAAACCCACTGAAATTTTTCTTATATTACTCAAAGAAAATAAATTTAGTGAAGCACCAACTTCACAATTGTAGGCACATTTAAGTCTACAAGAATCCCTAAAGCCATATGTTGAGTGAATTTTAGCACCAAACTTTATCATGTTTCATTCATGACCTCCTTATTGGTCCCCATTTTATTTTACTATCTATCCTGGTACCTTACCTATGTATGATTTATCCTTCATTTCTTGTTCTCAAGAGGTCATGTAGAATATTTTTAACCTTAGTATGGCGGGGTTTCTAGGGTACTCACGGGTGTTGATTATTGTTTTGTTTTTTTGCGCCGTTTTAAAACAATGGATGAGGAGTCTTCTTTACCTGCAAATAAAAATCATCAAAACAATGCTTATGAATTCATCATTAAGATAATATTACAGCTTTTAAAATATTTAAAATCATCATTAATACTTAATATCCCCTTCTTACAAAAGTGATATATAAAGTGTGATTAGATCACTTATTTAATACATATATGATCAATATGGATTTATTATTTATATCCACAAATCAAATTCTTGATCTATCTTATCATACACCCAAATGTGTAATGGAGGGTCACCCTTGAACTCAACAACTTCCTCTTCTTCCTCAGTGAAGTCATGGATTCGGGACACCTGAGATGTAGTTTTCAGCAAAGAATTTAGAGTATTCTTCATGAGTGTCGTATAGGTGGGTGAGTGTAGATTTTGAACTGGATATGCTGATGTTTCTGAAAAAATTAGAATCAGAGGTGGTACGGTAATCCTCCTCCAGATTCTTGAGATCTGTATAGTCTTTATATTATCATTTGAAAAATACTGGGCAAGATCTGTGACATAACAGACTTAGTGTTTCATTCTGTAGAGCCTCCCAAAAGGCATTAATGGCTTCCCTAATGACTACTATGTTTGTACCAAAATATGGCCTCTAATTGATTGAATGGATTTTCTTAGATTTCACAAAGTTCAAGGTCATGAATAAATTTGTAATGCTCCCAATAAAATGGATGGAGAAATATAGGAAAAGAGTTGTCTATGGGAAAGTTATATCCTCCTAAAGCCATATAAAGTCATCTTGTTAGACAGAGGATTAGTAGATAACAAGAAACAATAAATTTTACTTAAGTTTTTGGCTAAAAAATAATGAAAAAGTATTAAAAACATAGCGATCTGAACTAGGTGATTATGAGGGAAATCGCTAGCGATTAAGAGGAATCGTTGGCAATCAAGGTAATCATCATGCGATTACCTGTGAAAAGTTTTGAGACATTTTTTATCTAAACATATTCTAATCTAATGAATCAGATATTGATTTTGGAAAAATGAGGCTCCATAGTTATTGACCTATATAAATAGATATATAAGTAATAATACACCTGCTTAACCTAGTGCCTAAGATAAATCAAAATAAACGTCTTGTACCTTGCGCAGTGAGTTGTTGGAGAGAAGAGTAGAAAAGGGTGGCTGGAAGACACAAATGGTCAATTCAACAATAATCCTGGCATTGGTGGAGCATTGTGACAATGGAAAATGTCGTGATGGAGTGCTTGGATGCTTGATGTACTGAGATTATGACAAAGGTGATTCTTACAATTGCTTCAGAATTTGTCCCCAAATTAGGTTTGCAAACTAGTGTGTGTGTATATATATCATGTATATATATATATATATATATATATATATATATATCATTGGAGATTAGGAAAATCGCCAATGATTTCAAGGAAATCTAGTTTGGTTAGGAAATCAAATGATTTCCTTCCATATTTTTATTTCTCAAAACGATCCATTTTGAAGTGATGAGGATGAGGGATGGTTACACTAGAAATCTGAATGCTAATTTTCTTACAGGATGAGGGAACTTGCTTTTTATGGATGATTCATCTTGTTAAAAGGCTAGTTAGTTAGGGAATAGGTTAGATATAACTTTAGCTAACTAGGCCTTTAGAAAGTGGCATTTGAGTGGTTAGTGAGGTGTCCAAGTTAACTCAACGAGGTTTGAGAATGATGTTTGAGGGGATAATAAGTAATTTAATCTATTTTTATTAAATAATTACTCTAGATTTGAGGGGTCAACAACAAATTAATTAATTAAAAAAGGTGAGATAGTGGGATGTTGTATATAGTTTCCTTTAGTCATGAGTGTGTTTGATCTTAATGGGAGGTGTAGATTTTTGGTGTCTACAACTTTTCCCCTTTTTGTCTATTAGATGATTTTTTTGACAAATTGCTTAGACACAAAAATGCCAATAATCAGAATAGTTATGTCATCATGAGTGAATTCCTATTGTAGTGACAATACAGCTTTTTGTATTAATGACCAAGTGTGGTTTTTATTTCAAAAGGACTTTCCCTCAATCGTAGAGGGTGCAAGAAAAAATGCTACGGAACCAATATTCAAGGTGGCCAAAGGGATCAACGCCTGTAGTCATATGATTCTTACTAGGTAATGTAGGGAAGAACCAAGCGATGGTGGCCAAAGGGCTCATATCCCATAGATGAATGGTTATTCCCAAATTTTGAACGTGTTAGTTTGTTTATAAATTTTCAAGGCTAAATTCCATTAAAAACATGTCACAATTATGTAGGAATGGAAAAATAGTATGTTTTTTGTAGATAAATGTGGATGAGGATCAATCATACAAAGCAATCGACTAGTTGATTAAGGCCAATCATTAAGGCCAATTGTTGAGATCCCTAATCCATCAGTTATTACCTTTTGTAGAAAATGAGTTATATATAATGACCATCATTTTTGTCATTTTATTATTATATCATCCTTTAGAATTGTTTGTGAAAATTTTTATCTGAGAAGTCATTTCTTAAGTTGATTGAGAGATGTATAATATCATGAGCATGAGCAGGAAGAGGAAGTCTGTGCAGGTAGAGGTAAATTCTTAACTTCAAAATTGTCTAGTTTTGTTGACAAAAATTATAATTCTTTAGTTTTTTTTTTAATTTAGTTGTGTCTTGAGAGTGTTTTAAGCATTTAGCAGGAACCGTCGATGATTCAATGAATCACTAGCAATTGATGCAGATTCCTGGTGATTCATGTGAGTCGCTAACGATTGATGTAGATCACTAGTGATTCATGTGAATTATTGGCGATTCAGGTGTTTTGTTAAAATTTTGTGTTTTTTTATTATTTTACTAACTTTTATAGACTTATGTAATTGATTTTGCTTATTAAATGTATTATCACATCATGATGATACTAATGTTTTTTTTGTGTGTTTGTACTTTGCAGGTGGATTCTAAGCTCACTATTAGAGACCGCATCCCCTCGATGTTAGATGAGGTCAGAGAGGATTTGGTCGATGATGATTGGGTTCACTTAGAGGTAGTGGGTTTTGGGGGGATGAGGTATTACAATGTCTGATTCATAGATGTCGCATAGTATTAATCTTGTCTCTATCTTGATTAGGTGGAATCCTTCCAGCAACACTTTTTGGTTTCCCACTGGAGGGATGAGCATTTCTTTATAGGATGTTCATTGGATCACGAGGTTGTTAGTTAGGGGGTATCCCATTTATTGCATTTCATATATAGAGAGGGATGATACCATGTAGAGGTTGTATGGGGATGACTCTCAAGGTGTACAGTAAACATCAGGGTCCTTTGATTATCAGGCTTTATACGATGTCAGGAGAGATGGTTTTCCTTAGATGACCACGATGATGATGGGTATTTCTTATTTTTCCTTAATAGATTTAGGATGGGGGAGGTTCCTGTGGATGATGAAAGGTTTGGTTGCAGATATGATGGAGCATCATAATGTATTCAAGTGGTCCCCCACTTTACTTACATAGACATACAAATATTTGTGGGCTTGGATAGCCCACAAGAGATATGGCATCGATGTTGGTTTCTTGTTAGAATGTTTAACCCACGAGCATATTGTTATTTCTCATCCATTGAGGTTGTCAAGTGTCATTGATGTGAGGAGCCTAGGTTTCATGATACGGAGTGTCAGTCTTAGGAGGGATAGGAAGGCCAAGGGGTGTACCTACTATTGAGACTTGATATCAGTATTACAGGTTAGAGATGTTATCTAGAAACCATATGTTGGATTCTCCTATTGGCCTAAGTTTCCACAAGAATTACATAGTCTACAATAGGATGTGTGGGTGCATGGTAGGAGAGATGAGGAGGATTAGTTGATGAGTTTTGATTAGATCAGGTGGTAGTTTGGCCTGATTCAGTATATACCTAAGGATCCGATTGTTTTCAAGCAAGAAGAGGGAGATACAAAGACCCTGGAGGCCATTGTAGTAGGGATTATTATTATTGCTGATCAGGTGGAGGCTATGAATCTTGATGAGGATGGTGACTTGGTTCCCCTTGATGATTTGAGGGCTAGTGTAGATTTTGTTATGTGGTGGGCTCATTTTTTGAGAGCCTCTGAGAGGGCCTGGGTAGCAGAGAGGACTTCATAGGAAGTTTGTCATGTGTGTTCTTATGCAGAGGGAGGAGAGTAGGAGGAGAAGAGAGCAGAGGGTGTGATGATGTAGCTACAGTAGTGATAGTAGATACTTCTTGGTGTGAGAGGGTTGACCTTATTGGTATTAGGGATGCATTCATCACTGAGTGCAATGGCTTGATTATAGAGCGTGACAGTCTACAGGCCCAACTTGTACTTGTCTCTACTGATAGAGATAGGTATAAGACCCAAAGGGAGACACTAAGGAAGGCCTAGGGGATTACTAGGCCTTCAATATCAAGTGTAGAATTTTTGGCCATGGCTCATTAGAGAGCAGGGTCATCGGAACATGGGATAGTCTCTTCTACTCATTTTGAGGTTGTGAGATCAGAGTGGGAATATTATGTGAACATGATCATCAAGGACTATCTAGTTGCAACCCTTTACATTGATCATGTAGCGGGAAATGGAAGTTCCATGGTAGCAATGAGACTTGGGGATAGCATGGAGAGCATAGGTCATCCTTCTTAGCAACCGGCAAGAGGTGGAGGTGGTACAACAGGTGGTGCTCTTGGTCCAGGAGGAGGGGTAAGTTACAAAACTTTCTTGGAGGTGTGGAATTCACGATGTGACTTTATAGGCTCATGGAAGCCTCTTTTTATACGTATGAGATAATTTAGGAGACATTTGATTATGTTATTAATTTATATAAACAAGCTCATAGAATCCTATTTGATATATGTTGTGAGACATTGTATATATGATGATGTTGTTATTCTATGTTGACAGGATCATAGAAGCCTATTGGATATGTTTTTTTTAGACTTTGATGAGACAATTTATTTACATGGTGATTTTTATTGATTTATGTTTATGGGCTCATGGAATCCTACTTGATATGTGTTTGTGAGACTTTGATGAGACAATTTATTTACATGTAGATGTTTATTGATTTATGTTGATGGGCTCATGCAATCCTATTTGATATGTGTTTATGAGACTTTGATGAGACAATTTATTTACATGATGATGTTTATATATGTATGTAGTGATGTTGAATTTGTGTACTTGGATTCATGATCATTTGTAGGATTTATTTTATGATGATTTTTGATTTATTTTGGTATCTATATGCATTAGATACATGCTCTAATTATGATTGTGTAAAGGACTGTGGATGTAATACATGTGTTTTAAAAATTCAAAATGTAATCACAATGAAAATGAAGAAAAAATGGAAACAACATCCCTCTAATTTTATTCATCACATATTAGGGGTCTTAACATGATTTTCACTTGTAGCCTTCCAAAAAACTAAATAAGACTTTCATTAGACAATTTAGAGATTATGATGGATTGAAAAGAAATTACTTTTTTGACTATGATAGGAAACCTATGGATGTATGCCATTTTAGGGGGGGAAGATTATCCTTTTTTATGAGTTCATAGGAATCAATGTTCCAAATTTTACAATAATATTCTTGTTGAAAAAAAAAATTCAATACGAGAAGTTTGTTTATGGGAAAGTTGATCAATGCAGGAAACTTTCCTGAATGCTTTTTATTTCGAAGGTTGATCAATGTCAGAAGCCTTATATATTTAAGTATTCATCTTCAAGGGTATGGTATTAGATTTTTTATTTTATTGAAGTGGTCTTCCTTCGAGGGATCAAACCATAATTTTACCAGGTAGTTGTCCTTTGAGGGTTTGATCTACTTTTTATTTTTGATAATATGACATTCGAATAGATGTCCTTCGAGGGATCAATCTATTGCTTTTGACTTTGATAGGAAGCATCCATAGATATTTTTAAATTTTCTTTCAACTAAGGGAAATATCCTAATAAACTATTTACTAAGGAGGGGATAAATTTATATAAGAGCTACATCCATATGCCCTATGATAAGGAGTGATGGAGTAGATTCTGAGATTTGTGTGGCAAAGTGATAATGTTTAATAAAAAACTATTGTCATGATAATCAATCAATTAACAGTAGAAATTCTACATGTGCAAAGAATTTAGGGGTTTTGTTTCAGGTTCCCCCTCAAGATAAGTGAGATGATATGCCCCTGACCCATAATTATGTGTGATAATATATGGATCAATTCAATTGGGGGAAAAATTTCCCGTTTACTTCATTCTAATGTAGTTATATTTTGTTTTCCTTAAGTATAAGGTCTTTAATATTAAAGTTACGTTCTTTGATATGTTTTTTGTATGTTTTATTAATGCGTTGTTGATAAACCTGGTGATGTTCAAGGGTTGTTATACATTTTTCAACTAATAACTCAAGTTATGCGAGATGATTTTGATGGTACTCCTCATCAAGAATGAAGTATTTTAGAGGTACGCGAAGTGATGGTATTTTAATTTCTAGGGGTATGATGGATTCAGTTCCACAAACAAGTGAGTAGAGCGTATCACTAGTAGGTGTATGGATACTAACTTTATAAACCCGCAGAGCAAACAAGATATGAGTGTGTCAATTACTACCTGTATCATTTATAGTTTTCATAATGATTTTATTCATTGTTTTTTTAGGCATCATCCTGTCCATTTGCTTGGGGATAATATGATGATGAGAAGCTTAGTTTAATGTTAAATGTATTATAGAGTTTCTTAACCTCCTTGTTTTTCAAGGATTTTTCGTTCTCTGTGACAAGATTGTGTGGGATTCCAAAATGAAAAATGATATTTTGGTATATAAAATTAATGATAGCACCATATTTTTTCGAGGTCAAAGGAATTTATTCAACCCATTTAGTGAAGTATTCGGTTGTGGTGATAATTAAATGATGTTGTTGAGATGATTTTGGATTAATTATACCCATGAGGTCTAATCCTCATTGAGAGAAAGGCCATAAGTCTTGATCTAGTTGTAATTCTTGACTGGGAATATTGATAAGATCATAATGGAGTTGACATTTTATGCACTTATTTACATAAATACAACATTCCTTGGTGATTGTTGGCCAGTAGTACCCTATCTGTATGATACGTTTGGCGATAGCATTACCATTGAAATGACCACCAAAAATACCGTTGTGGACTTATTTAATTATTCTGATTGACTCGTGCAACTTAAGACAACGCAATAATATAACTTTGAAACTACCTTTATAAAGAACTCCTCCTATGATAATGAAGCAAGTGACTTGTTGTAGAAAAGAGCATTTTGTGCCTTGTAATAGGTCTGGGGGGATTTTAAATTCCATGAGGTAGTCAAATATTTGAGTATACCATAGGTCTGATGAATTTTTGTTAATATTGTGGATGCAAGGTATCTCATTTTGATGTGAAGGATGATCCAGGAATCATAATTCCCCTTTGACTTGGCTGATGAAAAGTTGCAGATCCCCATAGATCTTCAGGTCTTAGACACCTAAGTGAATGGCAGTTTGTAAGCCCATAATTAAAGCTTCGTACTCGTCCATGTTATTAGTACACTCGAATTATATTTTGAATGATATTGGAATGGGGATGTCCTAAGGTGGTATGATGACAATGCCAGATCCTCCACCCTCTTGGCATTTAGCACCATAAAAGAAGAGAGTCGTCTTGACAGGGACAAAATCTGATAAGAAATTATCTGACCTGTCAATGTTATTAATGGATTTGTCAAGAAATTATTCATGAGGTGATTTGTTATTTGGAAGAGGTACTTTAGCGATTTGATCAGCAATGGCATGACCTTTAATGGACTTTTGTGGTATAATTTCCAAGTAAAATTCATTCATTAGCATAAACCATCGAGTTATGTAGTCATTGGGATATGGTTTGGCATGCATGGCTTTAATCAGGTTAAAATTAGTGACAAAATATGTTTTATGGTTTAAAATATAGTGTCATAACTTAGAGATGGATAAAATACAGTGCACAAAATATTTTTTCATCCTCTGTGTAACATTTCTCGTATTCATGAAGTGTGCAGCTAATGTAATATATGACTTACACACGACCTTGATTGTTACAGTGGGAAATCATGGCTCCTAGGGCATGGTCAGAAGTTTAGAAATATAGGTAATATGGATCCCCTTCATGTGGTGGAATGAGGATAGGTGGTGTCAAAATATATTTCTTAATTTATTCAAATGCTAATTAACAATCTAAGTCCCAATGGAACTCAACCTCTTTATAAAGCAGGTGGTGAAAGGGTTGGCAATGATCGAAGAGTTGTGATATAAAATTTTGAATTGGATACAATTTTCATTGAAGGCTACACAATTTCTTAAGATTAGTGGGTGGAGGAATTTTGATTGTTTCACTAACTTTTGGGGGGTCAACTTCAATTCCATGAATAGAAATGATAAACCCCAAAAGTTTCTTAGTGAGGATGCCAAAAAAACATTTCAAAGGATTGAGACGGAGAAAAAATTGAATAATGCAAGTGAAGATCAATTCTAGGATTTTGAGATGGTTTTTCTAAGATTTAGATTTTCCAAGAATATCTTCAATGTAATCCTCAACAATCTTATGTATAAGGTCATGGATGATGTATGCCCTGGCATGTTGATACATTGCCCCAGCATTTTTTAAGTTTGAAGGGCATGAAAAAATAAAAAATGGTTCCCCATGGGGTGATGGAATATGAATTGTGTTGATCTTCAGGTGTAATGATGATTTGATTATAACCAAAAAAACCATCCATAACAGATAACATTTCATGTTCGGTAGTTAAGTCAACGAGTTGATCTATATTTGGAAGAGGGAAATCATCCTTTGGGAAAGTGAGGTTGAGATCTCTAAAAAATTTACAAATGTGAATTTTTCATGAGGCATTGGCTACGGGGACAATTTTGGAGACCCATTGTAGATAATCAATGGGTATAATGAAATTTGTGGTTAAAATATGCTGCAATTCTTCTTTAACAAGGAGAGCTATACGCAAGTGCATTTTGTGAAGTTTTTATTTGACATGTTTAGCATTAGGGTAAGTGACAATGTTATGTACCACAATGTTGGGATCAATTCTAGGCATATCACTAAATGTCCAGGTGAATGCTTAGTGATATTTTGTTAAAAATGATGTAAAGTTATGTAATTCTTTTGGATCAAGACTTTGACTATGTGGGGATCCTGTGTGGTTCCTAGGTTAACATCAATTGTGGATTCATTGAGAAGAGTGGATGTTTTGTATGGTAGGGATTCATGAAGAAAGTGTTATTCAGCTGCCATATGAGAGAGAATTTCTTGATCATCCTAAAACTGGAGGATATCTACAGTAGGTAAATCTTCTTCAAACATGCCTAGTGAAAGAAGTGGTAATGATTTGATAAAACCCCTTGATTGATATGTGAGTGGTCCTAAGGATACAGTGTTGATTAAAAAAAATATAGGTGGAATAGAAAAAGTTTCATCAGTGTCCATGGGATTCTTATTTGGTGATGAGGGTTCTGCTTTGAGAATGGATACGGTGCTTTCTTGCTTAGATGAAGGAGATTTAGTAGTCTCAGCAGTAAATTTTCTATATCCTAGGAAATTTTTCTCATATGGTTTGAGTGTGTTTAATATGGTTTGATCATGTATTACTTGTTTGTAATGCCTAAGGAAAAAACCTTTGCACGCACAATGGTGTAGGTACATATGAGAAAATTTGGGATTATCAAGGGACTCAAGGTTTGATTTAAATAGTGTTGCATGGTGTTATTTGGTTGATTGGGATGGTGGTTTATCAAATCCACCATAAACAAGATTTGTTTTAAGATATGCTTTCCCATAAGAGATAATATCTCCCACATCAGGATTATACATGGGTTTCTTATTAGGATGACCATGAAATTTAGTGGTGGAATAGAGTTAAGTATAAGAAGGTGATATTCCCCAAGAATGAGATGTTTCACATATTCTATAATGGAGTAATCATCTGGTAGTTTAGAAGAAGACATTGATGTGCCAGTGGATGTTTGATCAGAACATTTAGGAACAAATTTCGGTACCAATACCTCATTTGGACAACACATCACATAACAGTTAGCAAATGGATTCAGATTAGTAGGCACTATGTAAGTCTCCCCTTCATATTCATACTTAAGACAATGATGAAGAGTTGAAGGAATGTAACACATGGTTCATATCCAAGGATGTATTAATAACATACTATATTGGAAATCTCCCAATATAATATAGTAGAGTTCCATTAGGGTTTCAACACCAACTTTAAGTGGTAAAATGACAGTGCTTAATGTGGGTGTGATTGTGTCATTAAATGAATGTAATAGGACTGGGGTTTGAGCGATATTCATTTTGTGTAATCTAAGTTGTTCAAAGGCTAGAGAGGATATAATGTTGATAGTTGTCTCGCTGTTAATCATGACCCTTTTGATAGAGATGTCATTGACTTGAGTAGTGACAAAAAGTGGGAGGTTATGTATTTATGGTCTAACGGAAGGTATTTCAGATGTTTCAAAATAAATTGTGGTGGATACTTTCCAGGCACCTACAAAATTTTTAAGAGGGGTTGAGTCATCAGAGGAGATAGTAATAGATTGAATTGCTTCTATCATGGCTTGTTTGTAAGGTCATGATGTCTGGATGAGCTCATAAAGTAACATTTTGATAGGGGATTGATGTAATTGTTTAGTGGCTATTTTTTGTAATGTGGTGAGAGAAAGAGGAGTGGTAATATAGAAATTTTGGCTTTATATGATGATGGTTGATTAAGATATTTAAGAGCTAATCAAATTGAGAATTTAGGTTTATCAGATGATGTTAATGATCCTGGTGGCATAGGTGTGGTGATATTATCTTTTTCTTGTTTAGATTTAGAAGGTTTATTGTTGTAATTTCACGAGCGTGTGGTGATATGTACAACATTGATTTGATGATTGAGGGATTTAGAAGAAGACTTGATCAATGAAGCTGAAAATGAAGTTGTAGTTGGATGAGATGGTAAGAGGAGTAAATTTTCCATCTTCTGAATCTTGTGATGGAAATATTTACAATATTCTATGGTGTGTCCCTAGGTTCTATGATAATCACAAAAAGTATTAAAATCATACCTGACAGGTTTCTACCCCTATTGATTCGACGGATTTGAAGGGGGTAATGTGATTAGTGATTCTTGTAATAGATTGTCTAAAATGGTAGCATACCACCCTTTTGGGATGAATGCTACTAGGGATTGACTTCTAATGAGGACAAGTGAAACGGGTTGCATAAATTCACTCAGTGGTCATAGAGGTCTCATAGTTGTTCCAATTAATGGGTGACAACGGTCTTGTATTAGTGGTGGATGTAAGGGATATCTAGATTGCCTTAGAATACATGAATGAGGCTTGGATGTAACTGTCCATTGTGGGATAGTGAATTTAGCATAAGGGCTCATTTTAGGGACATGATGAATGGGTTTTTCCCCTATAATAATAGAATGATTAGAGGGTATAAGGAAGGAGGGATTGTTCCATGGTCCTTGGTTAAGGTTTTACAAAAAAATTGTTTCAATAGATCCTATGGGTACCATTTTTGGCATGATAATGTGTTCTTTAAAAGGATGTATGCCTTTTGAATGAAGAGGTCGTGGCTGACCGAGGAAACAATAAGTTTCATCATAATTATATATTTTAAAGATTTAGACAAGATTCTACTTATTTGGATACTTTGAAACCTTAGATGAACTCGGCATATTTGTTAATGTTGATTCTAATGAAGGAAGAGGGGTTCGGATAATACATTTAATATAGTCCACATGATTTTTAGGATTATTGATTTTTGTGGTTTGTTGATGACTAGGATTCTTTATGGATTTAGTTGGAGGCGACTGAGACAAAAAAACTTCTAATGATACCATTGTTATATTTGTAGATTTGGGGGGTTGGTGTAGTCACAGTAGTATTCATTAATATAGGCATGGATCTCATAATAGTGTTTGGTAATGGTGTGGGAAGAAGTATAGTGGTAAGTGGTGGTTCAGTGTCTGTAGTTTTATCTAGGGTAGGCATTGATTCGGTAAGCACTAGATCTACTAACAAGGGAAAGAGAGTAGTTTGTATGTTATGTGGGGCAGGGGATGGTTCTGTAATATCGATAGCATATTCATTATTCTCTGATGAGGATTATGTGGATCTTGTTTTGCTAGGTAAGAGAGAAGATGAAGAAATGGGCTCAAAAATTTTTGTGTGTTAATGGTGTGGACAACATTAGCTTGTGATGATTTGGGAAGGGTTGTCTAAATATATCAAAGTTCTAATTTGGAGGTGCATTTCGATTATCTAAATGTACATCACCTTTTTCAATCAAATCTTGAAGGATATTACAAAAAGTGTGACATTTTTCTATGTCATGACCATTTACTTGATGGAATTTGTAATAATCATTATCATGGTACCAAATGGGTTATGACATGGATATGTTGATAGGTCAAATGGGAGGTAATTATATGATATTAGAAGTGAGTAATTTTTCAAATATTGTACTATAATTGTTTTTCTATGAGTGTGTAACTACATTATTGGCGGAATCATTCAACAACAGGATTTTATTTAAGGGAATATTTGATGAAGACATTAGCAATTGCTTTGGTTTCATCTAGCTTAGATGTTTGATTAAATGGGAACTTTTCTTTTGGATTTTTGGGGTGAATTTTCATCCACCTATCTTGTAACGCTCACAATTCTAACTTACATGCCATGGTGAAGTCTTCATCAAAGGTGTGGAATGAATGGATTTGTAAAGTGGATGACATATGCTTAGCACAAGCGCAACAAAAAATATCAATTAATTATGTCTCCGGTAATGTGAAGGATAACCGATTGGTTACACCTCTCCAATGGGTGACAAAATCAGCGACAAATTCATATTCAAATTTCCTAATGGCATAAAAATTGTTAATAGTGATTTTGTGAGCTACGTTTATGGACAAATGATCTAGGTAGAGTTAGGTAAGTTGTGCAAAATAAAATAAGGAGTGTTGTTGAATGTTATTGTACTAGTCTAGAATAGGAATTCCAAGAGACATGGGGAATGTGCTTAGCATTAAATATTGATCATGGGATATCAAATAATAGGCATGATGAAAAGCGCAAATGTATTGCTGAGGGTCCTCTATACTATAGAACTTGATAAATTTGGGGAGTTCCCAATGCGATTGATATGGTTTGTATGGTATGGAAGGATGAATGAGTTCATTGTATATTTTTTCATAGGAGAGTGTATTTTTGGATGAGGATGAGCCAGCCTCTAAACTGAATATGCGGATTAGGTGGGCCTAGAGGGATTTTTCTTAAGCCTGTTGGCCTGAAGGTGGGCTAGGTTGATATGAGGGCTAGGGGGAATATGCCTGATGTTTTTTTAGAATGTCTCGTTGATAAGGAATTTTTTTTGGGGATATTTTATTGATAAAGGATATTGAAATTGTAAGGATTATTTTGTTGTGAAACGTTATAATATTGTGGAACATGTTTTTGAAGTGTATGTTACTGATAAGGAAATATTTAAATTTTCTGTGTATAGGGAATGTTCTGTGATGAAATTTTTTGTACTGGGGTGTTTTATGGTGGGATAATTTGTTGAGAGAGGTTCTGTTGGGGGAAATAACCTTGTTTCAAAGAACCAGATTGTGGAGATTGAATGTACTAGTATGCTTTCGGTACTTGTGAGAGGGGATGTGAATATGCAGGAATGTCTTGGGATGGTGAAGAAGAAGTGGAAAACAATGGTGTTTTCCACAGATTATTTTGTTGTGGGATGCTTTGTGGTATAAACTGTTTCATCAAAGGTTGGGAGAGTTGAGGCATGTATTGCAAGGAGGTATGTGTATTGGCAATAGCATTGGTGTTAATCATAGACGTTGTTCAAGGGATAGATATAGTGATGTTTTTAATGGGAATGGTATTATGTTGAGATGATACAAGAGTGGAAAGAGGAACAAAACCTAGTGATGTGGTTTACACCTGTGAGGATCCTAAAAAAGCCATCATTAAGGTAGAGGCACTACTTTGAATAAGTGAAGACCCAATAGTGTGACTGGAGGAAGACATAAATTGTTTGGTGGACATGTTTTTTGATGAGATCATATGGAGATCATAAACAGATGTTAAAGATACATCAAATTTTTCAGGTTGACTTACGAACGGTTGTTCATCTAATGTGTCAAATAGACTGGAAGAGCTAGTAGAATTCTAGGATTGGCTAATGCTTGGAATTTCTGGTTAAGTTGAAGTATAAAAATATAATTCCCAAATAACAAGATCTCAGTTTTGTTCAATGAGTTATGCAATGGCAGGTAAGGGCTTGTGAGCAATCAAAACAAATTTTGGCATGAGTGAATACATTTGTATATTTCTCACTGCTAGGTATGCATTAAGAGAAATGGGATTCGAATCTAACATCTCTTCAAAAATAGGATCACCGTCATTATAAAATGGGAGTTCAAGTGCAATGGGGGGAAACAAATGTATTGATTCTGATGTATAATTGACTCGTTTGTGGTACTGTTGTGGAGAATGAAAGGATTGTTGTCCAATTTCACTATTATTATCAAACCCTACTTCATTCTAATTTTGTGTGTTGGAGAAGGGGTTGGATGTGTTTTATTTATAAATAAATATTTTTGGTTGTATTGGCAAAGAAATTTTTACTGGGAGTGGTGTAGTATGAAGTGGGACTTGAAGTTGAAGTTGTTGGTTATGTGCTTGTTTTCTAGTGAGAACCATGATAAACACACACACACAAGGATAATAAAATTATTAATGATAAAATATATTGATTTAACAATCAGAAAATAAAGGCAAACAGAGCGTTATTTTATTCTTATTTTACTTAATTACAAAAAGGTGAAATATATAAAATAGTCGACGAAGGTCCTAAGAAGTGGTTATCTAAGGGTGGTTTTAGGTGGGTATAAATATGAAGTCCTCAATATACCAAAAATTACATGAGGAACAACTCTGTGTTTTTTTCTAAATGGGCATGTATATTAGGGCCTACCCCCTCACTTCACAGTCCTGCTATGATAAGGGAGTCGGGTGCTGAGCCAAAATATACTAATAGATAGGTGATTATACTCAGCCAGAACACTAAGTCATTTTTCCTATTGGGTGATGAAATCCCAATCAGTTTCACTCTGGTGGGAATGTTTTTGGATGCATTTTTTATTCCAATGTGATTTGGTTGTGTGTGAGGGGAAAATAAGTGAATGCAACGAGTTTTCCTCCTAATTAAACTATGTGACCAAGAAGAATGAAATTGTTTATTTTAAGACCCAAAATGAAATGTTGATATTCAAAGAGGATAGAAAAACAAAAATGCAAGAAAAAAAGAAAAAAGAAGGTTCATAGGACTTACAGTGAAATTGCTAAAAAAAATCAATTTTTCTTTTGTATTATTCTTTTTGGCAATTCCTTTTTTAACAAATCTAGAAGGTATTATTCCTAGAGAAACAGAACCTGCAAATTGACTAGAAAAAGTAGAAGCATAGAGAAAAATACTAAAGGTTCTTAATGACATGTTAAGAAAAACAACACATGGGAATTGCAAGTGATTGAGCCATTTGGAAACGATTCGTAATCAGTGAAAAAACAAAAATTAAAATAATGATAAAATGATGAAATTAACTATGGATTCAGGTCCCACCGGGTGTGTCAAAATGTATAGCATGGTTTTTTCCTTGGTTGTCTTGATGGGTTCAAGAGGTAATGACCAAGCTTGACCTTAGTATGGTAGGGTTTCTGGGGTACCCACGGATGTTGATTATTGTTTTTTTTTTGCACCATTTTTAAAAAATGGATGAGGAGTCTTCTTTACCTATTAATAGATTCCTAAACAAATCTATGAGCCTCATTAAGATAATATTATATCTCAAGAAATATTTAAAATCTTATTAGTACTTAAGATCAATGCTTACAAAAGTGATATATAAAGTGTGATTATCACTTATTTAATACATATATGATCAACATGGATTTATGATTTATAGCCACAAATTAGATTCTTGATCTTTGTAAAGACTTTCAGATGTGTTAGAGAATATGGAACCAACAACTTCCTCTTTTTCCTTGGTGAAGTAAGAATTGGGAACTGAAATGTAGTCTTTAGCGAAGAATTCGAAGTCTTCTTCATGAGTGTCATACAGAAGGGCGAATGTAGATTTTGAAATGGATATGCTAATGTTGCTGACAGAATTAGAATCAAAGGCGGTATAGTAATCCTCCTCCAAATGCTTGCAACCAGTCTCATACTTTCATTCATACTAGATGAGTCCTTTGTGTATCCTTAACGCTTCATTGTATGCCTCTTAAAAGGTGTCAGTGGTTTCTTGAATGTGTTGTGTTACAGAAAAAATTACCTCTAAGTGATCGAACAAATCTTCTTGGATCACACAAAGTTCAAGGTTGAGAAGCAAGTTGTATTGCTCCAAATACAACAGATGGTGAACAATAGGAAAAGAGTAAGTTGTGGGAAAGTTATATCCTCCTAAAGCCATCTTATGTCATCATGTTAGACAGAGGATTAGAAGATAACAAGAAATAATACATTTTAGTTAAGTTTTTAGCTAATAATGTTGAAAAATTATTAAAAACACAACTATCACTGGTGATTAGGGGAATTGTTAGTCATTAAGGGGAATCGCTAGCAATCAAGGGAATCACTGGTGATTGCTATCAAAAATGAGAGTTTTTTTAAATAGATTCTAATCTAATGAACTAGAAATTGATTTTAGCAAAATAGAAGACCATTGAATATATAAATGGTATAGAAGCAAGAATGCACCTGCTTCTAGTGCCTAAGATAAATTAAAACAAACATTTTACCTTGCGAAGTGAGTTTTTGGACAGAAGATGAAAATGATCAATCTGATGATAATCTTGGTGTTGGTGGGGCAACATGACATTGGGCAATGTCTCAATGGAGTGTAGTAATTTTTTATGTACTCTTAATACAACTCTCCAATCCCATGTGTGGCATCCTATCACCCAATGGGCACTGGGCACTTACCTGAGGCATGTGCGGGTGTTGAGCCCCTCCTTTATGTGAGCATTATGAGAAGATATTACCATTGATAGAAGATTAGATGCAGAAAAGTAAATGTTCATGCACTTTCTCTGAAAGTATAGGATGAGATACTACATCTATATACCCATGCAAATAACAAGAGAAACATCATACAAAGAATAGATCTGATTATTAATATGAAGAAAAGACACTAGGGTTTGTACCCATGAACCAAATATTTAGAACAAAGCTATATATTTATATTGATCATAGACTCAATAACCACATTACATTCAAAAGGGTCATAATAAACCAAATATATCAAGACAAGGGTCTAACCCCTACATCAAAATTTCAAGCTATGCTTTCCATATTACAAAATTATTTACAGACCCATCCCTTAGACATGATAACATTCCTATAGTCCTGTAATGAGAACCCCAAATCCTAGAACCTCCTAATATATTGTCTACAGAGCTCCACTCTTCCCATGATATATGCCTTCATCTCTCTTCATATCTCTCTTGATGTTTCTTTTTCTCTTCCCAAGCATCTCTTCTTATAGGTTTAGCACCCACCGTCATGCCTTCCTCTAAGATCAGATCACAAGTGTCCATGTTGTCCTCCAATGGAGCATGCTTACTCTATTCCAAGATATCCACTTTCTGTAATGATGTCTTCCTTGGAATAATCCATGCATGGAATATTATTTCCTTGACCACCAAGTCTCCAAGTTGGCACCTTATCCACTCGGCATGCCTAGTCGGGTCACATTTTTTCTCAAGTGCCGCTAGAATTCCGAATATGGATAATTCCTTAGATACTTTGTCATGCCTTGCACACACACCTTGGTTCCTCGTAAACCCTTTTTTTGCATACTTTTCCCCACATTCCCTTCTCTTTACTGGTCCTACGCGCACATGCACCCTTTGACACTTAGCCAATAATTTGAGGCCCAACATCACCCCACACTAAGCTTGTTCTCTGTCCTCAAAAACATCTTGTCTCTTCAAAGAAAAAAGAATGGTAGAACTTGGATAGTTTGAATAAAAAATGAAGGAATGAAGATTGGAGAAATGGAAGATTGGAGAAATATGCTATTGTTGTAAAAGGAGTGGGAAATCCTTCCTCATTATTTCCTTGATCTTCTCCCAGGAATCCACTTCACCCTACGCCTGTTGGAGTAGGTCACCACTAGAGCGCTCACCTCTTCAAAACTTAGTTCACCACCCTTAGTGTTCATCGTATCAACAATCCCTTCTAGCTACTTGTTAATGTTCTCAAGCGTATCCATTTTGTGTGTGACCTGAGGGTATAGTTCCTTGAGCTGATTTTTGACCAAACCTCGCAAGGTTTTGATTTCTTCCATTTTCTTTTCAGCCTCAACCAGGATCTTATCCTGCTCTTCCCTATTTCCTTTTTTATTTTCTTGGAATTCTTTCTAATCCACGTTATGTGTAACAACTAGTATACTTGCTAATATGTCCCTATAATTGTAGCTATCATATACGGCCTGAGCCATACATGTAGTAGTATGTACAATGGAAAGGAATTCAGAATATCAAGTGACTGTCTCCATGATCTTCTTCCTTTCTTCCTTATTTTGGCATTTTGATGCCTCTTGTGTCGAGTCTAAAGCGAGAAGTTGCCTCTCCATGGTGAGGATGCGAGTTAAGTATTCCAAGCACTGCAAGGTTGACTCGTAATTTTTTTCAGGAGGGGTCAATTATAGATGCTTCAAGACAATAGCATCTTTAATCATCTCTATCTTTTTGTATACCTCATGCACCTTCACCTTTTCCTCCCTTATTTCTTTCCTTAACTGTGTTTTGATCAGCTCTTCCTGCTTTAGATCCTTGCTCTGAGCTCTTCATTTTTCTTCTCCAATTCCCCCTCTAGGACTCATATTCTATTATTCCTCCCAAAAAGTATTACCTAAACCTCAAACAATACCTTGTTGAGTGCATTACACTCTTTTTCATCTGATAACCATTGAGTATTCACTAGTGGGTTTATTCATTTGGTTTCTAGAATCTTCATTAGCACCCCTTAGCTGACTTCGAACTCAGGATCATCAACATGGGAATTGAATTCCCAAGATAACATCTTCCTTGTTCATGGGTATGCACCTTCATCTTCAAATGAAGACCATGCAAGGAGTTGGTCTGTAGGCACAGTACTTTAGAAGTGCATACACAATACCTTATTTGGATCATGGATATATCTCATCCCATGATCTTGCACTGCTACTACACTCTTTCCTCCCATGTGTGTTGCCTTAGGAAATCTTACTGCTAAGCTGGGATCTCTACCCATGCTCCCATATTCCTTTCCTACACTCTCCTCCTCTATCTCCTTGAGAACTTCCTTGGTGTTGTGATCCACCTCCTACTCCACCAAATCCTTTATTATTCTTGCTACTTCTCTTTCCATGACATCTTCTATTTTCTCCTTGGTGAGGCTTGGGGTTCTTTGATCTTTAATATTTACCTCCTCGCTCTCCCCTTTACCTTGAGTGCCTTATTCTTCCCCATCTTTTTCTTCATTCACTTCTTTCTCAAAGTCATGCACATCATATACGAGATGGTCCTAAGCCTCTCCATACTCGTAATTTTCCTTTTTTCCACTGTAAGCCTCCAAGCTCTCTGTTTCTTCTGAGTCTTCCTTCCCCGCTACCTTTTTCTTCTTCCTAACTAGGGATTCTTATTTCTCTTCCTCTCCAGCAAGTGACTCCTTCCTTGGTGATTCTTCTTGTGTAGAAGGATCTTCTAGCTCTGGCGCCTCCTCTTTAGGTGTCTTTTCCTTTTTCTTAATGGGAGACTTCTTCCTTTGAGAATATGTTCTTGGCTTCACGCCTGACTCCAACGTGCCCACAAATTGTGTTGTCTACACACTTAGTGCCTTCTTCTCTAGTGCCTCCTCTCTTTCCCTCTTCCTTAGTGTGAGCATTATTTCTTCTAATGGGGTCTTCTAGGATGGATAAATCATTCTCCAAGTATGTTCCCTTCTCATACTTAGGCTTGATGTGTAGGTATACCCTTTTTGTGGTAGTTCCAGGAATTGGCAACATCACAGGTTTTATCATGTGCACCTCATGGGACACATACTCCTCCACATAAGCACACTTCTTAGGGTATACAATATTTATTCATAGGTTATGGTGGTCCTGTCCTATCTTGCTAAGGTCAAACCTTAGTATTTTTTTCTACTTAAAGTGATTGACCCCTACTAGAAACTATTATGCGATGAAAGAGAAATGTAGTTTACACCATGGACTCTTGGTCTCATCTATAAATGTGAATTTATTAATGTAGAAATTTTGGTAGATAGCGAAATTAGCTTCCCCTTGTACTAGTACTGATAATTGTTTAGGTATCCTCCACTCATCCTTGAACACGCCACGTATCCTCTTGCACCATTTCTCTAGGTGTTCCTTTTGGGAAACCGTCATGGTATCACAAGTGTATTTTTCAAATCATCTTGTAGGGGAAGGGTCTTAATCTAGATACTCCAATACAAACTTATCCAGGCCATCGGGCACTTCAATTTCTAAGAAGACTATGATGAGGAGGAAATTACCAAACATAATCTTCTCTCATTTGTGCGTGGCATTAATTATCTCGTCTACAATGAAGATAGACAAGTTATAAATAGTTCCTTCTGAAATTCTTCTGCACACATTCAACCAGGCCTTGTTGACCTATGTCCACCTTTCTTGTCCTTTCAACTTGGATACCAAGCATGCATCCATCCTCATCATAGGGCTAGAGATATTGGGGGTATTAAAGTAGTGAGCCCTTTCTTATAGTCATAAGTATTCATGGTATTCTTAATGGCCTCTTTATCCTCCAATTCATCATCTAGTGGCTCCCCTTCATATACAAGGATGGTAAACTTAGAGATAAGTTTAGGGCTTATGCACATCTTACGGCCTGAGAAGTAGAAGTGGTCCTTGTGCACACGTAACATCAACCATTTGTACAGTGACTCAGGTTTTCAAAAATAGGGAAACTCATAAAGTTGCACCATCCTAGCCTTCTCCAATTTTAACTTCACCTCATCATCATAGATTGGCATTCCTTCTAGTGTCCTTTTATCTATTGGGTGAACCAGTTCTAATGCCATATACTTTTCTATGGTGCTTATTTGATGGTTATAGTTACTCACTACCATCTTCCTTACATAGGATACCTATTCCTTTTCGAGCAACACTCCATCTGGGTACTGCATCTCTGCATACCACTCCTCATTGAAACTAGTGGTGGCACTCTATTTTCCCTTTCCCTTTCCCTTCTTTGGTGAAACAGTTGCCTTATTTGGTGCCATTTTCTTGTCAGTTTAAAAAATATATATTCCTTTCTCTGCTTAAATTTTTGGTTTAACTTCGTGAAAAATCCCTTTACTCTCGTGCCCTTACTACAGAACCCTAACCTAGAAAACCATTCCACAAGACGGCTTACTATAATGAAACCTTATTCCCTATGTCTGTGTACTCCTTCCACTCTGATTCATAAATCACACTAGTCATGCACTTAGATTTTCACAATTCCTCCTTCGCACAAATATTTCTTTGCGGATGCCCTAGTTCACAAGATCTCTTCAATATCATGATATCAAGGTAAACAATGATGTGCCCGATCTTATACTTATAGATTTTGGCTCATCTCCCATGATAAATGTTATGCAACATACCAATGTACTTAGCTTTAAATGCATATTTTTCCACTAAATCCATCCTTAAGCACTCTTACCCCCACACCCAATCCTACACGAAAAACCTCTACGACCTTCTGGTGTGCAAAAATCTTTACTAATAGAAGATTCTTACACACACATTTACAGTGCCGAAGGAACCTCTTATGTCCTTGACCCAATATTTTCCCTCACCTACCTCATGTTGTTCATGTGCTTCACATATTTTGTACATGGTCTTTGTGAAGAGTTATTGACACCAAAATTCCTTATGCACCTTTTCCACACGTGATCTCTAATGCAGCCTAGAATTTACCAGATAACACCCTAATCATGTTGGCACATCACTCGGCCTAGACTGAGTGCTCACCCAAACCGCACAAAGGTATCGGATCCCTCTTTAGGGTTGCTATAGTAGGATGTTAGCGTGATGAAGGAAGAAACATATATGTCCATAACTAGTCCACTAGTATACCATGCATACTTCATTCAGATCTATGAAACAACAAGCTTAAATAGTAATCCTGATTGAATCAATAACATGCACTACTCAATTACACATGGGAATGACACTTAGATTCATCCAATATCTTCCATCTATTAATAAACATAGAAGCTACTTTCAATAATGTCAATTTATACCAATGCGTGCATGGATCTGATATAATAATCCAATCATATGGGCATGCCTTTATACCTTCATACATCCATCTCTCCCTATGTGTATGTTTTACTATGTACTTCATATCATAAATATAAGGTGGGGACTTTCCCTTCACCACTTATCTATTCCAGAAATAGGCCACATGGTATTAATAGCCATGTGCCATTTATAGGAATAGCTACACATGCAAGTGTGCTATCTATAGACCTCTTATAGTTAACTAAAGTGACAATCCTATTCCTAGCTTGTCTCCATGTAAAATACTTGATTTGATCCTCTAAATATAGATAATACATGGTGCACATGTCTCTAAATCGTTGGTGTGTTCCACATGCCATCTTCTAAAAATAGGTCATCATGCTCAAAATTGGCTAAGTCCCAACAACTTAACTTTCTCTCCACACGTAGGTTCTTCCTTTCCCTATGCACCCTTAATCCTAGCTTTCTCTCCCACGTTGACTCCTTGTGTGACCTTTAACAAGTATTCTCTAATCAACATCACCCCACACTAATATCATTATCATCCTGAAAATGGTTATCTAAAAAAATTCAAGTAAAGAATAGAAGAATGGAAATAATAAGAAAGAATGTAGATGAATAAAGAAGTTTTATGAGTCTATAAGGCAGCCTTCTCTGCATTAGTTTAAAGTATCAACTCTAGATATTCCTTTATTTCGGACTCCAAGGGTTGTCATTTAGCGAGTGCTTGTTCTTCTTTTTCTGGAATGTCCACAGCAATAGACTCTAACTCATCCCTCACAATCTCTCTTTTTTAATTCTATAGAACCAACACAACACTAGACATTGATGTCATTCTTCCTTTTAAAAGATCCATTTTCTACGCAATGAGCTTCCCAAGCTCTTCCAACGGAGTCTTATGCGGCTCTTTCGCTACTATCAGGGCCCCGTGCTTCTACCTAATAATTAAAAATATTTCTGTGCAGCCCAATGTTTCGTCCTTCATTTCTCTTTATACCTCATTGCTTTCTTCCAGGGTATTTATATTGATAAGCACCTATGGAGCTATGCATATATTCAAATATTGTTATGATTTCTTCAATACTTCTTGTAGCACTTGCAGTAGCCCTTCATAGGATGTAATCTTTCACACCAATGATGATTTCTCTTGTTCTACCTCTTGCTCTGAATTTCTTAGTGTTGTCATGTGTAAAGGTTCATCTTTAAGTACCAAATCCACCACATTTTCTACATAATGTATCGCTAAGGGAAAAATATTTGGTACCTTTGTCTCCAAGTGTGGCCTTGCTTTGATGACATTATCCCCAATCTCCCTCTACAATGCTGATAAACACTTCATTCTTCTTCTATGAGAAGTCCCTCTCTTATGTTATGCATGCTATCTCAGCATCCTTTGTCTTAAGCTCCTCACCCAGCGCTCTGATTGTTGCAGCTTTGTCCATGTTCCTTCTAGCAACTTTAGAAAAAACCTTCACCAATGCGTTGCTAACCTACTCATCTAACATGATAGTAGGCTTTACTGTCATATGTCTAGATTTTGGTGCTTTCTTCAGCCATCTCAAAATGCATGACTCTTCATATACATCAAAGTCAGGCTCATCTATATGGGTGTGCATTGACCATGATAGTTTCTTTCGAGTGCACACAGTCACTATATCCTCATCCATTAGCTCCTAGCCAAATAAATCATTTTGTGTTATCGTGCTCTGGAAGTAGGTACAGACACTTTTAGTTGAGTCCTCTACATACCCAATGGCTGGTGGAATGTGCTCTCAACTCATCCTCTTCGATTTAGGACCCTTGGGAATTTTAGCTTCAAGGTTAGGATCCCATCTCGTTACATCTTGAGAAGTCACATGCGTGGAACTAGAGGTTTGCTTTTCTTTTTCTTCTTTGTCTTTCATCTCTTCATATTTATGATCTTCCTCATTCTGTCACTCATCTTCTTGCTTGAGTGGGGTAAGAGATGCATGCTCGCTCTCTTCTGATTCCTCCACTTCTTTATCCAACTTCAAATTTCTTCTCTTCTTTGGTTCAGTGGTCTCCTTGTGTGGAAAGAGACGAGGTGATTTCCATACCATTTGTGGGTTTCCACTTTGAATATTTGTGTGTCTGAGCACTTTCTTAAATCCATGCTCTCCTTGCTCAGCCTCTGTATCTTCCTCTTCATCCTATCCTTGAGGTATATTGGCCGCATGCCATGACTCTTCTCTATCATATGGTTACTTTCTTCTACGCTCCAAGCCTCCACTATCTTCATGCTCCTCCTCTTCACCCTCTACGTCAACAACTTCTATGGGATTTTATGTCGGTATTTTTTCTATTATGTGCTTACCCTTCAGTGGCCCTGGGAGTGTGAATTCATTCTCTATATACTTATTGTTCTCTATCTTAGGATTCAGCTGAAGATACACCAATGTTGCCCCTACATTTGCTACAGCTAGAATTATTGGCTTAATATTCAAAACCTCTGAAATGAACCTCTCGGTGTGGGCACTTCTTCTAGGTTACACATGCTTCTTCCTCAACGTATGGTAGTCATAGTCTACCTTATCTGCATTGAATACTAGTCAACACATGTCTGTAAATATATGAACAGATGCTTGGAAATACCTTGTAGTGAATGCATAAGGCAATTTACAGTAAGGGCTTGAGACTCCATCTCTCATTGGGAATCATGTGATACAGAAATGGTGATATAAAACAAACCGGACTCGTTTCCCTACTACTGATGGTAGGTCCTTTGGGATCCACCACTCTTCTCCAAATTCCATGCAGAGCCTATCATACCATTTCTCCACCCTTTTCTTTATGTCATCTGTCATGGCCCCTTTATATCGGTACTTGTTTAACCTTTCAACTGGTGACTTATTCTCCATTAGGTATTCCCATACCTTCTCCTTCGGTCCATCAGGCACTCCAATCTCCATGAATACTAGTGATAGTAGAACAACCCCAAAGCTAATATTCCCTCCTATGTGCACTTCCTCAACTATTTATTTTGTAATGTATCATGTAATATTGTAAATTTCTCCTTCTAACATCTTACATGCAATGTGTAACCACATAGAATTTACCTGTGATCACCACTCCTGATCATTCAATTTTGTAACAAGGTGTGCTGCTACTTACACAATTAGACCATTATTTAATTTGTCTATATCCATACTGTGAGGACCCTTTAGGTACCCCAACTCCTATCTGGTATTTAAGATTGTGGCTTTATCTATTAAATAATTCTTTGTCCTCTCATCTGGCCTTCAAACCTATAACTAATGAGATAAGCATATATGAGATTCTAACTCTGCGTCCTGCAAAGTAGAATAATTCCTCATGCACTCTGCTCATGAGCCACTAATACAAGGGTTCATACTTCCCAAAAAATGGAAGCTTATACAATTGGTAGACCCCAATTCTCTTTAGAAGCTTCTCACATTCATTATTGTAAACTGGCATGTCATCCACCGTATGCTTGTTCGTCCTTGAAGTGAGCAAGGAATCAAGCCCCTTCTTGTTCTCCATGGTCTTGTGATTGTATTCGCTTACTTTGCTCTTTTTGATAGGTGAATCCCATTCCTAGCTGATGATGACTCCTTCTAGATATTGCATCTCTAAAAAATCACTTTCAGGGGTAATCTCTTCTTCCTCAACGAGCACCTTCTTCTTTCCTTTTGCTCATGTTGCAGCTACCTTCTTGGGTGCCATTTTTACCTTGTAAACATCTACTTTTTTTAATGTTACAATTTGTGAATCAAACCCTAGCTTTATTTAATCATGCTCTAGGTGGAAACTTCATGCCCTAACTCCTCTCTATCTCCCTACTTTGCTCAAACCATTCACTACTGGGTATGCAAGCTTCTTTTCACATAGATTTATTTGTCACGCTTGGTTTCACACCCTTCACACCTTAACCCGATCACTCAGCTCTTCATACTTAGATCTTTCCTATAATGCTCTTAGTCGCAATGGTAAAAATGAATCCACATCCCATCCTTATATATTTTTTCAAATTTTTATGCATTTATTACTCCTTCACCTACTAAATATCCCCTCATTCATTGACCAAATTCATTCATTCTGCATGGTACATCTTCGTACCCTAGCTATAACCTTCTAGCACACCTCCCTACCCTTTGGTCATATAATTATCTTCAGTACACACCCTTGTACCTAAGTACCTCATCACTATACCTTATCTGGGTAGTTATAATGGCCTCCGCTTACCTTGTATTATATTGTCCTTTTATTCATCTCCATCCTTGGTCACTTGTGAGAAGTAAAGTTTTTTGACTTAAAGCACACCCGTAGAGGATTATTCCTTTCACCTTTCAATTCCCATAACCTTGTACCTAGATAACTATAACCACTCCACACTAATATTATGTTCAGTCCCCTGTGCATAAACATGCTTCACATAGTAACTAGCTTCATGAGCACAAGCACGCTTAGTACACGTAAAAAACAACTAAATTGACAAAGCATAACAACAATGAAGGAAATACATTAAGGAAATATAGAATGGAAACCTATTCTAAATGGAAATATTGCCTTATTACAAAAACCAAGAAGACTTATTTATAGTAGGGCTTTAGCCTACTCCCATTGAAGTAATTGGGTAGTCGTGTTCCATCAAGTGCTTCTAACTAGTAAGCACTTGATTCAAGTATGTAAGTGATGACATACGACCCCAACCAATGTACTTTGAGCTTGCCTAGATGGCGCAAGAAATTTGAGTCATAAAGAAGTACCATCTGTTCAATCTCAGACTTCTTATCCCTTATGTTTCTGTCATGCCATGTCTTTTGCCAGGATGTTTCCTACTTCTAACTCCATCGTGTTATGGCTCATTGTTCATCCAGTTGAATCATCTTTTCGATACAATATTCTAAATCCTGCTCATCAGCTAGACCTCCAGTGTGCATAATGAGAAAGAAGGTAACATAAAATCTATATGGATAACGGCTTCTGTGCCAAACACCAACTGGATTGGTGTGGCTTTGTTCAATATCTTGTAAGTTGTTCTATATACCCAAAGAACAACTGACACTTTACCATCCCAATCCTTTCTTCCAACATCACAAATATTTGTCAAAGTATGGCTCAAAATCTTGTTGAAAGCCTTAGCAGTTCCATTTTCTTGAGGATGGTAGGGTCTGGTTTTATGGTGTGTAACCATAAACTCATTTAATAGAATCCTGATTGTCTCATTCAAAAAGTGTGTGCCCCTATCACTTGTCAAGCTTAAAGTACATCTATATCTTGTAAGAACATTCTCCCATAGAAACCTAGTTGTTATAGCTTCTGTATAGTCCTTCAAAGGTGTGGATCCTGCCCACCATGTTTCCATGGATTTAAAAAATACATGAAGATATTATGCCCTTGTATACTAAGGTACTGTGCTACCTATGTGTGGAATCGAACGAAGTCTATTCTTACATGCAAACAAGATTTTCACCTCACGCCATACTAGTTCATATGTACCATGAGCCCAATTGTCACAAGAAATACTTGTAGTATCACTAATAGAATGAGAATCCTCCCACTATAGGATGCCTTCCTTTGATGGATCATTGACCTATGGGTCCTGAATAGCACGTACATAAGTTCTATTTAAGTCCTTCTCACTTAGAGTCTCAACATATGGTGTAGAAATCCCATCTGTCAAAGGTATCACAACCCTTTCCTCCTTGTTCTCAAAGCTGATATACCCCTTATTGAATCTCAAGTTAGCATTATTCACATAACACCAAGGGCATCCAAGCAAGGCTAGAAAATTTTCTACTTCTGCAAGTGCTAATACGTCAAAATCCCCAGTGAACTTTTTGTATGGTTATAGATGTATCCTTTAAAACTCCTATGGTAGTGGCCTTAGTCCATTTTTCCATAAACAACACATTAGATGATGGCTGTAATAGAGGCCTCCCCATTTGTACCCATGCATATAATGTAAGCACATTTACTTCAGCACCTATATCAATCAATATGTTGCTCAATAGATATCCATCCACAACAACATTCAAAGTAATTTCCTTGTTATAGTCAATGCTATCAAAGGGAAGATTTGCATGCAGAATATGCCATTTGGTCTTAATACTTGTGCGCAGAGTGTTCCCTTTTAATAGACTTCCTAATAGTGGAATGATGTTCTCTTGGCACAACATTTTGTACACTTATCTTAGATCATTGATATCAGTTTGGACTGTCTCTAATGATTTCTTCTTCTCCTTTAATTATTTTATCTCACCCTGAAGACTACTTAGCACTTTCATAGTATCCCGGTAAACTTCCTTCTGATGAGAAAGACCTGGGTAACTTGCATGCAAAACCTTCTCCTTGGTGATCGTAGGCTTCCAGTGCAATGCCTCTCTTGCACGTGCCACTTCAGCTCATGTAGTAATATTCATAGTTAATGTCTCAGGTCCTGGTGCTATCTTGGGCATCCACTGATCTTCTACCGCATGTTGGATTCTAACCATCCTGACGCCTTTATTCTCCTACTTATGTTATTTACTGAGATGCTCATATAAGCCTAGGCACTCCTCATAGATACGATTCTTTCCACAAAATGAACATGTAAAATTTTGGGAACATTCATGCCTATAATGATCATGGGATCTGCATGTATAGCACGTTCTTTGAGGAAACTCACTTCTTCCTCCACCGTAGCCTCATCCTCCATATCCACCTCGATATCCACGTCCTCTTCCATGACCTCCTTCAAAATGGCCCCCATTCCTGTCATAGCACATTTGATTATGGTCCCAATCATGGTGCTTATTATTACCCCTAGAGTTATCTATTACACTTGTCTGTTGTACCCCAATATCTATAGCATCCTGGATCTCACCAATCAACTGACAAGCCTCGGTATCATGGGTTGTGGAACGAAATTTTTTGCAAAAGTAGGATACATTCTTCCTTATCACGTGTTGTAACAAAGGACAGTGACTAGCATCATGATTCAAATGAAAAATCTCACAATCTAACAAAAATGAGCATACAGATATGTGAGGAAAACTATCCTTGGTGTGACCTTCCTCTTGACAATCTGTACACCAAATTCCTAAGCGCATTTCATGGGATGAATTTGCTGATAGCTTTTCTAAGTACTTTTTCATAGCTGAAATCTATGCCTCTAAGAATGGACTAATGCTAGTGTCAATGCTCCCAAGTACCTCAGCCTACAAAGCTTCTTCTAGTGCTTCATGTGGATCAATGTATGTCTTATGTGACAACACCCTTCTAAAGGGTGTAATCAATCCTCCAACAAACCATTATACGTGTTGGATTGCGTGAATATCATAAGATAACTTAGATAGAAGTGTATTAAAATGGGAATCATACTCACTTACACTCTCAGTAGTGCCTTGCTTGATATCCTTGAGCACACTTATACTCTTCTGCTCAAAATCATGGATATGGAACTCTTTCAAGAAAGCATCCTTCAATGCTGCATAATCCACACAATTTTGATCAGGGTCAAACTTCTTATACCAGATGTGTGGATGTCCCTATAATGTAGTAGCAAATTGACTTTCCTTACGCTCGGAAACTCTGATCCCTTTAGCTTACCACAATATTTCACACATATGCACATGTTCAGCAGCATCCTCTATGCCTCTATACTCTAGAAGATGAAGAGACATTTCCATATAAATGTTTTGTGGTTACTGCGGGCCTTGATTACTTGATCCAAAACCTCATGTGTTCCCTCTACCTCTAGAACCACCAGATCCACTAGAACTAGAATCACCTATACCTCTTGATCCTCAACCTGTAGCTGGAATAGGACCCGTAGATGTACTCCCAAGTGCTCTGACATTAGTACTATACTAAACTCTTACAGTCTTTGAGGTAGTTCCATTTCTAAAGGTGAATCCAACATTCTGCGCACTCATGTTCTATGTAGATGATGCACCTAAGAATGTTCTTCCAAATATCATTGAACCCATTTGTCCTACCATTGATGTACTTACTCCCTGACTTACTCTTGCTCTCCTATTTCCCAAGTTAGCTTGCTGGTTATTTATCGTAATAGATACTAGAAAACTAAGCACAAGGCTAGGTCACCAAGTAGATTAAGATGCACACCTATGGCCTAAGTTGTCCCTACTGACACACTTTTGTGTGAGGCTAATTGGGGATCTTTGTCATGTTTTTCAAGATGGGGGAGTTCCTGATGCTCTAGCTCCACATCTTCTACGTGAGCTATAAATCCTTCATGAGCCATCTCTCTCCTCAACACCATACTTTCTACAACAAAACGTTGATTCTCTATCTCCCTCTCATGTACCTTATTATACTTAAGTCTCCTCTCCTCTCTCTACCTCTCTGCTGCTAGGTCTACCATATTTGACCAAACATGTTCATGCCCTCACGTGTGGTGAATTTTAGTTAGCCATAAGTTTACTCTCTAGATTCAAAGTTACCATCAAGATCTTGATTACCAGTGGAATATCTTGAAGATATACTCCTCTTGGATACCACAAACACTAGAATTCATCTACCTCTAAGAAAGAATACATCGAAATTGAATATTCTAGAATATAACTGTTTAGAACACCACAAAACCATGTATCCATAGCATGATTCAAGATCAAATCAACATAATAAAGAGCCTAAAATTCTTCCTGGGTCTAGACAAGTGCATGATACCTCCAAATCCATTAAGATACATAAGTAGTAAGCCACTCATATAGTTCTACCTGAAAGATAGGGAAAAAGCTCTCATATAGGCTATCATACATATTTTGTTCTACCCAAGTGCGTTCATTAAACTTAGATCCTCTGCTGAACCTCCATGCATATTCTTCCTCCATATCATGTATCCACTCCTCAATACTTGCTAGAGTTAACCGGTATGTCTTCATCATGAATTATCCTGAAAACAACTAAAAAAGTGGTCCCAAAAATGGAACCAATGATGCAGCCTAGAATTTACTAGATAACACCCTAGTCACGCTAGCACATCACTCAGGCTAGACTAAGCACTCACCCAAATCGTGCAAACGTACTAGGTCCCTCTTTAGGGTTGTTGTAGCAGGATGTTAGTGTGATGAAGAAAGAAACATATATGTCGATAACTAGTCCACCATTCTACCATGCATGCTACATTCAGATCTATGAAAAAACAAGCTTAAACATTAATCATGATTGAATCAATAACATGCACTACTCAATTACAAACATGAATGACACTTAGACTCAGTCGATATCTTCCATCTATTAATAAACATAGAATATCCTTACAATAATGTCAATTTATACCAATACGCACATGGATCTGATACAGTAATCAAATCATATGCACATGCCTCTATACCTTCATACATCCATCTCTCCCTATGTGTATGTTTTACTATGAACTTCATATCATATATATAGGGTGGGGACTTTCCCTTCACCGCTTATCTATTCCAAAAATAGGCCACATCCTATTAATAGCCACACGTCATTTACAAGCATAGCCACACATGCAATTGTGTTATCTATAGACCTCTTATAGTTAGCCGAAGTGACAATCCTATTCCTATCTCATCTCCATAAAAAACACTTGATTTGATCCTCTAAATATAGATAATGCATGGTCCGCACATCTCTACATCGTTGGTTTATTCCACATGGAATATTCCAAAAACTGGTCATCATGCTCAGAATTGACTAAGTCCCAATAGCTAAACTTGCCCTCTGCACGTGGGTTCTTCCTGTCCCTTCATGCCCTTGATCCTAGCTTTCTCAACTGCGTGGAATCCTTGTGTGATCTCTAGCAAGTATTCTATGATCAACAATCTCCTGCCTTATGAACTTTTTATCCTTCAATCTAGGCCATTAAAACAAAATTTACACTATCAGCTTCTATTTCACTTCACACTACTCCACCCCATAATAAAACAAATGTGTAGTCCTCTGCGCATATATAACCATTTGAACATAATAATTTTTCACTAGCACACAAGGTGCCCAAAAAAACACAAAAATAAAGGAACAAGCAACGAGAAAGGGAAACATAAGAGAAAGAAAATGCATTAAGGAAATTCTTACGCTAGATGGCAATACTGCCTTATTTATAAATACAACGAAGACTTATTTATAGTAGGGCTTCAGCCTACTCCCATCGAAATGGCCTAGTAACCTCATCCCATCTAGTGCTTATAACTAGAATGCACCTAAATCAAGGATGTACAAGATGATGTATGGTCCCAACCAATGGAATTTCAACTTCCCAGGATGGCATAGAAATTTAGAGTCATATAAAAAACCATCCGCCCAATCTTGAATTGTTTGTTTTTGATATGAAGATCATGCTATTCCTTTTTTCTTTCCTACTCAACCTTTTGAATCCATCTAGAAAGTGATTGTCTTTCATCTAGTTGCATTAAGTTATCAATCCTTTCCTTGAGTTCTTGTTCATCAGTTAATCCTCTTGTGCACGTAATACGTAGTGATGGTAACATGAATTCAACTAGTAAAATATCCTCCGTGCCAAACACCAATTGAAATGGTATGGCCTTGTTCAACCTCTTGTAGTTTTTCCTATATGCCCATAGGATGGTCAATACCTTGCCATCCCAATCTTATCTTCCAACATCACAAATTTTGGTCAACATATAACTTAGTATCTTGTTAAATGCCTTAGCAGATCCACTTTCTTGGGGATGATAAGGGGTGGTCTTGTGATGGGCCACCATAAATTCTATTAATAGAATCCTAACCATTCCATTCAAATAATGTGTACCTTTTTCACTAGTCAAGCTTAGAGGACACCCATGCCTACTAATTATGTTCTCCCATAAGAATCTAGTTGTTGTTACTATGTAATCCTTTGTAGGTGCTACCTCCACTCACCTTGTCAAGTAATTAGTGCAATAGATTATGTAGTGTGAACCAATCCTTCGTGCAGCAGGTGAAATTGGTCCTATAAAGTCAATTTCCCATTTCTCAAATGGTTCTATGCTATCTATTGGTCTTAAGGGCATTTCATCTCTTCTTCTAGATTTTCCAAGGCACTGGCAAAGATCACGGGCCTTACAAAACTCAATACAATCTGGGTAGATACTCTCCCACCAAATCCCTACAAGTAGAATCTTCTGTGCAATTGCATTCCCCTCATAGTGTCCAACTACAATCCCATCATGCTATTCCTTCATAATTGCAATGTGCTCATCTTCTAACATGCATCAGTGTAGAACCTCATCATGGCCTAACTTATATAAATCTCTACTAATTAACATGTAGGGCGTGGTGCGTATGGCTAATTGTTTTCTCTCTAAAGCCTTCATTCCCACTGGTTCCACACCCATTTTAAGAAATATTACAACATCTTTTACGTTAGAGGACATGCGCCATAATCTAAATAGTTGCACATTTGGCATGGTATCCTCAATGCTCTACGCATCCTCCCTTGAGTCAATCCTTGATAAATGATTAGGTCCTAAATTACTCTTTCCTTGTTTCACCACAACTGAAACCTCAAATTCTTGAAATAATAGGACCCAAAGGCATATGTGCCTTTGTAAAATGGGTTTATTCACCAAGTACTTTAATGCCATGTGGTTTGTGTAGAATATGGATGGTGTTGCTAATAGATACTGCCTAAATTTGTGCAATGCGTAGATCGTTGACAATGTTTTGCACTTAGTAGTAGTATAGTTATGATCTACTGGTGTCAACTTCCTACTAACAAAGCAAATGGGTGATCAACAATCCCCTCACCAGGTTATGCTAGCACTACTCCAATGGTTGTGCCAGATGCATCAACATACACATGGAAGGGCTTATCCCAAGAAGGAAAGCATAATATGGGTGCAATTCCAAGCCTATCCTTCAATTTTTCAAATGTCGTCTGCTACGTCTCTCCCTAGTGAAATGCACTCTTGTGTTTTAGAAATTTCTCTAATGGTGTGGGGATCTTTGCATACACCTTAATGAATTTCTTTTAATACCCCGTATGCCCAAGGAAACCTCTAACTGCACTCTGATTGGTAGGCTCCCCTGATCCCACAATAATAGCAACTTTGGTGAGATCCACCAAAAATCCTTCCTTACATATGATATGCCCCAGAAGAGTTCCAAATGGAGTAGTAAAAACACATTTATTAATGTTGAGGTATATCCTCAACTACCAACATCTTTCAAACATCAGCTTCAAATTGTCACAATGCTCTTTCACTAGTCCATACATTGTCTAGTCATCAAGGTAGAATTGAAGGAACTTATGGATGAAGTCTTGAAATAATTGTACCACAATGCGTGAGAACACAATAGGTGCATTCTTCAATCCAAAAGGCATAAACGTGTAGGAAAATATTCCCCATTCAGTGGTAAAAGTTTTCTTTTCCTGGTCTTACTTTGCAGTTCTAACTTGGTGATACCCTAAGATTCCATCTGTGAAAGAATATACCTCGTGCCTAGCTACTTCTTCCAGAATTTCCTAAGTGAAGGGGGTTGGAAAAGGGTTGATGACACACACTGCATTTAGATCCATGTAATCAACACAGAGTCTTATCCTTCCATCCTTTTTAATAGTTATGACCATGGGGCTTATTCATTCTGACTCCTCAAAGGCCTCAATGATGTCTAATGCAATCATCTTGTCAATTTCCTCCTTCACCTTAACATGAAGATTCAGATTTATTTGGTAAGTCCTTTTCTAAATTGGGTCTGCACCTTCCTTCAACTTCATCTTCATTTCCCCCAAGGATTGGTGAATTCCTTTAATCTCATGGTACCCACATGGAAATAATTCCTGAAACTTGTGCAACAGATCAATGATATTAGAAACCTCATTTTTCAACCAATAGTCCGTAATAATAGCTTCTTTAGGTTCCACATTCGAACCAATGTTAACCTTTTTCATCTTCAGGGGTTCATTGTAGGCATGTACTTTCTCATCTGTACTATCCCTAACCTTTCGCATACCTTTAGTATGGTTAACATCCAAACTTTCCACTTATTTGCCATCAATCACATAGACCATTTCCCTTTTTATTTTTTTATGCATGTGTGCTCAAGTTATATCTCTTCTAATTCTTCCTCATCAAATCACACTTCCAAACCAAGTTCACCTAATAAATCCAATGTCCTATCTTCCACCATAGTACTATCTCCCATCGTTGGGTACTTAACAACTTGTAATGCCCTATCAACTAATGGTTTAGTACTCCAATACTTAAAATCTTGAATGAGATCAGCAATTAACTCCTACTAATTTCATGTATGATGGCACATCTCTGAGTGAATGTACTATGCACACGTAAATCCTTGTAAGGTGGAATACAACTTATGCACCCATAAAGAAGGTGGAAAATATTCCACGCCTTCTATCCAATCCTTCTCACACATTTGGATGTGAAACGAGGTGGGTTATTTTCCATGGTAGTCTTGTATGACAATGGGTGCATTACTTCTAGAAGACCTAATAGAGAACATAATTCTTACCTCATGCCACTCTAGAAGGCTATCATGATGTGTCACCCACCAACGTGTTGCAATCCTGAGCAAGTTATAGTTGAGCATCCCTCGTCTTTCAACCTCATTTTTCCACTGAGCCTCTATTTATCATAAGAAATCACCAGGGTTGGATCCTTCAGAGTAACTTGGAAACTTATTCCCTCCTAGGTGCTTGACTAAGCTCGCCTTCATTACTCTTATCATCGAGCCTCTTAATTATCACCCAATTAACTCATAATTTCCATGTATCCAATTTTCACATGCCACACTAGTTGTATCACTCATAGATTGAGCATCTTTAAACAAGATACCTCCTTCTATAGGATGAATCACTACAGGGACCCTGATAAAGTGCACATAGATCCTGTCAAGAACTTATTCTACCAAGGGCTCATTATAGAGAACTGACTTCCCATCTATCAAAGGGATGATAACCCATTATTCCTTGTTCTCAAAGCTTATATACCCCTTATTGAACCATAGGTCAACATTATTCTTGTAACACCAGAGGTGCCCAAGTATGCTGGAAATTTGTCCACCTCGGCTATCGCAAAGACTTCAAAATCCCCAATGAACTTTTCCCCTCGGATAGTGATAGCAGCATCCTTCAAAACACCAATGGCCATCACCTTTTTCTTTTTATCCATATACAACACATTCAAAGATGGTTATAATGAGGGCCTTCCCATTTGATGTCATGCATCTAGAGTGAGAATATTGACCTCTGCACCTGTGTCAATTAGAATATTTCTCAGAAGCCAACCATCCATAACCGAATTCAATGCAATCTCCTTATCATAGTCAAGGCTGTAGGGAGGAAAGTTAGCATGCAAAACCTACCTCTCATGCTCCGCTCTAGTGCATGGTACCTTCTCCCATAACCATTCTCCTAGAAGGGGAATGATATTCTCTTGCCTCAAAAAAAATTTTATACTTCTTTGACCTCATCTAGATCCTTTTGTGGAGCCTTGACACTCTTCCTCTACTCTAACTACTTTAACTTCTCCTTCAGGCACTGGATCTCTCTTTATAGGATTTTAATCACATCCATGGTCTCTTAATACACCTTTTTTTGATGAACAGGGTCTAGATAATTTCTATGTACCACTTCTTCTACTTGTAACCATTGTTCTTTGCCTTGGTATTTCACTGGTGCACATGGCCTCCAACTGCATCATTACCAATACAGGTTCTAGCCCTGACTTGTGTGCCACCCTTGGCACCCACTGCAATTCAGCCTTCTTTATGTTTACCATTCCAGTTCCTTTGTCTTTCTAGTGCTGCTAGCTAACATGTTCAAATAGATTTAGGCACTCCTCATACATATGCTTCTTTCCACACTATGAGCATTGTAACATATTAGGGCACTCATGCTTATAGTCCTTCGTAGACCTACACTTGTAACAATTTCAACACAGGAACTCGCTTCTTCCTCCTCTATGGTTACCATGACCATAAAAATCCTCCTTGGAAGCCTCTTTAATGCACCCCTCCATCCACACATCCTTTATAGTGGTGACCATCATCCTTGGAACTACTTACAAGGCTGGTCTGGTGTACACCAATATTAATGGCATCATGTATCTAGTAAATCAGTCTATAATCCTTGGTGTCATAAGTAGTAGACATGAAGATATTGTAATGGCAAGATACATTTTTTATGGATCATGTGTTGTAGTAGTGGACACCTACTTACATCATGATTTCCGTGGAAAATCTCACAGTTTATTGGTATGGCACGTACTGATCTCTGGGGATAACTATCATTTATATGCCCATTTACCTCACAATCTATGCACCAAAGACCACTGCGAGTCTCTTACGCCGAGTTCACAGATAGCTTCTCTAACTGCTTGGATATTGCAGTAATTTAAACCTCAAGGAAAGGTCTAATACCAGTATCCATGCTTCCAATATCCTCATCACGCAGGGTAACCTCCAAGGCCTCACACGGGTCTATGAAAGTCTTGTGTAAAAGTGCCCTCCTAAACAGTGTTATCAACCCTCCAAAATACCACTAAGCATGCTGAGAAGAATGAATATCATAAGATAATTTTGATAAGAGAGTTTTTAAATGTGCATCATATTCCTACACACTCTTTGTCATACCTTTTTGTATTTCCTTTAGTGCATTGATATTCTTCTATTAAAACTCAAGGATATGGAACTCAGCTAAAAAGGCATTCCATAGTGTGGTGTAATCTACCACTATCTAATGGGGGTCATATTTCTGATACCAACTATGTGTGCGTCCTATAATTTTGTTACAAACTGACTTTCATTCCATTCCGAGGTAGTGATCCCCTTCATGTGTCATAGTAACTCAAACTTGTGCACATGCTTTGAAGCATCCTCAACACCCTTGTAATCCAATAGATGCAAAGACATCTCAAAAAAACACTTGTGTAGGTGGTTGAGGCCCTTTTATACCTAATCTAGAACCTTGATTCCCTCTGGCGTTACCTCCATCACTAGATCCACTAGATCTACGAGGTCCTATTCCACTTGATCCACCAGATCCACCTTATATAGCAAGTAAAGGTCTTGAAGTGGTCATGCCTATGTTCCTAATGTCCCACTGAACTACATGTAAATGGTTTGTGATATTACTCCACCACTAGACGCGTATCTCACGCCGCTTCTAGATGTGATATCTAAGCTTTGTGTACTTGCAATTTTCCCAAATTTCATTCTATAAAAAATTCCTCCAAACACATGGAATGATTGTGCAGCCATATATGTCCCAAATGAGAAGTTATATCTCCTAGGTGTAGATCAGTCACTTCTATCAATACCAACTAGGTTAGGAATACTTGTTTCTTGCTTTGGAAAACTAAGTGCCAGGGGTTGGTCACTGTTGATTAGTTATAATATGGCACTTAGCAAAGAACATACAGAAGGTTTACGTAAAAGAGCAGCACACATTCAAAAGCATGGGAGGCTCAGGAAAGGGTCATGCGTGAAGAAGAGAGATAGATTTGGGACTTAGCCATTTTCACGACAAGGATCTATTTTTTGAGATAGCGTGTAAAGCACACAAACCGGTCAAACACTTGTGCAACACACATTGGCTACAGTTATGAAGTACTTTGCATGGATACATGATGATAATATATCTACTACTAGCAATTAACTAAAAGTATTCTATTGTTATCACACTTTCATGTATGACTATTTTTGTAAGAGTGTGTGGCTAATAATAGAATGTGACCTATTTTGAGATTAGGTAAGCAGTTAAGTGAAATTCCCCACCCTTCTAAATATGTAGTGAACTTTGTAGCATGAGAGAGGTGAGAATTGAGTTATTGTGAGGTTATGCTACAAAATATGATGCGCACATGAGCATATATTAATGTTATTGTAAGGAAGCTTCTGTGTATTACTGTACTTAATATAATGGGGGTTATTGAATGAATCAAGTTGTTAAACATGGTCATATTTTATTATTGTATGAATGTTCTCACTATGATTACTATTTGATTCATGATACTTTAAAGATCTAGATTTGAACATGCTCTGTAGAATGTTAGACTAATTATGGATCTGAATGCTTTAAGTCTTCATCATGCTAACATCTTGTAAGTACAACCCTAAAAAAGGGCCTAGTACCTTTGCACACTTTGGGTGAGTGCTCAGTCTAGGCTAAGTGATGTGTCAATGTGCCTGGGATTTTACTAGTGAATTCTAGGTTGCATCATTCGTTCCATTTCTGGGACATAATTTTCAATTGTTTTCAAGATGGTTCACGATGAAGACATACCAGTTAACCCAACCAAGTGTTGAGGAGTGGGATACATGATCTGGAAGAAGAATACACACTGAGTTTTAGCATTGTATCTAAGTTTAATGCATGTGCATGGGTGGAATAGAATCCATATAATAGTTTTTATGAGAGCTTCCTTTCTTATTTTCCATTACAATTGTATGAGTGGCTGGTTGCTTATGCATTAAAATGGAATTAGAGGTATCACACGCTTGTCTGGAAGTAGGAATAATTTCAAGCCCTTTATGATGCTGATCTGATTTGGAATCACACTGTAGATACATGGTTCCATGATGGGTTGAATAGTTATATCTTGGAATACTCAATTTACACTTATTTATTCCCATAGGTTGCTAAATTTCAGTTTTTATGATATCCAAGGGGGTCTTACCTACAAGGAATTCCATTGGCAATCAAGATCCTATTAGTAACTTTGAAATCAGAGATAAAACCAATAGTGAATTAAAACCACACCACGCGTGAGGGTGGGAGAAATTTTGGTAAAATATGGCAAACCTAGCGGTAGAAAGGAATAGAGAGGAAAGGAAAATTAAGTATAATGAGGTGCATGAGAGGGACGTAGAGAAGGAGTGGGAGGTTATAGAGAAAATGTCGTTGTGGAGAAAGATATTTCGGGAAGGATTTGAAGTTCACACAGAAGACGTGGAACCTGAGCCTTAGAAACTCCCTCATTTGCAAAAGCATGATAGGGAACCATACTCGGCCTCATATAGAAGAACGCCAGTAGAGACGACTTGGGCCACAGGTGAACATCTAAACCCACCTGGTAACCTTACCCTTGTGTTTTTTTTTCCATCATCTAGTACAACAAATAGTCACCAAGCTAATTCAAGTAGTGGGAGAGTAGGAGCAAGTCTTATAAGAGGCACCACGATGGCAGCAAAAATGGCTTCATTGTTATATGAGAGTACCTTTTTGGGTGTATCATTTGTGTAGAATTTAAGTACATAGATTTTTAGACTCTCTTCTGGGAGTAGTAATGCTTTGTATAATATTAGGGTATAGTTCAGTACTACTGTTAGAACATAGGGAAATACATCTTTTGGTCTGAACCCAGCTACAGGTTAAGGATTTGGAGGTATATGTGGCTCTAGCTCCAGTGGATCTAGTGGTTCTAGAGGTAGAGGAAACACAAGAGGTTCTAGATTAGGTGGGAAAGGTCTGCACCAACCCTAGAATATTTACATGGATATGTCTATTCATCTACTAGAGTATAGGAGTATAGAAGATGTTGCTAAACATGTGCACATGTGTGAAGTACTGCGGCACACAAAAGGAATCATGGCTTTTGATCATAGGGAATGCCAATTTTCTACTATGTTACAAGGGTGTGTACATAACTGGCACAAAAATTTTGACCCTGATAAGACTTACGTAGATTATACAGCTTTAAAAGATGCATTCCTTAAAGAGTTTCACATCCCTAGGTTTGAGTAGAAGAGTATAACTACACTGAATGATATTAAGCAAGGCACTGCTGAAAGTGTCAGAGAGTATGAGGCCCATTTCAAAACATTGTTATCTAAGTTATCTTATGATATTCATGTAAGCCAGCATGCACAATGGTTTGTTGGTTGTATGATTACCCCTTTTCAGAGGGCATTATCACATAAAACATACATTGATCCACATGAAGTACTTGAAGTAGCCTTACGCACTGAGGTAGTTGGAAGCATAGACACTGGGTTAAGCCCATTTTTAGAAGCACATATCACAGCTATGACAAATTAGTTGGATAAACTATCGGTAAATTCAACACATGAGATGCGCACAAGGATTTGGTGCACAAATTATGAAGTGGAAGGTCACACAAAGGATAGTTTTCCTCATAGGTCTGTGTGCTCACTACTGTTAGACTATGAAATATGCCATCTAAACCATGATGCTAGACACTTCCCATTACCACAACACATGATAAGGAAGAACATTTCATGCTACTGCAAAATCTGTAGGTCTAGGACTCATGACACGAAAGACTGGCTGATGATTAGTCATATCCAAGACACTATAGATATTGGTGTATGAAAGATATGAGTTTTAGATAACTCTAAAGGCAAGAACAAGCATTAGGATCAGGATCAGAATCAGGTGCACTATGATCATAATGAAGGGCATTTTTAAGGCAGACATGGTAGAGGTCAAGGATACCGTGGTGGTGGAAGAAGTGAGGTCCCTTGTGGAACATGTTATACATGCGGATATCCTTACCACTATAGGTGTGAATGTCCTCAGAATGTTACATGTTCTTTCTATGGAAAGAATCATAGCTATGAGGAATTCCTATAATTGTATGAGCATCTTAGAAAAAAACATTAACAAGAAAATAAAGGCATGGGGATGGTTAGGATACAGTGCAATGTGGAAAATCATTGGATGCCTAAGTTGGAAGTAGAGTCTGAGGCATTGCAAGTAAAGATCATGACCCATGCTGAGGTGGCATGTGCCAGAGATGCATTGCAGTAGAAGCTTACCATCACTAAAGATGAGGCACTATATGCATGGTACCCAAATCCTACCCATCAAAAGGAGGTTTATCAAGAAACCCTGGAGGTACTCAGGAATCTTCAAGGTGAAATATAATATTTAAAGGAACAATCACAGAAGATGGAGCAAAAGAAAGCATTAGAGATGTTCTAACTTGATATGGATTACTTAAGAGAAGTGTGTAAGTTATTTCACTAAGAGAATTTCATTCCATAGTTGGGGAATGGGTTAAAAGGAAACACTCCTCATGCAAGTACTGAGACTAGCAGGAAGATCCTGCATGCAAATCTTCCCCTTCATAGCCTAGATTATTACAAGGAAATAACACTGAATGTTGATGTGGATGGGTGGCTATTGAGTAATATACTAATCGATACAGGTGTGGAAGTCAATTTTCTTACTTTAGATGCATGGGTACAAATGGGGAGACCTCCATTACAGCCATATTTTAATGTTTTATTCATGGATAATCGGACTAAGGCCAATCCCATTGGATTTTTGAAATATGCATCAATTATCATACAAGGAGCCAAGTTCATAGGATATTTTTAGGTTTTAGCACTGGCAAAGTCAAATAGTTTTCCAGATCTATTGGGGTGTCCTTGGTGCTCTGCAAATAATGTTTTTCTTCGATTCAACAAGGGTTATATCAACTTTCAAAATAATGAGTAAAGAGTTATCATCCATTTAACATATGGAAACTCTATGCCCTATGTTGAGCCCTTGAGTGAAGAAGACCTAAATAGGATTTATGTACACGCCATCTGATATCCATAGATGCTTGAGCCATCTAAAGAGGGAATAATTTAGTGGGAGGATGCAGAGTCTATTAGTGATACTACAAGTGTTGCTTGTGATAATTGGGCCCATAGCATATTAGTTAGTAGGGCTCAAAGTAAAGTGTATGCTTCCTAAGGGAATAAAACTACTTTATGTCTGGATAATAGGAAAAAACTCAGTACCTTGTTACACTAGAGATGGAGATCCTATGGTGTTCATGCATGCCATGGAGGAATAATGGATAGACCCACTTGAAATAAAAAATATGCTAACATATACACTACATGGGACAACAAAGCACTGGTGGGTGGTCCACAAGGATAATCTTGTAGGATGGAATTAAATTGGGATTTCTCTTGCCACTAGTTTTTATAGGAGAAATGCACCTACTCAAATCTATACTTATCATGGTAATTAATATATTCAGTATCATGTTCAAAAGTGTGAGAGACTCTAGATATAGGGGTAGGAAGATTTACCACCTTTTCTCTGGGTGCACAAGTTTCATTCCACTTTACAAGGTTGTGCACATGCTTGGTATGTATTTGTTGAACTCCATAGAGAGATTGGAAATTGACAGGGTTTAATTGGAGGAGTGACTCAAATGTTTGACTTCTTCTCTACCAAGCCTCTGGTGGAAGAAGTATTAAAGTTCATAAAGCACTTAAGTATTTGATGAAGGAGACTCAGGAGTGCATTTTTTTGAAGACATAGAGGTCGATTCCACACTACTTTAGCACACTTACCTTGAGAAAGAAAAAGGAAAAATGGTCTACCTAGTGGATGAAAAAGAAGTAGAGAATCTAGATGTAAACCATTTAATAGGTAGGCGTGAGGTATTGGATAGTGCAAATAAGACCACGCGTGCCTATCATGAACCTATCAATAAAAAGAAGGTGAATATTGGATCAGATGTTGAGCTAAAGGAAGTCATAATTGGAGACTATTTTTCAGACTCTAAAGTGGCAAAAATCATAAAGCTACTATGGGATTATCAGGACTCATTCCCTCGAGGGTACCATGAACTTAAAGGCATGCATGAATCATTAGGAGAGATGAGGATAAATCTTAAATATGGGGTGTGCCCAGTTAGAAAGAGACCCTCCATGATGAACCCCAACTTACGTGAAAAGGTCAAAGAAGAGATTCACAAAATGTTGAAGTCTTAGATTATCAAGCCCCTCAACGATTAAGAATTGGTTAGTCCAATGGCGATCAGTATCAAGAAGGATGATAGGATTAGGATCTGTGTGGACTATAGGGAGCTAAATTTTTCCTGTGTGATTGATCCCTTTCGTACGACATTCACTTAACAAATACTAGAAGGTGTTACAGGCCGTGAAATCTATTTGTTTACAGATGGGTTTTCTGGGTATCATCAAGTTAGGATTTCCAAGGAGGATTAGGAAAAGACTAATTTTAATACTAAATGGGGTAGCTTCACCTATACTGTGATGCCTTTTGATCTGAAAAATGTGTTTGCTTTATTTTTGTGCATAGTTGTTCAAGCGTTCAAGGAGTTTATTCACAACTTCTTACAAGTTTATTTGGATGATTGGACACTATATGGATCAGTTAAGGATCATTGTGACAATTTTTACTTAATGTTTGAAAGATGTAGACAGATGAGTATCTCTTTGAACATCAAGAAGTGCATATTTTCTACACCATTTGGAATATTGTTACGACACATAATCTGCAAGGAAGGTTTGTTGGTTGATCCAGCTAGTGTTGTAGTCATTATAGGCCTAAAAGAGCCTACCAATCAAAGTGAGATGTGTGGATTTTTGGGCCATAAAAGATATTATAGAAATTTTATTAAAGGATATGCCAAAGTTTTTGCACCATTGGAGGAATTACTAAAAGGGAAAGGTACATTGTACTAGGGGGAACCACAATAGTGTGCATTCAAAACATTAAAAGAGAAACTTACTACCGTGCCTATTATGCATTTTCCTTCATGGGACTAACCATTTCATGTACATATGGACACCTCTGGCACAACCATTGGTGAATTATTGGCTCAACCTAGAGAAGGTATTATAGATCATCCTATCTATTTTGCTAGTAGAAATTTGACTCATGCAACATAGAATTACACCTCTACATAGTGTAAAGCTTTGTCAATGCTCTATGCGCTACATAAATTAAGACAATACCTGTTAGCTACACCAATTTTATTTTCTACAAATCACATGGCATTCAATTATTTGGTAAAAAAACTCATTTTACAAGGGCGCATATGCAGATGGGTACTCTTATTTCAAGAATTTGACTTCACAGTTGTGGTAAAACTAGGGAAAAGTAATACTAGACTAGACCATTTATCCATAATACAGTCAAGAGAAGAAGGACAAGCAATTGAATATACCATGCTAGATGCCCAGTTATACATGTTACAATGTGCACCATTCGAGTTAGAGGACATTGTTGTCTTTCTACGCATAGGCATGGCACCAGAAGGAATGAAATATTTAGAGAAGAAACAAATTTTTATATACACATAACCCTATATGTTGATTAGCGATGACCTATAAAAATTAGGCAGGGATGAACTATTACATCGTTGTGTATTGGAACATGAACACACAGACGACATGGAGGAATCTCATGGTCATATTGTAGCTGGACACTATGCAGGTGATGCCACTGTACATAAGATTCTACTCGCTAGATTATGGTGGGAGACCCTATATAAATATTGTAAGTATTATCACAAAATTTTTGATAATTGTCAACATCTTGGGAAACCAGGTCAATGAGATGAAATGCCTCTAATACCTATTACTAGTGCATAACCATTTGAGAAATGGACTATTGATTTTGTGGGTCCTATTTCACTAGCCACGTGCAGGGCTGGATCACACTATATCATCACTTGCATAGACCTTCTGAAAAGGTGGGTAGAAGCAACACTTATAAAGGATTGTACAACAGCTACATTAGTCAGGTTTTTATGGGATAATATTATTACAAGGTATGGATTTCCTTTAATTTTAACCAGTGATAGGGGCACACATTTTCTTAATATGAAAATTAGAATTTTATTGGATGAATTAATGATTGTACACCATAAGACTACACCCTATCATCCTCAGGAAAATAAAACTACTGAGGCATTCAAAAAAAAATTGAGCCAGACATTGACAAAAATATGTGATGTTGGAAGGAAGGATTGGGATGATAAATTATCTATAGTACTTTGGGCATATAGAACAACATATAAAAGGTTGAACAAAGACACACCATTTTAGTTAGTGTTTGGTGTAGAAGTAGTTCTTCCTATGGAATTTATGTTAACATCTTTAAGTATTACACGAGTTCTAGCTAATGAGAAAGCATTAGAAGAACAGACTGAAAAGTTAATCAACTTGAATGAGCATCGAGCCATAGCAAGTTGGAGTTAGAAACAAGAAAAGGCCGGAAGAAAGTAGGGCATTATAAGAAGATCAGGGATAAAAGGCTTGAGATAGGACATATGGTGCTCGTTTATAATTCTAAGTTTTTTTACCATCTAGGTAAACTCAAAGTACATTGGTTGGGGCCGTATTTAGCACTCACATACTTGAAACATGCACCTATCAATTAGAGGTGCTTGATGGAATATGGTTACTTGGTTACTTCAATGGGATTAGATTGAAGCCCTACTATAAATAAGTCTTATTGATGTTTCTAATAAGGTAGTGTTGCCATTTAGATTAGATTTTCAATTCTACATTTCCTTAATGTGTTTCCTTCTTCATCGCTATGCTTTGTTAATTTATTTGGTGTGTTTGTGTAATAAACCACATTTATGCGCCATAAAATATTTCATATTTTGAAGAATTTGTATATGCAGATGACTACACATACCCTTAGTGTGGGGTAGGTTATTGATATCTAGGTATAGGATTGATGAAAATAAGTACACATAAAAGGAACTAACTACTACAGGTGCTATTCAAGTTGGACAATTGAAAAAAATTCCTTCTAAAAATAAGGACCATAGATGGAGATGAATGAAGAAACAAGTATAAGGCGAGGTAAGAAAAGGCCATGGGAACTACTCAGGAAAAGTGCAATGGAAAATTACTCAGACACATGGAGACACGCTGAAGAGAATTTTGTGGCTAGAGGGTAGGAAGGTGTGCTAGAAGGTTATAGCTTGGGCATGAAGATGTACCACGTGGAAGGAACAAAAATGGTCAATTAATAAGAGGATTTTTGGTAGGTAAAGAAGTAATAAATGCACTAAAATTTTGAAAATCTATATAAGGATGGGAAGCGAGTTCATTTTATACGAGCAGATTTATACACAGAGGAAGCTTACGTCCCTAGTTACAAAGGGTTTGCACAAAGTAAGGTGTTCCAAAAGAGCTTGGGCATGTAATTTCAACTAGGCCATGCTAAATCAAGCTAGGTTTTAGGTTTTAACATTAAAGGAGATAAAAGATAAGTATTTGAAGTAGAAGGTTGCAGGTTATAGATGGTACCGAAGAAATCACCCACAGCAGGCATAAAAGGGAAGAAGTAATTCGAAGTAGAGGTTGAAATGACCCCTGAGAGTAATTTCTCATAAATGCAGTATCCAGAGGGTGTAATTATGGGTCAAGAACTAGATTCCTACATTTGAAAGAGCAATATCATTGACTACAATCATCGTACAACTAAAAATAAGGAGCTAGATGCATTATTAAATACAAAGATGAATAAGCACACAACAGAAGACAAGCTAGTGTATGACGATGTTGGAGAGAAGTTGTTGAAGAAACCATGGGTTTACCAGTTGTATGAGCTCCCCTACTTTGGGAAATATGAACCATTATGTCACTGGTTGATGAGCATGGTTCACGAATACTTCTTCTACTTTTCAAGACGTAGGGTAAGGATTACATCTGCATTGATATCAATAGTAACATAGTTGAAAGACATATGGGTAGATCTAAAAGGTGATTTGACTAATAAGTCCGCAATCCTAGAGACAAGGAAGGATCTGGAGTATACCAAAGGTCTGTGCGGTATGGACATTGATAAATTAAAGAAGTACCCAATCATTCAAGTAGCTGCATACTTAGTGACAAAGTTGAATGACCAAGAAATATGGTCACAAGTAAACACAATGTGGCTACACATTGTGAAGAAGATGTCACAAGGAGTGATTTAAAATATCTCTAGTTACAACACAGAGAATATCATTGTAGAAGCATGCACAAGAGATAAGATCAATTTCAGAGTTTTTCTATTATCTCTAGTGTTTATGGAGATCAGGGTGCCTGATGGGCCAAAGGAGAAAATATGGGAATACCTTATGGAGAACAAGTCACCTACAGAAAGATTTGGCAAGTACTTGTGTGATGGATCAATGAGAGGACCATTTAAACAAAGGGTGGAGATGTGGTATGATATGCTCTGTATGGAGTTTAAAGAAGAATTACACATACCCATGGAGTTTCCTTTAGTGGTGGGTAAGGTAGTATAATTTGTAGTTTACCAGCATTATTGCATCACCCAATTTGCGATGAAGGATGGGGCTTAGAGCCCATGGTGCAAACTATCATATGCCTTAATAGAAAGGTACTTTCAAGCATCAGTTCACATGTTTTCATATGTGTGCTACCTAACCTTCAATGAAGAAAAGGTAGATTGCAACTACCACACTCTAAGAAATGAGTATGTATATCCAGGGTTGAATACCTACATTGAGAGGATCGTCTCAAATATTATAAGAATGAAGCTTGTAAGCTTGGTAGTTGGGGACACCAGAGCAATTCTTGTGTACCTTTATCTCAATCCCAAGCTAGATAAAACTAAGTATGTGGAGAATGAGTTTGTACTCCCAAGGCCACAAAAAGGTAAGCATACAATGGAAAATGTTCCAGTGCCTAATCCCACAGAGACAATACAAGTAGATGATGAAGAAGAGTAACATGAAGATAGTGGTGGTTTGGAGAATAGAGGAAGAAGACAAATTCCACATAGGGAATAATTTGAGTGCATGACTACCCCCCAGCTATAAGAGGGAGATGATGAGGACTTGGATGCAATCCAAGGAGAGCACCATTTTAAAAGAGTATTCAGGAGAACAAGGACCCAAGGTGCTACTCCACAATCAGTACATAGATCACCTCGACTCTCTCCACAAAAGGATACAACTGAGAAGAGAAGAAGGAAGTTGAAGTTGAATGAGGTGGTGGAAGATTCTAAGGAAAGCATGCCCAATTCCCCTACACCTCTAGAGAACGTGGAAGAACCAAAGGATGAAGAAATGAAGGGAGAAAAGGAAGCAAATGAGACAACAACTGAGACTCCTTAGGACACAATAGGACAAGCTCTGAATCTTGAAGCCCAAGTTTCTAAGAGGCCAAGAACAAAGAGAAAAAGTAGGGAATATGTTCCACCAGTCATGAGGTATGTTAAGGACATAGGTAAAATTTTATGCACCCATTTTCATAGCACAATGACACAAAAGGAGTTATATGGCTGGGAGCTAATGGATTAATAGATGAGAATAGTGCACATAAGGAAGTAATTGTCATGGTCGATGCACACACACATGGATGAACCATACTTTGATCTGTGATGCATATCAAGGAGGTTGAAGAGGACACCTTAGGCTAGACACATAATAGTCAAGCCTACTGTTATGTCAGATGAACATGTGAGAAATGCTTTAGTGAAAGTCTTGACAGAGGTGGTAAGGTGAAATATGGATAAGGATGAAACAATTAGGGCACTGCGAGAGGAGATCAAAACTAAGGATGTAGAATAGTGCACCTGAAGCAAGAGAAATACTTGGCACAAAAGAAGAATGATGTTTTCATCAGCATGTCAGAGGAAGTTGGGGATAATATCATGAAAGCTAAGCCACATGTAGAACCAAAGGTACCCAAAACATTTCCTTTAGCAATACATTATGTAAGTACCTTGGTTGACTTAGTGCTTGAAGATGAACCTCTGCGAATGCTAGCACCAAAGGATCAACCACAGGAAGAAGAGCAGGAAAAGGCTTCAGTGATGTAGAAGATTGCATCATATGAGGGGTTACTTCAGAGCTTGCAAGAGGAATTAAAGAAGGCATATACAGTGTTGAATATTTTTACAGTGCCAAAAGCCATTATACGGACAAGGACCATTTTGGAAGATAGTGAAGTCCTGAAGGTCATGAAGGATGAAACATTGGGCCATGCAAAATGATTAGTGCTTGTCAAGAAGAATCATGAGGCCCTTATAATAGCACAATAACCACACAAGGAAAGGTTGGATGAGCTTGGGAAACTTATCACAAAAAATATAGACTTATTAGAGTGAAGTATGATTGCAATGTCCAGCATTGTGTTCATCTTGTAGAATGAGAAAGGAGAAATTGCAAAAGATGAATTAGAGTCAATTGCAGTGGATATCCTAGAAAAGGGAGAAGCTATGCTTAATGATTAGTAGACTTTAGAGGTAGAAATAAAAGAAGAATATCCATAATTGATTCTTCAGGTTGAAGAAAAAGATACTACAGGGTAAATGCATTCTTCTACTCATCAAAATTATTTCTATTCTTCTATTCATATTCTTTTATTCATTTTGGAGACAAACCATTGTCATGGTAGCAATGCAATTAGTGTGGGGTAATTTTGATCATTCAGAATATGGAACTTAGAAATGAACATACAGAAGGTTCACATAGAAGAGCAGAGCACATTCAAAAGCATGGGAGGCTCAGGAAAGGATCACACGCAAAGAGACACATTTCAGACTTAGCCGTTTTCATGATGAGGATATATTTTTGGAGATAGCATGTGGAGCACAAAAATTGGTCAAAGACTTGTGTGACACGCATTGGCTATTTTTAGAGGATTGGCTATGAATCTCTTTTCATGGATACAAGATGAGAATAGATCTATTACTGGAATTTAAATAAAAGCATCCTATTATTAGTGCACTTGCATATATGGCTATTTTTGTAACAGCACGTGGCTAATAATAGCATGTAACCTATTTTGGGATTAGGTAAGAAGTGATGAGAAATTCCCCAACCTTATAAATATGTAGTGAACTGTGTAGCATAAGAGAGGTGAGAATTAAGTTATTATGAGGTCATGCTGCCAAATTTGATGTGCACATGAGCATATATTACTAGTATTGTAAGGAAGCTTCTATGTATTACTGTATTTAATATAATGGGAGTTATTTACTAAATCAAGGTGTTAAGAATGGTCATATTTTATTATTGTATGAATGTTCTTGTTATGATTACTATTTTATTCATGATACTTTAAAGATCTAGATTTGAACATGCTCTGTATAATGTTAGACTAATTATGGATCTGAATGCTTTAAGTCTTCATCATGCTAAAATATTGTAACAACAACCCTAAAGAGGGTCCTGGTACCTTTTTGCACTTCAGGTGAGTGCTCAGTCTAGGCTGAGTGATGTGCCAGTGCACTTGGGCTTTTACTAGTGAATTCTAGGTTACATCAGTCACTAGGTAGATTTAGATGCATGCTAACAACTTTTATTTCTCCAACTAACAAACTCTCATCGGAAGAAGAAGGGGTTTCTCTCCCATGCTTTCCCAAGATGGGGTAACACTCAGGTTCCACCTCCTCTACGTGAACCTCAATTCTTTCCTATAATGTCTACCTTCATAGATCCATCACTCCCACAACCTTGCATTTTCTAACTAACTCCCTTTCACGTGCTTCACTATACTTAAGTCTACTCTCTTCCATCTCCTTTTTCAATGCAAGGTCCTCCATCTTCCTCCACCCTAGCTTCCTGGTCCAGTGCTTAAAGAATATTAAATGGTCATAGGGAATGCTTGCAAACTTAGTGTAATGATCAAGATCTTCATAGCCAATGTGATAACATGTAGAAATGATCCTCTAGGCTCCCCTAGGAACTCAAACTTAGCAACCTATAGAAAAGAATACATAGAAATAGTATACTCCAGGGTATAAATAGTCAAAACTCTTCTCCCCTAGTGATCAACAACACATGTCCAAGTCAAATCAACATCTTGCAGCCTCTAATATTCATCTTGGATCCACACGCGAGATCTATATTATGATCTTGATCTAGATGTATACATAGAAATACATTCATAAAACTCTACTGGAAAGCAACAAAATATGGTCTCATATAGTTCATGATACATATTTTATTCTACCCATTGGCATGCATCAAACTCAATTCCAGTAATGAATCTTTCAGAAAACTCATCCTTCATGCTCTTAAAATGTGATTTGACATTGTCTAAGGCCAAGCACTCTATCATCTCTTATCATTATCACAATAGCTTCAAAAAGAGGTCTCAAAAAAAGAACCAAGATGTAGTCATTTTTATTTACTCTTAATACAAATCTGTAATCCTATGTGCATCGGCCTATCACCCAGTGGGTGCAAGGCCCTCACCTGAGGCACGCACGAGCACCGAGCTCCTCCTTTATGTGAGCATTGTGAGAAAATATTGCCATTGATAGAATATTAGATGCAAAAAATTAAATGTTCATGAACTTGCTCTAAAAGTATAGGATGAGCTACTACATCTATATACCCATAAAAAAAAAAAGAGAAACATCACATAAAGAATAGATCTAATTCATAAAATGAAGAAAAGATGCTAGGGTTTGCACCCATGAACCAAATATTCAGAATAGAGATATATATTTATATTGATCATAGTCTCAGTAACCACATTACATTCAAAAGGGTCATAACAGATCAAATATATAGAGACAAAGGTCTAACCCCTATATCATTAGTTCTAGCTATGCTTTCCTTATTACAAATTTTTTTACAAACCCATCCCTTAGATATGATAACATTCCTCTAGTCCTCTAATGATAACACCAACTCCTAGAACTTCCTAATATATTCTCTAAAAAGCTCCACTCTTCCCATGCAATTTGGCTTTGTCTCTCTTCATGTCTCTCTCGATGTCTCTCTTTCTCTTCCTGAGCATCTCTTCTTATAAGTTTAGCACTCACCATCATGCCTTCCTCTAGGAGAAGATTGCATGCCAAGTATCTATGTGGTCCTCTAATGGAGCATGTTTATTCTTTTCTAAACTCTCAACTTTCTGCAATGATGTCTTCCTCACAATATTCCATGCGTGGAATATTCTTTCCTTGACCACCAAATCTCTAGGCTGGCACCTTATCCACTTTGCATGCCTAGTCAGGTCACATTTTTCCTCAATTACCTCTAAAACACTGAATATGGATAAGTACTTAGATCCTTTATCTTTCCTTGCATGCATACCTTGTTTCCTCATAAGCCCTTCTCCAACCCTTGTTGTATGCACTTTTCCATGTGCACCCTTTATCTTCACTGGTCTTGTGAGTGCACACACCTTTGGGCACTCAACCAATATTTTGAGGCCCAACATGGAGTGCCTAAACACTTGATGTACTAAGATAGTGAAAAAGGTGACCTGCATAGTTTTAGAATTTGTCTCCAAATGAGGTTTTCAAACCTATATATATATATATATATATATATATATATATATCATTGATGATCAAGAAAATTGCCAATGATTTCAGGGAAATCTAGTTTGGTTATGAAATCAAATGATTCCCTTACATTTTTTACTCAAATAGATCCATTTTAAAGTTATGAGGATGAGGGATAGTTAAAAAATCTCAAACTAAGTTTGTTACAGTGAGGTCACTTGCTTTTTTGGATGATTCAACTAGTTAAAAGGCTAGTTAGTTAGGGAATAAGTTAGATTTTTCTAGGAAATGGTTTTTAGAAGTGATTTGGGTAGTTAGTGAGGTGTCCAAGTTAACTCAACGAGGTGTGAGAATTATGTGTGAGGGGATAATAAGTAATTTAAATTTTTTAATTAATTAATTACTTTAGATTTGAGGGGTTGTAAACAAATTAATCAATAAAAAAGGGTGAGATAGTGGGATGTCACAAATAGTTTCCTTTAGTCATGATCATGTTTGAGTTTAAGGGGAGGTGTATATTTTTGGTTTATACACAATCACCAACTCAACCATATATAATTGAATGATCACTGATAAAATTATGCTGACATAACTGATAGTGACCCAATTTTAGCTCTAAACACACCAAACCCTACTCAAAAAAAAAATTCTTTAACTCACTCAATCTCTCATCTTCATGGGTTGAATATATCAATTTCCCTTTCACATATAGTCTTCAATATTATTCATGTATTCATGGATATTCTTAGCTATTTTTTTAACCCCTCAAGACTCTCCTTCACTCCTCTATAGGTTTCCCTTTTCCCCGTGCACAACTAGTCACAAATGACCAAATAACTTGCTTGTATACAAGTATCAACTCTAAAACACACCTAGGTTGTCCATGACAAAGTGGGTCAGTCATCCTAACTCAAAAATATATGAATCAAATCACATAAATCATCTTAAATGACCCAAGCAACTCAAAATGGTACAATACATCTCTAATATGATCCACAAGCTCAACATGCACTCTCCAAGCTCTGACAAGTACACAAGTACCTTAATGACATAAAGAAACTTTATCATGGCATAAAAAGCATCATGAAACACCATTACATTCTATACATACCGTCCGCGGGCTCAAGAACCTTTGCACAATCTCAAAACATCATGAAATATGCCAAGAAGCAATCAAACCCCACTAGGTCTTCCACACCTAAAAATTTAGTCCAGAAGAGAGACCAACTTGGCTTAGAAAAACTCATCATCATGGCTCAAGTCATATAACATTGGAAATATATCTGAGTCTACATTCTTTAAAAACTCACATTTTCTTCCAACTCTAAGTGAAAGACCTCTAAACAGCTCGATCTTTGCAACTACTCCAAACTTGCTTCATGACCCAAAAAATAGGTCTTATAAATTGAGCTAGTTCACCTATCAAATCAACTCATCTACATATAAACCATATACCATTGTAAGTTTCTCTAATTATAATTTCCATACTAACTCATTTCATCTTCCAACTCATTGTGTAATGCCTTCAACCAATCCAATCTCTTAAACTACTCATTTAGGATCCAAAGACTCAACAACCAATCTTGAGAGAAACATGCACAAATACCTCCAAATCAACTTCTAAGATCATACAGCACTTGGAAAAATTCAAGGACATTTTTACTAACATGTAAAAAACAAACATTCATAGGTAATATGGAGAAATTTTTAGGAAATTAGTGTTCATAGTGTTAACATATGGTTTGAGTATTAGTATTATTTAATATTTAAATAATACATGAGTGTGCACAATTAGTTGTCATGCACAAATAATGTAGCTATTTGGAAATGTAAGATATATTGGGGATTACTGTAGAAATATGAGGGATGAGAGAGATACTAGGAGATAATATTGAAGATGAATTTTGACTCCACCTTTGTAGGATCTCAAACATTATAAAATTTATTGTTCATCAATGTAATTGTAATCTCGAATGAATAAAATAATAAGTATATTATTATTTTTTATATTTATTGTTCTATTCTATTATTTTTTAGAATTAAATATTTACCAAATATATCATCTAGTAACAGATCAGGTTAGCCTTTAGCTATGAGAGTATTTTACAATAACTTAAGGAGAGTTTAGAAATCTTCATCTCATTGTGCATATTCTCATTTGTTGTGAAGAGATGGTCTAACTTCCTATTGGGAACTGTTATCAAAATTTCACCCTCCCTGGGTAAATTTCGATAACATGCATCAGATTCTCAGGTCCCAGGAAAATTGATTGATTCGGGGCCAAAATTCAGGCTTGCAGGGTCCCTTCAGGTAATTTTCTAACTCCCCTGGCCGAGGAAAAAAAGGAACAAGCTCTGAGAAGGTGTGGAGAAGGTTGCAGAAAGCAAGTAGTTCGGGCCAGGAAAATTTGTGAAAATCGGCTAAGTCCCAGTCCAGCACGAGGTGGGACAAATGGGACAAAGGTACGCGAACCACCCGAACTGCCCGAAATGAGTCCAGTCGGCCCACAAAGCATTTGGGACAAGTGGGACGAAAGTACGCGGCGGGTGCGAAATGCCGATTCAGCCGAGAGAGAAAATCGACTAACTGCTGAGAGGGGCAGTTCGGGACGAGTGGGAAAAATGGACGCGAAATGCCTGAACCAGCCGGTTCACGCGAAATCAGCACAAGGAGCCCAAAAGCAATTGGGACGCGCGGGACAAAAGGACCCGAACCGGCCGAACCAACCGAAAAGAGTCAAGTCAGTCCGAAGCAAAGTGGGACAAGTGGGCCAAAAATGCCCGAACCGGCCGAATCGGCCGAAATGAGTCCAGAAGGCCCGAACCGGCCGAAATGAGCACAAAGGGCCCAAAATCAAATGGGACATCCGGGACAAATGGAGGCGAAGTACGTGAAGGAGCCGAGAGCCAATCAGAAGCTGCCACGTGTCCTCACAAGGGAAAAGGTCAAAAAGTCAAAGGGCGAGTTTTCGAGCGCTGAACCAAACTAATGAAATGGCGCCACATGTCCAAATTTAAGGGGCCCACAAGCAATTTTGAAAGGAAAGCCCGTGAAAGACGGAGGAGAGAGAATTACTCGTCCAATCAGCACGGGCCACGTGTTGTCCAGATGGCGCAGAGCGGGAAAACATTTTAAAATTCGTTTTGATCTATTTCGTGCCCTAAATCTTCAGATCGCCATATCTTTTGATCCAGAGCTCAGATTTCCACGTTCTTTATATCAACGGAAAGCTGTTGAGATGCTATACATGATTCTGGGATCAATCTTGAGTTTTGGTGCAGTATGAAGAGAGAAAATCGAGAAATGGCTCTGACGCGTGGTAATGACAGAAGTGACATTTCAGCGACCAGTTTTAATGCAGCAGACAGCCCGCCGTTTTGCCAGGATCCGTCGCTTCTACCATGATGAAATGATTTAAAATACGACCTGGAGGTGGTTGGAGGAGATCTGACTTTCCTCTTTCTTCCTTCTCTCATTCTTCCTATATATTGTAAGGAGTGGCAAAATATAAAAGAGAGTTGTTCATTCTTTCTGCTCGGCCCTCCCTTCTTTTCTTCTCTAGGGTTGAAAATGGAGTTCGAACCTCCTCCCTTTCTCTGTAATGGCGTTCCTGCCTTTTACCATTAATGGAATGATGTTCTGTGCAAACCTCTGGAGTAACAAAACATGTTCTATGATGCATTTGTCCATCCTCTCTCGTTTTTGCTTGTCTTCTTCTTGCCTCTCTTCATTGCAGGTGTCCGTGCATGTTTGAATGTTCATTGCAGGTCTGGAGCTGTGTTCATGGAGTTTTGGGACATTTTCTGTGTGAAATCTATCCTTGGGGTTGTGATGCTTCTGTCCATCCTTCCCAATGGCTCACCTCTCTTCGTCCCATGGCAGTTTTGATAGATGTTCAACATTCTCCTTCTCTGGTGTATCACCGTTTTAGTGTAGGCTTTTGTTGTTCTTCCCCTCTCTCTCTCTCTCTGTCTCCTTGGCATGGTTAGATTAGGATTAGATTAGCTTTCCTGCACTGGAATAGCTTGTGGCAGGTAGTTTAGGAGCAGGAACCAGCCTTCTCTAGAGATTCCTCTCTCAGTTTTACAAGTCCCACGCTTGGAGAGAGGTTTCCATGTTGTGCAATCACACTGGATGCCTGAACATCAACCTAGAAGCCTGATGTGCATCCAGGGGTGCTGTGATTTTGCACTAACAGGAACATATAAGGTGCATAGGAATCTAATGTTAATCTATACACAGATCTATTATTCAAGCATCACTTATATTTCCAACGGTCCTTCTTCAACACCCGTGGTAATTTTTTTTTCTCCTTAGTGCCCATCAGAAAGGATTTTCAATATGCATCCATTCCTAGAAGTGTTTAAGAATCTATTATTATTCTGAGCAGGTATTATTATGACTTGTACACATAGTTTCACAATACCTATGCACCGACACTCCCTTTTCCTCATATCGTCATTACATCAACATTGAGTCATACTTATTGTGTAATCTGATCATGCCCATTCTGATCTACATCATATATTTTTGTTTCCAATACACCATGTTTCATAGACTTCATTTTTTCAAAGCAATGTGTATTTGACTCCACCAAGCTCACCAAATATTCACTAAAAATTTTCATTTAGATTTCTCCATAGATTTTACCATGTGTTGGCAAGAAAAGTTTTTAGGTGGATAAACTTATGGATTTCTTGTCAATGCTCTGGGGATCTAAGTCCCTCTACTTAACTGGTGCATCTTATGTATGTGTATGCGTGAGAAAATGTGGATTTTTGTGGTGGCCTTTTGACTAGGGATCCAACAGGGGCACTCTACTAACCCTAAAACAAAGCTAGAAATCTCTTGCTAGGGAAGAATTTGTCTGAAAGTGGGAAATAGAGTGAGAAAAGAGGTAGGAGAACTAATGCTATAGGTAGAGAAAAATATTCCTACACACACTAGTTAGAAACTTCAACACATGCATTTATGAGAATAAACAACTTTGTAAGCATCATTAATACCAAATGAAATTTGATGAACACAAAGTATCAAGAAATCTCTTAGTCAAAGAAAGCTAGAAAATCCTTCTTCTTATATTAATTTCTCAAAAAAAGTTGTACATAGTGGAGAAATGGAATAAAATGGCTCTCCTTTGTTTTTTCAAAGTACAATATACTCTTGAGTTTACAAGATCAATCACCAACCCCTTGAAATGGGAATGACGTTACAATTTATAAAATAAGAGGTGACTTATCCTTACAATTTTAAGTCCATTTTTATAACATAAAGGTGACTTATTACATTATGAACATTAAGACATGAAAAAGTGCAACCCTAATGTAAAATTATAACATTTAAGAAGGGAGTTAAAGTTGGGGGAAAGAGGAGAGAGAGATAGAGAAGAAGAGGAGATGTCATTCATGATGAAGTCTGTTGATCCTCTTCGATGGAAAGCGCCAAATACAATGAAACTCTGAATCTTCAAACTCCTTGCACACTATGAAACTCCTTCTAATTAGCTCATGAATTCTTGCCAAGTTGAATTAACTAAGATGGATCTTGAATTTTGAATGAAAGATGATTATAATGATCTTGAACAATGATGTCCCCCTGAATGATTATCCTTGTACAACCCATTTTTCCAAAGTTACTCTTCGAGTGTAACTTACTATTTTAAGTAAGTCTGAATTACGAGCCGAGATGACCTTTTTTATGACCTTTCCTATGATACTCCCTCTTTGTTTACCGCCTTCTTCATATCCTCGTTTAGAATTTTAGGATTCTAAAAAATATGGATTTAATCAACTTACATAATACATAATGTTACAATAAATATTTAAATAAATATTACATCATAACATAAGTAAAAAAATAAATACTTACTAGAAATAAATAACACATGTTACACAATATTTATAGTGGAAAGCCCTAATAGGGTAAAAACCACTTTAAAAATAACCTTTTACTTTAGAGGAATTATTATACATCCAGTAAGATCACCTCCTCCTTTAAAACCCTATTTACCAAGGGTAAAACCAAATCACTTGATTTGCACACCTTTGATATATTTTCTAAATATTTCAAATGAGGACCTAAAGTCCTTTTTATATAAGGTGATCGGGTATGTCCCCCGACCCGCCTTTTCAACCTAAAATGGTTGACACATACATTCAGGTTTATAATATTCAATATTATAAATATAATCATTTCATGATATTAAATATTTAACCTAAAGTATATGCCTAGGTTAGCATATTTAATAGTAGAAATATAAATATTTCACATTATTAAATATTAACCTATATATTAGTGATGGACCCATATACATTAAGGGTTGGCTAGACCACTTAATCATTATGTTTCAAAACTTCCCCTTAATGTTAAGTGGGATAATATAACATATTCCAATAGACTACCTGCCCATGGTACACTACATGATTCATAATCCTTAAATCATTAAGGTTTTATGCTAGCATGTCAGCTGAAGGAATTATAACACCTTCATCATACTCAAATTAACTTTTGATACAAAAATATTTGGAATCCCAAAGATCATCCTATGATCACTGGCTAAGTATGATTTGTGAGTTTTACATGTTCTCATAGGTTCTCATAAAAGACTATTGAACCCAAGCATATAGGAACCTTTTACAACCAAAGACCTCCTTAACAATATGCTTGTACTGGATGTTTCCCAATAAACTCAATAGCACTAAATATTTTACTGAAGACCGCCTTTAAGATCTTTCTATACTTCTTTCTAAAAAATAAGTCGAGGAGGTATACATGCCCGAAGGTCTTTTTACACTTGCCCGAAGGTATTTTACAAATTATTGAAGGTATTTTTATAAAAACCAAGTTCCATTAGGAGGTGACATTTTCATTCACACTCCCCCTCAATGGAAACTCTGACAATCCAAGATTTTCACGAAATTGAAAAAACTTTGCAGCAGTCAGGGACTTTGTGAAGATGTCAACAACCTGTTCTTCAGTCAATATGAACTTGAGATTTATCTCAACACTTTACACCTCACGGTTGAAGTGTATATCTATATCAATATTCTGTATCCTCTAATGTTGAATTGGATTCTCAATCAAAAGTAATACAACTCTTACCACCACATAGAAGAGAAATACTTCCTTTAGCTTCCATGTGTATCTCTACCATAGCCATTACAGTCACATGGCTTCTTTACTTCTTTCATTGTACTTCTCTACCTCAATAGAAAAATGGAGACTGTTGATTGTATTTATTGTTACAAGTAATGATTCCTACACCAAAAAATTGAACACATATCTAATATATTTTATAACATAACATCAGTATGATTAGAATCACAAAATCCATATAAGATAGTATTTTCATTCTTATTATAATGTAATCCATAATTGATTATTCCTTTCAAATATCTAAAAATTCTTTTTACAAGATTCCAATGATCTCTAAAAAAGGTTCTTGCATAAACCTTGAAGTAATTCCTACTGTATAGGAAATATCTGATTTATTTATAGTTAGATAAATCAAACTATCAACTAACAACGTATATAAAATAAGATCAACCTTTTTCATATACAGATTTAGGATCAATATTTATTCCAACTTCCATTGAAATAGATAATAGTTTACAATCAATCATAAGAAAAAATTTCAATACAATGGTTGCATATTGTGTTTTGAAAAAAAATAATAGAATTAAATACAGTCATACAAATAACATGTTGTGAGAGACCTAACTCATTCATTTCAAAGTACTATTTCAATTTCCCTTTAATCCTATAAATTAAATCAGAATTGTCACAAGTCATAAGAAAATCATCAACATATATACATATAATGATAATATGTGACCCTTATTACTTAATTAATATATCATTATTAGAAGAATAATTAAAAAACCTAACAATTTAAAGAAGGAAACAATTTTCACATACCAAGCTCTAAGAGTTTGTTTTAAACCATACAAAGATTTATCAATTTACAATCACAGTTTTCTTTACCAGTTTCTTCAAATCCTTTAGGTTGAAACATGTAAAATTATTATTGTAAATCACAATTCAAAAAAGTATTTTTCTTATCCATTTGGTGGATTTCCCACCCAAATTGAGCAGAAATTGCAAATAAGACCCTAAAAGTACTCATTTTAGCTACAAGAAATGTCTCAACATAATCAATACTAGGTTTCTTAGTGAAACCTCTAGCAACAAGTCTAGCTTTATGTTTGTTAATACTACCATCAACATTATATTTTACTTCGTATATCTACCTAGACCCTATAATACTTCATAGCTCAGGTTCATACAAGGTAATTAAAGCATAGTACATATGATGGCTTCTGGTAATTTTCCTAAAGTTAATAGGATTTGAACTTTCTAACATAGATTGAGCCCAATTTAATTTCTTATCTAGGAAGATAAGAGTTTAAAAAATATCTATAGCATCAAAACATCATCATGACCATTTATTAAATCAGAATCAAAACCATCATTAGAAGCAGTTAATGAAGTAACTTCAAGAGAAGAAGATAGCACATATAAACTTTTTACTAGATAATATCTAGACATTTCATATAAGCTTCGATAATTAACATGTCCTAACCTTTCATGCCGTAGTTTTGAATTATTCAAACTTTTAGATATAAAACAAGATGCAGAAGAGAAATCATAAAAAATATACAGAAAATTTATTTGAATTCCTTCAACTATTTTACTCTCATTACTATCCTTGATATACCAAGTATCCTTCATGCATGGATTATAGTTGTGTCCATACCACTTTTGAATGTTCGATGTTACCAATGTGTAGAAGGTACTCATTGTTCACATTGAGTAGAATCATAGAAATAGCCTCTTGCATTTGTTGCAAGAATATATTCATGTTAGCTACAGTTACTTAAAAACCGGTGGGAGTAACCTTAGATCTAAAAATAATCATCCAGAGTTTTTTTGCCATAATTTTTTTTGACCCAAATGTTGTAGTTGGTTTTATTCAGGATTTAGATTTTGTCAAGATAGAAATAGTTAGATGCCATTGTTTTCCTAAACTTGTAAAACACACCCCATTATAATATACAATGTACCATAGAGTTAGATACATATTTATCGATAATAAAAACAACACTTTTAATATAATCAAATCTAAAGAAACTATTTGATCATAATTAATTCTAACATTACAATGCATACTAATTAACCTCCCATAATCAAAATAATAACCCAAAATATAAAGGGCTCTGCATTATACCCTAGATCTATATAAAAAATATTTCTGACCATATATAAGTGAAGAAGAGACCCCTAAGAATGCATAACAACTTCAAATTTCTAAAAAAATTAATGTAGACAAAAATCCGGCCAGCTTATATTTGACGTCTAAATGACCATCATATTGTCTTATGTTTGGTCTACAATGACGGTCATTTGACCATCAAATTCAATGAAGCCAAAACTTGTGTATTTCAAGAATGTGAAATTCCAGGATTTCTTCTTTTGGATAATATTAGGGAGGTTATATTTTAACACATTATAATAACCTATTATAATTTATAATGTAAAAATATATACATTTTTTTAAAAAAAAAGGTATATAGTTTATAGAATGTAAATATAAAACAACATATAGTTTATAAAAATTATAAACTATAGTATATTTTTTATAAATAAAACACATAACCCTTATTAAAGGGGTTTAAATGACATAGACCAGGTTAAAAAGAATTTTAGCAGGTGCAAGTAGATTTATGAGAGTATAGATTAACCTGCATATTTTACAGAGGATTAAGTAATTTCACCCGACCAATGAAATAAATTCAAATCCCTATTTTCATGAACCTTGTCTTCTCCCTTCATTTACTCTTAATTTTACCCTACACATATTTAAAACTATGGAAATATTATAAAATATTTTATAGAATTCTTACAAGCTAAAAACTTTAAAACTTTTATGTGGCTATAACTACCAATATTTTAATATATATTTACCACACTTCACGTGAGCCACCAATAAACTAGCCCATTTTTTTAATTCTTTATTTATACTTGAGAATTCCACATTTATACCTGAGATATTATCTCATTTTATTCTCCACTATCACTCTTATATAAAAGAAGACTTTTAAATAAGTTTATTTATATAGTTTTTATAAACTATAAGATATAAATGAATGGGACCGCCCCCTTACATGGATAATATAAATAAATAAGTTTATTTATATAGTTTGTATAAACTATAAGATATAAATGAATGAGACCGCCCCCTTACATGGATAATATAAATAATTAGGGACACATGTTATGTTTTATTTAATAAGTATTAAGATTTAAAAAGTAATTCATTCATGGCCAAATAATAAACACAGACCCCCTTTCCAAAAAAATAAGCACTTAAGTTTTTTTAAAACATATATAAACCAAATCTAATAAAATTTATATTTTAAGCAGTTTAAACTAACCATATATATATAATATGATTTAAACTTAGGTTTGTTTCTTTTTTTTTAAATTATATATGCCTAGATTTATAAGTTAAGTTTAAATATGATTTAAACTTAGGCTTAGAATATGGTCTATTGACTCTTCCCTCAATCCCATGTAATTTTAATATGGTTAAATATTTTTAATGTATAGATTTTTTTTCCAAAACGATATAAATTTTAATATGATGTTTATATAAATTATTATATAAACCTTATTTTATATTATAAAAATACAGTTTTCAAATTATATAGGGTATAGTTATAGATTAACTAGAAACTATAGTTTTTCAAATTGAATCCTTTTAGAGGGGACCAAAGAACACGGGTATGAATTTACCTTCTGAAATATTTAAACTACAAACATTTGAAATTATAGAAAACATGAAAATTATTTCATATAGTAATAAATCCTTTCTTTTTTGTATGTGATTTTCACGCAAGTAAATATTTGAAGCCCCTTTCACCTATGCACACATCAATCTCCAAACAAACATTAATTCCATAGAATTTACAAAATGTAAATGAAAGTAAGAATCATATCATATTACATCTCCCCCCAAAAATTTAGGGATTTAAAATTGAAAAACCCTAAAAAAATTACCGAGAATTTAATTGCACAAATGTAATTCTAAAATAAATTGGGGAAAAAAAGGGGGGACCAGATACTTTTAAATACCCTTTCGGGTTGGTTGAAAAAACTCGTACAAATTAAATAAATAAAACACAACATTTGATCTTAATTTATTTAATTTACCTCGATCTGTTACCATGTTAGAATTTGAGGATTCTAATAAATATGGATTTAATCAACTTACATAATACATAATGTTACAATAAATATTTAAATAAATACTACATTATAACATAAGTAAAAAAATAAATACTTACAGGAAATAAATAACACAGGTGACACAGTATTTATAGTGGAAAACCCCAATAGGGTAAAAACCACTTTAAAAATAACCTTTTACTTCAAAGAACTTATTTTACATCAAATAATATCACCTCCTCCTTTAAAACCCTATTTACCAAGGGTAAAACCAAATCACTTGATTTTCACACCTTTGATATATTTTCTGAATATATCAAATGAGGACCTAAAGTCCTTTTTATATAAGTCGATCGGGTATGTCTCTCAACCCACCTTTTCAACCTAAAATGGTTGACACATACACTTAGGTTTATAATATTTAATATTAGAAATATAATCATTTCATTATATTAAATATTTAACCTAAATTATATACCTAGGTTAGCATATTTAATAATAGAAATATAAATATTTCATATTGTTAAATATTAACCTATATATTATGATGGACCCATCCATATACATTAAGGGTTGGCCAAACCACTTAATCATTATGTTCCAACATCCTCTTCAAATAGTGTCTTACCAAAAGTAACAAACCCCTATGTAGGGAGATATATTATTTTTAGTAAGTGTGCCACGAATGTCAAATTGTGACAAAACGAGTATTAAAATTCTGGGTTTTATTCTAGGGTTCCACATGGTGAATTTTGAGTAATTCCTTCATCTAAACAAGTGGTAAAATGATATTTTCATTAGTGGGAGAATAATTTTGACAAAAAACATAGCCCTCTATATCCCCTAAAATCACGGACTTCATTGTGCAAAAACTAGTTTGAGAGAAACTAGATGTTTTGAAGATCCTTCCCTCTAAATTTTGGATGATTTCACCTAACAAATCTTTGGAAATTTGAGAATTTCTTCAAATAGAGAATAATTATGATAAATAAAATAGCCCTCGATATCCTTAAAAAATAGGGACTTCATGGCGTGAAGACTAGTTCACGTGAAACTAATTTTTTCAACAATCGTACCCTCTAATTTTCGTGCGATTTTGCCTACTACAACCTTGATACTACAACCTTGAGAAGTGGAGAGGTAGCTCGCTGATTTTTTCCACTATTTTGTCATGGTAAACATTAATGGAGATTTAAATTTACATGTTTGGTTTTTCTCCATTCGCAACGAAATCAACTCCATTGTGATAGGTTTTTTATTATGGTGCTCCACGTTAAATTTTTCTTCAATCGGACAACCGGTTTGATGAGAAATCAAGTTTTTTCCTTCGTAGAGTTGGAAAGACAATTTCTTCACTGTGATAAATCCTTTCTGAAAATTAGAGGTTTAAATATGATTTTTTAATTTCCTTCAATAGATAAGAACTCAGCAACAAATGGTTTGTCAATTCGTGCTTCGGTTTGAAAGATTTCTTCAAATTTTGATTTCATGGCAATGGGGATTTCCACTATTATTCTTACAATACCTGTGTTCCATCATGGAGTGAAGGATAGTGTGTTGTAATGGAGATGGTTTTAAGCTTTGTCAATGGTGGAGTGGTGGATTGGTGTTCTCTGTAGTTTTCTTCTGGTAATGGAGAAACAGAAAGAAGCAACTAACAGTTAGAAAAAAATTCAAATTTTTGGGTTGGATTTGGGTGAAGTTTTTTATTTTTGATTTCCCTAACCTTAGGGATGTGAAGGACATAAAATTTCACATTGTTCAAGAGGAAGAAACGTGGCGATGATCTGATGGTAGGGAATGAGTGCTCCAAAATCAGCTTTAAAGCATCGAGGGACTAGAAAATGGTCATATGGGTGACCAAAACACTCTCCTAGAGGTTTGGTCACCTTTTTGTATGTTTTATGTCCCTCACCTCAAGTACATGAGGGACATTAGTCTCCACAGTGATCCTGGAGCTAACATGTGGTGCTTGATCTGACGATAGGGAATGGATGCTTCAAAAATGTACCTAGGAGATGAACTGTCAAGTCTGGAGGTCACATGAGGGTCCCAAAGGTCACATGGGGTCTAGAAGGGCTTCAAGGAGGCTGCGAACACTTTTTCAACCTTGATTTCCCCAACCTTGTGGGACGTCAAGGACACAAAATCCCGCCAGGCTCCTGGAGTTGACACATGTCCTCCCAAAATTTGGCTAAGTCATGAACTTATGACAGTGATAACTTCAGCTCCCGGTGTAATTTATTGATGAAATTTTACATGATCCTAACTGGAAATGAAATTTTTAATCTAATCATTTGGGTATCATGTCTTGATTCATCCATTTGATTCCTAAAAAATTAGATTTGTGATTTGAGACTCCACTTGTGCCTGATAAATACTACCTGCAAAGCCTATGATCTAAGGTGTTGTGAAAAATATGATTTCACAATAATGTAGGTATTGGAATCCTATCTCCATAGATGTTTTTTTTTACTTCTAAATCCATCACGAGCTCCCAGAATCTTCTTCTGAAGCCCAATAATTGTTGTAGACCTGTGTACTGCCTAGGCTTGTGAACCCTGTTTTTACTCAGACTACTCCAAGTCTTTCAAAAATTCTCCAAACCTTACAAAATCATTTCCTTGATGTTATAAGGTCTAAAATTCACCTCCATGTTGAATTTTTCCCTTTTGTTCAGCTCCAACGGATTTGATCTAGTCCTGGGAAGGCCAACGATAGCCCTTCCCATTATTGCCAAGAGATAGCATCTTCCTAAAATAACCTCGGGGGAATGAATAGACTTTCCCAAATCACCTATGGGAATAATTTGACATCAAATAGGGGGTTACTAGACTGACATATTTGACCTGGGGTTCCTACGAATGATAGAACTTGAAAAATTTCGGCACAGGGGTATAGTTGTCATTCTTGGAAACTTCCAATTTCCATGTTGCACATTTGCATGACAATAGTTAGCTCTAGCTTAGGGACATGACATGGAATGAGAGAAGTGAAGACATGACATGGGAATCTCAAATCTCAAATTTAGACCATATAATTCGTTGACCAGTGCCTTATCCATTGGGCCTTGCAGAGTCATACACAACCTACAACAAGAGAGAGAGAGAGAGAGAGTGTGTGTGAAGAAGGAAAAAACACACACACAAAGAAACAAAAAGGAAACACATGATACACAATGGAAAGGGAAACAAACCTAGTAATCACCAATGGTACAAGGTGGGGGACAACCCACTTTCATTGAAGCAATTTTCATTTCTCAAAAGTTACCCTTGAAGAGGCAACATGGAATGATGATGTTCTGTGAAACCATTGACAGGTTCCAGAAAATAGCCTCCCCTCCTCAACTTCTTATGAAATCCAGGTGCTTTCATAGTTTTTTTTGTACTTGGTAGGAGTGAGTCCATGTGAGCTTATTTATGCTTAGGTCCTTACTTGAAAATTCCATTTCCTTCATGCTCTTTGAAATCAGTTTCATAGGACTAGTTTCCTTCCATGTTTATCCATGTATCTGATTCTCCATGGAGCCTCTCATCACTGCCCCAAAGATTATTTTCATTCAAACTTTTTGTATATTTTTTATTCATTTCTTTCCCAGTTCTATGCTCATTGATTTATTTTCCATGAGAAATCTTAGACTTATCATTTTTCTTTACTCCATTGTGAAGTGATTGAGTACTGATGGAAGGATTGGACATGACCTCATACTTTTCTTATATGTCCATGGCATGATTGAAGAGATTAAGGATTAGATTGGGATCTTCCACAAATTCTAATGCATCCAATATTTCTTTCACGAAGTTATGCTTCATCATTTCCTACAGCTCCTCTTTGTACGCCTTTGAAGATTCTTTATGTTGCAGCTCAAGGAAACTATCATAAGGGATTACCTCATCATCTTAGGAATCACTACACTCTACCAATCCTTCAAAAATAGGATACTCAGCTTCAAATGCCTCATAATTCCTTGCTTCAAATTATTCAATATGGAAAGAGTTTTCTTCTTTAGATGGGAAAGAAAATATCTCAATTTCATCATTATGTACATCAATCATTAGCTTAGGGTCTTTTGTTTCTTCTGTGGCTCTTAGCATGTCTTATATAGATGGTTCTTCCCCACTATTTGAAGGTTCATAGCAAACTAGCTTGGTCTCTTCCTGGGTGACACAATCAAGGGAGTCCTCATCTTCAAATGGGAATGAGAAAAATTCTTCATCATGGATAAACACATAAACTGATTTTTCTATTTGAAAATCATCAAGAACCATTTCCTCTTCTTCATGGTTTGCATCATTCGGTAATTTGGGGTTGCCTTCTTATGACTGGAATCTCCTCAATGCTTATTCAAAGTCCAAATATCTCTAGGAAGGCATGTCTAGACCTATCAAGATGGGAATATCCTCTTCCTCCTCAGTGGTCACAAAGTGATTCATCTGCCTGCTACCCTACTATAAAATGTTAGCTTCTAGGATTCTGAAATTTCATACCGTGTACCTCATCTTCTTCTTGGGAAATTTTTTTTGCATGTCTCTCTTCATTGGTATGGTTGCAAAAGACCAATTCATCTAAATTTTCCCTCCCAAATCTCAGCAGAAATTTCTACTCAGTAACATTCCGAATGAGGTTCAGACGTCTACTACCAAAATCATCGTTGAAACTTTCTTTTTTGGAAATCTAGTGAGAACCACCTATGCATCTTTTACCTTCCCTACAAGTGATACCTCTTTTTATTCTAAAGAGTAACAAGAGACATTAGATGGATTCATGGTAATTTTTATAGTCTCGGGGACCTTCAAAGTAATCATGTTGTATGAGGCACCAAAATCTATTATGAAATCATTCAGTACATATTCTCCAACAAGAAGGGAGACATAGAAAGGTTAAAATTTATCAATATTTGATGCACTTAGAGAAAGCATGTTCTGTGAGGGAGGTTTAGATGAGTTTGGTAGCACATCTTTAGAACTAGAAGTTACAGCATTGGGTGTTAGACTACCACTCCTGATATATCGAAAAAACCTCTCAAATTGTTCAGGATGAGTCCGCAAATATTTAGTTTTAGTAAGTTTCACTTTGGCTTTGTTTGCATATTTTATGAATCCAAAGGGGGCAGATGTGGACAAGGGGGATGAAAGGAATAATTTTGGAGTCTAGATAGGCTTAGAAGTAGGAGTATATTTTTGAGGAATAGAGGGTATTTTGAAAGGTACACTAGGAGATTTCAGTGTATTAGATTTTATAGGAGCATATTTATATTTAGACTTGGAAGAGACATCAGAAGACTTACTTGGGATTGCAGGAGTCTTATTACTTGCTACAGTGTCAGGATCCAACAATGCAGACTTCATGGAAGATGAAAGTGGGGCTCCTCGACTGATTATTTTATTTTTTGGAGTCTCCATAGGAGGATCATGAACCTTCTTTTACTTTGCAGTAGTGGAGGAAGATGCTCTTTTCTTGGACTAATAATGAGTGAATACCACACATGAGAAACTAGGTATATCTTCTTAATCTTCTTCATAAACCTCAGAATACTCACATAATCTGATTTGTGTATTGTTCTCAAACTCATCACTTTCTAGGAAATTACCACTTTCACTTTCTTGTTCAAGATCTTCTTCACTTTCTTGAAATTTGTAATTTACGTTCACGGGTAGGGCCTTCAAGGTGAGCCTTTAGGGTACTCTTGTAATCTGATTTATGTTTCTTCTTTGATAAGATACTCATTCAAAAATTCCCTCTTCAAAGATGCCATCTCATTTTCCAACTTTTTCAGTGATGCATTGGTTCTCTCGTCTCTAGGATGTTGGGTCTTTCCCTTTGATGGATTCTTGTTCTTCCAGATAGGATGAGATTCTCATCAAGTTCAATAGCCATCCTTTTTGCTTCTAAAATTTTCCTTGGTTGGGCTCTTCGCAAAAAAAATCCTACTTCTGATGATTGAGAATTGAGGAAGAATCTCTTGACATTGTTTTGAGATGGTGAATCCTCTTCAAGTATCCTATGAAGCAACCAGTGGAAATGAGCCACAAAGTATCTCATGGTTTCATTTTCTCCTTTCTTAATTTGAGCTAACTGCACTAGGAGGTCTTGACAGTCTTCAGTTGATTTAAATATCCTTCAAAGACATCCTTGATTTCATTCTAACCCGTGATGGACTGGGAAAGCAGGAGGTAAAACCATTATGTTGATTCTTCTTGGAGGGAATCCATGAACAGTCTCACAACAATGTCTTCATGTTGGACACCAAGAATTCCACATGATGTTGTGAAAGTAGAGATGTGTTGAAATTTATAAATTTATTACGGGAAATCGTTGGTAGATGGTGAAGAGGAGGTTCAAGAGAAAGCGGGCATGTATTCCTTCCACATGGAACAATGGGTTGAGGTCTTTCTACTTTTTCCACCATCATTGTCTTTGTTTCAGCTTTTACTTCAGCTAATCAAATTATAGCACTCAAAAAATATGCAATAGGAATATGAAAAGACACCATAGAATGTGAAAATTCACGTGCAGAGATCAGCAATGGAGTTTCATGAACTCTTTTTTATGGTTTTTTCAATATTTGATTTTTTTTTGTATTTTAAGACATTACAATCATATTTTTGGTGTAGATGCTACCAAGCCTATCCCACGGTGGGTGCTAAAAACTATTAGCGAGAAAAAATTTCAAGTGGAAAAACTTGTGGATTTCTTGCCAACACTCTGGGAATCTAAGTCCCTTTACTTAACTGGTGCAGTTGTCATATGTGCATGTGTGAGAAAATGTGGATTTCTATGGTGGCCTTTCAACCAGGGATCCAACAGGGGCACTCCACTGACCTTGGGGAAAATCTAGCAATATCTTGCTAGGGAATACTTTGTCATAAAGTGGGGAAGAGAGTGAGAAAAGAGGTAGGAGAACTAATGTTGCGGGTAGAAAATCATATTCCTTCACACACTAGCTAGAAACTTCAACACAAGCAAATTTATGAGAAGAAACAACTTTGTAAGCATCATTAAGACCAAATGAAATTTGATGAACAAAAAGTATCAAGAAATCTCTTAGTCAAATAAATCTATTAACTCCTTCTCGTATTAATTTTTAAAACAAAGTTGTACATAGTGGAGAAATGGAGGATATTGAGAAGGGGGGAAATGGAAGAAAATGGCTATCTCCTTTGTTCTCTCAAAGTACAATATACTCTTGAGTTCACAAGATCAATCGCCAACCCCTTGAAATGGGAATGGTGTTACAATGTATAGAATGAGAGGTGACTTATCATCTACCCCCCAATGTCTTTTCATATGTCCTCACACAAATTAAAACTTTTCAACTTCCTAGGAAACTTTTAAGTCCCTTTTTATAATATAAAGGTGACTTATTTTATTATGAATATTAAGAAATGAAAAAGTGAAACCCCAATGCAAAATTAGAACATTTAAGAAGGGAGGGAAATTTGGGGGAAAGAGGAGAGAGAGAGAGAAGAGTAAGAGGAGACATCGTTCCTGATGAATTCCGTTGATCCTCATCGATGGAAAGTGCCAAATACAGTGAAATTCTAAATCTTCAAACTCTTTTCACACTATGAAACTCCTTCCAATTAGCTCACAAATGCTCACCAAGTTGAATTAACTAATATGGATCTCAAATTCCCTATGAAAGATGATTATAATGATCTTGAACAATGATGTCCCCTTGAATGATTATCCTTGTATAACCCATTGTGCTAAAACTACTCTTCGAGTGTAACTATTTTTAGTAAGTGTGAATTGCAAGCTGAGATGACATTTTTTATGACCTTTCCTGCAATACTCCCTCTTTGTTTACTACCTTCTTCATATTCTCTTTGAATGGTGGCTTACCCAAAGTAACAGACCCCTGTGCAAGGAGACATTTTAATTTTAGTAAGTGCACCACAAATGTCAAATTGTGACAAAATGGGTCTTGAAATTCTGGGTTTTATTCTAGGGTTCCACACTCTAAATTTTGAGTAATTCCTTCATATAAAAAATTGGGAAAATGATATTTTCATCAACAAGGGAATAATAATGACAACAACCATATCTCTCCATATCCCTAAAATTTAGGGACTTCATCATGCAAAAACTAGTTTGAGAGAAACTAGATTTTTTTGAGATCCTTCCCTCTGAATTTGGGATGATTTCACCGAACAGATCTTCAGGAATTTAAGATTTTCTTTGAAGTGGGAAGAATGATGATAAATACCATAACCCTCTATATCCCTAAAAAATAGCGACTTCATGGCATGAAAACTAGTTCACGTGAAACTAGATTCTCAACAATCGTTCCCTCCAATTTTCGCACGATTTCGCCCACTAGAACCTTGAGAAGTGGAGAGGTAGCTCACTAATTTTTTCCACTACTATGTCATGGCGGCCACTAATGGAGATTGAAATTTTTAGGACTGGTTTTTTTCTCTGTTTACAACAAAATCAACTCCATTGTATATTATGTTTTTCATTATGGTGTTTCACATGAAATTTCTCTTCAATCTGGCAAACGGTTTGATGGGAAATCAAGATTTTTCCTTTGTAGATCTGGAAAGAGGATTTATTCATTGCAAGAATTCCTTGATGAAAATTTGAGGTTTTAATATGAGATTTTGATTTCCTTCAAGAGATAATAACTCAGCAATAAAAGGTTTGTCAATCCGTGCTCCGGTTTGGAAGATTTCTTCAAATTTCGATTTCATGGAAATGGGGATTTACACTCTTCTTCTTCTTTATTCTTCATTTCTTCTTCTTATCTTGATGAATTATTCTTAATATACCTATTTTCCATCATGTTTTTAAGGATAGTGTGCTGTAATGGAGCTAGTTCAAGCTTTGGGAATGGTGGAGTGGTGGACTGGTGTTCTTTGCAACTTTCTTCTTATAATGGAGAAGTAGCAAGAAACGACTAACAGTTGGAATGTTTTTCAACTTTTTGGGTTAGATTTGGGTGAATTTTTTCATGTTTGATGTCCCTTATCTTAGGGACATGAGGGACATAAAATTCTACAGTGGTCAAGAGGACGACATGTGGCGGCGATACGACGACAGAGAATGAGTGCTCTAAAATCATCTTTAAAGCACCAAAGGGCTGGAAAATGGTCATATAGGTAACCAAAACACTCTCCTAGAGGGGTACCCTTATTTTTATATATTTTTTGTCCCTCAACTTAGGTACATAAGGGACATCAGTTTCTATGGTGGTCCTGGAGCTGACACGTGGCGCTTGATCTTACAGTAGGGAATGGATGCTTCAAAAATGCACCTGGGGGTTGAACTATCAAGTCTGGAGGTCACGTGTAGATCCCAAAGGTCACATGGGGGCTGGAAGGGATTTAAGGGGGATAGGAACACTTTTCTAACCTTGATTTTCCTTACCTTGAGGGACATCAAGGACACCAAATCCCGTTAGGCTCCTAGAGCTGACACATGTCCTCCCAAAATTTGGCTAAGTCGTGAACTTGTGACAGTGATAACTTGAGCTCCCGATGGAATTTATTAGTGAAATTTTATATTATCCTAACTTTAAATGGAATTTTTAATCCAATGGTGGGGGTATCATTTATTTATTCATCCATCTTATTCCTAAAAAAATGGATTTGTGATTTGAGACTCCACTTGTGCATGATAAAAACTGCCTGCAAATCCTATGCTCCAAGGTGTTGTGAAAATAATATTTTCACCATCATGTAGCTATTGGAATCATATTTCTGTATATGTTTTTTTTACTTCTAAATCCATCCAAAGCTCCCGAAATCTTCTTATGAAGTCCAACAGTTGTTTTAGGCCTGTGTACAACCTAGGCTTGTGAACCCTATTTTTACTCAGACTACTCTAAGTCTTTCAAAAATTCTCCAAACCTTCCAAACTCATTTACCTGATGTTATAAGGTCTTAAATTCACCTCCATGTTTTAATTTTTCCCTTCTGTTCCGCTCCAGCGTGGTTAGTCCGGTCCTAGGAAGGCCAACGATAGCCCTTCCCAATATTGCCAGAAGATAACATCTTTCCAAAAATTCCTAAAATCACCTGGGGGGAATGAATAGACTTTCCTAAATCAACTAGGGGAAAATTTTTACATCAAATAGGGGGTTTCCAGACTGATGAATTTGACCTGGGGTGTGTAGGAATGATAGAACATGAAAAATTTTGGCACAGGGGTATAGTTGTCGTGCTTGGAAACTTCAAATTTTCCTGTTGCACATTCACATGACAACACCACATCACCACAAAAATATTTGTTCTTCCATCAAACTCATGCATGTTCCTATCAAAATCCAAGTATCAACATGCCACATCCAATTATAAAATCATATAATATCATTCCATGTACCCAGATTTTCCATGTGTCTATTAATTGATTGAGCATGTATATTGACATGTGCATCCACTTTGAGTTTTAATTATCTTTAGTTTTTATTTAATGCGAAATAACCCACATCTTATTCATGTAGATCTAAATTTTTTAGCCTCCTTTCTAATGTTTTTTAATTCTATATTCATAACACAAGGATCATTGTCGATTTCTCTAATCATCGATGATTCTTCCTTTTGTTCTTTGACAATTTCTCCAATTGTCGATGATTCTACTAATCTTCGTCAATTCTGCCTACAGATTTTTAAAGACTCTATGGATTGGAAGTGGTTATTTTTGTTGATTAAATAAAGTAACATTAGATTGAGGTTTGAGGTAATGGATGGAGGAGTCATTTTAGCGACCTCTTATTAGGCACCATCGATGAGGCCACAATACTATTTTGGTGGCCATGTTTTTATAGTTCCGTTTAGTGTGTTTAAATTCAGTATGTGTGATAGTAAATAAATAATAGAATAATAATTCTTGTTCATATTTAGGAACATATTTTCCCATATTTTTTTCACTTTTATAAAAATGTGAGTGGGGAAACATGTACACTACTATGGAGTGGTTAGTGGATCCACTAGAAAACAAATTTGAGAGTTTGTGAATATCTTCAAAAATCACATGCATAGTGGTTAATGGGTTTGAAATATTAGTATTATTTAATATTTAAATAATACAAGAGTGTGCACAATTATTTTTCATGCAAATTCACGTAGCTATTTGGGAGTGTGAGATATCTTGGGGATTACTAGAGCAATATGAGGGATAAGATAGATACTAGGAAATAGGATTGAAGATGAAGTTTGACTCCACCTTAGTAGGAGCTCAAAGGTTATAAAATGTATTCTCTATTAATGTAATTACAACTATGAAGGAATAAAATCAGAATTAAATTATTTGTGTTTATATTTTGTGTTCTATTCTATTATCTTTAGAATTAAATTTGTACCAAATATATCTTAAATCTCAACCAGCACACATGTTTCTTCACACCTTCTTGAGAAGCCAACTAGGGATTTCTACGCCAATAGGTATTCAAGTGAAAACCTCTTCACCACATAAAAAAATATTAAACATATCATATCAGGTGCAACCAATCCATCCATGACCAAAAACATCATCTCGAATATGGAAAATAATGAAACTCACTTCAAACATGAAGACTACCATTTTAACCCTTAAGGCCAAAATCGGTAAGGTCACTTTAACAACCATTATCTTCCACTTTATCCATTGTACCTACCTAAATTATTATTTTTACATTTATCACATCTCCCAAGGGTTCTATAACAATTTGGTTTTCATCCTGAAGCTTCCATCTTAGCCCTGAAATTGTAAAAACCAACAAAGATAGGTTTTTCTCTTTCTTCCCAAAAGTGTTAGAAGACAAAACCACCACCAAAATGAGCCTGTAGGAATCATTTTCAACCATGACACATCAATTTTTCTTTCTAATACATTTTGTATCTCAAACAATTCACTTTTATCAAGTCACTCTAAAAGGAGGGTTTTGTTAGGGTTTCAAACCACTTTAACCTCTTAACGATTGTTCATGAAAACCTGAGGATCAATCCACCTCATTATTTTTGAAAAAAAAAAACTTATCTCAATAGAAAAAATCCCCCAAAACCTCTATTTCCCATGAAAACTATATGATATCATGTGAGCAAAACAAGTTGCCAATTTGAGCTAGTTCTTTCTTCTCTAAATCCCAGTTTTACCAAAAACTTAATAACTTGTAAATTATTATTCACTTTGACCTAAAACTTGTCATGAAGCATCATGAAAACATCCTATAACTAACCAAACTCACCTCATTTCTCAAATATACATGAAACTCTACATCCACAACAAATTACGTATTCTTTCTTAGCTTGTATTTACTATCTTGTTTCCCAAGGAAAATGAAACACCACCAAGCCTCTTATAACTGACCTGAAACTCATCATTCATGTCATATACATCATCAAATCACTCTTACCATGTTTTATATTGAATTAATTTCTCCAAAACACATGTTTCCGTACCATACCACATGCTCTAGGTATAGGAATAGGCCTAAAATGACCTCTTCACACCATGACTCTACATGAAATGAACATGGAGACCATATGCAGACACTTGGACACTCTTTATGCATCCTAAAGACCTTTCTTGACCTCATAAAACCCTTTAACCAACTTAGGAGGCCATACCATGACCATACCTCCTAGACCATGCTCCATAACCACATGGGATGTCACCAAAACATGGAACTATTAATCAACCTTCATGTTTGACCTTGACTAACACCTCATGGAGAATAATATGACACCTACATAACCATTTCCATTAATTTATTTGACATAAATGATAACAACAAGACACAATGGCCAACAATATTTTTTTGAGTGGGTTTTGTGGTGTATGAGCAAGAAGCATTTGGTGATATTCATCTTCAGGTGGCTGAGTTAGTGTTTTTTCATCTTAGGGGTTTGTATCCTACTTTTAGGTTTTTTTCCTTACTAAATATGGGGTTGGTAGTCCTTGTGGGATTGGTGTCTCACTAAATAAATCTTATCTGATGAGTAATATTAATGCAAGTCTTGAATTGAGTAATATATTCATAATTTTCAATGAGTTTTCTTCCCCTTGAAGTATTCCCACTTTATATATAGTGTCTTGTGTACTCTCTCATTCATGTGTATGGTTGATCATGCTTAATATGGGTTCATTGGTAAATGTATGTTAATTTGATACTTTAAATGGTGTATGCAATATAAGACAACTAAGTAAATATTTTAAGGGATTGATTCACCTCCCTCAGTCCATTGTGCTTATAACAGGTTCCAAAGGCCAAATAGGTGAAAAATGACCTCTAAGATTCACTTTATATTGTAATTCCTTACTGGGAATCTCATAATCCCAGTCAACCTTCCATAGGGAGAAAAAAACTAAACAAAAACATTACATGTAATAAAATAAAACTGAAATGAAGCTTAATTACTTTCCTTGTTCACTTATCCATCTTAGCCATGGGTAGAGAATGGAAAAAATTATCCATTGGGAATCAATTAAAAAAATGGGACATTGCAGTCCTCGCTTCCCTAAATTTCTTATCCCCAATAAATTGCAAATGTGGATGTTCTAATATTATTGCACTTTCTCATGTAGCATCTTCAAGGGGAAATCCCTTCTAATGAACCAAATATTATATTATACTTTGATTCCTTAACTTATTCTCAAAAAACTTAGAGTGATTTAATTTGATTTAAATTAATTAAATCTATATTTAAGAGTCACATATGATAATAAGTGTCAAAATATAGATTTGACACAAGAAATAAGCCAATAAAATATGAAACCCTAAGTGCAAGAGAGAGAGGAATGGACTTGTCTAATTAACATTGGATCATGGATTGTTATAGACTGGGAAAACTATTGACCATGAAGTAAACAGTATCATAAATTCTCAAGATAAATTACATATTACAGGAACATGGCCTAACATGGGTGCCCATGGATAGACAAGGGCGCTTAGGTACTGGAGATCTCTATTAGGTGCATGTGACTTCGTAACTCACAAAAGTGTTACAAATTTTCCCTGTTGATCTCCCATGTGTCACTAATTTATTGTTGAGGTAGATGTAACTTGAAAAAAATATATCACCTATAAAAACCACAATACCACATCAAATACAAAAAATAAAGATGTAATGTAGGAAGTCAGATTGACCTCAGTGGTCACTCGATAGAGTGAGATTATAACTAAGTTTTTCACTACATCTTAAACTCCATGTATTTCTAGTGTGTGTGTAATAATTGTTTCATAGGATTCCCTTTTGTGAGTGCACTTGATAACGGGATAACTAGATGTAGCAATATAAATACACTATGTGGATGGAAAAATGAACTTCCCTTTCCTATGAAGTGTATGAATGAAATGTAGTCCCTTATCCCTTGTCCCTTGATTGAATGTAAAATGGATTATTTTAAGTTCTTTAGGTGCCTTTGGATTTAAGCTTAGGTGATGATAGTATATGTTTAGATCTTGGTCCTTTATTTTGAACACATAACTATGTATTTATATGATTTCCTTGTTTTAATTTCATAATTGACAGTTGAAAGGATGACCCATAAGAAAATAAGGTGCCCAAAAGATAGAATAATCCCAAAAAGAGTGATTAAGGTGGAAAGAGGTTTAGGGAACCCAAAGGGGACAAGGGTGTCTGGGCGTTGGCATCTTAGCTAGGAACCAGTGTCCAAAATCATAAAAGATAAAAAAGTAAAGTTATGACTGGGTTGTAGGGTGTAAAATACCAAAATAGAAAACAAGAAACTAAGGAAAGAAGCTAAAGATAGATTTTGATTACTAGTTTTCTTGCTTAAGAATCATACAAATGTTAGTGTGTGTTTAGGACCTATAAATGTACCCAAGTGTGTGATTTTGATTCTACATTTTCCCTCACTTTATTTTTTTGAGTGAATACTCGATAATATAAATTAGATAAGAGATGCATACATGATAACCATGTAGAGTGTGCAGTGAGTACCATTCTGAGTGGACAAGTAAAGCAAGGAATGAGTGCAAAGATGAAGCATGGAAACTAGGAAGAGAAAGTGACCCTAGGGGTGTATGCATATGTCTTATACCATGTTGTACCTTTTTTTTTCTAGTTATTTTATCTTCTTATAAGGACATACGTGTAAAAATAAGAGAAAAAGAGTAGTCAAAGTCGTATATCTGAAAAACTTTGATCCAAGTGTGTAAAAGTAGTAGTAAGGAAAGTGTGCACCTGATGTGAAAGAGTGTAAAGGGATAGAAATTTTTTTTATCATACTGTGAAGAGTAATTTTAATGGGTGATCTCACACCAAGAGCAATTTGTTTTGGTGGTCTCATGCCAATTACAATTTTTTTGGGTGATCTCATGCCAAGCATGATTTTAGCCAATCTCATACCACAGGAGAAGATTTTTGGGGATATAGGTCTAGTTTTACTCTCCATCCATGACTCTTCCTGATAAGAACCACTATAGATGGTACATCCCTAATTTGTTCATGTTTTCCTAAATTAGTTCCGAATGTCATTTTTGTTTCTATTTAAATGGAGATAGACAGCATTTTGTTGTTGGAGGAATGTGCCCAATACTATAAAACTTCTCGGAAGACTTTTGTGAATTGTTTTGATATGATAATTTGATGTTGTGTTCCCCCAAGACATTAGTTCCCAAGGTATGAAACAGGTGCCCAGATGCTACTATTTGAGTCTGGGCATTGGTGTCTGTGTTATGATTCTAACCCAAGTCTGATTCTAAACTAGTGTTGTAACTATAACCTATGTTGATTTTGTGTTGTATTGTACTATGTTGATATGTCGCTTTGAGATATTTTAAGGGTGATCTATTCACCCAATTTATGCCCCCTTATTTAGTGTAATTATTTTAGGAGTGTTCAACCAAAAAGAGATGACCTTATGTTGATCTAAATCTGATATTTGCATGGGGTAAGGTATGTACATGGTAAAAACCAAAGCACATGCAAACAAAGTGGCTAGGAACATGTGTTAGTAGTAAAATTAGAGTGCATATCATAGAAAAAAACATAACAAGCAATTTTACATACAAGATAGACAATGGAAAATGATTTTCAAACATGGGACATCACTCACAATGTCACAAGATAATCATGTCCAAAGTGGAAAAAATCATACAAGAATAAAACAAGACATAGGGCATATCCCGCAAACAATGGTGAATAATAACAAACAATGGAAAGAAAAACTACATCATACAATCATGGTGGTATATAGTCCTACAAATAAAATGCTACACATGAAGCACATGTTAACATGTTATAAAGATAAAGAGTATATCAAGGTATGTATGTATAAATGGAATAAGTATTGTGCTAGTAAGAATCGGGAGTAGTATATGATGAAATGATAGCACCTGTAATGTGTGAGAAAGTAGATACCCCAAGGAGCCTCAGTGGGACTAGTAATACATACAGTTCCATGCATCATTGTGTCACATAAATACCTATAATATATTTTCATTCACTCCAAAATACCAAGTGAACATGAATGTGTATAAAGAAAATATATTGACATACTAAATATCTATCTAGCATGGAAAAAAAAGTGTGCATGTAAGTAGAATAAGCTAGCAAGAGCAGATGCAACCAAGATATGAAATATGTAATGTGTTAGTGAGATGTAATTGTATGTAAAGTGTGAAGGTGGAAGGAGCAGTGTGCCCCCTAGTGGATGTGTGTAAAATGAGGTTAATTTATAAATTCCCCATCAACAATAAAAAATAAACCATAGAAAAAAAGTTTTATCGGGAAATGGTTTGAAAATGTATGATAGAAAGATATATCATGAAGTGTAGATTATAAAGTGTGAATGATGTGAGATTCATTTAATATTTAGAACCTCAGTATTCGAGTATGATCCGTGGAACTAGAGTTTGTCTTATGCTAGTGTGTGGTGTGAAAATAGATGGTAGAAAGATGTGTTATGAAGCATTGAGCATGAAATGAGTAGTGGATGTGAGGTTCATTTCATAATTTAACCCTTAGCAGTTGAGTATGAACCATGGAACTAGAGCATGTCATAGGGTAATGATGATACAATACATGTACTCAAAGGGTTTGTAGTAATGTTTAGGAAATATTAGACATCAAGCATAGAGCATCAAGTCATTGAGATGATAATTACATTTGATAGAAATGAAAAAATATGAGGAAGCTATGACTCCCCCCAAGTATGTGAGTGATTGAAATATATTTGGTGATGTGAGAAGGACCATGTAATGGTGGCAGAGCTTAAATTTTGTCTTGGCCATTGGTATACAAAATAGTTTGTTTGACAAAATGAATTTACATGGAAGTAGAGTAGGGAGGGGATGGATATTGAATAGAGGTAGCTTATGTGGGATTGATAGTGTTGTAGAATACTTGAGAGGAGGAGAGGTAGGGCCATTTTCTAGATTAGGTTTCTTAGTTGGAGGTGGTAATGTGGTAAAAGAATTGAGAGGAGGAGGGGTTGGAATGATTTTGAGAGGAAGTTGCTTAGGTGGATCTTGGCATACCAAAGAATGAACATCAAAAACGATGGCATGATGCTCATTAGACATAGATTGGTCATATTTAGGAACCCAGTGAGATTTAGCAATTGGAGATGAACATGTAACATCATTTAATGTAACAAATTAAATGAGTCCATAATGCTTAAGGTGGTAAATATATCTTTTGAGATCATAGAAATCATTTTCATTATGTCCATTAATTTGATGATAATTACAATATGTGTGACATTGGTATTTTGTAAGTCGATAGGGAGAGTAGCAATGAGTAGTTGGAAAGTTGATCAATTGATGACTTAGGAGTTGAGGAAGAATATTATGTTACTTAGCATTGAAATCAAACTAGAGAGGTGTGGGTAGTGGAAAGACTTAGGGTTCACTGATATGATTACATGTAGAATACATATAAGTAGAATGAGATGTAGAAAAATAACTAGAATGGGCTTGATAAGCATCCTTGAGATGTTTCTTTTAAGATTTAAAAGTTTTAATTGTGGTTTCTATAGCGTGGATTTTGTCTTAAAATAAAAAATCTAAAGCTTTAATTGACTCTAAGATGCAGTTATTTGACAGAGGATTAGGAGCAAAGGAATCATCAGATAGACGATCGAAGATGTCAATTACTTAAGAGGGTGGCCTACTGGGAGGTAGATATATAGTGTCTATGGATTTTTGAAGAACATATTTGTAATGTGGGTGCATTTAAAGAAATTCATGCAAGGAGATTAGAGGATTTTTAGGAGCCATGAGAGAAGAAAATGAGGGAAAATGAGGATCCAAGTGTTTGATCACAAATAGGTTCACCAAATGATTTAATTTATTTTGAATTAATTAAATCTATAATGCAAAGTCACATATGATAATAAATGTTAAAATACAAATTTGACACAAGAAATAAGTAAATAAAAAATGAAACCCTAATTAAAAGAGGGAGTGGAATGGACTTAGTTGATTAACGCTTGATCAGGAAGTGAATAATGTTCTGAATACTTAGGATAAATTATAGACTATATGAATATGGCTGAACATGGGTGCCCATGACTAGATAGGGGAACCTTGGTACTAGAGACCCCTATTGGTCATGATCTAATTTTTACAGTGTTGCAAATGTTCCATTTTGGTTTCCCTTATGTCACTACTTGATCACCGAGGGTACTTGTAACCTATAAAACAAATATCACCTATAAAACCCACAATACCACACCAAATCCAAAAAATATAGATACAATATGGTGAGTCAGACTGACCCCAGTTGTCACCTGATAAAGTGAGATTACAACCAAGTGTTGCACTATATCTCAAACTCCATGTAGTTCTAGTGTGTGTTTGTGTAAGAATCGTACCCTAGGATGCCTTTATGTGAGTGCACTTGATAATGTGATAGATATATGTAGTAATGTAAATAGAATGTGTAGATGGAAAAATGAACTTCCCCTTCCTATGCAATGTATTTATAAAATTTAGTCCCTTATCCCTTGATTGAATTCCAATAGGATTAGTTGAAGTGCTTTAGGTTCCTTTGTATGAAAGCTTAGGTGATGATAGTATATGCTTAGAGCTTGGTCCTTTACTTTGAACACATAACTATGTATTTATTTGATTCCCTTGTTTGAATTTTGTAATTTACAACTAGAAGGATAACCCAGAAGAAAATAAGATGCCCAAAAAGAGTGAGTAAGGTGGAAAGAGGTCAGTCCAAAGGGGACAAGGGCACCTGTGTGCTAGTGTCCTAGATGGGTGTTGGTGTCAAAAGTCATAAAATATTATCAATTGAAGTTCTAGCTAGGCTGTAGGATGTAAAAGACCAAAATAAAAAATATAAAGCAAAGGAAAGAGGCCAAAGACAATCGTCAAGTATTAGTTTTCTTGTTTAGGAATCATATGAATGATAATACATGTTTAGGAGCTAGAAATGAACCCAAGTAAGTTTTTTTATCTACAGTTGAACCTATTTTCTTGTACCTATTTCAGATTAGTGAAATTGTAACAAAAAATGAGTAACACCAAATATGAGAGGGTTTAAGGTACATCTAGATAGGATGATAATGGTTGTGGGCGTAAAAGATAACTCCTCCTAAAAGCAAGCTAGATAACCTACACAAAATAAGGGAAACTCAACAAAAAAAAGGGATTAGTAGATAAATGGGTGGGTTCCTCAACAATGTTAGTCTCGAGAAGTGACAACTTCCTAAGCTGGATGTCAACCCACGTTTTGATAAAGATAATTAATGTAAATGATGGATCTAATATAATGCAGTAGAATCTAAGATAACATAGAAGTATGAAATAACAGAGATCAAGTAGAAATGTAGATATAATCTAAGTAAATGTAAACCAAATAAAACCTAGGTGGGTCGACAATGACCTGATAATGCAGAACCCAGTCGACAGTGACTGGAGAAAACCAATATAAAAAATGATAGAAAAAAGTATATTTGAAGGTTTAAGAGGCAGATATGGGGCTTGTGATGAGAATAACATGGAATAGGAACACTTCTCGAAGATCTGGATTTGGATCTAATAGAAATTATGTAAGAAAATTAATGGAAGATGAGAACTACTTAATAGGGTCGATAGCGACTAGTCTCGATCGGTGGTGACTAGATCTGACGAAGTTGAGATCTGAAGCTACCAGTGTGTAGAATGGAAATATTGGAGGATTTGGTGGGTTTTGAGATACTAAAATAAATTATTAAATTAAGAAATGAAAGAAATAAAAAATAATGACAACTAGGTTGACAGAGACTGGGACTAATCTAGGTTTAGATGTAAAAGTATGATAAAAATTGATGATCTGCAGATGGGAATTAAGATGAGAAGATGTCGAGATAGAGCTATAGGATGACGTATGAACCTATAAAAAGGCTGATAACAAAAATTGATGAAATGGAAATGATATATTCAAGCATGCAAAAAGAGAAAGTGATGCAAGAGCATTAAGCCAACAAGATGTATATAATTTTTTACTTATAATAAGAATCTCATTATGGTTTTAGTGTGTTTGTGATAGTTTAATAAAAAATAGTAATATCTCTCCTATCATATCATTTTTAGTTATAATAAGGAGTATTTATTTTTAGTAGGAAGTTTCAAGGTCGAAACCATCTCTCATAGGTGTATGGTTACTTAAAACGTCACTATATAAGTGACAGAGTGTAATTATGGTATATAGGTTATATTGATATGTTTATAAGATATATAAAGGATCTTCAAGATCATAAGATAGTTTGGTTAATGTAATTTGAACTTGGATGAGTCTAGATATGTACTAATATGAGGAAAAATAAAAAATAACATTTCTTATGCTTTTTCATATGAGGTTGAGGACATAGTGGAAATAAAGGGTAAGAATCGAATAGTTGCTACTTGTAAATGATCACTCATCTCTATGTATGGAAGAAGGAATATAGCCTTGATATCTAATATATGTCATGAAGGTATTCAAGAGTAGTGATAGAAGGAGTGGAATATAGTTTTTTTTAGGGAATGGGAATGAAGAATGCTCATCTACAACTAAGACAATTGTAAGAAATATCTTGTTTGAATAAAGCTTGAATTCTTTAATGTATATAGTTTGTTGATGAATTATTGGGTGCATGTTTGAATTTAACTCTATGATATTATCCTTTATGATAAATCATACATAATGTGTAGATTTATATGTATATAGCATGTTGAGAAGATAGAATGTTTCTCTAAGAAGTAGACACACAAAGGATTCACGCATAGGAACAAGGTGCATTTGAAGGCATGGAAGGATAGGGAAGGAAACGCACACCAGAACACTTTGGATCAGGACTTAGTTCTTTTTATGGATAAGTAATATTTTTAGAAATAGTGTGTGGATCACACATAGATAAGAAGACTTACGCTACATGCAATGGTATTTTGGGAATGAGTGGCTTGTAAGCACCATGCATGGTTTGAGCTTATAATAGGATTTCTTTTTCCAGTTAATTATAAGACATCTATTATTAGAACACTTGCATGTATGTATGCTATTGTAAAGGTGCATGGCTATTATTAGCATGTGACATATTTTGATAAGTGCATAGGTGGTGAAGGGAAATTCCCCACCTCTATAAATATGTATTGAACTATGTAGTTTAGAGAGACTAAATTATTGTAGAATTATGCTATTGGATCTTATGCGTGCATAACTTATGGATATACTTTATAATGTAATAAGTTTCTATGTTTTAAAGTGTTTAATGAAATGGAGTATATTGGAGAGATAATGGTGTTAAACATAACTAAATTTGGTTCTTGTATGGTTAATCTTGTTATAGTTATTGTTTAAATCATGATTCTCTAAGATCTAGATCTGAATTATGCATTGTGGAATGTTTATGTTTATTTATGGTTTTGAATATGTTTTATCAACATTGCATAAACATCCTACACAATAAAATCTAAAGAGTGTCCTCGTACCTTTATGCACTTCTGGTGAGTGCTCAGCTCAGGTTGGGTGATATGCCAGCGCACCTGGGTTTTCACAGTAAATTCTAGACTACATCATTACTTTCGTTTTTGGGACCTCTTTTTCATTTGTTTTCAAGATATTTCATGATGAAGATGTACCAGTTGACCCTAGAAAGTGTTGAGGATTGTATAAGATATCTAGAAGAAGAATATACTAAGAATTTCATCACTAGATCTGATTTTGATGCATGCGCGTGGGTGGAGCAAAACTTGTATGATTGTGTGTATGAGAGTTTCTTTGCTATCTTTCAGATAGAACTATACAAGTGGCTAGTTGCTTATGCATATAAAAGGAATTGGAGGTATCACACACTTCTCTGGATGTAGGAATAATTTTAGGCCCTCTATGATGTTGATCTTATTTGGACATGTGGTGTAGACACTTGGTTCCATGGTGTTCTGAATAGATATATTTTTTAGTACTCAATTTTCACTTATTTTTTCCTAGAGGTAGTTGAGTTCTAGTTTTTATGTTATCCCAAGGGAACCTATCTATAAGGAATTCCACTGGAAATCAAAATCTTGATGGTAACCCTAAACTTGGAAGAAAATTCAATGGTTAGATAAACCCCAGCACACATGGGGGTAGGAGTAGGTTTCATGAAGGGTGGCGGACCTAGTGGAAAAAAGGAAAAGAGAAGAAACATGGCTTAAGTACAATGAGGCACACAAGAGGTAGATAGAGAAGTGGCATGATATTGCATAGTGGATGGCATTGAGGAGAGAGATGGCTCGAGAAGGATTTAGAGCTCACACATGAGGCATGGAGCCAGAGCATCTAGAACTCCCCCATTTGGGCAAGCATGATAGGGAACCCTCATCAGCCTCATATGAGAGCACACCAATACAGATGACATGGTCCACGGGTGTGCATCTGAATCTACACCTATCCCTTTTGCTTGTTTTTCTAGTATCTAGTACAAACAATAGTTAGTAAGAGATTTTGGAGAGTAGAAGAAAAGGATTAAATAAAATATCAAGTACATCTATGGCTAGTAAAACATCTTCTTTGTTATTTGAAGGTACCTTTTCAGGTGCATTGTTGGCATAGAACTCAAGCATGTAGAATTTTGGACTCACTTATGGGAGTAGTATCACCTCACATACTATAGGATTTTAGTTTAGTATAACTGTTGGGACACAAGGAATTATATCCTCTGGTTCACTTTCGGTTATAGGTGGAGGAATAGGGGACATAGGTGGCTCTGGTTTGTGTGGAACTGGTGGGTCTAGAGGTAGAGGTAACACATGAGGTTCTAGATCAAGTGGGCATGGTCCTCACCAACCCCAGAATACTTACCTGGAGATGTCACTTCATCTCCTAGAGTATAGGGGAATACAGTATGTTGTTGAGCACATGCACATGTGTGAGATACTATGGTGCATAAAAGGAATTATGACTTCTAAGTGCAAGACAAGTTAGTTCACAACTATGTTGCAAGGACATGCACATAGTTGGTACAGGAAGTTTCACCCTGATTAGACTTACGTAGATTATGTAGTACTACAGGATGCTTTCCTTGAAGAGTTTTATATCCTTGATTTCAAGAAGAAAAGTATAAGTGCACTTAAGGATATTAGGTAGGGAACTACTGAGAGTGTTTAGGAATATGATGCCCATTTTAAAATTATCTTGTCTAAAATTTTGTATGACATCCATGCAAGCCAGCATCCATAATGGTTCTTTGTATTTCACAGAATAGTAATGCGTACATAAAAGAAAAACATATAAGGAAAGGATGAGGAGGAATACCTATGAGTGAAGGTGAAAGATAAAGTGTGCGCATTCTAATTTCCTAATCCAATGATGATTGCGAGAACTTCCTTTTCACTAAGAGGAACTACCTGTGAATACAAACAAAACTACAAATGGAATATTAAACAATATATCTCAGTGGACTACCTAGCGTATGCTAGATCCCAGAAGTGTAGTACTTCCTAGATGGTTGTCAATCCACTGTTTAAAATAAATTAATGCAAGAAATAATATGAACCAATAATATCCTTTTATAGTTGATATGATTTAGGTATCTCATTCAAGTACCATAAACAAATATGATCTAACAGGCTAGTTTATGATCATTTTGAAAGTAATACAGGTGAATAAATTGATTAGGATAGGTTAGTGTCAAGTTTTAGGTGATTTGGGTTGTTTGGATGAAAGGTATGAGGTTGTTGTTATAGGTAGGTTTATCAGATACAGAGACTGGCATTGGTAAGGTATGACCAATGTCATTTAAGAGGAAACTAACAACGTATATGGTTAATCGGCGTCAATAGGGTCAGGATGATAAAAACTTAGTGAAGGTAGGTTTTGGTTTTTCTCTTGGATTTCCCAGGGAATGGACAACTAATGGGGAGGTAAATGATAGTGTTGGGGATAGTCCAAAGTGTCTGGAGTTAGGTATGGGAGGTTAGAAGGTTATAGGTGGGTGGATGAAGGGATTGATCAGGAGGAGAGAGGTGATGGGATGTAAGGGAAATAGAACTCTCCAACATATATGAAGAAACTAATCTAAATAAATATGGGAAGGTGCAGATCCAAAGTTACTCACTGGTGTTTTCAAACCTAGTGGTTAGATGGAGGTGGTGGTTGATTCATGGAATCAGTGTTTAGTACCGTAGCTTTCCTTCTTGGAATGTTACCGTGAATTCTTTCCTTTCAAATCAATGCTTGGTTGTTTGTTCAGGGTGTTTTTATGTATAGGAGTGATCTGGTGCATGCTTGTATGCAAATCTCTCTTCTCCAAAAATTGAATAATCCTTCTAACCTCTCAAATGAGGTTACCTGAATAGATATATGGTAACCGACGATGGTTTAGGGTGACCGGGATCAGTTTAGGGTTAACCGGTGTCAGTTAAAGTAGGAAATCCTAGGTTTACTAAATATGATAGATCTTGGCAATATTTTTGGCCATCTCTGTCTATTGTCGCAGTTCAAAACAGAATGTTGCGCTTAGATAAGCAAGAATGTCATTGGAGGAAGAATAGGCATGTGATTTTAGGGTTGAGCTAAGTCTTAATTAATTAAGGTAAGTAGGGCTAAGTCTTAGTTAGTTATGGTGAGTGGATATTGAGTCCTAGTAAAAGGGAAACATGCTAATAATAGGTTTATGATGAGGTGTCTAGGTGAGGTGGTGGAGTTACGTGTCTAAGTGAGGTGGAAATTAGTTTAGTTAAAGTAATTAAATAATGAATATTTTGAGCATGGGCATTAATTTAATTGTGGGTAATTAAATTAATATACATGTGGGATAAATGGGGAGTGTGACCTAAATTTGATGTCTACGTTGTTCCCCTTTTTGTTGCGTAGCTTGTATTAGTAAGCGATGCTAACAAAAATAGGAAGTGATTTCCCCATGTGTGGGTGAAGGTGATCCCCCTCAAACTAGGAACTGATGAGGTGTTATACGGAATCAGTGAGTGGTTTGACAAATTTGTAGTTGGAGGAAGTAGAGGTAGGTGAGGATGGGTAGGAGTAATATGGGAAAGAGTGATATTCAAATCGATTAATAGGTAATAGGCCAAGGTAAAACTCAGGTAATGGGTAATGGCAATCCAACACACACACACACATGTATAGATTGCAATACGGTACTATTTTGAAGAGCTTACAAACTCTACACCATCAAAGTTCAATGGGTTTATCCAAACAAGCATGAAGTGGTTCATGTATCCAAGGTATAGGATATGGTTTGGAAACACAATGTATGTCAAGTATAGGAATGTTTAGGTATGTTCTGATACACCAAAGGTTTGGTTAGGATAAACGACATAACGATAAGAAAGGTACGGTTGTTAGGCTACAACAACATTAGAAATGGCATCGTAAGGTATAAAAATTACATAAGGTCAATGGTCACACCAAGGAGGTCAGTTTCAGGTAAATAGGTCATAACACGGGTAAGGCCAAGGTATAGGTAAAATACCAAATCCCAAGACACACCAAAGGAAATGTAGGGGTAGTTTAGGCTCATAGGTATGGTTCCATAGGTTTCCAGAATGATAAAAGGTGTGTGAGCACTAACGGGTGTAGGTAAAAGGAGGCTTAGTAAGGGAAAATAGCTATAAGGGTTGACTAATGATGTTTATAGTGTTATCGATGTCGGTTGTCTAGGGAAGAAATATGACCAATGTCGGTCAGGTTGAGTTGGGTTTATAAAATAAAAATTTCATATTTTAGGGAACCATTATTTTGTTGTGAATTTTGAGAAAATTAAATAGTTGTTTGACCTTGTATCACTTTTTCTACAGAGAAGGACAAGGCATTGTACCAAGTTTAGGTGGAGATTATGGGTTGGTAAGAGGAGCTAGTAGATGGGTCCATGAGAAAAATGTGATCGATTTGATTGGTTGGAGGTGAGGAGTGGATTTTGGCATGGCAGAGGAAGGAGAGAGTTTGGGTGGGCTACCGTTGTAGCAACCAGACATACCACCATGCTGATAGAACCGAGATGATGTAAGATTCGATCTAATTTTATGCTTGTTACTTGAACAAGTTCATAGAAACTAGTTTGGGTAGGAATTAATTTTGAATTTGGAAGTAAAATTGATGAAATGGGAAAGGTACAAAAGTCCAATGTGGGTTAAATAGGGGTAGGGAGAAAGGTAGTGGAGGTTTGGGTAGGATATGGTGGGTATTTAGGTCATAATGGTCAAATTTTGAGAAACAGGGGGAGGGTTTTGAGGGTTTTGTCAGTGCGATAGTGACCGACACCGATCAAGGTTGGCCGACGTCGATTGGTATTGGCCGGCATCAGTCAAGTAGAAGGTGACTGATGTCGATCATGAGTGACTAATGCTAGTCTACTTTTGAGGATAAATAGATCGAGAAAAGGGTTATGGTGGGAGGGAAAGATAGGAAATGGGATATAATGGCACATGTAGTGAGGATGGGTAGGGTAATATTCTCACATAGGGTAATAAGTATTAAGGGTCTTGGGAGTAGATTGGTTAGTTACAAGTGATGTTAGATATCATCAAGGTTTAACAATGTTGTGATATTTTGGGTTCATGCTAGGGACCAGTTGCAGATGAGAGATAGAGTACCACCTCTATTACTAGCGGTATGGGGGAGCGTGATGAAAGAGGAGTGGTGTCACATTACAGATGTTGTCTTGATTGGGGTCAGATGATATAGGCACATAGTTCAGTAGCCAAGCTTTTAGTTACACTCATTGAAAAATGGGATTCAGCAACCAACACATTTCATTTGCCGACAGGTGAGATCACAATCACCCTGTAGGATGTGTACAAGATATTACAGTTACCGATAGTATGGACGTACGTTTATTCTATTTCTTTATAAACATTAGAGGAGTTGATGTTGATGGTGTTTAGAAAGGATATGGAAGAGATGAGGTTATATAGCATGAACTTGAGCTATGGAGATATATACGCAGCCCATCCTGAGGAGATGAGGTTGGTTATTCTGATAATGGAGGCAGTGTATTGTTTTGCATTGCCAAATGTGAAGGGTGGGAGATTCCCATGGGTACTGATGGAAGATAGGACCCATTTTTCTTGGGCACAAGCATATTGGGTGTAGTTATAACAGGAGCTATGGGCCTATAGGAGGATTTCAAAGTTCAGTTTTTGTTGCCCCTTTCTTCACCATTGCTGGGCATATGAGCACATCGTATGTGTGTGTCTAGTTGGTATGCCTCAGTCGAATACAATCGATGCAGGCTTAGTTAGAGTTGGATACATGCATTGGGTGCTTGTTGTTGGAGATCACAGGGCTTCTAGGGATACACACGATGTAGTGTAGTACAGGCATTTACTAGAGGGGTTATCTAGAGTGGATATTATTTGGAGGCCATATGTTGCCTTCCATTCCTATAGGTAAATTAAAATAGAGCCAAATGAGTTACAGATATTGAAGTGGATAGAGGGGCATCATTCTGAAGAGCATAAGATAATACCCGTGGATAGGGTCAGATGAAATTTTAGGCTGCCTTAAGATGTGCCTCCACCATTCCCTCAGTATAAGAGATACACTATGGAGATACCTATACCTCTACCACAGCCGATAGTGCCGATGGGGCAGGAGGAAAAGGTAGTGGATTGGCAGATTGATGATGTCAGAGTGATAGATAGATATAGGTAGTGGTGGTCAGTACATCTATGGGTAGCACCACCTAGGCAAGGGTAGTAAGAATTGGCTACCCTTACATTAGAGAGCGATACATTGCAAGGGTAGGTTACCACTTTATAGGCCCAGATTACATAGGGACAGGTACCCGTACAGGGTGGGGATGGAGACAGGGGATAGGTAGTTTCCCTGTAGGCACAATTAGTAAGGTTACAAGGCCATTTGGCCACTGCACAGGCTCATATTATTACCTTACAGGCCCAAATCAAAGTACAGGAATCGCCTCAGACTCAAGGATAGGGTCCCATGGTACAGGTAAGAGTGGGATAGGGTCCCATGGTACAGAGATGAGGGTAGGGTTCACAGGTATAGGGGTCGAGGCCACCAATATTATGGAAGAGCTCAAAGGTTGTTGTGAGACCTATAGTAGCCCCATATATAGTATCAATGGCTAGATTAAGGGCTACCCTGAATGAGGCTAGATACTACCAGGATCATTTAACTACTGTTGGGATAGACATTCCTTCTTATGCATAGTATAGGGTACTATTGTGCAAAATCACATCACCCCTGGACACACATCAAGCTTTTAGGTTGATGTTTCAGGCATCCAGTGTGATTGCATAACATGGAAACCTCTCTCCAAGTGTGGGACTTGTGAAACTAAGAGAGGAATCTCCATATTAGAGGTTGGTTCCTCAAACTCCTCTGATTTAGACCTATATTTTCACAACTACAGAGGTTCAGATCCTAATCCTACTCTAAATTGCAAGGAGACATGGATAGAAATGCAAAAATTGAAACTAACTAAAGATGGTGATGCACCAAAAGGAGTGGTGAATATTATTTTCATGCAAATAGACACAAACCAAAGATTGTAGCATAAAACATACACAAGCTGATAAGATATAATTTAGGATATGAAATGAAGCAAATAATACAAACAAAGGACTAAAACTCATTCACAAAGCTTGCATTATCATTTCCAATGTCAAAACCGCTACATTACAACCTCAGAGAGGTAAAAACTATTACAGTCTTTGAAGAGGTCTAATTCTTGCAACAATCACTTGCTGGAGGTGAAAGAAGAAGATTGATATGCCAAAAAAGTGTTCCCCTTAGAAATGAGCCAAATCTGGCTTTTACATTGCATGGGTCGAGCCCAGGAGAGAGAAAATGTACAAAACATGGAAGCCCATTCCTCATTGACTGCAAATGCATTAAATCAGCATGGAGAACCTTAAAAACCCATACCCTATCATTTTTGACTGAATTGGAGGAGAATGCAACCCATTCTGCATTAAATTTGATCGCTGAAATGTCTCTTCTAGTCATGAACACGTGTCAGAGCTGTTTCTTAACTTTCACTCTCCAAACTATACCAAAACTCAAGATTGACCCTAAAATCATGTAGAGAATTTTATAATCTTTCCAATGATATAAAGAACATGCAAATCTGAGCTATGGATCGAAAGATATGGCGATCTGAATATTTAGGGCACAAAACAGGCAAAAATGGGTTTTGAAATTTTTTCCCGCGCTCCGCCACCTGGACGACACGTGTCGGGCGCTGATTGGATGAGCGATTCTCTCTCCTTCCCTTACCCGTGGGTTTTCCTTGAAAGTTTTGACTTTTTTGTAATTTTGGAAATTTTCCCATTTTTTCCCCGCGTCCCTGCCACTTGGGACACGTGGCATGATCTAGTTGGAGGACAGGGGCGCGGGGTCATCCTTCACCTTTTAGTTTTTGGCCAAAACTTTTGCCAAATTCTCTAATTCCTCCCCAAGCTCCCCACTCCCCTTCTCCTTAGGACACGTGTCCTCTTTTTATTGGCTCGAGCTAACGCTTCAAGCCTTGCCCTTTGAAATTTTAGACGTTTCCCTGGTGACACGTGGCATTTCTTGATTCGTCCCTGGGCCTGGCGGCTTTTCGCATCCCTCGCGTCCCTTTGGCTCGGTTGTCCCGAACTATCTAGGACAAATTCCTCCATTCCACCTTATTCAGGCTTCCCTGTTCCTCTTTGAGGCGAAGACACGTAGCGTGATTTGATTGGCTCTTGGCTCCTTCAGCTCTCCGCGTCCGCCGTGTACTTCTGGACCGATTGTCCCAGACTGTCTGGGACAGATTCTTCTGAACCACCCGAAATGGGCTTCCTTGTCCCTCTTCATGGCCACTTCACCTTTTCGCATCCTTCGCGTCCTTACAACCCATATGTCCCAACCTTATCTGCATAACAGTTAGTCAATTTTCTCACCTTCGGCCAGTTTGCCTTTCCACGTCCCATGCGTCCCTTTGTCCCAACTGTCCCAGTGTTGCGCAGACCACCTGGAGGATTTTCGGCCGATTCACGGCCCGACGTCCCAACTATCCCAAGGGCTGCCTGGACTAGGACTTAGCCAATTTTCATGATTTTTTCTGGCCCAAGCTTGTTTTTTGTAACTTTTTCACCCTTTTTTAGAACTTTCTCTTTTCTTCTTGGACAAGAGAGTTAGAAAAATCTGAGGGGACCCTAGAAACATGATTTTTTGCCTTGAATCAATCTATTTGCCTGGGACTTGAGTATTCTGGTGCATGTTATCAAATTTTCCCTGGGGGTTGAATTTTGGATAACAATTTGGTGACTCAGCGGGGTCATCTGCCTGCTAGATGAAAAGACCAGTAGCCTGAAGCAATCCATTGGGCATGGAGTCATCAAATATTCTGTTTAGAACCCCTAACTGACTCAGAATGTGTAAGGAGGAATATGGAATATCACCTGATGGAAGCAAGGACTGCAAAACATCTCCATGGACAGTAAGCTGTGCCAAAGCACTTAGGGAAAACAAAACTAACCTACAGCAAAACAATGTGCACAAGCACTTGGAGGAATGAAAATCTAATCTAATATTTACAAAGTAGTGAATTTCCCTCTAGAAGTAATGCTTGAGATAGATTCCATTGACTGGAATCTGTAGTTCTTCACCATCCAATGAGGCCAATTGGAAAGCGTTGTTGTCCTTGCACTTCGTGACCATTTATGGGCCACTCCAAATGGCATCAAATTTTGAATGCCTTCCCGGTTTTTCTCTATCCACATCCCATTTCAACACTAGATCTCCAACTCGGAAGGATCTATCCTTGGCCTTCCTATCAAAGGCCTTCTTGATTAATGCTTGATCCTTTTCCATTGCTTGGGATGCCTAATTTCTGATCTCTTGCAGCTCCATCAACTCTGCATACCTCACCTCCATGGGCTCAAACTCTAGCAACTCCAGCTGCTTCATGAGTTCCAATGTTGGCAACTCAAGTGACATGGGCAAGATTTCCTCTCTTCCATAGACAAGTTTGAATGGAGAGTTACTTGTGGATCCTTTGGGAGTTATCCTATCAGCCCATAAGGCTGATTTCAGTTTGGTATGCCAAGACCTCTAATTCTCATCAAGATTCCTCCTAATTATCCTCAACAACTTCTTGTTTGTAGACTCGGCCTGGCCGAAACCTTGAGGGTAATAGTTTGATGAAGTGATTAGGTAGATACCGTTCTTGACAGCCCACTCAGTCACCTTAGATCCAATGAATGCCAATGCATTATCAGAGATTATTGTAGCAGGTACACCAAATCTAGTTGTTATCCCCTCATAAGGGTCTAAGATGCTAGACTCATTTTCCTCTTTGAGTGCTACTGCTTCTGTCCATTTGGTGAAGTAGTCCATGGCTGTCAAAATCCATTTGTGCCCTTGGCTTGAAATGGGATTAATGACTCCAATGCAGTCCAAACCCCATTGCATGAATGGCTGGTCAACGGAGATTGGATGTAATGGAAGGGCAGCAAGTCTCTCTTTTCCTATGAAGAATGCACAATTCTTACACCTCTTGATCCATGCATAGCAATCACTGAATATTTTGGGCCAATAATAACTAGCCTTCATGATTTTAGAGCTATCACTCTTGGTGCAAAATGACCACCAGCTGGTCCATCACGGAACTCTTCCAACATCCTTTGAATCTGATTTGTGCTAATGCATCTCAGCAGCACTCCATTCACATCTTTCTTGTACAAAACTCCATCAACAATGGCATACGGGATAGCCTGCAATATGAAGTGTCTCCTTTGGGTCTTTTTCATCTCCGGAGGGCATAGGCCTATGCCTAGGAAGTGTATTATGCCTTGGGTCCAGCAAGGAGTGCGGGTAGCATTGTCTTCTTCTTGATTGCCACTTGGCTCATGGCTTTCCTAGACTGTCAAAACAACCTCTTCTTCATTGCATACTTCTTTTTGCTTCCCCAAAACCAGCTGCTCACACAATCCTTTCCCTCTTACCAGCTTGGTGATCTTGATCTCAATGTCATACTCCATGACACAGGTGATCCAACCTGCCCTTTTCTCATTCAAATCCTTGTTGAAGAGGAAGTCCTTAACCCCAGCATGTGAGACCAGCAACTGGACCTTGTTGTTTGAGACTAAATGCTTGAATTTCTTCAAGCTTCTGATTACTGCAAGTACATGCTTCTCAATAAAAGAGTACCTCATCTCATAGTCATCCAAGCTCCAGCTAAAGAAGGTAATTCGCTGCTCATCATTATCCTTATTCTGCTGTACCAAAATGGTAGAAATAGTGTCATTACCTCCAAATGCATAGAGGATGAAATCCTTGGAGAAATCTGGGTTGATGAGAGTTGGTGCTTGAGAGATAGCTTCTTTGATTGCTTCAAAACTCTCCTTTCCTTCTTCTGTCCACTTGAAATCCATGCTCTTCTTTAAAATTTTGGTGATGGGCTTGACAAGGGCTCCAAAATATAGGACAAACCTCTGAACAAATTTTATCCTTCGCAAGAAACTCTGAAGGGCCTTCTTGTGGCTTGGCAATGGTAGTGCTCTTATGGCTTTAACCCTCTTTGGATCAATTGCTAATCCTTCTTTGGAGAAAATATGGCCAAGGAGCTTTCCTTCATGTGCAAGAAAGATGCACTTCTTAGGATTCAAAGACACTCCAAATCTCCTGCACCTCGTGAAGACTTGCGTCAAATGTTAGAGGTGGTCTGCTGCATTTTTAGAAAAAATAGTGATGTCATCAAGGTAAATTAGCACCACGTTGTTAATCAAACCTTTGAATGCCATGTCCATTGCCCTTTGGAAGGTAGCACCAGCGTTGGACAGCCCAAATGGCATTTTCCTGTATGCAAAATTTTTCCATTTGGTTGTGAAGGCTGTCTTGAACTGGTCCTCTTCCTTCACCATAATCTGATTGTAGCCTAAGTAGCCATCAAGTAGTGAAAACCTCTCGGAGCCAGCCACAACTTACAAGATTTTCTCCATGGAAGGGAGTGGGTAATGGTCCTTGAGAGAGGCTCTATTCAAGTCTCTGAAGTCAACACATAATCTGATCTCTCCACTCTTCTTTCTGACTGGAACTAAGTTGGCAACCCAACTAGAATGCTTGATTAGGAATATGATCCTAGACTCAATCAGCTTGTCCAATTCCTTCCTCATGAGAGGCTCCATGTGTGGATTGACTGGTCTTTGTTTCTACCTGACAGGCTTAGTATTTGGATCCAATTCAATGGTATGCTGAGCTAAGTTAGGATTTAAACCTTTCAAGTCTTCATAGCCCCAAGCAAACATGTCAGGGAACTCTTGACACAGTTGTATGAACTCATACTTTTCTTGTTCAGTTGTCATCCTTCCAATTTGCAATGGTTTGTTCTCTTCTACCAAGATGGATACTGAATCCTCTCTCTTGACCTGAATGTTTGCTTTCTCCTTTCTAAACTGATCATTGGGGTTGAAAATGGACTCCAATGTGATAAGTCCTTTGGGCAGCTTGTTAGTTCTCAGCTGCACCACTTGGTCACCATACTGCTATTCAAATTTTTCTTGATTCTTGGCTGAGAACTCAGCTTCTTCTTGCAAGAAATGGATGATTTGTTGGTCATTCTCAAACACTTGCCAACTAACATTGTTATCTGGCACTGAAGGCCTCACAATCACGTGGATGTTTGGTTGTACCTTGTCTTGTTGAATACTTTCTACAATGTCAAAGGCTGCCCCTACTGCTGCAAGCCTGTCAGCAGCTTGATTCTCTTTCCTAGGAATGGATTTGATGCCAAAACCTTCAAAATCTTCTATAAGGTCCCACACCCTGTTCTTGTAGCACTTGAGTAGATCATTCTTGGCAGCATGCTATCCCTTGACCTGATTTACAATCAATTCACTGTCCCCAAAGACTTGCAAGTTCTTTATTTTCTTCTTTATTGCCCAATGCATCCCTTGCACCAAGGCTTCATATTCAGCAATGTTATTGGAGCATGCAAACTGAAATATAAAAGCTGAATAATACTTTACTCCTTGAGGTGAAACAAGCATAGCTCCACCTTCTGCACCTTGTCTACTCCTGGATCCATAAAAAAACAACTGCCATACCTCATTGTCATCTTTGTGGTTTGGCTTGGTGATGCTAGGAATAGGCTGATTTTCTTCGTGTATACAATAGACCCCTAGCTCAGATTCTTCTACTTCTTGATAAGGGTCAAATGCATGCACCTTGTTTGCCCATTCATCAAGAGTTAGATCTGGGATGCTTCCAACCTTGGTGTGAGCCTCATTAGTGCTTGGGTGATCTTCTTGATCAAATGCTGAGCAATTAGCATTAATCTGACTTGGAGTGTAAGGCTCAATATGAAAATTTGCAATAGGTTCTAGACCTGATGGTGGTCTTTAGTTCCATACCTCGTTCTGAATAGCATGTGTGACCAATCAGCAGACAAATATCCCCCAATCTTGGCTGTGAAGTCCCTTGACAAACATAGGGCAAAGAGTGGTGGAAGGTCTATGACTGACACATCTTGTAAAACAACAACATTTAGACATGCATGCAAGGTAAGAATCAAGTTTCTAATCACTCCAACTGTTGTTACTGCTGTCCCATTTAGCTGCACTACCCCTTTTGGATATGGTTTCATACTAGAAGCTCTAGCTGATCAACTATCTGTTTAGGCATTACCGAGCTACTTGCCTCGGGAGTCTATCATGCAATTATGTACTAGCTGATTTCCAATAATTAATGAAACATAGAAAAGGATGGGGCCTTCAAAATTTTACCTTGCTGTCCTTCCATGATTTCCCTCAGGCTGGGCAGCATTTGTGAGCACTTTTTCTTGCATCTGAACTCACTGATTCGGAGTTGGCCAATTCCTTCATGGCAGCTTTGCAGCAGATCTCTTTGGCTTAGGATAGATAGGGATTCCCACATTGATATATTGACGGTTTGTCTTCTTCATCTGATCAATGATGTTGAATGGTGATGAAGGATCTCTTTGCTATCCCTTGGCTTGCAACATTCACTCCTTGCATGTGGGCAACAACAACTGGCATTTGAGTTGGCCTAGGGGCGTGTTCTTGGCTGCCCTTGTGCATTTGAAATTGGATTTTGTTTGCCAACCACTTGTGGAACCATAGAAGGTTGTGGATTGGTTGGGGCTAATGGATGTTCTTCACCCGAAATTCCTCCTTTTTGACCTTGTGTTGGCTACAACACCTTGAGAAACTACCTGGTTCATGCCACAAAAATCCTCCGCTTGCCAATTTACCAATGTAGTGTCGTTTGGGGCTAGATTGTTGGTTGGAATGTTTCTTATTGTTGACTGTTTCCTTGACTGCTCTCACCCTCCACACTAGTAGTTGTCACCATCAATGCTTGATTCAAAGCACCATTGAAGCACATGGATTGGTTATGAGGGTCATTGCATTGGAAAACACCAGTCATACTCCAGGGCCCAATGTTTGTTTTGTGTTGGCACCAATGCCTTAGAGGCAGATATGGCATTTGGATTATAGGGCTGAAATGGTCTGTTGGCAGGAGGCCTTGTTTGATTCATATTTGCAATTGGATTAGGTGGCCTTTGTGGTTGGTATGGTTGTCTATTAGGCTGAGCTTGGGGTTGATAAGAAGGTCTAAAACCTTGGGCTTGCTGCCTCTTGAGAGTAACCAGCGTCATTGCCTAGGGTTTGCAATTGCTTCATGACTTCTTGAAGCTCATTTGGGGCACTTGGAGATGAAGTGGAAGCTTCATTTGAACTCTAATTTCTAGGAGTGGGAGAAGGAGCCAAACTAGGTGCTTGATTGGTGTTTGGGCTCTCTAAACTTGGAAACAATGGCATGGGAGGGTCTAGGGGCAAGTTTTCTAGCTTGGATTAAACAATTTTCAGCCCTAATGGCAATGCTATAAGCCATAGGGATAGTTATGCCTCCCATGGACTGAATTAACATAGAAATATCATAATTTAGAGCTTTGAAATAGTAGAGAAAAGCACCTTCTGCTGTTGACTTGACTACCACTGGAATTCTCTGTCAAGTCTTTTGAAATCTGAAGTTGAAATCAGTCAGCTGCTCGTTGGGAGCTCTCTTGATGGTTGTCAGCTACTCCAAAAGAGACAAGTTGTCTCCCTTCTCTCCAAATTGCTCATGAAGTGCTATACACAGCTGATTCCAATTTGTGATAGAACCATTTCCAAGGATTCTAAACCATTGCAATGCTTTCCCCTTGAATGAAGATGCCAGCAACTTGACAGCCACTTGCATTTCATTGATTTCATGGATTGCACAAAGGTTAGCAATATATTTAACATGATCACCTGGAGTAGTCTGATTTTCTCTAGTGAAGTAGGGAATGTTCTTCAAGGCTGCAATCGGAATTGGATGTTGTGCATTGAGGGGAAAGTGGGATGCTGCCTGTGAAGTTGATACGTAGGGGTTGTTTTTGTGCCATTCTAATTGGTCTTAAAACCCTTGTTGAATGAATGAAAGGCCTACCAGGTGGAGGAGTTGAGAGAGTTCTGTTTGGTGGAGATGGAGACCTTTGAATCCTTCTTCCTCTTTTCCTTCTTCTTGGGAGATAACTGCAGGTATTCAAACAACACTTATTCTTCTCCAACTCTTTACCTTGTGATGACTCTTCTCATGAGTTTTCAGGACCTGCACTGCTGAAACCAGTTGATTCTTCCCCTTGGAGTCGCCAGATATGCAAATAATAGCTCTTTTTAAGCAAGAAAATTGCAGCAAGATGCACATCAACTTTGCTGCAATAAAAATGAGACCTCTAGTGTCCCACCGGGCGTGCCAAAACTGTTGTTGCAGGCTCATAACACCCCTGGACCGCACATCAGGCTTCTAGGTTGATGTTTCAGGCATCCAGTGTGATTGCACAACATGGAAACCTCTCTCCAAGTGTGGGACTTGTGAAACTGAGAGAGGAATCTCCAGATTAGAGGTTGGATCCACAAACTCCTCTGATTTAGATCTATATGCTTGTACAACTACAGAGGTTTAGATCCTAATCCTACTCTAAATTGCAAGGAGACAGGGATAGAAGTGCAAAAAATTGAAACTAACTAAAGATGGTGATGCACCAAAAAGGAGTGGTGAATATTCTTGTCATGCAAATAAACATAAACCAAATATTGCAGCATAAAACATACACAGGCTGATAAGATATAATTTAGGATCTGAAATGAAGCAAATAATACAAACAAAGGACTGTAACTCATTCACAAAGCTTGCATTATCATTTCCAATGTCAAAACCACTGCATTACAACCTCAGAGAGGTAAAAAACTATTAAAATATTTGAAGAGGTATAATTCTTGCAACAATCACTTGCTAGAGGTGAAAGAAGAAGATCTGCTATGCCAAAAAAGTGTTCCCCCTTTAGAAATGAGCCAAATCTGGCTTTTACATTGCATGGGTCGAGCCCAGGAGGAGAGAAAACATACAAAACTTGGGAGCCCATTCCTCATTGACTGACAAATGTATTAAATCAGCATGGAGGAACCTTACAAACCCATACCCTGTCATTTTTGACCGAATTGGAGGAGAATGCGACCCATCCTGTATTAAATTTGGTCACTGAAATGTCACTTCTGGCCATGAACACGCGTCAGAGCTGTTTCTGAATTTTCTGTCTCCAAACTGACACCAAAATTCAGAGATTAACCTCAGAATCATGTATATAATTTTATAAGCTTTCCAATGATATAAAGAACATGCAAATCTGAGCTGTGGATTGAAAGATATGGTGATCTGAAGATTTAGGACACAAAACAGGCAAAAATGAGTTTTGAAATTTTTTCCCACGCTCTGCCACCTAGATGACACATTTCAAGCACTTATTGGATGCGTAATTCTCTCTCCTGTGCCTTACCCGTTTGTTTTCCCTTGAAAGTTTTGACTTTTTGAACTTTTTGGAAAATTTTCCACTTTTCCCCCGCGCCCCCTCCACTTGGGACACGTGGCATGATCTGGTTGGAGGACAGGGGCGCGGGGGTCATCCTTCACCTTTTAGCTTTTGGCCAAAACTTCTACCAAATTCTGCTAACTCCTCCCTGAGCTCCATACTTCCCTGCTCCATTAGAACATGTGTCCTCTTTTTATTGGCTCAGAGCTAGCACTTCAAACCTTGCCCCTTTGAAATTTTGGACGTTTCCCCTTGTGACACGTGGCATGTTCCCTGATTCATCCTCGGGGCCTGCCGGCTTTTCGCGTCCCTCGTGCATCCCTATGTCCCATGGTTGTCCCAAACTGTCTGGGACAAAAACTTCCAATCCACCCTGATTCATGCTTCTCTATCCCTCTTTGAAGCGAAGACACTTGGCATCATTTGATTGGCTCTCGGCTTCTTCAGTCTCTCCGCGTCCGCCGCGTACTTCTGGCCCGACTGTCTCAGACTGTCTGGGACAGTTCTCTGTTTCAAACTGCCCAAAATGGGCTTCCTTGTCCCTCTTCACAGCCGCTTCGCCTTTTCGCGTCCTTCATGTCCTTATGGCCCGGATGTCCCAACCTTGTGCCGCATCAGCAGTTAGTTGATGTTCTCACCTTCAGCCGGATCAGGCCTTTCCGCGTCCCACGCGTCCCCACGGTCCCAACTGTCCCAAGGGCTGCGGTGGGACCGCCTGGAGGCTTTTCGGCTGAGTTCGTGCCCCGACATCTCAACTGTCCCAAGGGCCACCTAGACCAGGACTTAGCCAATTTTCATGATTTTTTCTGGCCCAAACTTGTTTTTTACAACTTTTTCACCCTTTTCTTAGAACTTTCTCTTTTCTTCTTGGACAGGAGAGTTAGAAAAAATCCGAGGGGACCCTAGAAACATGATTTTTTGCCTTGAATCAATCTATTTTCCTGGGACTTGAGTATTCTGACACATGTTATCAAATTTACCTTGGGGGTGAATTTTTGATAACAGGTACATCAAGCCTCGATCGAGAGGATGAAATCTCACACACATAGTGCAAAAAGTACATGGGGCCAACAAGCCCAGAGAAAGGGTCATGGGGAGGCCAGTAGTTTATGGAGGCTTGATCTAACTACATCCCAGGAAGAGGCATGGGTGAGACCCATAGAGGGCAAAGAGATGATGGTAGGGTGTCAGGTTAGAGGAGAGGAGGATACAGATGAGACTGGCCTCGACATCATATTGGTTGATGATTGATGTCATCATTTTTTTAAATTATTTTATATATATATATTGGCCTATGTGCCGATGATAGTGAGGCTATACATGAGATTTTTTTAGATTTTTTGATCATATACCAGCCAAGGTACCAAAGATGGTGAGGTTTATATGAGATTTTTGAGATAATTTTATGTATTTGGATCAGTGCACAATTGTATTGTTGTGCATACTTTCATTCGTATAGATGATGTATTTTCTTTAATTTCCATTTTTATATGTATATGGGTGGCAACTAGGTGGATTGTGCATGATGGAGTCAGGTCGGTTTAGGCATGATGGAGTCAGGTCAATTTAGGCATGATGGAGTTAGGTAGGTTGTACACATGATGGATTCAAGTATAGGCATGGTTGAGTTAGGTCGGTTAGGCATGTCTTGATCATGTTTTTGGTTTTGATTTAATTTCCAAGTTATTGGTAACATGGGAGATAAATGATGAGTTATATGTATGTTATGGTGTAAATTTCTAAAAAATTTGGTATTATAAAAATGTGGAATGATTGATTAGATGTTTTGATGGTGTGATAAAATGGTAGATATGTATGTGTGGTAATTTCCAAGATTTGTGAAGAATGGAAGCTAATTACAATAAAATGTTAATAGATAGACATGTGGGAGGAAATCAGTTAGGATAAAGAGTGATCGAGCTAACCTTCAACAGCCCCATACCCACAAAGTGTTGCCTACATATCCATAAGGAAAAGAAGTCTCAGGGTGATCTAGTTCTCCCATAAGCTAGGGAATAATATGATGAATTAGAGGAATGAGTTAGTAGGTTTTTAGGCATGATTGATACTAGGTCATTGGCATGGTAGAGTCTTAGGTGATAGGCATGGTTGAGTCTAGGTCATAAGCATGGTGGAGTCTTAGGTGATAGGCATGGTTGAGTCTAGGTCATAGGCATGTTGGAGTCTTAGGTGATAGGCATGGTTGAGTTTAGGTCATAGGCCTGGTTGAGTCTTAGGTGATAGGCATGGTTGAGTCTAGGTCATAGGCATGGTGGAGTCTCAGGTGATAGTGGAAATATTTTTTAATCTAGGTGTCAATGATCTAGTCATGTATAGGGTAATCAATAAGTAATGAAGAAGGTGAATGGTAAGAGGTGGTAAAATAGTTTCTTAATTTATAAGAACCCTAATAAGTCTATCATACCCAAGATGGGCTTATGAATGTAAGACCCTAAAGGCATTTACATAATGGACTATTCTGAGGGTGAAGAACTTCACATGATCATGAAATGTTACAGTTACGGCGAGTCCCTTGAGCAGATACAAAATTAGGGTGAAAAGGTAATGAGGTGAAAATGGGTGGTTTAGTGTAACTTAATGTACGACAACATGTTTACCTAACAAGAAACCCATGATCAAAAATAGGCAAGTCCATAACAAAAAGTTAACATTTTCTTCAACATTTTTTTGTTTTTGTTTTTGATAGAATGATCGATGCAGGAAGTCTATATGGGATGAGTATATTATCTCCTTGATGTCTTCATGAAGATGATCGATTTGGGAATCTTCTGAACATTGAATTGTATTTTTACAATGACTTTATATAGCTTTCCTTCAAAGGAGTAGTATATTTATAGCGATGAGATAGAGAGAAGAGATGCCCCTTTTGAGGGAGTCATCCATTTTCTGGAATTTTGACTCAAGGAGTTGAATCCCATTTTTTTGGATGTTTTAAGTCTTGGAAAAGACTATAGAGAAAGATTAGGTTCTTATTTAGAAGATAAAACCATAGCACGCAGAGGTTAACTATGAAAGATATGGTTTCAAGTGAGAATTACCATGGGATTTCATCTTTGAAAAAGATGAAAAGTATCCATAAGAATCATGCCATGAGTAGATCCGTGGTACTCATATTGAAGATAAGGCTTAAAGGTAATGGGTAATCACATGATTCTTTTTTAGTCATTGATCATCAAAACGATTAACATGGAAGGTGAATGGCACTCAAGGGACGAGCAGTCAATAGACAAAAGGTGATGTAGGACTTAATTTCAAAAATAAAATGGTCTAAGATGTAAGGAATTGAGGGGATCAGGTTCGGGTTTAGCTTCAAGTGAAGAAAAATGATAAGCACCCGATCTATAGGCATGAGTAACGATATAGGGTCCAAGCCAATTAGGATAAAATTTTCCCCACATACTTTTCTCTTCTCTAGTTACATGTTGATTTTCCTTAAGGATGAGGTCACCAACCTTGAAGGTTCATTCATGGATATGTTTACTGTAGGCACATTTGATGCATTTTTGTTATATTTGGAGATGATCAAGAGCATTGAGATGATGTTCATCTAACAACTCAAGTTTTGTCAAATGGTCCTAGAAAAATTCATCATCGTTGAGCATGTTTTGTAGTGAGATGCAGAGAGATGGAATATAAACTTCAAGTGGCAAGACATCCTTGATATTGTAGACCAGAGAGAAAGGTGTGGCAGCATTTGAAGTGAGAATACTAGTGCAGTAAGCTGACAAGGTGAAAGGAATGTGTGTATTCCAATCCTTCCCAGTATCATCAACTACTTTCATAAGAATTTTGTTCAAGGTTTTATTGGTTCATTCTACTAGGCCATTTTTATGTGGGTAATAGGGTGATGAGAAACTAAGTTTAATGCCAAAATAATTACAAACCTTTCATATGCTTTTGTTTTTGAATTACTTTTTGTTATCAGTGATGAGGCGGTGAGGACACCAAAACAATAAAAATGATGTGATGGTTAATGAATTCACATTTTTTCTCATCTTTTGTAGAAATGAGGGGAATGGCTTTGACCCATTTAGTGTAGTATTTAGTAGTGGTTATAATCCATTGATGGCATTGTGAAGAATGAGGATTAATCTCTTTGACAAGATCCAAACCCCATTGAGAGAAAGGCCAAAGGTCTCGTGCGACCTGTAAGGCATGACTAGGTGTATGATGAAGATTGGCATGTTGCTAGCATTTCACACAACATTTGACATAGTCAAAAAATTCATCGTTTAGGGTTGGCCAATAATATCTAATGTGAATAATGTGTTTAGCAATAGGTAAACCATTAAATTGACCTCCACAAATTTCATCATGAACTTCTTTGATGGTGTTGTAGACACCAAAATTGGGTCACGCTGCCCTAGGTCCCTTGAGAAATAACCAACTCGAACACACTCACCTAACCATGGCCCCTTTCACCCCACTCTAATATTAATTTAATTAATTTAATTAAATTAATCCACATCCTCACAATATCCATTATTTAAAATATCCTAATTGGATAATGCCCACACCACCACCTCACCTATACATCTTATCAAGCCACCTCACCCTAAGACCTGTTCTTAGTATCTTGTCATAACTAAATAAGACCTACCTAAACCCTAAAAATAAAATCCAACATTCCCTCTAACCACATTCATGCCTGTTAAAAGGAAGCTTCCATTCTAATCTGCAGAAGTATAATGAACAAGATCCCAGAAAATCAAGAAGATATACCTAGTTTAGTAAACCTAGGAAATCCTGCCCTAACCAACGCTAGTTACCCTACCACCATCAGTCAACCCAGAACCACTGTTGGTTACCATTTAATCCCCAAAACAACCTTATTTTGAGGTTGGCACATTTTTTGAGAGCAAGATATGAAAGCAAAGTTGCATGCAAGCAGAACTAGCATTTGTACATGCATCAGAGCATCCACAACTAGCACCAGAAGCAATCACAGAGCCATTTTCCTTCATGGGAGCATCCAAAGAAGTGCCAACACCCCACCAAGTTCCTTTAATTTGATCACCTACCATTTCTAACCAGACATCAAGCTCGTACAACAGTAAGTGTTTTGTTAACCAGCACTTGTCCATTGTCATTTTGGTAGACTCTTTTACTTCTATTATTAGTTTCTACTCCCATCCCCATTCCCCCACCATTTACCTCCATGCAAGCTTGACCATTCCTTCACCCACTCCATTGAACCGGTCACACCCAGATTTTAATTACCCCTAATAATACCTAAGACTCACACAAACCTTGTCATATCCCTCTCCATTTCCATTTAGTTTTGGATATGCCCTCACATCAAGTTTTTATTAAGCTTCCTGTACCCCGACCATACCGACGTAGGTTATCCACAACCATCACCAATTAACCTAAAATGACACCACTCATATCAGACTGACGTCAGTCTCTGTATTTTTACCCTTAGACTAAGAACAGAGCTTAAAACCCTCCACCAAATACCCAGAACCAAATCAAGACTAGTAGTAGTACTCTGACAGAGACCTTGACCTTCAGATTCAATCATAACTTAGCCTATTGTGAACGAATTTACTTATTGTAGTCGAATGAGACACCTAAATAATTTTAACTATAGTAGGATTTCCTTTATTGTTAGCATTGAGTTGTTTTAAACAGTGGATTGATAGCCTTCTAGGAAGTATCACACTTCCCAGATCTAGCATACGCTAGGCAATCCACTACATATATTGTTTAACTTTTGTTTGGTGGTCTTGTTTTCCATTTCAGGTATTTTCTCCAATAAAAAAGGAAGCTCTCACGATCAGCTATGGATCAATAAGGCATACGTACATAACAACCTACAACCATCATTTTAATAGGTACTCCTCCTAGCCCTTTACCCTTATCTGTTTAGTCAATATTCAAAGAAACACTCTAGAATCAGGTGAAACAGATGTAAGGAATTTCAGAGCTTATAAGGAAACATAAGAGAATATCATCAAATTCACTATTATAAAGGAGACCACCCATGATGACATATTGAGAGAAACTTTTAAGAAAGGTGCATTGTCCATTATGAGTGAGAGTGGGAGGTAGAATGGAAAGTGAAAGGTAGTCTACAAACTATTTATACCAAAGGTCATGTGGGTCAAATGTAACGGTTCCAATGGAGTTGACTGCATGAGATAAATAAGAGGGTGATTACAACCTTTGTACTAAGAAAAATATTTTGTAGTCAATAGGAAAAGTAGGTATTAGAGAATCCAGTAAGGCCATGGTATCCGCAAATTTATTATTAGATCGTGGGGTGGTTTGGAGTTCGTAACGGTCAAAGAAAGACAAAAGTATGTCGACATGAAATGTTTACTTTTGTAGTATTTCATTATGACACTAGTATATATCATTGACTTGGTTTACAACCAATATGGAATCACCAAAGATATTAATTGATTTAACATCTATGGATATGGTGGTTTGAAGGCGTAATATGAGTGCTTCATATTTGGCGATGTTATTAGTGCAATCAAAAGCCATTTTGAAAGATAAATTCATAGGTTCACCATCAAGAGGAATGAGGATAACCCTTGCACCACCTCCATGCTGACATTTGGAACCATCAAATAATAAGGTCATCTGGTAAGTGGTATCATCCAAAGAGAGGGTAGTAAAGGATTTATTGAGGAAATCAAAGTTAGAGGGTTGATTCCCATAAATAGGTGCATCTGCTAGTTGGTTAGCGATGGTTTGGCCTTTGATAGACTTTTGGTGGATGAATTTGAGGTAAAGGTATGTAAGAAGCATGATCCAACATGCAACACGTTGATGCTAGTAGGGTTTGGCATAAATGTAATGTAGGGGATCAGTATTAGTGATGAAAAAGGTTTTGTGGTTGAGTAGGTAATAATGAAGTTTAGTGGTGACAAACACTAAGGCTAAGTGAAGTTTTTCAGCATGGGTGTACCTAGTTTCGTAGTTTAAAAGTGTACAGTTTATGTAATAAATCACTTGTTCTCTGTGTTGCTTATCACGATGAGTGAGCATGACACCTAAGGCATGGTCAGTAACATATATGTATAGGTAAAAGGGGTTGTCATATTTAGGAGTAATGAGCACCGGTGGTTGGAGAAAGTATTTTTTTAAGGCATCAAAGGCTTTGTGGAATTCATTATCCCATTCGACTGAGGAATCCTTTTTGAGGAGATGATGAAATGGTTGACAATGGTCAAAAAGTTGTGAAATGAACCGACGGATAGATTGACACTTAATTTGTAAAATTTTAAGGTGACGAAGATTAGTAAGTGTAGGAATTTCTTGAATATCCTTTACTTTAGTAGGATCAACTTATATGCCATGTAAAGAAATGATGAAACCAAGGAGTTTTCCTGAAAGCACCATGAGGACACACTTCTTAGGTTGAAGAAGAACACAATACTTGATGAGGTGGTCAAAGATGACCTAAAGGATGGTTAGGTGTTTGGCCTGATGTTTGGATTTAGTAAGAAGCTCATCCACATAATCTTCCAATATGTGATGCATGATGTCATGAAAGATATAACTCATGGCTCACTGATATGTAGCACCAGCATTTTTAAGGCCAAAAGGCATGACTCGATAGCATAATGTCCCACAAGGAGTGATGAAGGAAAAAAAAATTTGATCTTCTGGAGTGAGTAATGTTTGATTATAACCTAAGAAACCATCCATGAGTGATAGCATCTCATAGTTTTCGGTAAGATCAACCAGTTGGTTAATGCCTAGGAGAGGAAATTCGTCTTTAGGGAAAGCTAAGTTGAGGTCATAGAAGTCTATGAAAATTTGGATTCCTCATGTCACTTTTTGATAGGAACAATGTTAGAAATAAATTGGGGATAGTCAATGGGTAGGATGAAGGAAACTGAGAGAAGGCACTGAAGTTCTTTGACCAGAAGAACAATGCAAGGATGCATTTTATGCAGCTTTTGTTTTATGGGTTTGGCATCAGGAATGGTTATGATATTGTGGACAACAATGTTTGGTGCAATACTGGGCATATCAACATAGGACCAAGAAAAAGTGTTGCTATGGTCCTGGGGGAAAGAAGTAAAATCTTCTTATTCAACAACATCTAAAGATTGACCTATCTTTAGAATGTGTGGGTCATCGTGACAACATGGTTTGTGTCTCATAAAGTAACAACTAGTGCATATAATAATCTTCCGCATGAAGGTAGGTGAGTATAGACTCATCATCTTGACATTAAATAACATTAATAGAAGGTGTATCATTATAAATCATGTTAGGATACATGAAGGGAAGAGAAGAGGGATCCTCGCCATCACGTTAATAAGTTAGAGGTCCCAGGGAAAAAAAATTATGAATAAAAGAGCTAGGAGGAATAGATTCGGGATCTATGGACTCCGTGGGTGAAGGTGGTGACATTAGTGAACAGGGTAAAGAAGGTTTTTCTTCCTCAATGAGGTGGATGCGAGCCTGCTTCAAAAATGGTATGGAAAATCCAATGCCACTATGATCGTTGTGTTTACAGGTGGTACATGAAATGATAGTATGGTGGCCTTGTTCATAAAAATAGAAACCAAAGCCTTTCCATGCGCCACGATGAAGGAAGGTGTGGGTAAATTGGTGTTTATTAAGAGATTGAAGGTCAGATAAAAATGGCCATTTTTGGGATGGAGGTTCATGTAAATAAGTGGTTGTATCAAGCCCCCACTATGTTAGGCTAATGTGAAGATGGGGAGGCCCATAAGGGAAAACCTTACCTATGTGATAGTCATAGCAAGGTTGATGGCACAGGTTTCCATACTCTTGTGGAGTGAGGAATGTATCGATATTGTATAGGCGGTACTCCGATAGATTGAGGAGTTGAAAAACACCTTCTAAGGGATCGGTAGTAGATATGTGGGTAGTGGGGATATATGATTCATTAGATGATTAGGAAGGAGGGATATCATTCTGTTGGGAAGTAGATGGGTCATTTGCATAGGTTGTGGCAACAGTAGGAATAGAAGAGTTAGGTATGGGAGAGGTGGGGGCAACATTGAGAGACGAGATTGTGGGTGAAGGAGCAGTGGGGGTAGTGGAAGATGGCTTGATTGGTTATAAGTACATCATTTGGTCAGTATAAACATGTTTACAGGTTTTATATTAATGATGGGTCGGCAGGGTATGGTATAGTTATGCCCTTCATGTTAAAATTTTACATAGTGGTGTAAAGTTGAAGGGACAACCCATTACGTGAATCCAAGGTCTGTCAAGAAATAGGTTATATTGGAACTCTACCTCTAAGATGTAGAATAGTTCTAGGATAGTACAATGGCCCACACAAATGTGGAGAATAATGGTGCTAAGGGTGGAGGTGATGGCATCGTTGAAGGAGCCCAACATAACTGGGTTATTATGCATGCAATTGGAAGGGATGTGCATTTGATTATATGTGTGAGAGGAGATGATGTTAATGCTAGCACCACCATCAATCATGAAGTGTCATACGTGTATGCTATTGATATAGAAATAAATGAAAAGGGTGATGTTATGGTCATCTGACTGGAGAGGTAAAATCTCTTCATCAGAGAAGCTGAGGGTGGCAACTTGAGGGGTAGTCATGGGGGTAGAAGAAGGAGATGATTTGGTAAGTGAGGCCACGTGGTGAGGGGTGATAATGGATGCCACTAGTGTGGGGTCATTGGGTAAAAAATTCAATGGATTAGCAAACCCTCTATAAGGGCTTGCGTATATGATTCAGAAGTTTAGACGAGATTGTACGAAGACATATTTAGAGGGAGAATGAGGTAATTGTTTTATCATTATATGATGGGTGATCCCGTGAGAGATAGGCTATGTGGGTTTGCAAATGGTGATCTTGGGTATGGGTACAAATTATATATTGGGCACAGGGTTGATTGATGCACTACTTTATTTTTATTTTCCCTTAACTTTCTAAGCTTGAGTTACAATGTGAACCATGTTAATCTGAGGGGAGGTGGATGGAGAGGGTGTGCCATGAAAGGTATAATGACATGAGGTACAAAACCTTAGTAGTGGATAAGAGCCTTGTGAAATGAGTAGGGTGCACTAACATTTAGGTATAGGTTTAGCTAGCTCTCTTATGCAGACCATGTTAATCTCAAATTTTGGAGGTGGATAAAATGGTTTTGGGAATTGAGATATTGGTCATTGAATGGGTAATGGAAGAGGATGTGGGGAGATTGGTGAAGGTGGAATAGGGTCCTCATGTAGAAGATCGTTGTCGTCAAAATTTTCTTCGGGAGGACATAATTGGAGAAAAGTATTTTTTAGATCCTTACAACCTTCTACATCATGTCCTCGCACATGATGATAGGCACAGATCTTAGTTTCGTCAAACCCTTTTCGTTTGGGTTTGAGAGGATCATAGGGTCAAAGCGATGTTAATGTGATGACGAAAATTTTCTAAAATATTGGTTTTAAATGTTGGTGTAGAACCCTACTAATGGATCACAATGGGAAGTGAGTGTGGCTTTGGGTACAGGTGTGGATGATTTTGAGGGAAGAGGCTTTATAAGAAGGGGAATGGGTTGTTTCACTAGTTTGGTAAGTGGTTTTGTCTTAGGATTTGATGGCATCCATTTAGGTAAAGGTAATGGTAGGAGAGATAGCACTGGAAGGTTTTTATTGGGTTGACTACCTTATTGGAGGGTAGTGGGTTCTTATCTTTGGGTTGCACCTTCTTGGGTAAAGGTGAAATGGGAGTATGGGATGTAGTAGAAGGGAAAAGCAGATGGTGGAAAGAACATGGGTTATCCATGGGGACAACGGAGTTGTGGTGGAAGTGGATGGTTGACATTGGATGGAAGGTATGGGTTGAAGTTGTATAGAAAAAATTGAGGGGATATTAATTGATGGAGGTACAGGTGTTAATAAGTGTGTGAGTGATGGCGAGGGTTTTTGTTGTGTGGTTAAATGATCTGTAATAATGGCTCATGATGTAGCAGTAGGTTTTTTAGCTTTTGAATGGGGCCCTAGGATGGATGGAAAGGGGGAAGGTGACAAAGGTGAAGTAGGCAAGAATGGTGTATGTGGCCTAGAAGGTTGGGTCTTCCTTTTAGGAAGAGGGATAATGTTGGTGTGGGATTGAGATGATGTGGCTAACTCAAATTTGAGAGGTGGGTAAGTATGGATTGATGTCGGCATGACTCCCAAGGTAGTGATGTGTCTAGATATGGGTGAGGAGATGGGTGTCGGTAGGTTTTGAGGTCTTGGAATGGTTTTAGTTGTGGGTAGAGGTTTGAATAGAGGTAGGGATATTGAAGAAGAATTCATTTCAATAGGCATGGTCAAAATCGATCTAGTTGCCGAAAATAATTTTTGGTAGATCGTGGAAGTATCTTCAGGAAACATTTACACTTGGGTCGAAAATGGGAGCTGAAGAAGTGCCTAGAGCATGGATTTATCAACGTAATCCAAGCAATCAGCTTAGCCATGAAAATTGAACTGTTGTAGGAAGAGATGGGGATTGTTTGGTGGGAATCCCTATAAAAATATGTCTGTGAGACAGGGAATTGGCTTAGCCTCAAACTCTATGGGTAAAAGAGCTTAGATCATATTAATGGTGTCCTGGGATGTTGAGGGAGAAATGACCCCAACCGGTATTGACATATTTGAATAATCTCCCATGGGTAGGAGAGATGGTAAGTGGGGCGAGGTAGACTTCTCCCTAGGTGGAGGAGAAGGCGATGATGATTCTCCTATGGATTGGCAAATTGAAAGTGTTAACAATTTGGTAGGTTGTGAGGTAGATGGTGAAATGGTATTACTAGAAAATGTAGGTTCCTCTATGGGTGAAGAAAGAGATGAAGGGGACTCTTCTGTGGGTGAAGGAGTGGAAGAGGTATGCTCCTCTATGGGTAGAGGGGCTTGTGCAAGAATTTACTCAATAAACAAAATAGGTGATATTTGCAAAACATCGGGGTATGATATAAAAAAATTGCATGGACTTCACGGAAATTTGTTTCACTAGATGAAGGTTCACTATTTTTTGTTAGACGATGGTTTATGGTTAGGGAATGAATTTTTAAAGATTTGCAAAATTTTGATTTTCCAGCACATTTCGGGTTGTCCACGACAAGGTCTCCATTATCTATCATCTCTTGGATGATGTTCTTAAAATTTATGTAGTTACCATCAATATGACCTTTAACGTGATGGTAATTACAGTAGTTTTTGTTTATTTATACCATATTAGGCATAGGACAGGCAAGATCAAAACCTATATGAGGTTTTATGCAGGAAGTGTAATTCCAACTTTAAGAAGATTTTCCAAGACTTAAGAATAGGGCTCTCCAATTGATGTGTACTTCCGCTACTCTCACCGGAGTTAAAAGGCCTAGATCGAGAAAATATTGGAAGAATTTTGGTCTTGATTAGAAGGATGAGATGGACCCTCCTTGAGGACTACCGCGTTGGTAGATCCTTTGGCCTTTGAATAGTTATTTTGAGGTTTTGAAGATGGAGAAGAATCATTTGATTTGAATGGGGCATTCTTGTTTTGTAATTGGATTTTCTTTTCTTCAATGGTGTGAATTTCCATATTTCGTGCCATGGTGAATGCTTTGTTGAAGGTTCGGAAGGTTTTTACATACATATTTGGTGAGATGTGTCTAGAACAAGCTCTAGTGAACAATTCAATAAGTTCAGTCAAAGGTAGTTGGAATGTTAATTGATTGATAAGACTCCACCAGTGGGCAAAAAAATTTGTGATAGATTCGTCTTCATATTTTCATGTCGAATACAGGTCAGTGATGGTGACCTTCTTGACTACTTTGATCAATAATTGGTCTAGGAATTCTTGAGCCACTTGGTTGAAAGAGTAAATAGAATGTCTAGGTAAACTATTATACTAATCTAAAGAGGGTCCTATTAGGGACATGGGAAATGTTCGTAAGAGTAGAGCATCGTCATGGGAAATTAGGTAGCACCCATGCTTGAATGACTGCAAGTGTTGTTTTGAGTCCTCTTTCTTATTGAAATGGTTAAATTTAGGCATTTCCCATTGCATAGGATACAGACAAACAGGAATGGATGGATGAATAGGCTCATTACATATTTTATCATAGGTCAAGGAGTTACAGGAGCCAGAAACCGATACTTCTAATGTCGACATCTTTTCCATCATCATACTAATGAGGTCATTAGTGGGTTGTGAGGGATGGGTGCCTCCCACAGTAAAGGGAGGTTGATGATAGGTGTATGATGTAGATGACATCCCCATACATGAGGGTGTGGAATATGAAAACTGCAAAGGGGGTATAGATACAGGTGGAATTTAGCTCGAATAGATCATAGATGAAATTAGGGTTAACTGATGATGCATGTAAATAGGTGGGGTGGTCGCAAAAAATCTCATGGTAATGGGTGGTAGAGACTGAGGGATAGAAAGAACCAGATTTTGGAAAGGGGTATGGGTTATCGACATTGAAGGTGCTTGTTATGCAATTAGTACATGCAAGGAAAAGGAGGCGGATGGGGCTATGCTCAAGGAAATCATTGAAGGAATGATTGAAACCATGGGTGCAATAGACGTCATTGGGGCAGCAGTAATGTAGAGGTGGAACCTAACTGAGAGACCATAGGGGGTAATGTAGATGAGGGCAGTTCCACACTAGTGGTAGCTGATATAGAAGTGGGTATGAGGGCGGGAGGGATAGATATAGGCATGTCATGTATTAACTATCCTAGGGAGTCCTAGGTTGATGAATGGTCAAGATAGTATTGAAAGGCCACGTAATTCTGATCAAGGAGTTTTGTAAACTCCTCGTCACTGGTAACAATGGGGGTAAGTTGAGTCGGACTCATAGGTGATAATATGGATGGCGATGATGGACTAGGTGGGAGTGGTTGACAGCTAGCATGAAACACAAGGGAATTAGTGTTGACCTGGTAAAACTGTATTCTGTAAATGACACAAAAAAATAGAAGAAGAGAAGGACAAATTATGGGGGGAAATCTGCTAAAATGCTTTGATTAGAAATCAAACATAGAAACCAATGACGTTCAGTATGACCAATGATGGTTACAGGGGAGCCAATGATGGTTAGGATAACTGATACTAGTCACTTTGGAAAGTACCAGTTTCAACAAATGAAATAAAAATGATGAGTATGAGCTACGAAAAATTGTACCTGACAAAGATATAAAAAAGTTGGAGGATATGAAGGTGTCCTGAGGACCAAAAATAGAAAATAATATTTGATGAAGGTAGTTTCAGGTAAAATAACTAAAATAGCTAGAAGTTGACACTGGTTAGGTCAATCAATGACGATCAGATGTAAATTGATGATGGTCGTTGGACTGACGCTGGTTACTGTGAAATGAGAAGAAATGAAGAAAAATTGATGTTTGTGAAATAACTAGATTAAGGGTCAACCCAAAAATATGAGAATGACTAGATAAGGTCCTGACACACTCAGAAATAACAAGAATACTCCAACTATGATGGGGAGTGCAAAAGGAAGAAGAAAAATGGAGAATCGTAACTCACACCTTAAAACACAAGTCAAGAACAAAGCTAAGAGAACACGTAATCCTATAAGTGAATTTATGTTTGTTTTAGCTTATGCTATTAAGACTAACTTGTGAATTTAGATTTTTAAAAAAATTGGTTGGGAAGGTGTCCTACAAAGAAGGAAATCTAAAGGTGAGGTTTCAGGTTAAGTTATGGTGGGGGCGGTCCTTTCTTTGAGGTGATGAATGGACAAAGATAACCATCTTGGCGTACACAGTCAATCCTCTAATCATGTGATCATTAACAAATTCTTCCAAATGGGATGTTATTTAAGAAGATGTGTATATTCAACTTTGTTTGGTTTGGAAAAGAGAGAAGAGATAAATGTGCTTTCTATGGTTCAATTGTTTCAACCATTAATTGGGAATGACTTCCAGCATATAGGTTTCCCTAATTTTTAAATGTGAGCTAAATATTGTAGCACACAAGGATGAAATGCAACAATATTTTAAACCCAAATCCACAAATTATATTTGATGAGAGAAATAATGAATAGGCAAGATTATTTCTTTCATTAATGAAATACAAAATAAAAAATAAGTGTTCTTTTTAATCCAAACTACGAGTGTCATTAAGACAAATAGGAGAAGAATAATGTTTCCAAGGGAGAAGATTTAATGTGAAATATCTTTCAAAAAGAAATAAACACAAAATGATTCCCTAATAATGAACAATGTAGAGAACCCAAATGGGTCCCACTAGGCATGCCAAAATATTTCTCTGAATAGTGATGAGTACCTAAGAGAAAAATAGATAAGGTAAGGGTGAGGAGGAATACCTGTGAGTGAAGGTGGAAGATAGAGTGCACACATTCTGATTTCCTAATCCAATGCTGATTACGAGAACTTCCTTTTGTTAGGAGGAACTACCTACAAATACAATCAAGACTACAAAAGGAATATTAAATGATATATGTCAGTGGATTTCCTAGTGTATGCTAGATCCAGGAACTGTAGTACTTCCTAGATAGTTGTCAATCCATGTTTAAAACAACTTAATGCAAGAAATAATAAGAACCAATAATATCCTATTGTATTTGATATGATTTAGGTATCTCATTCGAGTACAATAAACAAATCTAATCTAACAGGCTAGGTTATAATCAGATCTGAAATTCAGACAATTGAATAAAATGATTGGGATAGGTCAAGGTCAAGTAATAGGTGATTTTTGTTTTTTAGATGAAACATATGAGGTTGTTGTTATAGTTAGGTTTCTTAGATACAGAGACCAACATTGGTAGGGTATGACCGATGTTGGTTAAGGGGAAACTGACGACGGTTCTGGTTAACCAGCATCAGTAGGTCAGAATGAAAAATTCTTAGTGAAGCTAGGTTTTGGTGATTCTTTAGGATTGCCATAGGAATGGACAGATAATGGGGAGGAAGATGACAATGTTGGGGGTAGTCTAAGCTGTCTAGAGTTAGGTATGGGAGGCTGGGAGGTTGTAGGTGGCTAGGTGAAGGGATTGACAGGGAGATGAGAGGTGATGGGATGTAAGGGAAACTAGAAATCTCTAACTGATATGAAGAAACTAATCTAAATAAATATGGAAAGGTGCATATCCAAAGGTATTTATTGTTGTTTGTATACCTAGGGGTTAGATGGAGGTGGTGGTTAATATGTGGAGCCGATGTTCAGTGCCACAGATTTACTTCCTGGAATGTTACCGTGAATGTTTTCATTTCAGATCAATGCTTAGTTATTAGTTCAGAATGTTTGGATGTGCAGGAGTGCTCAGGTGCATGCTTGCACATAGATATCTCATCTCCAATGATTTAATAATCCTTCTAACCTCTTAAACAAGGATACCCAAATGAATATATGGTAACCAATAACAGTTTAGGTTGACCGACATCGATTTAGGGTTGACCAACATCGGTTAAGGTGGGAAATCCTAGGTTTACTAAAAGTGATAGATCTTGGCAATCTTTTTGGCTAGATTTGTCTATTCTCAGGGATCAAAATGGAATGTTTCTCTTAAATAAGGAGGAATGGGGTTGGAGGAAGAATAGGCATGTGATTTTAGGTTTGAACTAAGTCTTAATTAATCAAGGTAAGTAGGGTAAAGTCTTATTTATGGGGAGTGGATATTGAGTCCTAGTAAAAGGGAAACATGTTAATAATAGGTTTCTAATGAGATGTCTAGGTGAGGTGGAAATTAATTTAATTAAGGTAATTAAATAATGAATATTGTGAGTATGGGAATTAATTTAATTATTGGTAATTAAATTAATATACATGTGTGGTAAAGGGGGAGTGTGACCTAAATTTTATGTCTACATTATGCCCCTTTTTCTCGTGTATCTTGTATTAGTAATCAATGCTAAAGAAAACAAGAAGTGATTGCCCCTGTGTGGGTGAAGGTGATCACTCTCAAACCAGGAACTGATGAGGTGTTATATGGAATCAGTGAGTGGTTTGACAAATGTGTAGTTGGAGGAGGTGGAGGTAGTTGAGGACTGGTAGGAGTACTATAGGAAAGGGTGATGTTCGACTCGGGTAATAGGTAATAGCCCAAGGTATAAATCAAATAATGGGTAATGAAAATCAAATGCACACACACGTATAGATTGTAATATGGTACCAGTTTGAAGAGCTTGCAAACTCTACATCGTCCAAGGTCGATAGGTTTATCCAAACAAGGTTGAAGTGGTTCATGTATCCAAGGTATAGGATATGGTCCAGAAACACCATGTAGGTCATGTGTAGGAATGTTTAGGTATCTTCCGGTACACCAAAGGTTTGGTTGAGATAAATGACACAACAATAGGAAAGGTATGATTATTAGACTAAAACAACATTGGTAACAACATCACAAGGTATAGTGATTACATCAAGTCTATGGTCACACCAGGGAGATCAGGTTCAAGTAAATAGGTCATGGCATGAGTAAGGCGAATGTATAGGCAAAATAACAAATCCCAAGATGTGATGAAGGAAATGTAGGGGTATTTTGGGCTCTTAGGTATGGTTCTATAGGTTTCTGGAATGATAAAAGGTGTGTGATCACTAATAGGTGTAGGTAAAAGGAAGATTAGCAAGGGTAAATAGATATAAGGGTTGACCGATGCCGGTTATAGGGTGACTGACCTTGGTTGTCTAGGGTAGAAATATGACTGACATCGGTCAGGTCGAGTTGGGTTTATAAAATAAAAATTTTGTATTTTATGAAATCATTGTTGTGATGTGACTTTGTAGAAAATGACAGATTCTTTTTACCTTTTAGGAATTTTTCTAGAGAGAAGGACAAGGCATTGTACCAAGCTAAGTTGGAGATTACATGCTCGTGCGAGGTGCTAGTAAACAGGTCCACAAGAGGAGTGTGATTGGTTTGATTGGTTGGAGGTGAGGAGTGGATTTTTGCATGGAAGAGGTGGGAGAGGGTTTGGGTGGGCCACTAGTGTAGTGACCAGATGTACCAACATGCCAACGGAAATGAGATGAGGTAAGATTTGATCCAATTTTATTCTTGTTAGTTTAAATAGATCGTAGAAATTGGTTTGGGCAGAAATGGTATTGGGTAGGAATTAATTTTGAATATGGAAGTAAAATTTATGAAATGGGAAGGGTAGGAAGTCCAATGTGGGTTAAATAGGGGTAGGGAGAAAGGTAGTGGAGGTTTGGGTAGGATAGGGTAGGTATTTAGGTTAAAATGGTCAAATTTAAAGAAATAGAGGGAGGGTTTTATGAGTTTGGTCGGTGCGACAGTGACCGATGCTAGTCAATGTTTGGCTGACATCGATTGGTATTGGCCAGCATCATTCAAGTAGGAGGTGACCAATGCAAGTCATGATGGAGTGATGTCAGTCATCAGTGACCAATGTTGGTCTACTTTTGAGGATAAATAGATCAAGAAAAGGGTTATGGTTGGAGGGAAAGATAGGTAGTGAGATATAATGGCAGGTGTAGTGAGGATGTATAGGGTAATATTCTCGCATAAGGTAATAAGTAGTAAGGGTCTTAGGAGTAGAGTGGTTTGTTATGACTTATGTTGGGTATGGTTAAGGTCTAATAATGTTGTGATTTTTTTGGTAGAATCTAGGGACCAGTTGCAGATGAGAGATAGAGTACAACCTCTATTACTAGTGGTACGAGGAAGCGTGATGGCAAAGGAGTGGCATCACATTTCAGATGTCAGCTTGATTAGGGTCAGATGCTATAGGGACATAGTAAGGGAGCCAAGCTTTATGGTTGCACTCATTGATAGATAGGATTCAGTGAACAACACATTTCATCTGTTGATGGGTGAGATCCCAGTCACCCTAGAGGATGTGTACATGATCTTGTGGCTACCAGTAGTGGGCACGTAGGTTTATTCTATTTCTTTAGAGGTATCAAAGGAGCTAATACGGAAGGTGTTTGGATAGGGGGTGGGAGATATGAGGTTCCATAGTGCAAGCCTAATCTATGGAGATATGTACACGGCCCATTCTGAGGAGATAAGGTTTGTTATTCTAATCATGGAGGCAATGTGTTTTTTTGTGCTGCCAGATGTGGAAGGTGTGAGATTCCCATGGGCACTGATGGGGGTCATCCATGACATGATTGAGGATAGAACCCATTTTTCTTCGGCACCATCATACTTGGTGTAGTTATATAGGAAGTTATGGGCCTATGGGAGGGTTCGAAGGTTTACTTTGTGCTACTCCTTTCTTCTCCATTTCTAAGCATATGAGAACATCGTATGTGTGTGTTCAGTTGGTATTGCTCAACTGGATGCATTCGACATGGGATTAGTTCAAGTTAGATAAATTATTTGGGTGCTTTTTGTTGGAGAGCACAATACTTTGAGGGATACACACGATGTAGTGTACTACAGGCATTTACTAGAGGGGTTGTCCGGAGTGGACATTATTTAGAAGTTATATGTTACTTTCACTTCCTCTAGGCAGATGGCCATGGAGATGGGTGAGTTACATCTATTGAGGTGGATAGAGTAGCGTCATGCCAAAGAGCATGAGATGATACCTATGGATAGGGTTAGAGGGAAGTTTGGGCTACCTCAAGATGTGCCTCCACCATTCCCTCAATACAAGAGAGACAACGTGGAAAGGCCTATTCCTCTACCATAGCCGATGGTGCTGATAGGGAAGGAGGAGTAGGCAGTGAACCGGTGGATTGATGTCGCTAGAGTAATAGATAGATACAGGTAGTGGTGGTCAGTGCAGCTATGGGTAGCACCACCTAGGCAAGGGGATCTATACCTGGCTACCTTTATAGTTCAAAGGGATACTTTGCAGGGATAGGCTACCACTTTATAGGCCCAGATCATAATATTATAGGGGCAGCTTATAGTTTCTAAGGAATAGATTGCCACATTACAGGCACAGGTGGTGGCTTTACATGTCTAGATTACATAGGGACAGGTACCCACACAACGTGGGGATGGAGACAAGGGACAGGTAGCCACCCTACGGGTATAAGTAGTAGGGTTGCAGGGCCAGTTAGCCACTGCACATGCGCAGATTGTTACCTTACAGGCCCAGGTCACAACATACATAGCACCTCAGGCTTAGGGACAGGGTCTCATGGTATAGGTAATAGTGGGACAAGGCTCCACGGTACAGAGAGGAGGGCACAGTTCACAGGTATATGGGTTGAGGCCACCAGTAGAAAATTAGAGCTTGTAAGTTGTTGCGAGACCTATGGCACCCCCATAGACCGTACCGATGGCTAGATTGAGGGATGCCCTAAATGAGGCTAGATACTACCAGGATCATTTGAATTTTACTGGGATAGATGTCCCTTCCTATGTGTAGTATAGGGTATAGTAGGCCTCAATCGAGAGGATGAGATCTTGTACAGGGGGTAGGTGATCCCAGAGACAGGGTCAGGGGGAGACCACTAGTTCATGGAGGCCTGATCTAGCTTTAGGCTAGGTAGAGGTGAGGGTGAGATCTACAGAGGGCCGATAGATGATGGTAGGGCACCAGGGTAGAGGAGAGGAGGAGGAGATAGATGAGACCAGCCCTGATACAAGATGGGATGACAATTGATGTCGTCATTTTGTTTATTATTTTATATATATACTGGCCTACGTGTCGATGATAGTGAGGTTGTACATGAGATTTTTTTAGAGTTTTTGATCGTATACCGACCTACATTCCAAACATGGTGAGGCTATATATGAGATTTTTAAGATAATTTTATATATTCATATTGGTGTACATACGTATTGTTGTGTAGACTTTCATTGGTATAGATGATGGAAGTTATGGTATGGATGATGTAGTTTCTTTAATTTTCATTATTATATGTATATGGGTGGAGACTAAGTGGATTAGGCATGATGGATTCAGGTTGGCTTAGGCATGATGGAGTCAAGTATAAGCATGGTTGAGTTAGGTCAGTTAGGCATGATTTGATCATGTTTTTGGTTTTGATTTAATTTATAAGTAATTGGTAACATGGGAAATAAATGATGAGTTATATGTATGTTATGGTGTAAATTTCTAAAAATTGTGGTATTATAAAAATGTGGAATGATTGATTAGATGTTTTGATGGTGTGATCAAATGGTATATATGTATGTGTGGTAAATTTCCAAGATTTGTGAAGAATGGAAAATAATTACAATAAAATGTCAATAGATAGAAATGTTGGAGGAAATCAGTTAGGATAAATAGTGGTCTAGCTAACCTTCAATGGTCCCATGCCCTCAAAGTGTTGCCTACATAGCAATGACGAAAAGGGGTCTCAAGCTGATCTAGTTTTCCCATAAGCTAGGGAATAATATGATGAATTGGAGGAATGAGTTGGTAGGTTTTTAGGCATGATTGATACTAGGTCATAGGCATGGTGGACTCTTAGGTTATAGACATGGTTAAGTCTAGGTCATAGGCATGGTGGAGTCTTAGGTGATAGGCATGGTTGTGTCTAGGTCATAGGCATGGTGGAGTCTTAGGTTATAGGCATGGTTGAGTTTAGGTCATACGCATGGTGGAGTCCTAGGTGATATGCATGGTTGAGTCTAGGTCATAGGCATGGTGGTGTCTTAGGTGATAGTGGAAATATATTTTAATGTAGGTATCGATGATCTGGTCCTATATAGGGTAATCAATAAGTAATGAAGAAGGTGAATGGTAAGAGGTGGTAAAATATCCGCTTAATTGATAAGAACCCTAATGAGTTCGCCATACCCAAGATGGGCTTATGAACGTAAGACCTTAAAGGTGTTTACGTAATGGACTATTCTAAGGGTGAATAAAGCCACATGACTACCCTCACCCTCCAAACTAGTAGTTGTTACCATTAATGCTTGATTCAAAGCACCATTGAAGCACATGGATTGGTTATGAGGCTCATTGCATGGAAAACACCAATCATACTCCTGGGCAATGTTGTTTTGTGTTGGCACTAATGCCTTAGAGGAAGTTTTGGCATTTGGATTATAGGGCTGAAATGGTCTATTGGCAGGAGGCCTTGTTTGATTCATATTTGCAACTAGATTGGGTGGCCTTTGTGGTTGGTATGGCTGCCTATTAGGCTGAGCTTGGGGTTGATAAGAAGGTCTAAAACCTTGGGCCTGCTGCCTTTTGAGAGTAACCAGCTCATTGCCTAGGTTTTGTAATTGCTTCATGACTTCTTGAAGCTCATTTGGGGCACTTGGAGATGAAGTGGAAGCTTCATTTGAACTTTGATTTCTAGGGGTCAGAGAAGGAGCCAAACTAGGTGCTTGATTGGTGTTTGGACTCTCTAAACTTGGAAACAATGGCATGGGAGGTCTAGGGGCAAGTTTTCCAGCTGGGATCAAACAATTTTCAGCCCTAATGGCAATGCTATAAGCCATAGGGATAGTTATGCCTCCCATGGACTGAATTAACATAGAAATATCAGAATTTAGAGCTTTGAGATAGTAGAGAAAAGCACCTTCTGCTGTTGGCCTGACTGCCACTGGAATTCTCTCCCAATTCTTTTGAAATCTGAAGTTGAAATCGGTCAACTGCTCATTGGGAGCTCTCTTGAAGGTTGTCAGCTGCTCCAAAAGAGACAAGTTGTCTCCCTTTTCTCCAAATTGCTCATGAAGTGCTATACACAGCTGATTCCAATTTGTGATAGAACCAGCTCCAAGGCTTCTAAACCATTGCAATGCCTTACCCTTGAATGAAGATGCTAGTAACTTGACAGCCACTTGCATTTTATTGATTTCATGGATTACACAAAGGTTAGAAACATCTTTAACATGATCCCCTGGAGTAGTCTGATTTTCTCCAGTGAAGTAGGGAATGTTCTTCAAGGCTACAATAGGAATTGGATGTTGTGCATTGAAAGCAAGTGGGCTACTGCCCATGAAGTTGATGTAGGGGTTGTTTTGTGCCATTCTAATTGGTCTTAAAACCCTTATTGACTAAATGAAAAACCTACCAGGTAGGGGAGTTGAGAGAGTTCTGTTTGGTGGAGATGGAGACCTTTCAGTCCTTCTTCCTCTTTGCCTTCTTCTTGGAGATAATTGCAGGTATTCAAACAGCACTTTCTCTTCTCCAACTCTTGACCTTGTGGTGATTCTTCTCATGAGTTTTTCGGCCTGCACTGCTGAAACTAGTTGATTCTTCCCCTTGGAGTCACTAGATATGCAAATAATAGCTCTTTTTAAGCAAAAAAATTACATCAGATGCACATAAACTTTGCTGCAATAAAAATGAGACCTCTAGGTCCCACCCGGCATGCCAAAACTGTTAGAGAAAAATCACAGCACCCCTGGATGTTGATCAGATTTCTAGGTTGATCACTCTAGCATCCAGTGTGATTGCACAACATGGAAACCTCTCTCCAAGTGTGGGACTTGTTAAATTGAGAGAGAAATCTCCATATTAGAGGTTGGTTCCTCAAACTCCTTTGATTTAGAGCTATATTTACACAACTACAGAGGTTTAGATCCTAATCCTACTCTAAATTACAAGGGGACAGGGATAGAAATGTAAAAAATTGAAACTAACTAAAGATGGTGATGCACCAAAAGGAGTGGTGAATATTTTTGTCATGCAAATAGAAACAAACCAAAGATTACAACATAAAACATACACAGGATGATAAGATATAATTTAGGATCTGAAATGAAGCAAATAATACAAACAAAGGACTGAAACTCATTCACAAAGCTTGCATTATCATTTCCAATGTCAAAACCACTGCATTACAACCTCAGAGACATAGAAAAACTGTTACAATCTTTGAAGAGGTCTGATTCTTGCAAAAATTCCTTGTTGGAGGTGAAAGAAGAAGTCTGCTATGCCAAAAAGTCTTCCACCCTTTACAAATGAGCCAAATTTGGCTTTTACATTGCATGGGTCTAGCCCAGGAGAGAGAAAACCTACAAACCGTGGTAGCCCATTCCTCATTGACTGTAAATGCATTAAAATGGCATGGGGGACCTTACAAACCCATAACCTGTCATTTTTTGACCAAATTGGAGGAGAGTGCGACCCATTCTGCATTAACTTTGGTCGCTGAAATGTCATTTCTGGCCATGGACATGCGTCAGAGCCATTTCTTAACTTTCTCTCTCCATACTAAATCAAAATTCAAGATTGACCCTGGAATCATTAGAGAATTTTATAATGTTTCTAATGATATAAAGAACGTGTAAATCTGAGCTCTGGATCAAAAGATATGGTGATCTGAAGATTTAGGGCACAAAACAGGTAAAAATGGGTTTTAAAAAATTTTCCCGCGCTCCGCCACCTGGACGACACGTGTCGGGAACTGATTGGATGAGCAATTCTCTCTCCTTCCCTTACCCATGGGTTTTCCTTGAAAGTTTTGACCTTTTTATGATTTTGGAACATTTTCCATTTTTTCCCCACGCCCCCGCCGCTTGGGACACGTGGCATGATCTGGTTGGAGGATAGGGGCGCGGGGTCATCCTTTACCTTTTAGTTTTTGGCCAAAATTTTTGCCAAATTCTCTAATTTCTCCCTGACCTCCACACTCCCCTTCTCCTTAGGACACGTGTCCTCTTTTTATTGGCTCGGGCCAACGCTTCAAACCTTCCCCTTTGAAATTTTGGACGTTTTCCATTGTGACACGTGGTGTTTCTTGATTCGTCTGCAGGCCTTCCAGCCTTTCACGTCCCTCACGTCCCTTTGGCCCAGTTGTCCCAAACTACCTGGGACAAATTCCTCCAATTCACCCGATTCGGGCTTCCTTGCCCCTCTTTGTGGTGAAGACACGTGGCATTATTTGATTGGCTCTCGGCTCCTTCGGCTCTCCGCGTCCCTTACGTCCATTTGTCCCAACTATCCCGGACTATCTGCGACAAATTATTTCGAACCGATCAAAATGGGCTTCCTTGTCCCTCTTTGCGGCCACTTTGCCTTTTCGCGTCCTTCGCATCCTTTCGGCCTAGATGTCCCAACCTGTTTTGCACAACATTTAGTTGATTTTTCTCTTACCTTCGGCCGGTTCACCCTTTCGCATCCCGCACGTCCCCACGGCCTGGATGTCCCTTTGCTTCGCGGACCACCTGGAGGCTTTTCGGCCGGTTTGCACCCTGACGTCCCAATTGTCCCAAGGGCCTCCTGGACCAGGAATTAGCCAATTTTCATGATTTTTCTACCCCAAGCTTGTTTTTGCAACTTTTTCACCCTTTTTTAGAACTTGCTCCTTTCTTCTTGGACAAGATAGTTAGAAAAAATCTGAGGGGACCCTAGAAACATGATTTTTTTCCTTGAATCAATCTATTTACCTGGGACTTGAGTATTCTGATGCATGTTATCAAATTTACCCTGGGGGTGAATTTTGGATAACAGTACCTGAGAAGCCAAGTAGGCCATGGTATCCACATATTTATCAATGGATGTCAAAGCTGGCACCGGAACCTGAGGTATTACCTGTGAATATTACTACACGTGTTGAAGTAGTGTGTGTCAGAGAGATATTACAATGGAATCCTACCATTACTAAGGAGGAGCTTTTACATACAAGATATCAAATCCTACACATCAAAATTAGGTTTATCAGGAAACCATGGAAGTGCTCAAAAATCTTCAGGGTGAAATATAGTATTTAAGGTAGCAGAGATGGTCTAGTCAGATGTTGATGACTTGAAGGAGGTATACAAGATGTTGTGCCAAGACAATATTATTCCATTACTAGGGAATTGGTTAAAGGGGAACACTCCATGTACAGGTATTGAGAATTGATGGTGGATAGTGCATGTTAATATTCCCCCTCATAACTTTGATTATGATAAGGAGATCACTCTGAATGTTGTTGTGGATGGGTGGCTTTTGAGCAATGTATTGATTTTACTCGGGTACGGAAGTGAATGTGCTTACTTTATATGCATGGGTACAAATGGGCAGACCTCCATTACAGTCATCCTCTAATGTATTTTTTATGTTTAATTGGACTAAGTCCACTCCAATCAAAGTTTTAAAGGATGCAAATATTACTATACAAGGGGCCAAGTTCACTGGGAACTTTGAGGTTTTAGCACTTGCAGAAGAAGACAGCTTCCCAAATCTACTTGGGTGATCTTGGAGTTATGCAAATAATGTTGATCTACAGTTCATCAAGGGATATATAAGTTTTGAGAAAAAGGAAGAAAGAGTTATTATCCCTTTAACATATGGGAAATATGTACCTTATGTTGAACATTTTAGTGAGGAAGACCTGAACAGAATTTATGTGCACACCATTCAAGATCTGGAAGTACTTGACCCATCCAAGGAAGGAATCCTCCAGTGGGAATATGCACAGTCTATTAGTGATACTAAAAGTATTGCTTGTCATAATTTGGTCCATGGTACATATGATATGATTGGGCTCAAAGTAATAAGCACATTTGTAGGGAGGAAAAAACCACGTTGTATTAGGCAGATAGGTAACAACTTTGTACCCCGGTACACTAGAGATGGAGATCCTACGATATTATTGTGTGCAATTGAGGAGCATTAGACGGATCAAGTGGAAAGAAGAAATATGTTAGTGTATACCCTATGTGGGATGGAAGTGCGTTGGTGGATGGTTTACAGGGATAATCTCATAGAATGGAATGAAGTCATAATTTCTCTAATAACTTGTTTTTTCAGGAGTAATGTGTCTACTCAAATCTACATGTATAATGGTAATCAACCTATTCAGCACCACGTTTAGTAGTGTGAGAGACTCTAGAAAGAGGGGCAGGGGCTTTACCACCTTCACTATGGTTGCACAAAATTTATACCACTTTGCAAGGTTATGCACCTGCTTGGTATGTTTATGCGGAACTGCATAGGGAGAATGGAAATTAGCAAGACTTGATTGTAGGAATGGTCAAGAGTTTTAACTACTTCTCTACTAAACCTCTAGTGAGAGAGGCATTATGGGTTATGGAGTTCTTGAATATGGGAGATAGTGCAAAGGTTGAAAAACTCATTCAGGATTTATTTGGTAAGGCAGAACCAGGAGTGCATTTTCATGAAGTAGATGAGACTGATTACAAACAATTTACACACATTTGTTTTAAGAAGTAAAAATGAAAGATGGTCTACATAGTGGATGATGAAGAAGTAGAATATTTGGACATAGATAATTTATCAAGTATGTGTGAGGTTTTAGACAGTGTGGAAAAATACGTGCACACCTATCATGAAGCTATGAAGACCAAGAAATTGAACATTGACATGGATTTTGAACCTAAGGAGGCAATAATTGGATATTATTAGTTTGATTCTAAAGTGGAAAAGATAATTGAGTTACTACATGATTTCCAAGACCTATTCCCTAGGGACTAGCATGAGTTAAAGAGGGTGCATGAGTCATTGAGTGAGATGAAGATTAAGATAAAGGAAGGTGTGCACCCCATCAAGAAGAGACCTTACAGGATGAACCCTAACCTATGCATAAGAGTTAAAGAAGAAATTGAAAAAATGTTGAAATTTGACATCATTAATCCCTTAGAGGAATCAGAGTGGGTTAGCCCCATGGTAATCAGTATAAAGAAATATGGTCATATTAGGATTTGTGTGGATTACAAGGAGCTAAATACTACATGTGTGATTGATCCTTTTCATACACCTTTCACCAAGTAAATATTAGAAGGTGTTGCAGGGTCCAAAGTTTAATCTTTTACAGATGGATTCTTGGGGCATCACCAAGTTAGAATTGCAAAAGAGGATCAAGATAAAATTACTTTCACCAATGAATGGGGAATTTTTGCATATATTGTGATGACCTTTGGTTTGTAGAACATTCTTATTGTATTTTTACACATATTTGTTCAAGCATTTCAGGATTTTATTCACAAATTCCTATAGGTTTACTTGGATATTTAGAAGATGTATGGGCTTGTTAAGGATCATTGTGAAAAATTGCACTTAATGTTTGAAATATATAGATAGTTAATCATCTCTTTAAACATCAAGAAGTGCATTTTTGTTACACCTTTTGGAACTCTGCTAGGGCATATCATCTATAAGGAAGGTTTTTTATTAGATCTAGCTAAGGTTGCAGTTATCCTAGGCCTAGAGGATCCTACCAAAAAGAGTGTGGTACATGGATCCTTGGGCCACATAGGGTATTATAGAAAATTTATCAAAGGATATGTAAATATTTCCACATCGCTGGAAAATTTACTAAAAGGAAAAGGGAAAATCTATTGGAGAGAACTGCAGCAATGCACATTTGAGGCATTGAAGGAGAGACTTACTAAAGTGCCTATTCTATGATTTCCCTCATGGAACCAACCATTTCACATAAATGTGGATGCCTCTAGCACAACCATTGGCACAGTGTTAGCTCAACCTAGAGAAGGTATTATAGATCATCGTATTTGTTTTTCTAGAAAAATGTTGACTCCTATAAAACATAATTATACAACTATAGATTGTGAGGCCTTGTCGATGATATATGTGTTGCATAAGTTCAGGTATTACTTGCTAGCAACACCCTTTTTCTTTTATAAAAATCACATGGTATTAAAATACTTGGTAAATAAGCTTGTTTTACAAGGGCACATATTTCGATGGGTGCTGTTATTCTAAGAATTTGACTTTACAGTCATGGTAAAACCAAGTAAAACTAATTTTGGCCCGGACCACTTATTAAGAATTCAATCAGAAGAGTATGCGCAAACATTTTAAGATATAATGTTGGATGCACATTTGTACATGTTACATCATGCACCTTCAGAATTGGAGGATATTGTTGTCTTTTTATGCCACAAGTATGGCGCCAAAAGGAATGAAACCCTTAGAGGAGAAATAACTTGTAATTTGTGCCACACCCTTCATGTTGATCAGTGGTAACTTATACAAACTAGGGTGAGTTGAAGTATTTCATCGGTGTGTACTGGAACATGAGTGCATAAATATCATGGAAGAGGCTCATAGCGTTATTATAGGTGGGCACTATGCAGGTGATTCCACCGTGCACAAAATTCTACTCATTGATTATGGTGGGAGACCCTGTATAAGGATTGTAAAGAGTATTGTACCATGTTTGATCATTTTCAGCACCTTGGAAAACCTAGACAAAGAGATTAAATTCCATTAAGGCCTATTACTAGTGCAGAGCCATTTGAAAAAGGGCCATTAGACTTTGTGGGTCCTATTTCCCAAGCCGCACATAGAACTGAATCACACTATATAATCACTTGTATAGATTATCTTACAAGATGGGCAGAAACAAAACCTATAAAGGATTATATAGTGGCTACAATAGCAAGGTTCTTATGTGAAAATATTCTTACTAGGTATGGATTTCCATTGAGTTTGACAAGTGACAAGGGAACACACTTCTTGAATGAGACAATCAAGATATTATTGGATGAAATTAATGTTATGCACCATAAGACCACACCTTATCACCCTTAAGAAAATGTTACTATTAAAGCCTTCAACAAGATATTAAGCCAAACCTTAACAAAAATTTGTGATGTTGGAAGGAAAGATTGGGATGATAAAAAATTTGTTGTACTTTGGGCATATGGAACAACCTATAAAAGTTTCAGTAAGGCCACACCCTTTTAGTTTGTGTTTGGCATAGAATCAATTCTTCCCATGGAATTCAAGTTACCTTCTTTGTGTATTGTGTGAATGGGAGGTCTAGCTAATGAGAAGGAATTAGAAGAAAGAATTGAAAAATTAATACAGTTGGATGAGAGGCACGTCATAGCACGTTGAATTCAAAAGCTAGAAAATGCCAAGTAGAAGGCATGGTATGACAAACACATCAGGGACAAGAAGTTTGAGGTTGGACAGATCGTAATTATTTATAATTCCAAGTTTCTACACCATCCAAGAAAACTTAAGGTGCATTGGTTGGGATTGTATGTTACCACTCACATACTTGAATCAGATGCTTGTTAGTTAGAGGCACTTGATGGAATACGGTTACCTGGTTACTTCAACAGAAGTAGGATGAAGCCCTACTATAAATAAGTCTTCTTGATGTTTTTCATAAGGTAGTATTACCATTTAGTATAGATTTCCCTTTTTTTATTTCTTTTAATGTATTTCTTTCTTCTTTATTATCTTTATCAATTTATTTTGGTGTTTTCTGTAATAAGTGTGTTTGCAGAATCAAAGCTAATTACAATCTGAAGTATTTTTATGCCCAGAGGACTACACATACCATTAGTGTGGGGTGGTTGTTATTCAAGTATGGAAAGGAGCTGCTAGAAAGAATATTGATCCTAAACAAGACCATAGCTAGAAATAAATGAATAAATAGTATAGTGTTAGGTAAGTAGCGGTGGTAAAAACTACTAGAGGAGGGCACAATGGTGAGGTACTTTGATGCATGGAAGCGTGCAAAAGGAGGTCTATATCTAGAAGGTAAGAAGGAACACTAGAAGTTTATAGCTATGGCATGAAGGAGTATCACACAGAAATTAGGAAAATGGTCAATTAATGAAAGCATCAGTAGTAGGTGAAGGAGTAATAAATGCTATAAAATTTCACAACTCTATATAAGGATGTGATGCAGATTCATTTTTACCTTTGAAATCATAAGTATTCGAGCGAGCTAGATGCGATCAAGGCAAGAGAAACGTGTTGAGATGTGGAGAGCTATGAAACCAGGTGTGGATAGCAAATTTATGTGCAGAAGTGGCTTACATCCCCATTGGAGAAGGGTTTAAGTGAAGTAGAAGCATTAAGAAGGAGTGAGGGCTCACAGTTTTGAGCTAGGTCATAGGGTTTCAAGCTAGGGCATGAAATATTACTTGAAAAAAGATAAAAGGTAATATTTATATAATGGCACCAAGGAAAGCACCTACAACAAGTAAGAGCAGGAAGAAGAAGGTGGAAATCAAGGTCAGAGTTTCTCCCGAGAGTAATTTTTCAAAAATACAGTATCCAGGAGATGTGTTTGTTAAGCAGGATTGGGATTCCTATATCTGCATATGAAAAGTAAGTGATTACAACCACCACACCATTGATAACAAGCGGTATTTATATGCTTTGTTAAATAAGAGGACCAATAAGCACAAGGTGGATGACATGCCAATTTATGATAACGTTGAGGAGAAGTTGCTCAAGAAGGTAACGGTTTATCAGTTGTATGAACTACCATAGTTTGGAAAACTATAAATTTTATACCAATGGCTTATGAGCAGAGTCCATAAGGACTTATTCTATTTTTTTGGACAGAGGGTAAGGATCACAATGGTCCTAATTACTATATTGATAAGATTGATGGGCATAGGAACAGATATTATTAGTGATATAACCGATAAGGTAGTTGTTATAGCCTCCAGTAAGGAGTTAGGATATGCCAATGGTCTATGTGGAATTGACATCTATAAATTAAGGAAGTACCCTGTGGTGCAAGCAGCAGCATATCTTCTCACTAAGCTGAGTGATCAAGAGAGATGGTTGCATGTAAATACCATGTGGCTACATATTACAAAGAAAATTTCTTAATGATAAGTCTAAAATTTAGGAGGCTTCATAGTAGAAACAATTATTGAGGAAGTGCACACAGGTGAAAAGATAAGTTTTGGTGCTATCCTAATATCTCTTGTGTTTGTATAAATTACAGTGCCCGATGGGCCAAATAAAAAGATTCAGGAATACCCTATGGAAAATAAGTTCCATACAGAGAGGTTTGAGAAGTATTTTTGTGAAGGAACAATGAGTGGCCCATTCAAACAAAGGGCATGAATATGGTATGATCCACTATGTGTGGCCTTTGAAGAGGAATGGTGCATTCCAAATGAGTTACCCTCGGTAGTGCGTAAGATGGTACAGTTCATGGTGTATCAACATTTTTGCATCGCGTGGTTTACAATGAAGGATGGTACATAGAGTCCTTGGTGAAAATTGTCATACGCCTTCAAATTAAACTATTTCAATGCAATAATACACAGGTTTACTAATGCATGTTAGTTGATATTTAATGTGGACAAGGTAGATTATGACTACCATGCTCTCAGAAAAATTTATGTTTATCTAGGTTGGTCTACCTACATTGAGAGGATCATTTCAGATGTTATAAGTATTATGTCGATAATTTTGGATATTAGGGATAGAGGATCTATACTTGTCTATCTCTAGCTTAATCCTAGGTTAGAAAATAAGAAGTACGTGGAGAATGAGTTCATGCTCCTAGGGCTGCCTAAGGGAAAACACACCATTGAAAATGTGGCAGCTCCAAATCGTTCCTCCACCATAGAGATAGAAAAAGGCAAAGAACACAAGGATAGTGGAGCCTTGGACCATAGAGGCTAGAGGTAACCCACAGAAAAAGTGGAAATTGAGCATGTAGATACTCCCCCATAGGCACAAGGAGAGGAATACTTAGACATAGATGCAGTCCATGAGGAGCTCCACTTTAATAATGTGTTCAGAAGAACTAAGACCGAAGGTGCATGAACATCACAACCTTTACAAAGGTTACCTTTAATCTACCCTAAAAAAGAAGCACCTAAGAAAAAGAGAATAAGAAATTTGAAGCTTAACAAGGAGGTAGAGGAGTCCAAAGAGAGTGCCCCTGGTACCCTAGCTCAACCCAAAGATGTGGAGGAACCGTGGGATGAAGAAATGTGAGATGAAGAAGAAGGGGTGAAATAAGTAGAAGAAGTTGTGAGTGAAAAATCTAGCATGCCTGTGATGACGCAGGTAGGAGAAAGGCTAGCTTCGGACCCTGGCGCACAGGTTCCTAAGGGGCTAAGGAAAAATATAAGTGAATAATATGTTGTCCCTAGTATGGGATATGCTGAGGACACAAGTAAAATCATCCATGCCCAATTTCAGAGCACTATGGGCCTTAAGTAGTTATACGGGTGGGAGTTGATGGATCAAGATATGGCCACTACATGCATAAGGAAGTAACTATCTTGGTCCATGCAAACTCATATGGATGAGCTAGATTTTGACATGTGCAAGGAGTCTTGTGTCTCACGAAGAGTGAAGAAGGCACCCCAGAGCAGGCATGTGATAATAAATCCTACTCTCATGTCTGATGAGTAGGTCAACAATGCCTTGCTCAAGGTATCTGTTGAGGTGACAAGAAGAAATATTGATAAGGCTGCCACCATTAGAGTGTTTATTAAAGATAATAAAGATAAAACTGTAGAGATATCGTAGTTAAAGGAATATAAGGAATGAGAACGAGAAAATAATTAGGCCTTTGTTGGCATGAATAAGGAGATTGGTGATCAGATTTTTAGGGTAAGGCCTCATCTAGAGTCTTAAGTACCTGAAAAGTGTCCTTCTGTTATGTATTATGTACGCACTTTTATCAATTTGGTTTTAGATGAAGGACCAATTCGAACGCCCGCACCAAAATATGTTGAACAAGAAGTAGAGAGAGAAAGGGCCTCAATGATTAGAAAAATATCAACTTACGAGGCGTTGCTCCAAAATTTGAAGGATGGGCTGAAGAAATCCAACCAAGCTCTCAACATATGTGCGGAACCAGAAGCAGTAATAAGGAATAGAACTCTAGTTTAAGATAATGAAGTTCTGAAGGTGATGAAAGATGAGACATTAGGGCACACAGAAAGATTAGCAATGGTGAAACAAAATCACAACACCCTCACAATAGCCTAGGATCCACACAAAGAGAGGGTTGATGAGATTGGGAAGATCATAGCACAGAATATGGGCCTCCTAGAAGGAATGATGTATGGTATGGCCAATGTTTTCTTAGTACTCTAGAATGAGAAAGAGAAGAATACTCAGGATGAGTTTGATGTCATAGCCATAGATATTCTAGAGAAAAAAATGAACATGCTAGATGAATGGTAGAAATTAGAGGCTGAGATCAAGAATGAATATCCAGAGCTAATCCTCCCAGTTGAAGAAGAGGGATATGTAGAGTGAAAATTCAATCTTTTGTACAGTATTCCATTAATTCTTTCATTCATTATTCTTTATTATTGGGAACATCAGAAATAATTCCCGTTGTCGGGATGACAATGTACTTTAGTGTGGGGTAATGTTGAGTAGACAGAATGTTGCTCTAAGGAGTAGACACACAAAGGATTCATGTACAAGAACAAGTCACATTTGAAGGCATGGAAGGATAGGGAAGGAAACACACACCATAACACTTTAGCTTAGGACTTAGCCATTTTTATAGATGAGGGCTATTTTTGGAAACAACATGTGGAGCACACATAGAGATGAAGACTTATGCTACACGCAATGGTATTTTGGGAAATAATGGCTGATGAGAACCATACATGGTTTGAGATAATAATAGGATTGATTTTTCCAGTTAACTATAGGACATCTATTATTAGAACAAATACTAGTATGCATTTTATTGTAAAGGTGCATGGTTATTATCAATATGTGAACTATTTTGAGAAGTACATAGGTGGTGAAGAAAAAGTCCCCACCTCTATAAATATGTATTGAACTATGTAGTTCAGAGATATTAAATTATTGTAGAGTTATGTTGTTGGATCTAATGCGCGCATGACTTATGTATATACTTTATAATGTAAGAAGCTTTTGTGTTTTACAATTTTTAATGGAATGGAGTATATTGGCTAGATAATGGTGTTAAACATTAATGAATCTAGTTCTTGTATGGTTAATCTTGTTATAGTTATTGTTTAAATCATGATTCTCTAAGATCTAGATCTTGATTATGCACGTGGAATGTTTATGTTTATTTATGGATCTAAATATGTTTTATCAACATCGCACTAACATCCTACATAAATAAGTCTAAAGAGGGGCCTGGTACCTTTTCACACTTTAGGTGAGCACTCAACTCAAGTTGGGTGATGTCCCTATAACGTCTTGGTCATGATTGTTACTATGATGAATTCCACTTTTGACATTGCAAACGTTGAAATGTGATTTTTCTTAAGAAGGTGTATTCTTTTAACGTTGAAAATCATGTTTGCAATTGATAAATTATTGTTGTTCATGGATTTATTTTGATGTGTCGTTGTTACTTGGAATTTATGAAACCATCCTTCCTTGTGTTATGTATAGTTGTGAACTGGTATTGTTGTTTGCATACTTAGTTAATAATAGAAAAACCTTGGATCAATTCCATTGATCCAAGGTATGCTTCAGTTTTCTTACCTGATGAGTTGATAAATTGACATTCTGAAATGGAAGGTAATAAGGAAATTGATTCATTATATGTTTTCGATTTTATGGATCCTTCTTTTGAAGTCCTTGTTTTATATTTTCTAAAAATTATGGACTTGGATCTTCTTGTTAATAACTTTTAAGACATTGAACGATGTAAGAAGGATAAGGACCTACTATAGGACTAGTAAAGGTAAAACCTTAGTCCTAGATTGTTAAGATCTATCCTAACTAGGTACTAACCTAAGGTAAACTAAATCTACCCTAGATCTATTTCTAAACTATTCATGTTTCACCCTAACGCGAGTTTGTATAGTGAATTGGGTGTGGGGTTTTGAAATTACCTAAGGTAATGTAATACCTATCTCTAACCTATTACCTAATATTGAACCATTATGGGTTATGGTTTATTCTTTGTTGGAAATGTTGAAAGGCCTAAGGTAAATACTTTTTATCTAGCCTATGTTATAATATTAAACTAATGTCTATCTAACCTAAACAAATGATAAGATGAAAGGGGAACTATGGGTTATGTGGAAAATGAAAGGTTGGTGGAGGTGGTTTCTAAGGTATTAATGTGGATTGATTTCATTCCTTACATCCTAAATTTTTCAAGATTGGTAGAGGCATAAAAAGATGGTGGGATGCCTGGCTGGCATCATTATTAAATTTAAAGCGAATGGGAATTATGTAATTTTACTTCACCAAATTTGAAGTGGCGGTGGCATAAGGAAAGAGGGAGGAATAACATTCAATGCATTCAATGCATTCAATAACCTCAAGCTTAGTGAAGGAAACCACCTAGGAGTTAGGCAGGTGGAATAGGGGAAAGTTGTTGGTCATTTTGATCTTTCCAGTTTTTGCTCTGCATGAGAGTTTAGGTTCTTTGAACTAGCAAGTCTATTTTTCAATCCATTGTAATCTTGTGTATCTTTGAGTTGTTTCTAAATCTATGGAAATGTAGAGGAAGCTGGGAGATTTGATTGTTGATATTGTTTGAAAAGAATAAATTCTTGAGAATATCAGCTAGAGTACTTATGTGAATCAACAAGAAATTTTATCAGGCATGATAGGCTCTTCTTATTAAATATTTTTGCTTTTTACTAAACATCTTCATTTAAAAAACTCTGCTCTTAGAAATGAATGGTTTTGTGGAAATGGCTTGGTATGTTTTTGTTGTGATCTTCTGCTTGAGTTTTTTGTTTGGAAAAGATTCAATATGGGTATTCTTCCTAATGCATGTTTGAGTAACTCGTGTTTATCTTATTTGAAACTAGAATATTACTTAAGTCATGTGGACTTCTGATCTCCTGTGCTAAAATGTTTTAAGGAAAAACAAGTTCATTTTAAGATTTTATCAGGGTTATCTTTATTTGTTGAGAAAAGGTAAGAAAATTGTTGTTTTCAGCTGAAACTGGAATTGTATGTGAATGTTATCACTGCTGTTAAGATTATGTTGGAATGGGTGTTTGGATTTGTTGTTTTCTTGAGGATTTTAACTTGTTGAAGGAAACAACAATATGTTTACTACTCCTGAGTTAAATATTTTTTAAAGTTGTGAATTTTGTGGGATTTCTTAAGAAAGGACATTGTTGAATCATTCTTCCTTGCACGAAGTGTGGTAAATGTGAGTTAGTTTCTTCTGTGACGTTGTGATTATGCCGATTACTTTCATACCTACACGTTATGAAACAAAATTTTAGTAACTCTTGTTGTTGGTACCCATAGATGATTGATGTAGAATTTGACTTTCTTATTTGAACTAAGATTAGTTCAGTTTTTCTCACTTGAAGGAACTGAGCTGGAGTGTACACCTTTCTTTTATCTTTTTGAACTCAGTGATGAGTATATGTATTGGGGATTACAATTTCTTTTGTTGACCCCTATTGTATTTGAATCTAGTTGAACTCCTTTCCCTCATTTCTGAAAATGATTTCTTTCATTCATGTGGAATTGGGAACATGTTTTTACTAGACTGTAATCTCTTAATTTTTTTCTATTTGGGATGAATAAGCTTTGTTGTAGTGTATAAAGATATCAACGTTGGATGAATTTATAAGTTCAGTTGTTTCTTGATACTTCTTGTATATTTGTGGAATGAATTCATTTTATATTCCTTTAGTGGTAGTTAGTAAACTATTGAGGCTGTCCATGTTTTACATTGAGAGAAATACACCATTGTTAACTGGTTTACATGTTACAGTTTTTATATTTCAGTTCAGTATTGGGAAGAAGTAATGAGAACATCTCTCATCTTGATCTTTTACTTCTATTTTGTTCTCTCTCTCTCTCCTTTCTAAGTTTTCAATTTCACTACTATTATCCTTGTGCTCAAAATGGAAGTTTTGATTGCTATCTCTTTGTCTGTTATTTCTTGTCATTAATTCTCCTTGTAAGAAGCTGATTGGTTCGGTGATGATAGCTAAGGGAGACTGTAGAGTATATAGTTAAATGAAACACTTTCATTTCTTTTTCTTCTCCTTCATCAATTCTTGATAAGGGGGTAATGAATCGATGTGTGACTATCTTCAGGTGAATGTAAATAGAATTATACTTTGCAAAAAAAATTGATGTTGAATATGAAACTTGAGCTATTGTTGGCTTAAATTTTGAGTGATATATTTTAATCAAGAAACTTTTATGTAGCATGTTTTTGATTCTTCCTAAATTTTTGCGTAAAGAATGGATGTGTTGGTTCTAGTTACTGAAGTACATTAGTACTGAATATAGGAGATAATTATATCTTAAAGGTGTTTCTATTAATTGTAAATCATTACAGTTAATACTTCTCTTGATTGGGATTGAATGAATCATGAATTGAACTATAGATAACTATAGTATGAAATAGATAAGTAATTTAGATGTAATATTTCTTATCTGTTGTGATTTTTCTTATGAAATTACTAATTGAAGAGTGCTGATTTGTTTATGATCCTTAAATAACAAAATGAGGTAACTCTCCCTATTCTTCTTACGGTGATCCTTAATTATTTAGTAGGTATCTATCTGTATTACTTTCTATTTCATAAAAGTAGGGTTCTTTTTATGAGACAGTTAGTAGAAAGCACATCATTTTAATGTTTAGTGTTTATCATGCTTAGTTCGACAAACTGACCTGTGGTAGCAATTTTTGTAGATGGATTCCATAAGTGGTAAAAGAAGACAAGTTATTTTATGATACTTCATGTGTTTACTAAAAGGATGCATCTTTAATGAGGAATTATTAGTCTTTTTTATATATAATTGAAAAAGGAAAAAGTTGTAAATTTTACTTAATCTTATTAATGTTGATTAACATGAAAGATGTCTGAAATGTTTAGACCTGTAAAATATGTATTTGTTTGATAAATGGAAAAGGGATTGAGTGTTATTAATATTTGATGTGCCATTTTCTTTTGGGCTTACTGTAAAGGGGATTGTAAACTTATTATTATTCTCTCGCATTCATATATGTTTAAATTATTTCAGCTGGACTCAAATGAAATAGAGAAAAAGAGTATTGCTACTTTATTATGTTGTTAAATGCAACGTTTAAGTTGGCATGCATAAATGAACACTCAACTAGGTCAATATGGTTTATTCATTGACAATAATAGATAAGTAAATTACATATGGTTTTTGTATAAGTAATTTTTTGCAATGGACCCTAACTAATATATGTTAAGGGAAAGACAATTATTCTTTGGAATTAAATATTCATTAATATCATTTTTGGGTAAAATACCTAAGGGATATTTGGAAAGAAGAAATTATACCTCTTCTTAGGAAACCTTAAACCAAAATAAGGTAACGGAAAATGGATGAATATATATATATAAGAATTAGACTTCATTTTAATGAAGTCTAATATCAAGGAATCAAAATCTAAATTTAGTCATGGATAAACTTGGTTAAGTCAAGTAAGTTAGTCTTACTATTGTAAGCTGATTTGGATTGTAAGTCAGAAACTTAAGTTAAGAACCCAAAGAATGAAACAAAAACCTCTAAGAAGAGGGATTGGTTGCATATTAATTCACATGGAAATTATAAATCATTTATGGATAGCAGCCATAATGATCAAAGAGGTTAGAAATTCAACAGGATTGTTGAGACTATTAAATTAATAAGATAAGGAAGCATTTAACCTCTTAGTTGGTTATGTACTTCTAGATAACGTGATTTCGTAGGATGTTGGTACATGCCAACTGCAACATTGTGTCCTCATGAAGATGGATCTTCATGAGGACACAATGTTGCAGTTGGCATGTACCAACATCCTACGAAATCACCTTATCTAGAAGTACATAACCAACTAAGAGGTTAAATGCTTCCTTATCTTATTAATTTAAGATTTAGTCTCAACAAGATCTTCATGAGGACACAATGTTGCAGCTGACATGTCACAACACCCTTCCGAATTGGATCATCTAGGTTTACATAAACTTGGACTTGACTTGGTTACACTCTAGGTCATTTTAGGAACTTGATTATGTATAGGGGAGGACTCCCGATGACTGAAGGTAACTAGACACATGCAATCGACCTAGGTCGATTGAGTATGTCTATCTACCCTTAGTCATCATGAGTGGTACTCTATACTAATCTATGTCGCTAACCTAGGTTATGGTAAAACCTTGGACAAGAGGACTGACAGGTGTCAATGAAGACCATTCTAGATAACAGGTGAAGTGGGGGTTAAGGATGTATTCTATTGACGAGTATGCCATCAGGAATATGATCATGCAAAGCATGTGAAAATCTTTGGCCAAAGTATCGTAAACTATTGGTTGCATTGTCCTACACCACCTAGTTTAAGAAGTAGAATTTTAGATGAATATTGGTAACAAATATTCAGATAGGCCTCTTAAATAGAACACTTCAATACCCCAAAAATGGTAAAAGAACCAAGTATACTTAGTATATAATACATTGATTTAACATGAAGGATTGGTAAGAAACCGAGTCATGAAATGAGAGAGCGATGAAACTCTAAGTCATGAAATGAGAGATCGGCAGTTCATTACGTCATTACATCTGCATATGGTTATCTATTATGAGAGTGAATGGCATGGAATGTGTGTTCCATATTATTAATATGAGAACAGAGAACATTAATCTAAATGGAATGTGTGTTCTAAATAATAATTATTTAGAGCAGAGAACATTATTCAAAAAAAATTCCCTTATTTCTAAATTCTTAAATTGGAATGTTACAGTGCCAGCACACCTGGGTTTTCATAGTATATTCTAGGTTGCATCATAGGAAATCCATGGTTTGGTAGTATATGGTGATTATACATGGAGACATGATATGCACTAAGACTAGTAACTAAGGATGGCAGGTATGATGGTATTCAAGATAATTATTTAGCCATGAAGGGATTTTATTAATAATTTAAGATTCAGTAATCTATATCATATGATATTCTATGACCAATAGTAGGCATGTAGTATGATATACTAAGAAGAATTCTACCTAAAGCCCATTTTACATTGTGCAAACTCAGTTTTGGAACAATGATAATAAATTTTACATATAATCTCCAAATTATCTAAAAAAAAATTTGTAGGTGAAAAATGTCATCATCCATATTGGTTTTGAATATTTTATATTAATTTTGATTTTTTTTATGTTATGAAGTATTTTTCTAAATGGGTTGAAAATGCATGCAAATTGTATGACGTATTGTCTTCCTGGAAAAACAATCATAACTTTTAAAATCCACAATTGAAATGGATGAAATTTGGAACATATGTTCTTTGTAGATACTTCTAGAGTATATAAAAAATTTAATATAATTGTAATTGTATATAAAAATATATTCATGACATATATATTTTGTAGACTGTTTAGTTTTGAGAACACTAGGATAGCAGTTTGAGCAAGATAAATGAATAGTGATGTTTTTGATATTTTTGAATCAATTGGATGATTGTTCTAACATTTATTTGAGGTAAAATATAGGGTACATACATTTTAAGAGGTCTTGAAAGATAAATATCCCAAAAGTTTCTTGTTTTGATCCAAGAAGCTAGTAAGAATGAGGAAGGGTGGTTTGGAAAAAAGAGTAAGTGGATTGATTCTTTGATTATGAGACATTAATGGTGATGTATTTAGAATTAGAAGAGGCTTTTAAATAGGGTATAGTGTTTTTTGAAGACTTATAAAGTGGAAAAGGGTGATTTGATAAATTTTTGCAATTTTTGAGCCTTTTTAGGCTTCTTAGAAGATCCTCATTGCAGAGGTTTGGTGTATATTTGATGTTTGATTCTTTCTAAGATGGTTAAGTGTATGAAAATTGTATACCCCTCCACATTATTTGGTATCAAGATGAGGTTTTATTTGAATGATGAATCGTATCAATGATTTATGAATAAGATAGATGGTGCCAGGGATATAGAGAGGTGAAATTGAAAGGAGAATTTGTAAGCTATATTGAGGTAAAACATGTGAACTATTTTACTTTGTATGACTAATCAATTTCTGAATACTTTTAATTGTAGGAATATTGGTATCTTGATGATAATGTGTGAAAAGAAGATAAGAGAGTAAAGAAGAAAATAGTGTGATAGTGAAATCCCTTAACCCGTAGAGGTTTGAAGAAGAGCAGGTTGAATTTCAAGAAGAAGGAGAATTCAATAGACCATGGTGAAATAGACTTGGATGAGACAAGTGAAGAAGAATAAAATACTAGGTACAAAGGAAAAGATCCTAAGTGAGGTATCTAGTAAGGTGAAAAAGACTTGCTGGGAGAAAAAAATAAGAAAGCGGAAAACAGATTTAGAGAGAAAAGAGAATAGATTAAATGCTTAGGGGAAGAGAAGAGTCATAAGAGAGAAGAGATAGATGTGGAGAGATATATAGCTGATATCAAGATAATCTTGGCATGCATGGATAAATTATTGGAGGAGACAATGCAAACATTCTTCATAAGAATAAAAATCAAAGTATAATGGCCTCTCAAAAAAAATATTGGATAGATAAAAGGAAATAAATCAATCAATCAGCTAAGGAGTCAAATCAGATTGTTGAAAAATAATTTTAAGAAGGAGAAAATGGATAAAAAATCAGTATCAAATGTATATTTCTAATCATTTCTTGTCATAGGTTCATACAAGTGAAAAATATAATGAAGGTGAACACTTTGAAAAAGTGACATTAGTGACAAAAGAGGATCAAGAATAGAAATTTGGCATGGAAGATAAAATGTAAATGTCCTTCAAGTAGGAGGAGGTAGAGATATGCTATCCAGAGGAAGGAGAGTTGCTAGGTAAAGATGAAGAAGTATCTGAAGAAGATCTATGTCATCAATATTTTCTTTGTAATGTTGTATTTGATAATGAAAATGTGAATTTGCAAGAAGATAAATTGTATAAAAAAACAATAGAAGTGTTTGATAAGTTAATGGGAAAAGAATGTTAGCAAATAAGGGATAAAATATACGGAACAATCCCTTACATAATCACAACAGTAGAAACTAATATGCAAAAAATATTACAAATCTAAAATAAAAGTGCAAACTAAAAAACCACAACACAAAGAGAGAGTATTTAACGTAGTTCACCCAATGTGGGCTACGTCCAACAAGAATAACTTGTTCATATTTTATTACAAGCCACCTCTTCTCTCAATACAATACACATATCTATCTGGATCTATGCTCAACAAACTCTACAAAATTCACACTTGAATTCACACACATCTGTAATTTTACATCAACCCTACCATATGCACAAATCCACATAAGTAAACAATTGCTTAAGAAGTTTTAAAATATTATGGGTATCAAAACCATGGGCCAAAACCATCCCATAAACCTATGGATCAAAAAACCCACCTATATGAGAAAATCACATTTCCCAAAACATCGGGTACATTTTTCGAGGCCAAAAAAATTCTCAGGGTCCGCGGCCCTGAACCCTAGTGAGACAACTATGGAAACTTTACAGTACTCTTAGTGTACAGTCTTCAACACTTCTACACATGAAAATAGGCTCCACAACATAACAATCTCCTACTTGGATACTAGTTTTCCTCTGAGCAAGCTTCTTAACCCTTCACTATCATCTGTGAAGACCAATCAAAGCTGAACATAGCTTCTATTTATCCCTTGTGACCACCTTATTCATCATGTCTATAGGATTTTGACTGGTATGAATCTTCTCCAGTTTTAACTTCTCTTCCTCCACATTTATCCTGATGAAATGGTACCTAAGTTTTATATGCTTCATCCTAGATTGGAAAGCATATTTCTTAGCTAGGTGTATATCACTTTGAATATCACTATGCAGCTTCCCTTCCTCCTACTTGTGCCCAAAATCCTCAATCAATTTTTGTAACCAAATCATATCTTTTCTTGACTCTGTGGAAGCAACATACTCATCCTCCTTGGTTGACAAATCCACAAGCTTCTGTAGTCATGAAATCTAGCTCACTCTTATCCCACCTAAAGTGAAAATATAACTTGTCATGCTCCTTATGTTTTCTACATCTCTAGCCGTATCTGAATCTACATAACCATGCAAAGTTGTGTCTGATCAACTATAGCAAAAAATTATTCCCATGGTACCTCTCAAGTATCGAAGGATCCACTTTATTTCCTGTTAGTGATCTTTACTTTGATCACTCATAAATCTACTCATAGCTACCACTGCATGGGAAATATCAGGTATAGTACACACCATGGCATACATCAAAATTCCAGTCACTAATGAGTAAGGTACGTTAGACATCTGGATTCTCTCCTGCTCTATCTTGGGACACATATCCTTTGATAACTTGAAATGGTCTTCCAAAGGAGTCCCAACCGGTTTAGCATCCTTCATAATAAACCTCTCCAGTACCTTCTTAATGTACTCTTCTTGAGATAAATTAATCTTCCACTCCTTCCTCTCACAAGATATCCTCAAACCAAGGATTTTTTTGGCTGCCCCCAAATCCCTATAGAAAAGGACTCGCTTAGCTGATTTTTGAGTACTTTTATTTCCTACATGTTTTTTCCTGCAACCAACATGTCATCCGCATACAAGTATATGATAATATAACTGTCATCTTCAAATTTATTTATATACACGCAATGGTCGTAATGGCATCTAATATAACCTTGCCCCATCACAAAGCTATAAAATATATTATATATTAACATGGAGATTATTTTAGGTCATACAAGTTCTTCTTCATTTTCCACACCATCTCCTATTTACCTTTGAGCTCATAGCCCTCTGGATGATGCATAAATAGATCTTCCTCTAAATCACCATGGAGAAATGTGGTATTTACATCTATCTACTCTAAGTGCAAGTCTTCTACTACCACTATTCTAAGAAAATTTCTAATAGAAGTCATTTTTACTACAGGAAACAATATCTCATCAAAATCTATACCTTTTTTTTTACAAACCTCTTGACCATAAACTGGGCCTTGTATCTTTCCTTGCCTCCTTTTTCCTCTTTAACTTTGTATACCCACTTGTTTTGTAATGATCTATTTCCTTCGGGTAGCTTCACCAAATCCAAATTCTTATTCTCCATGAGAGCCTAGTTCTCCTCATCCATGGATTGCTCCCACTTCTTCCTAGCATCTACCTGCATTACTTCATCAAAGCTCTTTGGCTCTCCACTATCAGTGAGTAATAAATAATAAAGAGAAGGAGAAAAACCTCCAGGTTCTCTTCTTACCTTGGAAGACCTAATCAATATAGAAGTTTGGGGTTCCTGAACTAATTCATGTGTCACTTTCCCATTCGGAAGATCCTCTACCACTGCATATTATTTCTTAGATTCTTTCGTGTTTTCCTGCAACTATTTTTTATACATAACTTTCTCATTAAAGACAAAATCCCTAGATTGAATGATTTTCTTTTCCTTAATACTCCAAAATTTATATCCAAACTCATCACCACCATAACTAATGAAAGTGCATTTTTTTAATTTATCCTCTAGTTGGGTCCTATCATCCTTATCAATATGAACAAATACCTCACATCAAAAGACTCTAAGAAATGAGTAATCAATTTTCTTACCATACCAAGCCTCCTCAAGTATGCCTCCAATCAAGGCACTTGAGGGTCCTATGTTTATCAATTAATTAGTTTTTTTCACCACTTCTACCCAAAAAGAAAGAGGCATTCCTTCATGTAACCTCATGCTCCTAGCACATTCCATTATTGTTATGTTCATCCTTTCTAACACCTCATTCTGTTGTAGATTTCCTGGAACCATATTTTTCTTGGCGATTCCATTCTTATAATAATAATCATTAAACTTATTATTGCAATACTCCCTCCATTATCTAACCTGAGAAATTTTAACTTAAGACTTGTTTCATTCTCTACCAAGGATTTCCATTTAACAAAAGTGTCAAATACATCAGATTTGTTTTCAATACAATATACCCTAACTTTCCTTGTTGTTTCATCAATAAAGTAACATAATAACTTGAACCACCAAGAGATGATATCAGAGTCGACCCCCGCACATCAGAATGTACCAACTCCAACTTACTCTCTTTCTTTGTAGGTCCAACCTTTAAAAACCTTTCCTGATTTTGTTTCCCATATATGTAGTCCTCACAAAACTCCAAACTTGTTTATGTATATCAAGGAAAATTCTTCTTTATGATCTCCATGCCCTTATGGCTCATATGACCAAGACTATAGTGCCACAATGTTGTATATGCTTCTGAAGCCACAAGATTACAAACATTAGTGCTATCAGTGGTTAAATACAAGGTTCCAACCTTCTTACCTCTTGCCACTATAAGAACACCCTTGGTAACCTTCCAAGTGTCAATGTATATATCACAGTACAACCATCACTTCCCAACTGCCCCGCCAATATCAAATTTCATTTTAATGTAGGCACCTGTTTAACATTCTTCAATAGCCATGTATTCCCATTATGCATCTTAGCATGAACAGAATCTTTTCCAACTATGTTTTAAGGCTCATCATCACCAATAAAATCATGCCCAAAATCCCCTTGAACATACTCAAAAAAATAATTCCTATGTGTAGTAACATGGAAAGAATCCCATGAATCTAAAACCCAAGATTTAGTAATATTCTGTAAAGAAAGAATCAAAGCATCCTGACATATATTACTCGTTGCCACATTTACCTCCTTATTTTCTTCATGTTGTTTCTTCTTATCTCGAAGATCCCAACAGTCCTTCTTTGCATGCCCATACTTTTCACAGTGCCAGCATACTATCTTACTTTTGGATTTTAAACTTTCCCCATCTTTTGATTTTCCATGGCTTCCTCTATTCTTCTATCTCCCTTTAGTTTCCACTATCAAATAATTCCCTAGAGTAGAAGATTCCCTGGAGATTTTTCTTCACATTTCATCACTTATAATCACCCCTACAACATCCTCAAAATTCAAATTTGAGTTAGCTGGAACCGATTTGCTTATTTTCATTACCAGGCTATTCCAACTCTCAGGTAAAGAGTACACAGAATTAATAAAGCCATAAACTTCTTCATCAAACTCTATATTGTGACCAAAGCTAGCATATTTACAACCGTATTAAAATAATTTAGATGATCTGCTACTGAACCATTCTCAAACATCTTCATATTAAACAAAATTTTCATTGAAAATATCTTGTTAGAGGTAGAGGGTTTTTCATACAACTTCCCTAATGCATCCATCAGCTCTTTTGTAGTCTTTTCCTTCCAAACATTAAATAATACTGAAGATTGCCAGACATAGATGGATTGTATCCCAAGTTCCTTCCTATCCAGACAAATCCCATTTCAAATTTGTCATGCTCGAGGGTTTGTTTAATTTATCAGGACAGTGGAATATAAAGATCCTTCTGATGAAGGTAATCTTCCATCTGCATCTTCCAAAGACTGAAATTTTGTCCTGTTGAATTTATCAACCCTTAGATCTTCCATCATATGCCATAACTCCCACTCAAGCTAGAAACTTTCCCTAAAATTCAACACTTTAGAAAACCAATCTAGGCTCTGATACCAATTGTTAGGAAATAAGGGACAAAATACATGAAATAATCCCTCACTAGAATCACAATAGTAAAAAACTAATGTGCATAAATTATTCACAGATCTGAAATAAAAGTTCAGAACTAAAAAAGAATACAACAAAAAGAGACAATATTTTATGTGGTTCACCCAATTTGGGCTACGTCCACCAAGAATCACTTGCTCATATTTTATTACAAGCCACCTCTTCTCTCGATACAATAGCTAGATCTGTTTGGAGCTATGCTCAACAAACTCTACAGAATTCACACCTGAATTCACACACATCTGTAATGTTACATCAACCCTGCCATATGCACAAAACCACATAAGTAGATAACTACTTAATCATTTTTACAATATTGTGGGTATAAAAACCATGGGCCAAAACCATACCATTAACCTTTGGGTCAAAAATCACACCCATATGAGAAGAGCACATTTCCTGAAATATCAGGCATGTTTTTTTAGGCCAAAAGAATTTCTCCATGTAAAACAACCGTAGAAATTGTACATTCTTCAACACTTCCACACATGAAAATAGGATCCAAAACATAAAAAATAATGTATAAAAGAAGCACCTATTGAAGTGCTTGTGGAATTTGATATGCAGTAGGAAGAGGTCTCTCATATGGAACAAATAGGGGATAAATCAATCTTGAATCAAGACATGAAAGAAGAAGAATATTGACATTTGATTATGAGAAAATCACAAAACTTATACCTCGTAAGAGATGATGAATACATGAAGAAAGATGAGATGGATTCTTGATTTTTAGTTGTAATAAGGATTCCTGATTGTCATTAGGAATTTTCAAGGTTGAATTTATCTCTCATAGGTATATGGTTACTCGAAAAGTCATTATAATAGTGATAGAGTGTAATATTTGTAAATAGGTCATATTAATATGATTATAATATATATAAAGGATCTTCAATATCCTAAGATAGTTTGGTTAATGTAATTCTACCTTAGATGAGTCTAGATATGTACTAGTATGAGGAAAAGTCAAAATATCATGTCTTATGTTTTTTCATAAGAGGTTAAGGATATAGTGGAATGAAATGGTAAGAATAGAATAGTTGTTACTTGTTGATGATCACTCATATCTATGTATGGAAGAAGGAAGCCATCGTTTAAAGCTAATATATACCATGAAGCTAATTACAATCTGAAGTATTTTTATGCGTAGAAGACTGCACATACCATTGGTGTGGGGAGGTTTTTATTCAAAAATGGGTACACATGAGAACATATTGTTATAGGTGTTATTCAAGTATGGAAAGGAGCTACTAGAAAGAATAGAGATATAGGGGTGGGGTGGCCCCTCTAGAGAGATCTCTCTATAGGGGTGGGCCCCTCCCCTCTCTATAGATGAAGATTGATCCTAAAGAATACCATAGCTAGAAATAAATGAATGAACGGTATAACGTGAGGTGAGTAGCGGAGGTGAAAACTAGTAGAGGAGGGCACAGTGGCGAGGTACTTCGGTGCATGGAAGTGTGCAGAAGGAGGTCTATAGCCAGAAGGTAGGAAGGCACGCTATAAGGTTATAGCAATGGCATGAAGGATTATTATGTGGAAATTAGTAAAATGGTCAATTAATGAGAGGATTGGTGGTAGGTGAAGGAGTAATAAATGCTATAACTTTTTGCAACTCTATATAAGGATGTGATGTGGGTTCATTTTTACCTTTGCAATCATAAGTATTCGAGCGAGCTAGATGCAATCAAGCCGAGCTAAACATGTTAAGGTGCAAAGAGCTAGGAAACAAGGTGTGGAGAGTAGATCTGTGTGTAGAAGTGGCTTGTGTCCCCATTGGAGAAGTGTTGAGTGAAGTACAAGCATTGAGAAGGAGTTATGGCTCGCAGTTTTGAGCTAGGGCATGCGGTTTCGAGATAAGGCATGAAAGCTTACTCGACAAAAGAAAAAAGGAGATATTTTTATAATGGCACCAAGGAAAGCACCTACAACAAGTATGAAGGGGAAGAAGAAGGTGGAGATCGAGATTAAATTTTCTCCTGAGAGTAAGTTTTCAGAAATACAGTATCTAAGAGATTTATTTACCAGGTGGGATTGGGATTCCCATATTCGCATATGTAAAGTAAGTGATTACAACCACCACACCACTGACAACATGGGGGATTTGGATACTTTGTTAAATAAAAAGACTAACAAGCGCATAGTGGATGACATGCTAGTGTATGACGACATTGGCGAGAATTTGGTCAAGAAGGTAATGGTTTATTAGTTGTATGAACTACCATATTTTGAAAAACCAGAAATTTTATACCAATGGCTTATGAGCATAGTCCATGAGGACTTCTTCTATTTTTTTGGACAGAGGGTAAGGATCATAGTGGCCCTAATTACTACATTGATAAGATTGATGGGCATAGGGAAAAATATTATTAGTGATCTAACTGATAAGGTAGTTTTTATAGCCACCAATAAGGAGTTAGGATACGCCAAGGTTCTGTGTGGAATGGACATCTATAAATTAAGGAAGTACCCTATAGTGCAAGCAGCCGTGCATCTACTTACTAAGCTAAATGATCAAGATAGATGGTCGTAGGTAAATACCATGTGGCTACATATTACAAAGAAAATTTCACAAGGAGAAGTCTTCAATTTAGTTGGATTCATAGAAGAAACAATTATTGAGGAAGTGCGCACAGGTGAAAAGATAAGTTTTCATGTTATCCTACTATCTTTTGTGTTTGTATAAATTGGAGTTCCTGATGGGCCAAATAAAAAGATCTGGGAATACCTTGTGGAGAATAAGTCCCTCGCATTGAGGTTTGAGAAGTATTTTTGTGAAGAAATAATGAGTAGCCTGTTCAAACAAAGGGCAGAACTATAGTATGATCGACTACGCATGGTGTTTGAAGAGAAATGGCACATTTCAAAGGAGTTACCCTCGTTAGTGGGTAAGGTGGTGTAGTTCACATTGTATCAGAATTTTTTCATTTTGTGGTTTACAATGAAGGATGGTACATGGATTCCATTTTGAAAATTGGCATACACCTTCAAATCACACTATTTCAAGGTTTTCCTACATTAAGAGGCTCATTTCAGATGTTATAATTATCAAGCTGGTAAGTTTGGATATTGGGGATAGTGGAGTTATGCTTTTCTATCTCCAACTTAAGCCTAGGTTGAAAAATAATAAGTACGTTGAGAATGAGTTCATGCTCCCATGGCCGCCCAAGGGAAAACACACAATTGAAAATGTGGCAGCTCAAAATCCTTCCTCGATCATAGAGATAGACAAAGAAGAAGAACACAAGGATAGTGGAGGCTTGGACCATAGAGGCTAGAGGTAGCCCATAGACAAAGTGGAAAGTGAGTGAACAAATACTCCCCCACAGGTGTAAGGAGAGGAATACTTAGACGTAGATGGAGTCAATGAGTAGCTCCAGTTTAAAAATGTGTTCAGAAGAACTAAGACCCAAGGTGTAGGAACATCACAACCTGTACAAAGGTCATGTCGACTCTCCCCTCAAAAAGAAGAACCTAAGAAAAAAAAAATAAGAAATTTGAAGCTTAACAAGGAGGTGGAGGAGTTCAAAGAGAGTGTGCCTAGTACCCTAGTTCAACCAAAAGATGTGGAGGAACCCTAGGATGAAGAAATGTGAGATGAAGAAGAAGGGGTGAAAGAAACAGAAGAAGTTGTGCATGAAAAATCCAATGCACCCGTGATGACTTAGGTAAGAGAAGGGCCAACTCCAGACCTTGGTGCATAGGTTCCTAAGGGGCCAAGGAAAAAGATAAGTGAATAAGATGTTGTCCCTAGTATGGGATATGCTGAGCACACAAGTAAAATCATCCATGCCCAGTTTCAAAGCACTATGGGCCTTAAGGAGTTATACGGGTGGGAGCTGATGGATCAAGATATGGCCACTACATGTGCAAGGAAGTAAATATATTGTGGTCCATGTAGACTCATATCGATGAGTTATATTTTGACATGTGCAAGGATTCTTGTGTCTCATGAATAGTGAATAAATCACCCCAGAGCATGCACGTGACAATAAAGCCTACTCTCATATCTAATGAGAAGGTCATCAATGCCTTGGTTAAGGTATCTACTGAGGTAGCATGAAGAAATATTGATAGGACCACCACCATTATAGTGTTGATGGAAGATAATACATATAAAACTGTAGAGATGGTGTAGTTAAAGGAAAAGAAGGAATGAGAAAGAGAAAATAATGAGGCCTTTGTTGGTATGGTTGAGGATATTGGTGATCACATTTTGAAGGTAAGTCCTCATCTAGAGTCTCAAGTACCTGAAATGTTTCCTTCTGATATGCATTATGTGTGCACTTTTTTCAATTTGGTTTTAGATAAAGGACCAATTTGAATTCCCACACCAAAATATGTGTAACAAGATGTAGAGAGAGAAAAGGCCTCAATGATTATAAAAATTTCAACTTACGAGGTGCTGCTCCAAACTTTGAAGGATGAGTTGAAGAAAGCTTACCAAGCTCTCAACATATGTGTGGCACTAGAAGCAGTAATGGAGAATTTGTTGATGTAGGGGCAACAAGGCCTCATATTTTTAAATCTAAAATTACTTTTGAGTGTGTGTCTGTCAGTTTAGAAGATGAATTAGAAAAAGAAGAAGAAGTCGATAGTTTATTCACTTATGAAATTCAAGATCAACATGAAGCTAAGATTAAGAACTTGGAAAACTTGATCTACAATGACAATGTATCTGATTGTGGAAGAATAAAAACTAAATAAATTTAATAAGATTTTGAAGAAAAAGAGCAACTATAGGAGGAGTTTGATGATACTTCAATGTTTCAATATTTCATAGTTGATGAATCATTTGATTTTGTGCAAACAAAATTGAATATCATAGAGAGAAAATATTTTGAGAGATTTCAAGAGGATAAACTACAAGAAAATGTCCTTATTTATGAGAATGATAGTATGGAGAAAGAAGGAAAATAGGATATAAATGTTCATGAAGCAAGAGGAGTTATACTATTTCTATATAATTATAAGACAATGAATAAAAAGAAGCAACATTTGATCTGGAGCTAAAATTTTCTTTACCTAGGGAATCTAATGCAGGAGCATCAAGTCACTAGGATGTATATAAGTTTCTATTTACAATAAGAATATCATTATGGCTTTAGTGTGCTTGTAATAGTTTAATAAGGAATAGGAATATCTCTCCTATCATATGATTTTTATTTGTAATAAGGATTCTTGATTGTCATTAGGAATTTTCAAGGTTGAACTCATCTCTCATAGGTATATGGTTACTTGAAAATTCAATATAATAGTGATAGAGTGTAATTTTGGTATATAGGTCATATTTATATGCTTATAATATATATAAAGGATCTTCAATATCCTAAGATAGTTTGGTTAATGTAATTCCACCTTGGATGAGTCTAGATACGTACTAGTATGAGGAAAAGTCAAAATATCATGTCTTATGCTTTGTGATAAGAGGTTGAGGATATAGTGGAACAAAATGGTAAGAACATAATAGTTGTTACTTGTTGATGAGCACACATATCTACGTATGGAAGAAGGAATCTAGCCTTTAAAGCTAATATATACCATGAAGGTATTTAAGATTAGTGATAGGAGGATTGGAATGAATATTTTGTTTCATGGAGCAAGAACTAAGAATACTCATCTATAACTAAGACAATTGTAAGAAATATCTTGTTTGAATAAATCTTAAATTATTGAATGTATATATCTTGTTGATGGCTTCTTGGGTGCATGTTTGAATTTAATTATATTTTAACTTTGTGATAGTCTCCTTCATGATAAATCATACGTAATCCATAGCTTCATATGTATAGAGGAAATACATGGTTTAGTAGTAAATGGTGATTATGTAGGGAGACATGATATGCACTAATATTGTGGTAACCAAGGATGGCATGTATGATGGTATTCAAGATAATATTGGAGGTGATAAGGACTGATAGGGATTGAATCAGTCCCCAATAAAAAAATCACTTGTGCTTCAAACCCTAACCACACATACTCAAGTAGATCTCATTAAAGCATATAAATTTTCTCAATGAATGATACGCAATGCAAGAACCAAAATGATAAAAATGTATATAGCCACTTAGATTTTTGATAAAATCAGATCGACACACATATGTAAATATTTAGATCAAATTACAATATATAGTGTCTTTCAACAATGATCAACAAGATACAACCAAGTAGCTCTTGAGATACAATCAACTATGTATCATGAATACCAAATATGATATATGGTAAAACTATGAGAATTTATTTAACTCAAATATCAGATATGAAGACTCCTTATACACCTGCAAATAACATCAGCATGCTATGAAGATAGCATCCAAATTCAAGCACTCAAGTTCTTCTCCTCCTTCTCCTACTTGCTCTCAAAGAAACATGGCCACCATTTTCACCTTTGCTCAAACTATTCTCATGACAAACATAAACCAGTAGCTTTCCTAGAATGATATTCCAGTGTGTTTTGGGCCAGGCCCAAATGTTTTTTTATTTGCAGCAAAAATGGTTCTTCAAAAGAAGATAAAAATGGGTTATAAAAAATCTAGAACTATTATGCCCCCAAAACCCCATATTTTATACCCTTTCTCTTGATTAGAACAAAAATGAGGTTGGTACCTCAGTGATAAATTTGAACCCATTCATCTATTAAAAACATCCCATAACTTTTTCTTAACAGCTACAATTGACCCAAGTAGGTCGGCCTAGCAAAAAATCCTTCATTTCATGGTCCAAAAATCACTAAAATCACATACATTGGGATGCCCAAATCCTCCTCATTCCAAAACCATGCTTATTCAAACTCCCATATTCACAAAATATGATAGATAAATACATTTAAATATCAAACATGGTCTATAATTGTTTGTGAACCAATCATATTGTTTCATTTACTGGGTTGAATGTCCTTTGTACTTCTCAAACATGTTGTTTCACGCACCTTTGAATACCCTGGAAACTTAATAATGGCCACCAAATTTCTCCATACCAAATGAAAACATGTGTCATGCAACCAATAAAAATAAATTTCAGGGACCTGGTAGAGCACTCCTGAACTTAGTTTCAAGCCTTGAAACATCTTACTCTTCAAACCACAAAAATATTTGTCCTTTACCAAAATAACCTGCCAAAACAACTACTTTCAAAGGTTAGCTCATAACAACATTTATAAATATCATCAAGCCTTATAAATAGGCTAATTTTATGAAACATTTATTCCTCTTAAAGTTACATAGTAGTAATAGGCATCATCCAATCCATCTAATCCCTCCAAAAGCCTCAAAATTTCACAATTACATAACCTGCCCTAAACTACCAATATTGTTCTAGATGAAAGAAAGCCCTAGAAACCTTGCCAAATAACCTCACCATGTGGGAAGACATATATCAATGGAAAATTATATTAATATCATTTCTAAAAAACTTGAATCATCTTCAAACTTCTCATGTAGCTCAATTTATTGCAGAAATACTAAGACCTGCTTCTTAAGGACTGAAAACCGACCTTTGACTAGTCAACCTATTTGACCCCAAAAACACCATGAACATGTATAAAAATGATTATATATATATATATCCATTTTCATTAAGAAAAACTCACATTCATCACACATGATCAGTTTTTCATATGACTCCTTTAGACCAACTTTCCCAAATACCTCCTTCAGAAACTGTTATTTTTAAGTGGGGCCCACATACTGTCACATGACCTAAAACTTACATTTATGGAAATATCTATGAGTCTAATACAAAATAAAATAATCACCCTTTCATCATTTCAATTAAAACTGGGCTCAATATACTTCATCACTTTGTAAAATCTGGTCCTAGTTAGAGTTTTTCTAGGGTTTTAGACCTTCTTACCTTCTTAACGATCATTTGTAAAAAACATGAAAATCAAATGAACTCATTTTTCTTCTGAAACCTATCCTTAAATCACCTTATATATATTCCATGAAAGGCTCAGGGTACCATGTAAATCACATAATTCACAATGAGCATCTAAAGTTGCATTTCAAGACTAGGAAATGCACTAGAAAATTAACCTTGTCTCACCAAAACTTGAATATATTCAATAATTCCTTTTCAGAATCACCTAAAATTTTGAATGAATCACCATGAAACACTATAATAACATATCCATAATAATATTACTATCCCAAATATTCTTAAAACTCTCTACTTACAACAACTTATTCATGCTAACGTCTTTGTGCTTTATGGTATCAACTAGGGATCAACTGAAAGAGTGCAACAACTGAACATGGAATCATATGTAAATGACCCAAACATACCTCATATGCCATGAAAAATATACCTGAATTCATGATTCCATGAGATAATATGGCTCCCAAACACTCTGTACCACACCTCCTAGCTATTATATCTGCTTCCAATGTGCACCTATAATTAGAAGTGAACCACCTGTACCTGTACCATATCACTATTTTGAGTTCTCAAGCACCCTCAAAGAATACTGATGGAAAACATATAAACATGCATCTATCCAACCTCCAAGAAGATTTTACTGTCATGTAACATCACCTAAACACCTATATGGGCTTGCTAAAGCAAGCTTGCATAATTGAATCTCACTATACCATTTGAACCACATCTGAACCAACATGTTAACACTACATACATCATCATAACATCATCCTACATCATCCAATTTTTCATTAATGTGGTTTTACATCAATTACAATACCTATTAGGCCTATCTAATCCTACATGCCAACAATCTCCTACTTTGTCATTGATGGGACAACATCTTAAACTTCTCCCCCCTTTTTACATTAATGAAAAAGGCATAGTTGTAGCTTACCTCATTCACCTATATCTCATACTTCATAGGTCCATAATTTGGTTATAAACCTCAACCAAAGGTGTCAATCAAGCATCTTCTTTTTTCATTTTCTCCATAAAATCTGATTCTTAGCCTTCAATTCAAGCTTACAAATGCTAAGTTAACCCCTAGAATATGACACTTCCAACACTAGTTAATTACTGCCTTGATACATTAAAATTTTACATCTTTTTGAGGGAAAAAAAACATCATTCCATCCTATCTTAGGCATGCAAACTATACACCAATTAATCAACCATAATTCTCTATTTTAAGAATTCAAGATTACCAGACTTTATCAATACCTTGGGACTATCATACCACCATCCACCAATCAACATACCATTATCAATGTCAAAATAAACACCATGAAAAATCCTTACATAAAGGACACACCATCATGTTCCCCCTAGGTCTAGAACAATACCATGGTACTAATGTACTTTTATTGTACCATCACAGCAAATTGTCTTCACAGGACTTGTTTCCCATAATCATACTTCTCAGTGTAATTATAACCTTTGCTTTTTCATGAATTCTATGAATTTCATGGATCCTATTCATGATGAAATGTCATGTCAAAAAAACACTTCCATTGAGCTATCTACTAAAGATTCTCTAATGGAAAGCACAAAATATTCATATCTTGATAATGAAGATCAAACACTTCTCATTAGTCCTTTACATCTTCTGACTAGTGCATAATAGTCATGTATCACTAAGATCATGTGTATCATGAATCAAAGTTACACTTGTCTATTTCATACCCTAAATGGCTTCGAGAAACACTATATAATTTCTCGTTATCTAGCTTGCATTTGAAGCTCCCCCTGTCAATAACCATCACTTGAACAAACTCTATGTTGTTTACCTAAATTGAAACAACATTTCCTACAAACATGATGCATCAAAAAGCTTCTAGATCGAACAGGACTCACAGTCTCACAGATCACTTTCAAGCACAATACTCAACAATCTCTGAGAACTTAGGTGTCTAAGAGATATCTTCATCTTATTAGTTCTAGGGTAAACACTTTATGGACCTCAAGAAGACTTATCTCAAACATTTACACAGATCTTTACATTTATCACTATCTGACATAATCCATGACTTGTTTCAATGGAAAGAACTTGGATAACAACAAACCCATGACCAAGATCTAGGATCATGCATGTAACAATTCATTCTTGAGACATTGTTCTACATTTATAAGTCACCAAAGCTTTATAGCTCCTTGTTTACGTGCACCTCGTGACTTGATATAATTGCAATACCTCATGACACAAACTTTCTTCATGCATGTATGATGATTTCATGATGGGATTCTTCATGCTCAAACTGATGTACCCTACCATGAAGAGTCTTCACAGGACCCTCATAGCCAGTATAGCTTGTTATAGTTCTGATCTTGTTCTTGAATATCCTGTAAGCACATCAGGATATTGTTTAGTAGATTTTTATCAAATAACCTCCTAGATTTTCATAGATTACCTTCTAGATATTTTACCCAGTACCATGTTCAAGTACCCTGTATATTGTACATTTGCACCAGTGATTTTTTATCATTGTACCACCTTGTCCTTCTAAATGTATTGATCACAATCTCTGTATTGACTTGATTTTTCCACAGTAGCTCATGCCTTATACATCTTCATAGACACCATGAGAAGTATTCACATACCTTAATACTCTACTCAATAGATGTCTCATGTAGCATGTCAAACTGTGGTCACATTTCATCTTAGAAAATCAATCACAATGCTATCTTGAATCATACATGCTTGATTCACAATATACCATTGGGTCAACCTGTGTTGCAATCAAACTGACCTCATGAATCCTGTAGAAACTTATCTTGGCTCTACTTTTATCACAAATGACACCTTAGTCATGCATTCAGAGACCTTAATGGATCATAGAAGAGTATACCTTCTTGAGGTCTCCTTTCTAACTCAGAGTATCCATATACTTGACATCTGAGATACTCACTAAAGGCTAAGGATCAAATCTATAGACTAATTTTCACAGCCCTGTAGATACTTCTCTTGCACTTGTTAGGTCATGATACCCTGTTATTGTTCATCAAATTTCAGTCTAGATCTCATGCATACCATTCTAATTCAATCATGATTGCAATAACCCCACACTAGTTCACTAGGTCTCTGTTACCACTAAACCCTTAGCTCATATTCACATGAAGCTTCAGTTGATATGCAAAAACTAACTAGTTCCAGTTTATAACATGTAGTTGATGGTTTTGACCCTCAAATATTTTCTAAAAGATGTTAGTACCTCTTTGAAGCATCTGTATAGTTAAAAAAAAACACCATGTGAGATTCACTTATAGCCTTATTGATGCTTTCAGTTTGCTTGTCTTCACTGGCCAACTATGATTTCATTTCACTATCGTCATAAACTCCCACAGACTGATACATATCTTCCTAGAACTGTCAACAGACCTCAATCTTGATCATTTTCTTGTCAATCTGACATGACTACAAACCCTAATTTCATTATTACCAATTCATAGTGTTCACTTGCAGTGCATACATGCCCCTTAAGATAATGATGACATTGTAAAGCACACCAGTATCTTCCTTTATCCTTATCAGTTTTAACGTACCAGAAATCAAAAACCCTAATATTACTTCAAGAGTGAGAGCATACTTTAACTTCAAACTACACTAGATAGAACACTATCACCCTTGAACTTGGAGACATATAATCCTTTTCAACACTCAAGAAACTTATATAGTAGATAACAGATTTGGATACCTATAGCATGTGCTCAAACTTAGGAAACTTAATAGAGAGTCTAATTGTAAACTCATACTATAATACTAGCATCTTATACCTTTGTTTTCTTTTTGTACCTACAAAGGTAAATCTTTAACCCATGAAACCCTGAAAAACATTTAGGGTTTTGTAATCTAAATCTTCAACAAACATCATAGAAATTCTTGAGTAATCACCCCTTGATTTTATTTTAGAGCAACACAAACTTCTTCAAAGACACAAGAAAACTAAGATAGTGTTCTCTAAGGCACATCTTTTCACTTTATCAAACTCAGAACATATTACCATAGCAGCCATCATCTTTCAAGGATTTTCTAGAGGCACATACTCACTTCACATACTTCAAGGTTTACTTAGATTCATATTTTACATTCTTGGAACCTTGTATGCTACAACATGGACTACTCCATCCTTCATACTACTGATATATCCTAAACAATACTCTTGACAACTTTTAAGAAAATATTCAGAACTTAGAACACCATCACTTCTGACACACTAATATGAATACTTGCTTCTCTAACTCATGACAAACCACTTGACTCATCTTAGAATTAAAGACACAAATAATGTCCTTTAAGGTATCATACTTATTTGGACATTCCTTGTACTTTGTCATTATAGCTCGTGAAATACCTTGAGATATTAGTTAAGACAGAAACCTGACACTATGTTCTTCACAATGCTCATACATACTCAACACTGTCAAACTTTTGACACACAAACTTTGAGACACTCTTCATGAGTTCAAGGAATCTTATTTGTTTATTATGACATGATGATAAGACTCAAGAACACCCTACAACATCTCATAAAGAAAATCTGACATAGGAATGTAAAACATGGATTGAGATGACTCATACACGCACACCATATTTCTACATGACAAAGATTTTGATGCTTCATACTTGAGAACAACAAATGAACCTTGTCATCACATTTAGAGACTCAATATGACATACCTTAACATCATGGAAGGGACACATACTGAAAATACATAGCTGCCCCTCACTCCAAAGATTATTTTACACCTATACACCTCTATGAAGCCTAATATAGGCATATATGACCATGGAGGAGAATGATGAGAGACCTAAGTAGGTCTCAAACCCTATTCTTCATCTTTACTGAGTCCTCCTTATCTGATTTCTCATTTTTTTTATAGAAGATCTTATCCTTTTTTTGAGATCATATCCTTGGATTCTTCATTAACCACTTTGACTAGATCTCTTCCTTCCTTTTGTATACTTGATCTTGTGACTTTGGTTTTTGATTTTCCTTCTTCAATTTGTCTGCATTACAAAAAATTACAATATGCCCTATCTTGTGACATTTAAAACACTCCACTAGCCTCCCTTTGCATTTATAAGCCTTATGTCCATATGCATTACAAGCAAATCAATACCCATTAAATGTTCTTACATACCTTTTCATGTTTGGTGCCTCATTCTTGCAATATTTTTCAAGATGACCTTTTTCTTAGCAATGATAACATTCAAATCCATATCTGTTGGCCTACTATTTCATCCTTGTTTTCCAAACATTCTTCATTCCTTATTAGCTTCACAATTTTATTTTCCTTTTCCATCATCCTTCTTTTCAACCTTAAGACTACAAAAAATAGCCTTATGTCCATAAGCACCACATTTGTAACAATAACCATGAAATATACCATACCTATAAGCACTTGGATACCTTGTAAGTGATATTATAGGAAGTGGAAACCTTGATCTCTCTCCCTTGATTGGTTTTTTGCTTTCATTTGATCCTTGGTTTAATTCTTCTTCATTCTTCTTGTATGAACCATGTTTCACCTAAATTTTGTGATGGAGATGAAACAAATAAGAGGTTAATGCATAGGAGGAATACCTATTTTAGATGAATAAGGTTGCTAGTTGAATGCATGTGTTATTGAATTTTGACCCAAGCTGATCATAGAGAATTTCCCTTTGGCTAGAAGGAACGACTTGTAAGAAACACAACAAGACCAAAAAATAGCAGTAATAATATAGGTTAGTGTACTGCCTAGAAAAATGCTAGATCCAAGAAGCAAGGTGCTTACTAGGAGATTGTCAATCCAATTTCAAGGATAATTTAATGCAAAAAATACCATGAAATAAGGAAATCCTACTGTAGTTTTATAATTTAGGTATCTTGTGCTAATATAATAAGTAAATATAATCTAACAAGAAAAGTTATGATTAGATCTTATGATTTGGTGGGTTGTTCTAGGTTTTACAGGTATGACAGAGGACTGATAAAGGATTTGGAATTGATCCAGTGAGGTATAGGTCAATTTTAATTAAATTGGAAGCTTTTTTGGTCAGATAATGTTAAATGACACAGAGATTGATGTCGGTGGGTGAACCGATGTTGGTTAGGTAGATGTCTAATGACAGTTAGGTAACCAATGTTGGTAGGGGCAATATGGTCCAAATCCCAAAAAATGAGGTTTCGAGTCTCTCTGCAATTACACAAAGAGTATAAGGGAGCTGAGAAGGGTGGTAAGATTTATTTGGAGTTTTAAGAAGTTTGGTGGAGGTGTTAGGCTGAGGGAAATGATCTAGTTTATAGTATATGGGATAGTTGGGTGAGCGGTGGTTATACAGTAGAGATTTTGGTAGAAGAACGAAGTAAATAAGGAATCTAACTATCAAAATAAGATCTTAATAAATAGAAATAAGACATTTATCTAAGTTTAGATTTGTAGGTGTTGGTGAGGGTGGTGGTAGTTTGATGACAATCCAAGAAGAAGTGTGATCAGCTCTAGTGTCATGGCAGTAGAACTTTTATCTTTGTTGCATGATATGAGACCATGGAGGAGGAACGTGAGTGTTGATGGAGGCTTAGAATGCTTTGGTTCATCATCTATTCAAATGTATGCTTTAGAATACGAATGCAAAATGCCTATGTAAGAAATCAATCCTATAACCCAACCCAAGTAAAGAGTTATAAAAACTTATTTAACCTAACCAATGGTGGTTAGGTGACCGGTGCCAGTTGAGGAATAAATGGCATCGGTTACGGTAGATAATTCTAGGTTTTCCAAAAATAGATTGATCTTTTCTATTTTTGGCATGATTTATATCCTTAATCTGGGTATTAAGTGATAGAGTTCACCTAGATAAGTATGAGTTCTTTTAGGAGAGGTAGTGGTGGTTAATGCTAGGTTTAGAGTAAGTCTTAGCTGGTTAGGATTGGTATAGAATTATTCCTAGTCAATTAATAGACTTTGAATGGGTCTTTGAGTGAGGTGGATAGGTGAGTTGGCTATATGCGAGGTAGAGGGGTGAGGTAATTAATTAATTAAATTATTGTAATTAAATTAATTAACATGTGTTCACTAGGGACATTAGTGGGTATAGTATGAATTTATTTAATTGACAAGGGTTAAGGGAATTTGTCTCGATTTCCAGTGTCTACAAACCCTCAATAAAACATAGTCATGTTCTATCACCATAAGGTTTTTGGCTTTCCAACATTTTTCTCATATCTAAACTTTCTTGAAAAGATAGCACTTTTGATGCAGCCTAGAATTTACTAGTAAAATCCCAGACATGTTGGCACATCACTTAGCATAGACTGAGTGCTCACCCGAAGTGTGCAAAGGTATCATACCCCTCTTTAGGGTTGTTGTTGATGTATGTTAGCATGATGAAGACTTACTGCATTCAGATCCATAATTAATATATCATTCTACAATGCATGTTCAGGTCTAGTTCTAAAGAATAATATATTTAAACAATATCCATAATGAAACCAACCATGCAAGAACCAATTATACTCAAAATTAACACTATGATTTAGCCAATACACTCCATTATATTAAACATGATAAATACACAAAATCTCATTACAATAGATAATACCATCACTTATACACACATCAGATTTGGCAGCATAACTTCATAGTAATTCAGTTCTCACACCCCTTCTATACTATGTAGATCATTACATATTTATAAGGGTGGAGAATTTCCCTTCACCTCTTAAATAATTCTAAAAATAGGTCACATTCTGAAAATAGCCATGTCCCTTTACAATCACAACCACACATGTAAGTGCGCTAGCAATAGACCTCTTCTAGTTAGCTAGAAGTAGCAAATCTATTTAGCCTACACCCATGCAAATTGCTTCGTAGCCACTCCAAAAATAGTCAATGCATGTCCCGTAATTCTTTACTTGGTTTGTGTTGTCAGCATGCTATCTCCAAAAATAGACTGTACAAGTGAAAATGGTTGAGTCCCAAATACCCCCTTATATTCCGTTTACATTTTCTCCCCTATCCTTCCACGCCTTTCACTACGCCCTGTTCTCTCTCGTGAACCTTTTGTGTGCCTTCTACTAAGTATTCCACTTTCATCCACTCAACATGTTTTCTTTTCATGGTCCATAGATCTTTCTTCAGATCTTCAACTTCATTCCTCTTTATTTTCATCTCAGCTTGTGCCTCCTCGAGTTGATTTTTCAAGACCTTGACCATCTCTTCTCTCTCAGCTTCTTGTTTGAGACATTATTTTATCTTGGTCTTTAAATCAGTTGGGCCTCCTTAATTTAAGTATTTAGGACATTGATTATTTCATCATGAGTTTTATACATCTTGAAAATATGATCACCAAGTTGTCCAACAAAATTTACTATAATGAAGGTATTAGTCTAAATAGTCTGTAAATTTGCAGGCTTTCCCATCTTATCACTAAAAGAACTCCCTTTATCTTGTTAGGATAATTTCAAGGGCCTACTTTGATACCAATTGTTGAAGGTGATAAGGAATGAGAGGGGGGTGAATCAGTCCCCAATAAAAAACTTTTCACTTGTGCTTCAAACCCTAACCACACATACTCAATTAGATCTCATCAAAGCATATAAATTTCTCAATGAATGATACACAATGTAAGAATCACAATGATAAACATATACAGCCACTTATATTTATATTAAAATCAGATCCACACCCTTATATTGATGTTCAAATCAGATCACAAGAGTAGTATCTTCAACAATGAATTACAAGATGAAACAAAGTGCTCTCAATACAATCCACAATGTCTCAAGACCACATATGAATAAGTAAAACTATAAGAAAATATTAAACTTTAATATCAGCTCTAAAAACACCTCAGACACCTAAAAATAACATCATCATCATGCTATAAAGAAATCATCCAAACTCAATCACAAAAATCTTCCCTCCTTCTCCAACTGCTCTCAAAGAATCAACACCAATTTTTCCTTTACTCTAAGTCTCCTCATCAAAACATAACCAACTGTTGACATAATGCAGCCTAGAATTCATTGTTAATGACCCAGGTGCATTAGCACATCACTCAACCTTAGCTAAGCACTCACCTAAAGTGTGCAAAGGCACCATGTCCCTCTTTAGATTTGTTTTGTAGAAATGTTAGCATGAAGATGCATATATATATATATATATATATATATATATATCTTCATATTAATAATTAATCAGAAACAATCCATGGTGCACAAACCAAATCTAGGTCTTAGAATAGAAAAGATAAACTAAAAAATGACTATAATGAGATTTATCATGCACAAATTAGATTCAGTCATGTTCAACACTATTATCTGGCAAATATATTCTATTGCAGTAGATATTGTAAAACACATAAACTTCTTACATTACATAAGTATCTATGTGATTCATGTGCATGTCAAAATCGGTATCACAACTCTACAATAATTCACACTTACATCTATGTATCAAACCTTTGTAAATCAATTCATATATATAAGGGTGGGTAATTTCCCTTCACTTCCCATGTATCTTCTCAAAATTGGTCACATGCTAATAATAGACATGCACCTTTACAAAGGGATGCAAAACCATGTAAGCGCTCTAACAATAGACTTCCAATAGTTAAATCTGAGTATAAATCCTATTATTATCCTAACCTATATAGACACTTAGACGATGTTTGTTCCCAAAATATCATTGTGTGAGTTACAAGTCTTTTTTTCTTTCTGTGCTCCGCACGCTATCTTCCAAAAATAGCCTGAATCCACAAATCTGCTAAGTCCCAAATTCAAAGTGTTCTGACGCACACTTTCTTTTGTATTCTTCCACACCTTTAAATGTGATTTGTTCCCATGTGCACATCCTTTATGTGTATTCTCTTTAGAGAAACAAACTATCTACTCAACATTACCCCACACTAAAGTATAGTGTCACCCCAATAATGGGGATTTCCCTCTTATTTCTCTGACAATGAAGAATAAAGAATTGGAAAGATTCTATAAATGAAAGATTGAAATTTTACTCTGCAGCCTCCTCTTCTATTTGTAGGATCAACTCTAGATATTCATTTTTGACCTTGGCCTCTAATGTTTTCTAGTCACTAAGAACATTCCTTGTTTTCTCCAGAATATCTGTGACTATGGCATCTAATTCATCCTATGATATCTTCTCTTTCTCATTCTGTAGCATGAAGAAAACATTAGTCATACCTAACAGCATTCCTTCCATGAGGTCCATCTTCTACACTATAAGTTTCCCAATCTCATTGATCCTATCCTTGTGTGTATCCTGGGTTGTTGTGAGGGCTCATGTTTTTGTTTTACTATTGATAACCTTTTTTCACGCCCAAGTGTTTCATATTTCATTGGCTTCAGAATTTTATTATCTTCCATTATATTTTTTATCCTTATTATGGCATCTGGTGCCACACACAAATTTAGAGCTTGATCTACTTTCTTCATCTCATCTTTACTCTTATTGCTTCTTCTATAGAATCTTTTGGAGTGGCCATTCAACCAGGTCCATCATCTAACACCAAATTTACCAAAGTGTGCAAATAATGCATAGCAGAAGGAAAATTTTGAGGAACCTAGGATTATAAATGAGGCATTTCCTTAAGAATGTGGTCACCAATATCCTTAGCCATGCTAACAAAAGCCTTATTATTTTCCTCTTCTTGTTCCTTCTCTTCTTTTAGGCACTTTATTTCTGTATTTTTTTCCTTGTTTTCCTCCTTTAGCACTCTTATTGTTACTGTTTTATGAAAATTTCTTTGTGCAAATTTAGTAGATACCTTGATCAAAGAATTGCTAAATTTTTCATCAAACATCAAAGGAGTTTTTATCATCATATGCTTGATTTGTGGTGCCTTATTTACTTTTTGTGAGACACATGATTCCTCACACACATCAAAATCTAGCTCATCCATATGGGTTTCCATGGACTAGGATAACTATTTTCTTGTGCATGCAGTAGCCATCTCTGAATCCATCAACTCCCATCCATATAAATCTTTCAATTCTATGGTGCTCTGGAATTGGGCGTGTATGATATTTCTTCTGTCCTCTACATACCCCATAGCAAGAGCCACATATTCTTTGCTCATTATTCCCTTCTTTGATCTCATCACCTTAGGAACCCACCCGCTAGAGTCTGGAGTTGGTCCTTCTCCTTCCTAAGTATTAAGGGGCATGCTATAGGGATTTCCCACATCTTCTTCTACCTCTTTCAAGCCTTCCTTATAATTTTTAATCTCCTCATCATGAGGATCTTATGCATCCTTAGGTTGTACTGGGGTTCATGGCGCGTTCTCCCCAAACTTCTCCTCATCATATTTAAGATTTAGCTTTCATATTCTATGGTTCTTCCTTCTAAGTGGAGAGTCAAGGTGACCTTCGTAAAGGTTGTGATGTTCCTGCACCCTGGGTCTTGGTTCCTCTGAACACCCTTTTAAACTGGTGCTCCTCATGGGTATTTACATCCAATTCTTCCTCCTATTTTTTTGTTGTGGAGGATTAAATGCGTGCTCACTTTCTACCTTGTAAGTGGACTACCTCTAACCCCTGTGCTCCAATCTACCACTATCCTTATTGAGGTCTTCTTCCACTTCTTCCTCTATGGCTCAGGCAGGCTTCGTAGATACCACATTCTCAACTATATGTCTTCCCTTAGGCAGGTTTGGGAGCATGAACTTGTTCTCCACATATTTCCCCTTTTCCATCATAGGATTGAGTTGGATATAGATGAGCGTGGCCCCACTGTCTCCAATGGTGTAATGAAATTACTTGAATAATTTTGATTATCACCAGTAATAGAACACCAAATAACACAATTTTGTAGATAAAATATCTCAATATGAAAGTATAACAACTTAGCCACTTCAAGGGGGAAACCTCCAAAACATAAAATAAGACTCAAATGCTCAATAATATGATCCAATACTAACTCCTAACCCCTATTTATACTCTCATATGTTATGGCCATCCTCAAGGTCGACCCACCCATGATAATATAACATATATGAAAGAGATACATAATGATATGAAGATATGATATCCACAAGTCAACTATATACATCAAATATAAGATATATGATTAAGGGATTAACATTCCCTTCCCATTCAAAGCAACATTATCCCCAATGTTGAGAAGCTCTTGGTGCTACTATAGGAATGTCATGTTTTCCCATGTTACATCTTCATTGTCTATATTCTTCGAATTGATCAAGTACTTAGTAATAACCCATGTATTAAATCTTTTAGTGTGTATTTGAAGGATGCATTCAGGTTCCAAGATGACTCTCCCCTCCTCATTAAGCTCGGATTAAAATATATGGGCTAATAGTCTCTGTCCAATTACTTTCTTCAAGAAAGAAACATGAAATACTGGATGTATTATGGTTTTCTATGGAAGTTCTAATTTGTATGCTATAGTACTAATCTTATGCAATACTTGATAGGGGCCATAATACTTTACTAAATAAAAAGTATCCTTTTTTTATTGTTTTAAATATATTTTCTTATATGATTTTAAATGCACAAAAACCCAATCACCAACTTCAAAATGTCTTTTTGTGTGATGTTGATCAGCTTGTTGCTTTATGCGGTTTCGTGTCATAGACAAGTTCTCCTTGACACTAGAGAGGACCACTTATTGATACTAAATGTGTTCTTCTAATGCTCTAACCTTCGGTTTTCCTCTCAATGATGATGTGATGGATGGTGGATGGTACCCATAGAATGCCAAAAAGGGAGACATCTTGGATGAAGTATGGAAGGAAGTGTTATACCACCATTCTGTAAGTGGCAGCCATTGGACCCATCTTGCTTGTTTATCTAAGGTTAAGCAACAAATATATCCCTCCAAAAACTTATTTACAACTTATGTTTTCCCATTAGACTAGGGATGATAAGAAGAGCTACGAGATAACTGAGTACTCAAACATGAGAATAAATAATTCCAAAAATTACTAGTAAATATAGGGTCTCGATCACTTACTATAATCTTTGGCTTCTTATGAAGCTTCTGAACTGTTTCCATGAAGGTTTTTGTTACCGTGCTTGTAAAAAATGGGTGTGATAAGACACAAAAATGAGCATATTTGGTGATTATATCCACCACAACCATGATGAAATTTTTACCTTCACATTTAGGCAATCCTGTGATGAAGTCCATGGAAACCTCTTCCCATTGCTGGCTAGGAATAAATAGAGGTTGTAGAAGACTTGGGGACCGAACTATTTCACCCTTATTTTGCTAACAAACCATGCATTCTGCCACAAATTTTTGGACATCCCCTTTGATCCCTTCCCAGAACAAATCTTGTTTGACTCGATAATAATTCTTCAACAATCTAGAGTGTTCCCCTACTAGAGAAGAGTGAAGCTCAAATAGAATCCTATTTTTAAGAGTGGAGTTCTTACATAGGTATAATCTATCTTTATACCATAAAGCATCCCCTTTCAATACAAATATTTCAGACATGTTTGGGTCATTCTGGATATTATGAATGAGGTCTTGTTTGGTTGGGTCATTTTTCCATTTGGACCTTGCCTCATCTATCCAAGATTTCTATAATATGGATATGGCATAGAACAATGTTGCAACAAATTCATCTTTCCTCAACAAAGCATCTGCAACTACATTCTCCTTCCCTTTCTTATAGATAATCTCAAAATCATATCCCAACATATTTAAGACCCATTTTTTTTGTTCTTCAAATGATAAACTTTCCTCCAAGAAGTATTTCAAACTATCATGATCATTCTTCACTTTAAAATGTCTTCCTATAAGATATGGTCTCCATTGCTTTACTACATGAAGTATGGCTAGCATTTCCTTCTCATAAGTTGGCTTCGAAATATTTTTACCTTTGAATTGACGGCTCAAAAAGGCAATAGTATGGCCTTATTGTATGTGAAATACCCACATAACCGACCCTGATGCATCACATTTAACAATGAATGTTGTGGAAAATTTTGGAGTAGCTAAGACTGGAGTGGTGCACATGGCCTCCTTTAGATGTGCAAATGCATTGGTTACATCCTCATTCCAATGGAAGGATTCCTTTTTTAATAAAGTTATGAGAGGTGTTTTTATTATTTCATAATGCCTAATGAATCTTTGGTAATAACCTGTAAGCCCCAAAACTCCTCGTAGATTCTTTAGGGTTTTTAGAACCTTCCACTCCATCATGGCTTTGATCTTATTAGGATCAACTCTAACCCCTTCATGAGAGACAATGTGACCCAAATATTCAACCTCCTTGACTCCAAAATAACACTTCAAGGGATTTTCATAAAGTTGATGTTGCTCAAGGGTTTCGAAAACCTTATTTACATGATGCAAATGTTCCTCCCATGTTTCACTATAAATTAATAAATCATCAAAAAACACTAACACAAACTTCTGCATGAATGACTTAAAAGTAGAATTCATCAAACTTTGAAATGTAGAAGGTGCATTTGTGAGTCTAGAAGGCATTACTAGGAATTCATAATGTCCTTCATGTGTCTGAAAGGTGGTTTTATGAACATCCTCATCCTTGATTCTGATTTGGTGGTATCTCGAATGAAGATCAACCTTTGTAAAATAAATAGCACCATCCAACTCATCAAGAAAATCATCTATTATAGGAATACGAAACTTATTTTTGATTGTGTACTTATTAAGTTCCCTATAATCAGGACACATGCACCACATGTCATCTTTCTTCTATACTATCACTACTGGAGAAGAATGAGCACTCTAAATATGACGAATGATTCCTACTTCCAAGATATCTTGTACAATCTTCTCAATTTCACTCTTTTACACATATAGGTACCTATAAGGTTTGATGTTAGGCAGTTGGCTCCCTAGTACTACTAACTAAATAACATGATCATGATCTCTCTTTGGAGGTAATCCCTTTGGTATATTTTCAAACACAACAGAGTGTGCATCTAACAATGCTTGCATATCTGATGTTATAATGTCCTTAGAATGATGTGCCTCCAATGAAAATAGTTGTTCCACATATCCTACTACACCCTTTTTAAGAATTTTTTGCATCTAATGAGAGCTCATTATCTATGGATACTTTGATTTTAAGCCTCTTAGCTCAAAATTCCTTCCTTCAGACTGAAATTAGATGAACAAGTCTTTGAAGTTCATCTCAATGGTTCCCAAAGTGGTAAGCCAATAAACTCCTAACACAGTGTATTCTCCTCCCATAGGGCTATTTAGTATGTAATATCCCATGGAAAGATTAATACTATGGAATTTTCTAGAACAAGTAACAATACCTTCATCAGTAATCATTACTTGACATTCAAGAGCTAGATAAATGAAAAAGTTTAGGTGCAATGCTAACTTATGATTGATAAAGTTATGAGTACTTCCTGAGTCAATCAACACTATGACCTTCTCTTTTTTTAAGAATCCAACCACCTTGAGGGTTTGAGGGGTATTAATACCTGAAACCACATGGCATGATATCATTGTTTACGGATCTCCTGATTCCTCCTCTGGCTCGACCATGACCTCTGACTCTGTGTCTTCATCCTTCTCTTCATCTTCACTAGGCCCATCAATGTAAAACAACTTCTATTCAGCACATTTATGTCCAAGTCCATATTTACCGTCACAGTTAAAACATAACCCTTTTTCTCTCTTTTCTTCAATTTTTTGAGGTGTCAATCTAACTAGATGAGGGAATGCTAGGGGATAGGTGTTGGTATCTCTGGTATTAGTGAAAAAAATTCTCCTACTTGAAAAAATTTATCCTTTACCCTTCATGCCATAATCATATAATCATAAACCTTGTGAGGATTAAACATAGGCATCTCATGCTCAATGTGATCCTTAAGACCCCCAAGAAATAGGTCATTCAGATTATCTTCAGTAATATTTGCCACCCAAAGAGAAAGGTTTTGGAATTGATGAATGTAATCTTTAACAGATACTGTCTGTTTCAACTTTCCTACTTGGCTAAAGTAATCCTCTGACACACTAGAACTATAGTGTAATTGTAACTCTTCAGTGAAGACTATCCATGTAACATTGAGACCACTCTTCTGCCTTTCTGCACATAACCATTGATACTAGAAGAATTTTTCAAGTTCAAGATACAAAGATGCCATGGTCACATTTTTTCTTGATGGAATATGATGTATTTCAAAGAAATTATCCATCTGGTTGACCAAATTGAGTGGTTCCTTTCCATCAAACTTGTGCATCTCAACTTTTGGAAACATATTATGAGCCTACATAGTGCTTGTATTTATATTGGGCATGCTCGAAGATCCACCCTGACTCATGTGTTTATTATTTTTAACTAAAGAACCACCTTGGTTGATAGAAGTATGATTACCCATCATATGTGTATTGAATTTCTACATGAACTACTCTAATATTTGTCTCATCCTATCCACATCTTCTTTGTTGGACATTTGAGATTTGATGTCTCTCAGGTTAAAATTAATTTGGCTTACCTTATGTTCTGTCAAAGTAAACCCTCACCCCAAAGTATCGGTAGTTACCTCTTTTATCTCCAACTCCTCAACTACTATCTCATCCTTTTCTGGTGTTTTAGCCACAGTGATGGGATGCTTTTTACCTCTCATGGAAGGCCTCGCTATGATCCCCCAAATAGTGGGATTTAGGGATCAAGGTCAAATTTTAAGGTTTGGGATTTTGATAAGAGTTAGGACAATTATAAAAAATCTTAAACAACAAACTCCAACTAATTTTTTATTCTCTTTCCAAAAAGGTAACGAACTTAGAAAAATTCCATGATTTATAATCTAGGGAGTGACTTTATGAAAACCCCTAAATTTGTAATAACTTTTTCAAACTCAATCAAAAACTTCTAGAATTTTTAAGGAACCTTACTTGGAATGTTTTGTAACTCTGGTAAAACTATCTCTAACCAACTTGCTTTGGTTAGCAATATATGGTGGAAACAAAACATTATAGTTTTTGCCCTAATTTTGGCCCAGATCGTAGCTCTGATACCATTTGTAATGAAATTACTTCAATAATTTTGATTATCACCAATAATAGAACACCAAATAAAACAATTTTGTAGATAAATTATCTCAATATGAAATTATAATAGCTTAACCACTTCGAGAAGGCAACCTCCAAAACATACAATAAAACTTAAATGCTCAATAATATGATCCACTACTAACTGCTAACCCCTATTTATACTCTCCTATGATATGGTCATCCACAAGTCCGAACCACTTATGATAATATAACATATATGAAAGAGATACATAATGAATGATATGAATTTATGATAGCCATAAGTCAGCTATATACATCAAATTTAAGATATATGATTAAGGGCATAAAAAATTGATCAAGGGATCATTTTATATATCAAAAGTTCCCTAAACATCCCTAAACTATGTTAGTGTAGAATCTCATTGCAAGATCTTTCCATCGATTGTGAGAATGCAAAAAAATAGACATCGGGAGCTCTAGTTATGTCCGGTCAAAGTTTAGTCAACAAGAAATTCAACTCTAGTCAACAGGTCAATATTGGACCAATGACACTGTGACACGTGGCGAAAAGGAAAAAGGGAGTCATTTGTTGGTTTTTGACCTCTGGTCTTTGACAGACATAAAAATTGGTGGTCGCAATAAGAGGCTTAACTTTTGTTACGGAGGAGAGCCCGACTGCCGTGTGGACTATGGTATTATTGCCAACGTGGTGAGTCCACAAGCCACCAAGTGGCTTGCCACCACTTAGCCATATTTCATTTTGAATTTCATAGTCTTATATGATCAAATTTTATATTATTCACCATATTACTATATAATTTCAATTTGTAATGTTTGGGTCGAATCTTGGGGAGACCACATTCCCACATATCTCATCGGTCACAAAGCACACCACATGGCTCAGCCAAACAAATCCGCCAACCCCAATGACATGCTAAGACCACATGGTGAAGGATCGGTAGGGGCATGCAAGGTCATGTGTGGAAACTTCCACGTGAGGAGAAGGAGGTGGGGTAGTTATGCCTCAATTGGTCCCATGACCACTTAAACATGCGTGGGAAAGGCTATTTAAAGCCTAAAATCTATATCCTCCCCTAAATGTGGGATATACCCACTTAACTATGCCCACTCCTAAGGGAATTAATCCCTTCCTAAGTGCAATATGCTCAAAAATGGGATTTAACCTATCAACAATGCTACAAGCTAGGCTATTATTAGCCTTAGATAATTGTTAATACATTATTTTAAGGGCCCTATTTTAGTATAAATAGGGAACCCATTTCTTTGTAATGTACACACGAACACAACGGAGAATTTCATTCCTATAGCTCAGGAAAGTTAGAGATCGAGCCAAGAGGAGAGTTAGATGCCATGCCAACGGCATAGTTGTGTGAATTCCTAATTTATTTAGGCATTATTATTTTAATTATTATTGACCTATTATTTTTTTAAGCAATAATAAATTAAAATTATTGTGGCTAGGAGCTATTAATGCTACCTAGTGAGCCCATAACACCACACCAATTTATTGTGAAGCCTGGAATATTGACCGGAGTGCCATATGGTGTTGCGAATCATCTGGAAGGCCAATCGAGAACCAAAGGATTCCAAACAGTGGAGTTGGTGTTATCTAGCTTGTTGAATACGCCAGGAAAGGGGAAATCAAGTGCTATTTTTCACCCTTGTCATCCAAAGGTCTGGTTATTCTTCTAAGAAGGTTCTAAATAGTTTCCATTAGGTTTTCTTGTGAAATTACTATTGTAACTTATAGGTTTTTACTAGTGGAACGGTTAGAAAGAACTAGAGATGTAGGCAATTTTCGAACTCCGTAATTAATCATTATGTAGTTGTCTTTATTGTCTTGCATTAATTTTAAATTGATTACTTAAAAGGAGAAAATTGTCAGTAAATATTTAAATCCTACAAGCGTTCGAGATCAGGTAGATAAAAACTTGATTATTTTCGGATCAAAAATGGCCAAGCTTATTGTCCTCATTCTTAAATCATAAGAAATTAGTCTTTCAATGTAAGCAAACCTACCTTGATAAACATAAGTTTTTCTCAAGGTGTGGTATTTACAATCTACCTTATCTACATTGTATGTTAATTGGCGTGCATCAGCAAACCTATGTACTACTGTCTGAAAGAATCCCATTGTGAAGGTGTATGATAGCTTACACTAGGGACTCCATGTCCCATCCTTCATCACAAAGTGTGTGATGTAAAAATGTTGGTACACTGCAAAATTTACTGCCTTACTTACCACTAAAGGTAGCTCCTTTGGAATTTTCTATTCCTCTTTGAAGGTCACGCAAAGTTGGTAATAACAAAAAATTTCCATTTTCTTAAATGGACCACTCATCGATCCTTCACATAAGTAGTTTTCAAACCTATCTGCGAGAGACTTCTTCTCCATAGGGTATTCCCATATTTTATTGTTTGGCCCATCAGGCACTCCAATTTCTACAAACAAAAGAGATAAGAGAATATTACCAAAACTTATCTTATCACCTGTGCACGCTTTCTCAATGATTGTGTGAATGATGTATCCTGTCAAATTGTATATTTCTCCTTGTGACATTTTCTTGGCAATGTATAGCCACTTTTTTTTCACCTACAACCATCTCTCCTAGTCATTCAACTTTGTCAACAGGTGCGTGGCCACCAGTACAATAGGATATTTCCTCAGTTTGAATATGTCCATGTCACATAGACCCTTTGAATATCCCAGCTCCTTACTAGTGGCCACAACAATTTCCGTATCAGTTAAATCACTACTAATCTATGTTACTTTACCTTTTAATCATGTTAGTGTAGTAATTAAGGGTATTTTGATCCTCACCCACTGCCCAACAAAATAGAATAAGTCCTCATGGACTCTACTCATAAGCTATTGGTATAGGTTTTCTAGTTTTCCAAAGCAAGGAAGTTCATATAACTGGTACACCCCTACCTTCTTCAGCAACTTCTCTCCAGAATCATCATAAATGGGAATATCATCAATTATTATCTTGTTGGTTTTTTTGTTTAGCAATGTGTCTAAATCCTCCTTATTATCAAAGGTGTGATGGTTGTGGTCACTCACCTTGTACCGGTGGATATGAGAATGTAACATCCTCATTTTATACTTTAGAACAAGTGAAAAAAAAAAAAAATTTGATAATTGCATCCTGGTTCTAAATACATAATTTAGAACTCACAAATCAAATAACCATTCATATAACAGACAACCATATGCAGCTGTAATGACTCGGATTACTTCCGATCTATTCATTCCATGACTCGGTAATCTACCGATCTATTCATGAGTAAAAAGAGTTGGTGTTTTTAGATAACACTTAACTCTTGCGGTTCTCTTCCCTACTCTGGGATTCAGAATGCTCTGTCCAAGGAACCTAACTAAATAAACGTTACTATTATTCATCGGCATCTCATCCCTTAGACTAGGTGAATTAGGACAACGCAATCAGCATCTTGTGATACTTTGGCCAAAGGTTTGAAACATACTGTTTATGTCTCGTATTCCTTAACGGAATACTCGTCAATCTGGAATACGTCCTTCACCCCATTCATATGTTATATAGAATGTCCTACACTGACTACTATCAGTCCTTCCTTTCACAACTGAATCACCCGGAGGCAGATTAACAAGGTGATAATGTTATATGGATGCCCACGAGGATTAGGGATATGGTGACATACTGGTTCAACCTTACAGTTCAACCAGTGTGTCATGATACCCCGAATCTCCTAGGCAACCTTATAATATGACCACGTTCTTAATCGGACCCTGGGTAACTCGTGCGAAATCAAGTGTAAATCTTAGCGATCAATGCAAAGGGTGTCACCATAAGTCATCTGCATTGTTGTAACTTCGAGAAGATCCTAATCTTCTCGGAGGTACAACCCTGTAGTTGACTTGTGTCGTCAACCTTTAAATCCGCCTCGAAAAGATCTACTTAATAACATGCGTTATGCACTTGAGTTTAAATTACTTTAAAGACTTTTCCCTAAGGTTAGCCTTTCCTGTTCCCTGGATTCTTCGTCTTAAGACGACCCTCCTCTATAAAACCCATTACATGGTAGAGGTATTAAGGTCAAGTTCTCATCAAGGAGTCATTAGAATACACCTGATTCTAAAATAACAGAATTGGACAATATCTCATAACCTTTACTTGAGATTTCCATCTGAACTCCATTTGATTTATATCAGTTCTCATAACTGAATTTATATCATACTTATTAGTATAAGGATATAATTGATTAAGAATCCTATTAAGTGATGTCCTATCATAATCAAGACTAGGGATCAGTAATTTAATTCAACTTGTTTAGCGTTCTGCTTAGGCTCATTTTTAACCTATCTTTAAGAAAGACAATTATTTAAATCCAACATTGCTTTCGCTAGAACAACAAGATCTGCTAAACACTCATATGAATTCAACCACATTTTCTTGTAAGCTTTCATTGTCAATCACAAAAGCATCCAAATTAAACAAAGATAACATTGTCACTCTGGTATATAAACCGAAGAAGGTCAACCATCAGAAATAGAATACAACATAAGTATCAAGCACTTATTTCCATTCCTTTCAAAATTATACAATTACATTTTATGCAAACAACATACTTGATACAATGCCTAACGGAAAAGAAACATCTTTCCACATACAGTACATTTATATAATCAAGCTGTAATTCATTATGAAACACATTAATAAATCTGATCATCCTGTCAGATCTGCATTGCTTTTACCACTTATGGCAACCATCTGCAAAATAGTCAACATGAGTCAGTTCGATGAACTGAGCATGATAAGCACTAACTTTTAAAACAATTGCAATCCATCAATTGTTTTCATTAAACACCCTGTTTAAATGAGATCAGATATCCATATAAGTAAACATATTCAGACTATGCCTTTGTAATACAAAATGATTAAAAATATGTAACTCTATCATTGTTACAAAATAGTCTTAATCACTTTCTAATATTTCATCAAATATTAAGAATCAAGGAACGAATGTACACAAACAATCATTGAATCCAAAATCACAACATTGGACAGATCGTTTCATTCGTCCAAAAAGGGAAATATCATAACAATTCGGGATTCCACCAATATGTTACAAAACAATTCCCACTGTTAGACAGATATCATCAAATAAGCAAAAGAAGAGAAAGAACCAAATCATTCACACTTCCTTTCACATAAGTTCATTACTGTAATGTCTTCACATATGAATTGTATTCATCCAGTATGTATACGATTAAGTCTATCAAACTATAAGAAGAATTACTGTCATAATAAAAATCGAACAAAACAAGGCCTTTCAACCCAAGTTCAAAATCAAAGAACCTCTAGAATTGCGGTCAACAATGGACAACATTGCATTAGGCAATTGAATTTTTCCCTAAGATTATGCCAAGATAATCACTCAAAACTTCCGAACATGCTCAGTCACAATCAGACAGGAGTAAACGGAGAGGAATATAAACCAATCTATTCTTACCTTGGCGCATGCAAGTCTAAAGTGTGGTATTCGCGACTCACCCCAACAGGGACAGAACACGAAATAATTAACCCATACTCAAGGAACTCAAACAGTGACAAACAACAGTGTCCAAGTAGCAGGTTCATTAAGAGACAGAAATACAAGTTACCTTCCAAGAACTCAAATGATTCCAACAGTAGTAACAAGTCAAACAATTGCATATGATTCCATCTGAGCTCATCAACGGAGCATAATAAAAATCAGGCAAACAAATTTAATTACTGATTTCAAACAAAGAATCCAACTGAACTCTTGCCAATGTGACACAATGGTATTCTTACGAATAATAGAGATCAAAATACAAATTATTCCCTTAAGTCGCTGGAACAACGATTTCCAAAATTCATCTATATTCAACCATGAACAGTGACTTAAAAATATAAATCATTCAATCGACTCCACTGAGTCATTCAAATAAAAATGAATATAATTCTGTATTTATATTGCATACTGATACGGGTTTAATATCCATGACCTAACTCATAAGGCCGATATACAAGATGTCAAACTATTCAGAGAAATCCGTCAAGGCCAAATAGACATCACGAGTTCAATCTCAGGCTTATACAGAAGCCAAAAGAAACAAGATACCCTCTACAGGGTCAAACAACAGATTAAACCCAACAGTCCCAATTTGAAGCGATCACACTGGTTGTTTATCAAGAATCAAACCAAGGTCTATACAACGGTATTCAAGATAATAAAGAAGAATAATTAATGATTCATCTACTCCAGTAATGATAAACATAAAAGAAACAGGCTTTAATAATTACTGTTTTCGTAAAGAAAATACCAACTGAACCTTCTTCAACATTTTGAACAAGTTACATAGAAGGAAATGAAACAGTACAACTGGGGAATCTATACCCAAAAATTACTGTAGTTAACAGAGGTCGAAAGACCTATTACTTCTCAAGATTTCAAACAAATCCTTGTCCAATATTCAAATATATATAATCGTATAACTTCCACAGTAATCCATTTATACAAGTCATTCAATGGACTCTTACAGAGTCGTTCCAATATATATTATACATACATCCATAATGCATACTGTAACGGTTAAATCTCGTTACCCCTATGAAAAGGAAAACAATTCCAAAGAGTTGCAAAAGATACTGTCACATCGAAAGATGTTATTCACAAACAACCTTCAAGAAAAACGAAACCCAACAGTATCAATAACTGCCATCAACAAAACCCACGACAGAGCTTAAAAATTTTCCAAAACACTGAACAATCAAACAGGTACACCAGTATCCTTCCTGACTGTTTTCCCCACAAAAATTGACGATCAAAAATCGACAAACAAAACAATGGCCTATACACATTACAAGAACGATCTATGGGCTCACACTGTACAGGCTGAGCATTCACACATTTCATATGTTTCGCATATTTAAGCCCAAAATGCAAACACAAAGAAATAATGCCACAGTTCAAATTTAATAAACACCCAACAAAGGATAAATGAAGATTCGAACCAGAAGAGAAACAGTACCAAGAAAAAATCACACCAGACATCCATAGATAAACAACTAATTTCTTAAATCATTAGAACAGAGTTGTTCTAATGAAATCATTTGAAAGACAGCAAGATATTTAAAGGTTAGGGCCTAACATGCCTGGATTTTTTATCAAATTTCCGAAGCAAACCACTGGAAGAGCTCAGACTTTCTTTTCCTTTTCCAAGTTAGAGCGACCAACAAAATTTCACTATCTCCATCACATATATATCCTCCATGACAGAGAAAATAGCTAGAGAAGTTCAAACTTGCCATGCAACACTAAGAAGACTGGTGCGAAGAACCAGTGAACAGGCAGAGAGAAATCCGAAAATCGCGACAAGCCAAACAAACCCACAAACTTCCCGTTTGCATGCCTTCTCGCGAGTTCCGAGCTCGACTACTGAAAATATTGAATGCAATTAAACCAACTTTCCCGCTAAGACTCCACTTCCACCGACCGCCAGAATTGGCGACAGTCCAATGAAAATTCAAGTCCATTTCCAAACTTGGCGACCTGCCAAGTCGGCTTAGGTTAGCTGTTGCTTAAACCTCCACCATGACCTGTCCCTCATCCTTATCCCATGCATTAAATGTCATAGAAAACGCCGCCCATGGTTCACACCCCCTTCCATAGGCCCCTTTTCATTCTCCTCATTAGTTAGGTTAGTATCTTAGGTTAGAATTTAGGGTAATACTCATTCTAACCATATTACACATAGATACTAACTTAGGACATTAACACATAGCCTAGGTCTAGGTTAGATTAACACTAATCTAACCCCTAGGTTAGGTTTAGTCTTAGGTTACTAATCATTTAATAATTCCAGTTAGGTCTGCATTCTGTACACTCAGAAAAAGACCTTCATCATACCTTCTTGAACAGGGTTAGCTCCTGTTCTGCTACAGAATCGTATGTAACCGAATTATTACCTGGTCCACGATCGAGACCTTCCAGATATACTTCCATATCGGGAACCAATTCATTTTACTTGATCAGCCTGAGTCATACTCCTGACTAGCTTATTAAATACTTCTAGACCTTGCAATCCTGTTCAAGGTCTGTGATTTAATTCATCATGAACAAACTTAAAGCATTACTTGGATCAATTCCACTGATCCAAGACTAGATCTTATAGATGGATAACTCTATAATTCATTCCGAGATCAGATTAATACTCAGATACAAAATGAAATAGATAAAAGAGTCTAACCATATTCTGACTCAGTCAAGATCTGCAATCTACAAAGAAATTACAGTACATATCAAGCATGATTTCTAAATCGAGGAACACATCCTTATACAAGAAATCACATATCAACACTTGTATGCCCAGGAGAAAGTAACAACAGTTCAGGGTGTTACAGATAATCCCAATCCCATCCGATGATTACTTCTTTTGGATATCACATTTCTAATAATTTTATTTTAAGGGAATCCTCAACCTTAACCTTGGTCTCAACCTTCTTCTTTCCCTTCACTCCTGATCCAGGTGCTCTCCTTGGTGTCATGGTGATGAAAACAATGTGCCTTTGTAACTTTGTCAGGTTTTGCGATCCAAACTTACATGCCCTAGCTTCTTCTCAAACCTTGACACTCTTATTCTTCCTTCCCACATGCCTTTCTTTGCTCCAAGCCCTCTTCACTAGGAATGAAAGCCAACTTTGTGCTTACTTCCACTATCTTCACCTGGTTTCTAAGCTCTCTGTATTTTAACATATATCGCTTGGCTTGGTCATAAATAGCTCATTCAAATGCTTGAAATTGCAAAAATAATATTGAATCTGCATCCCCTTCTTATATATATTTCAAAAAAATTATCACATTTATTGCTCCACCTACCACCAAGTCTCCTCGTAACTTGTAATTCACCCACTTTTCCATGCCATACATTTGCACACCACAGTCATAAATTTCTAGCTTGTCTTACTACTTCTTGGCAAAAAACCTACTTGCACGTGCTTCCATGCATCGAATTACTTCACCATTATGCCTTCCTTTAAGTAGTTCCCATGGTCGCAACTTACCTCATGTTACACGGTGTATTCATTTTCTCTCACCTATGGTCTTTATTAGGAGAAATATCCTTTCTAGTAGCACTCTTCCATACCATCTACACTTTTCCTTATGCATACTCAACTTTTGATGATGACCACCTCACACTGAGGGTATGTGCAATCCTCTACACATGAAAACACTTTAGATTGTAATTAGCTTCTGGTGCGCAAGCACACTTATTACACAAAACACTGCACTAAATTAAAAGAGCATAAAAACAATGAAGGAAACACATATAAAGGGAATGCATTAAGGGAAGCCTAATCTAGTTGGTAATACTTCCTTATCATAAACACCAAGAAGGATTATTTATAGTAGGGCTTCATCTTACTCTTGTTAAAGTAACCGGGAAATTGGGTCCCATCAAGCTCCTCAAGCTAGCAAGCGCCTGAGTCAATTATATGAGTATAACATATGGTCCTAGCCAATGCACCTTAATTTTTCCTAGGTGGTGTAGAAACTTTGAGTCATAAAGAAGTACCATTTTCCCAACCTCAATCTTCTTGTCCCTAATGTGTTTGTTATGCCATGCCTTCTGCCTATCTTTTTCTTTCTTCTGAATCCATCGTGTTATGGCACATCTCTCATCCACTTGTCAATTCTTTCTTCCAATGTCTTATCATCAGTCATACCTCCATCCAGTGCAATACGTAAATAAGGTAACATGAATTCCATAGGAAGAACTGATTTTGCACCATACACCAATTAAAAGGGTGTTGCCTTATTCAACCATTTGTAGGTTGTTTTATATTCCCAAAACATAGCAGAAACTTTATCATCCCAATATTTTCTTCCATCATCACAAAAACAAATTGGAATTTGTTTCAATATTTTGTTGAAAGCTTCAATAGTCCCATTTGTATGGGGATGATAGGGTGTTGTCTTATGGTGTGCAATCATGAATTCATCCAAATATATCATGATATTCTCATTAAGGAAATGAGTGCCTCTATCACTTGTTAAACTTAAAGGACATCCATACCTAGTAATAATATTTTACCATAAGAACCTTACTGATGTGGCCATTGTACAATCCTTTGTATGTGCCACTTCTTCCCACCTTGTAAGATATTTTTTACAAGTGATGATTTAGAGTGATCCAATTTTGTGTGTGGTTGGTAAAATAGGACCCACAAAGTCAATTGCTCATTTCTCAAAAGGTTTTGCACAAGCAATAGGCCTCAAGGGAATTTCATCTCTCTACCCAGGTTTTCCAAGGCATTGAGAGTGATCACAAGCCTTACAATATTCTTTACAATCCTTATACAAGGTCTCCCAGCAAAACCCAGCCAGTAGGATCTTGTGCACGATGGCATCTCCTACATAGTTTCCACCTGCAATACCTTCATGAGCCTCCTCCATAATTGTTATATTCTCATGCTCTAGTACACACCACTGTAATACTTCATCCCGGCCTAGTTTGTATAAGTCACCACTGATCAAGATGAAAGGTGCAGCACAAATTGCAAGTTATTTCTTTTGTAATTCCTTCATCCCTTCAGGCACCATACTTGTGCGTAAAAAAAACAACAATATCCTATAAGTATGAGGACATGTGTTTTAGCCTATATAATTGTGCATATGGAATTGTATCTTCAATACTCTGCACATCCTCTCTTGATTGAATCCTTAATAAATGATCCAAGCCATAATTGCTTTTACCTGGCTTTACCACAATTGTAAATTCAAACTCCTAGAATAAGATAACCCATCAGCATATGTGCCCCTATAAAATGGGCATGTTCACCAAGTATTTCAATTCCATGTGATCTGTATAAAACACAAAAGTTGTTACGAACAAGCACTATCTAAACTTATGTAGCGCGTAGATCATTGACAAAGCTTCACACTTCATCATTGTATAATTTTGTTCTATAGGCGTTAACTTTCTTCTAGCAAAGCAAATAGCATGATCTACAATACCTTCTCCAGGATGAGCTAGAACTATGCCAATGGCCATGCCATAAGTGTCCATATGTACATGAAAAGGTATATCCCATGAAGGAAAATGTAGGATAGGCATCATAGTAAGCCTTTCCTTCAGTGCTTCAAATACATGTTGTTGTGGTTCTCCCCAATAAAACTTTCCTTTACCATTTAATAATTCCACCAAGGGTATGGAAATCTTAGCATAACCTTTGATAATAAAAATTTAATACCCTATGTGGCCCAAGAATATGTGAATCTCCCTCTAACTAGTAGGCTCTTCCAAGCCTAAAATGACTGGAACCTTAGTTCGATCGACTAACAAAGCCTCCTTGTAGATAATATTCCCCAATAGAGTCTCAAATGGTGTAGAAAATACACACTTCTTAATATTTAGTGAGATGCTTAAATATTTTAACCTCTCAAACATTAACCTCAAATTTTCATAGTGATCCTTAAAAATCCCATATATGTTCCAATCATTTAAGTAAACCAGCAAGAAGTTTTGAATAAACTCTTGGAATGCTTAAACAACAATGCATGAAAATATTGCTGGCACATTCTTCAAACCAAAGGGCATCACCGTGTATGCAAAACTTCCCCATTTAGTTTTGAATTTTTTTTCTCTCGATCTTCTTTAGCAATCCTTATTTGATGACATCCATAAAACCCATCTATAAAGGAGTAAATCTCATGCCCTACAATTCCTTCTTATATTTATTTTGTAAACAGAGTAGGGAAAGGATCAATCACACAAGTAGAATTCATCTCTTTCTAGTCCAAAAAAATCCTAATCCTTCCATCTTTATTTATATTGATTACCATAGAGCTAACCCACTCTAATTCCACTATGGGCTCAATGATGCTAGATTTCAACATCTTGTCAATTTCTTCATTAAATTTTATGTGTAGGTTATGGTTCATCCTGTATGGTTTCTTTCAAACTAGGTGGCTACCTTCTTTTAACTTTATTTTCATCTCCCCCAAAGATTCATGGACTCCTTTCAAATATTGGTAGCCCTAAGGAAACAAGTTCTGAAATTTATGTAGCAACTTAGTTATCTTATCCACTTCAAAGTCAGACCACTAATCCCCAATGATGGCCTATTTAGGTTCAACTTCCATCCCAATGTTCACTTTCTTTGTTTTCATAGGTTCATGGTTTGCACTTCTCATCCACACTGTTTAAAATCTCACGCATTCCCTCTAAATGATGTATGTCTAAATTTTCCACCTCTTCATCATTGATTATGTAGATCATCTTCCCAAGCAGTTCTACATCTTTCTCTTCTACTTCCTCAAAACGTGCTTCTAGGTTTGATTCCCAAAGTAACTAATGAATTAGTTCTTCATTATTTTCACTATTTCCCATAGTCAAGCACTTCATAACCTGTAAGGATTCATTCACCAAAGGCTTAGTGGAGAAGTAGTCAAAAGTTTGGATCATACCTGTAGTCAATTTTTTCCAATTTCTAGTCTCTCTATTCAACTCTGCACAAACATACTATGCACATGCGTAGCCTCACAAGGTGAAATAAATATTTTTCACCCAGAATGAAGGTGGTAAATCCTCTTTTCCCTCTATCCAGAGTCTCTCACATTGTTGAACGTGGTTTTGAATAGGACTATTACCATGATATTCATAGATTTGAGTAGGTGTATTACTTCAAAATAAACCTTGCTGACAGGGAAATTCTTGCATCTCGCCATTCTATGAGCTTATCCATATGAACCATACACAAAATATTTTTTATCCCACATAGGGTATAAACTAACATGTTCCTTCTGTCCATCTGATCCTTCCACTATAATTCCATGGCTTGCAAGAATACCTTAGGGTTTACTTCACTAGTGTACCGAGATACAGGGTTATTTCCTAAACACCTAACATAGTGCGGTCTACCATGGGCCATGGGCCCAATTATCATAGGAAATACTTTTACTATCACTGATGGAATGTGAATCTTCCCACTGGAGAATTCCTTCCTTAGATGGCACAAGCGTTTCCAGATCTTGAATGGCTCACACATAGATTCTGTCCAGGTATTCTTCACTTAAAGGCTCAACATAAGGTGTAGATTTTATGTCTGTCAAAGGGATAATAACTCACTCCTCCTTGTTCTTAAAATTGATATATACCTTTTTGAAATGTAGATCAGTGTTATTTTCATAGCACCAAGGATGCCCAAGTAGAGGTGGGAAGTTGTCTAATTTTGCGAGCACCAAAACCTCAAAATATCCAATGAACTTAGCCCCTTGTATGGTGATTGATGTATCTTTCAATACTCCAATTCGAATAGCTTTAGTCCAATTTTCCATAAACACTACATTAGAAGAGGGCTGCAATGGAGGTCTACCCATCTGAACCGATACATCTAAAGTAAGCACATTAACTTCTGTACCTGTGCCAATCAAGATATTACTCAAAATCCACCCATCCACAACAGCATTTAGAGTGATCTCCATTTCATAATGCAAGCTATGAGGAGGGAGATTATCATGTAAGATATGTCATTCATTCTCAATATGAACATGCATAGTGTTTCTCTTTAACCAACTCTCGAGTAACAGAATAATATTCACCTTGCATAACAGCATACATACTTCCTTTAGATCATCAACATTCAACTCGAGAATGTTAGTTTCCTTCTTTTGTTCTAACTTTCGTGACTATTCCTGTAAACATTGTATCTCACCCTACAGATCTTTGAGTACTTCCATGGTTTCTTAGTAAACATCATTTTGATTTGTAGGGTCTGGATACTTTAGATGTAGAACCTCCTCCTTAGTAATAGTAGGCTTTTATTGCAACGTCTCTCTGGCATGCAGAAATTTTGTGCGTGTAGTAATATTCAAAAGTACCATCTCAGGATCTAGTGCTAACTTCATAATCCATTAGTTTTCCACGGCACGTTATATTCTAAGCATCCCTATGCCCTTGTTATCTTGTTTATGCTTCTTACTAAGATGTTCATATAAATTAAGGCACTCTTCATAGTTATGATTCTTTTCACAAAAATAACAAGTAATGTTATGAGGACATTCACGCATGTAGTGGTCAAGAGATCTACATGTATAACATGTCCCATGAGGAAAATCACCTCTTCCACCACCATGGCCTCAGCCGCTAAATCCACCATGGTATCCTCAACCTCTACCATGGACTCCCTCAAAATTCCCTTCATTCTAATCATAATGCCCTTGAGTGTGATCACGATCATGTTGCTCGCTTTTATCCTTAGAGTTGTTTGCAACTCCATTTTGTCGTACTCCATTATCAATGGCATTGTGGATATGATCGATTAACCTACAATCTTTAGTATTGTGAGTTGTGGACCAGAAAATTTTGTAGTACCAGGACACATTCATCCTTATCACTTATTACAACAATGGGTAGTGGCCTGCATCATGGTCTAGATGACATATCTCACAATCTAGTATTATGGAGCATACTGGTCTACAGGGACATATATCCTTAGTATGCCCCTCTAATTCAATATTTGTGCACCAAATTCCATTGTGCATCTCATGCGTTGAGTTGGCTGATAATTTCTCCAATTATTTTTTCATTGTTGCAATCTGAGCTTCCATGAATGGACTTACTCCATTGTCTATGCGTCTGACTTCCTCGGTGCACAGATCTTCTTCTAGTGCCTTGTGTGGCTCTGAATAAGTCTTGTGTGAGAGTTCCCTTCTAAATGGCATAATCAAGCCTCCGACAAACCATTGTGTATGTTGACTAGAATGGACATCATAGGATAGTTTAGATAGAAGTGTTTTGAAATGAGAATCATACTCTCAAACACTTTCAATAATTCCATGCTTCATATCCTTGAACGTGCATATACTTTTCTACTCAAAATCAGGGATATAACATTCCTTGAGGAAATCATCTCATAATGCCGTATAATCCAAACAAGTTTGATCAGGGTCAAACTTCCTATACCAGGTGTGTGTGTGTGTCCCTGCAATGTAGTTACAAACTAACTTGCCTTGTGCTCTGAATTTGTAATTCCTCTTGCATGTCAAAGTATCTCACACATATCAAAATTCTCATCAGCATCTTCTATTCCCCTATATTTTGGTAGATGAAGTGACATCTCCATGTAAATATTCTTGGGTATTTGAGGACCATGCCCACCAGATCTAAAACCTCTTGTGTTACCTCTACCTCTAGATCCACTAGATCTGCCATACCCCAAGCCACCTATACCCCCTGATTCTCCACATGTAGCAGGAATTAAACTAGAGGATGCACTTCCTTATGCCCAACAGTGGTGCTACACTAAAATCCAATAGTCTATGAAGTTACACCACTCCCAAATATGAGTCCAAAATTTTACGTGCATGTGTTATGCACCGATAACACACCAGAAAAGGTACCTCTAAATAATAAGGAAGTCATCTAACTAGCCATAGATGTGATTACTATTTTATTTACTCCTAAACATTTGGATAAGTTAGCTTTACCTCTTACCACTCTACTTCCCAAACTAGCTTTCTAACTATTGATTGTACCAAAAACTCAAAAACCAAGCGCAATGGCTAGTTCATCAAGTAGGTTCAGATGTATGCTCATGGCCCATGTTGTTTCTACTAGCACACTCCCAAAAGAGGCTGATGAGGGTTCCTTGTTATGCTTTCCCAAATGGGTGATTTCTTGATGCTTTAGCTCCATGTCCTCTATGTGAGCTCTAAATCCTTCAAGAGCCATTTCTCTCCACAACACCATACATTCTGTAACCTTGCATTGCTTCTCTAAATCCCTCTCGCACACCTCATTGAAATTAATACATCTTTCTTATCTTTTCCTTTCTATCGCTAGGTCTGCCATCTTTCAACACTCCTTCTCCTACCCCCACGAGTGGTGGGGTTTAGCTAGCCATCTGCTTCTCTTCCAAATTTAGGGTTACCATCAGGATCTTGATCACCAGTGGAATTTCATGCAGATATGGTCCCCTAGGATAACGTAAAAATTGAAACTTAGCTACCTCCAGACAAGAGTAAGTGGAAATTAAGTACTCCAAAATATAGTTATTCAGCACACTATGGAACCAAGTATCCACAATGCGTGTCCAAATTAGATCAACATCATAGAGAGCCTAAAATTCTTCTTGCGTCTAGACAAGTGTGCAAAACCTCCAAAAAAATTATATGCATAAGCAACCAGCCACTCGCATAGTTCTATGGGAAATATAACAAAGAATATCTCATATAATCAAGCATACAGATTCTGCTCAACCCATGCACGTGTGTCAAACTCATATCTAGTGCTAAATCACTGATTGTATTCTTCTTCCAGATATATTATCCACTCCTCAACACTTGCTAAGTTTAACTGATACATCTTCATTGTGCAACATCCTAAAAACAGCTGAGAAATAGCTTCCCATAACGGATCCAATGGTGCATCCTAGAATTCAGTGTTAATGACCTAGGTGCACTCGCACATCACTCAACCTTATCTGAGTGCTAATCCAAAGCACAAAAAGGCATCAGGTCCCTCTTTAAATTTTTTTGGTTAGAATGTTACTATGAAGATGCATATATATATATATATATATATATATATATATATATATATATATATATATATATATATATATATATATATATATATATATTCATGATCAATCATAAACAATCCACAATGCACAAACTAGATCCAGGTCTTAGAATATAAAAAATGAACTAAACAATGACTATAATAAGATTTACCATGCATGAATTAAATTCAATCATGTTAAACACCATTATCTAGCCAATATATTCCATTGCAATAGATACTATAAAACACATAAGCTTCTTACATTACATAAGTATCTTTATGAGTTATGTGTGCATCAAAACCAACAGCATAACTCTACAATAATTTGCACTTACATCTATATATCAAACTGTGCAAACAAATTTATATATATAGGGGTGGTGACTTACCCTTCACTTCCCATGCACCTTCTCAAAATAGGTCACATGCTAATAATAGCCATGCGCCTTTACAAAGGGATGTAAAACCATGCAAGCGCTCTAACAATAGAATTTCTATAGTTAACTCTGAGTAGATATCCTATTATTAGCCTAACCTATTCATAACACTCAACTAATGCTTATTCCCAAAATAGCTTTGTGTGAGCTGAAATTATTTTATCTTTGTGTACTCCACATGTTATCTTCCAAAAATATCATGAATCCACAAATCAGCTAAGTTCCAAACTCAAATATTTCTAGCGCGTGCTTTCTTTGTTATTCTTTTGTGCCTTTAAATGTGCTTCGTTCCCGCGTGCTCATTCTTTATGTGTCTTTTCTTTAGACAAACATTATATCTACTCAACATAACCTAGAATTAGATTCTGGGTTTTTTCAGCTAGGCCTTTTGTTTTTTTCTTTTCGTAAAAAAAGGTTCTTCAAAAGAAGATAAAAGGGGTTATCAAAAGCTAGGACAATTGTGCCCAAAATCTCCTTTTTATAGCCTTTCCTTGATAAGAACTCAAAGGAATTCAGTCCCTTATGATATTATCAACCCATGAATTATTACAAACATCCCATATCTTTTACACAATAGCCAAAAGTGACCCAAGTAGGTCATCCTAGCAAGAACCCTTCATTTCAAGATCCAAAAATAACTAAAACACATGCATTGGGATGCCAAAATTATCCTCATTCCAAAACTATGATTCTTCAAACAACCATAATCATAAAATATGATAATTACATCATTTAAACATTAACCATGGTTACAATTTTCATGAACCAATCAGACTATTTTATTTAATGGGCCCAGTGTCCTTTGTATTTCTCAAAACAATTATTTCCTACACCCTTCAACACCTTGGAAATTTCATAATGCCAAAAAAAATTATACTGAATCAAACCATGTCATGTAACTAATAAATAGAAATTTAATTACCTTTAGATCACTCCTAAACTTGTTTCAATCCTTGAAACATCTTCCTCTTCAAACCACAGTAAGATTTTCCTTTACCAAAACAACCTGCCAAAAAATCTACTTTCAAATGTTATCTCATAAAAACATTTATACATATCATCAATCCTTCTAAATAGTCTCAATTGATGAAAATTTCATCCCTATTAATGTTCCATGTGATAGTAATAATCATCTAATCCATATCATTCCTAAAACATCATCAAACTTTCACAATTACATAACATGTCCTGAATTGCAATGTTCCTACTGAAAGAAAGCCCTGGAAACTTTGTCATGTGACCTTATCATAAGGCAAGAAATATACCACTGGAAAGCTCTCTAGATTACATTTCTGATAAAACTTTAATCATCTTCAAAATCCTTTTTTTATCTCAAGTTATGATCAATCCTCTGAACACTTCTCCTTAAGGACCCAAAACTGCCCTTTGACCAGTCAACCTTCTTATTTAGAAAGTGCCTTTTTAGGTGGGGCCCACCTACTATCATAATATAAAAACATGAATTTATGAAATATATCTTATTTTAATACAACATCCAATCATCACATTTCATCAATCAATCAAAATTGGCTCATAATTCATCACTTTCTGACAACTGCTGCTAGTTAGGGTTTTACTAGGATTTTTGACCTTCTTACCTTCCTAATGATCATTCATAAAAATGTGACAATAAAATGACCTCATTTTTATTTTTAAACATTATTACATCACCTTATAATCTTCCATTAAATGCTCAGGGTCCCATGCAAAGCACAAAATTAACAACGAGCATCTGAAGTTACATTTTGAACTAGGAATGCACTAAAAACTGACCCTGTCTCACCAAAACTTGAATATCTCCCAAATTTATTTTTATAATCACCTAAAATTTTTCATGAATCATAATTACACACTATACTACCTATCCATAGTCATCCCACTTCCCAATTATGCTCCAAAATCTCTAACCATAGTGACTTACACATGTTTGTACCGCATAGTATCAACTAGGGCCAACTGAAATAATGCAATAACTAAATATTAAATCACTTAAAATGACCCAAAAATACCTCAAACATCATTATATACCTTAATACATGCTTCCATGACCTCATATTTCTCCAAAACATTTGGCCACAACTCCAAGTTATTATACCTGCTCCCAATGAGTACCTGTAAAGAAGTGAAATGCTTGTACTTATACCATGCCACTACTGTGAGTGCTCAAGCACCCTAAAAACATGATTTCTAATATTTCAACATTCATCTATTATCACCATGAAGTTCATATTGTCATGCAACAGCACCTAGGCACAAGTATAGGCTTGTTAAAGCACGTTTGCACCATTGAATCTCATTGTACCAGTTGACCCACATCTAAACCAACATATTAACACTGCATACATCATCATGCCATCATTGTACAATATAAATTTTGTCATTAATGTTGTTTTTCATCAATGACAACACCTATTAGGCCTACATGCCAACAAATAATTATTTACTCATGATGGGAGCTGATTTAAGATTCAATAATCTAGATTATATGATATTATATGAATAATAGGATGATTGTAGTATGATATTCTAAGAATAATTATACCTAAATCCCATTATACATTGTGCAAACCCAATATTGGGACAATGCTACTAAATTTTGCATATAATTTCCAAATGATTTGAAATGTGATATTTAGGTGAACATTTTCATTCTCCATATGGGTTTTTAATATTCTATATCAAGTCTGATTATTCTTTGAGTTATGAAGTATTTTTCTATCTAGACTAAAAATGAATGAAAAATATTTCACGTAATAACTACCAGGGAAACCAATCATAAATTTCAAACGCCACAACCAAAATGGATGAAATTTCAAAAATATGTTCTTTGTAGAGACTTCTAGAAGATATAAAATTTCTAATACAATAGGTATTGTGAAGAAAAAAGATATTTAGACATAAATTTGTTGTAGAATGTTTGGTTTTGAGAACATTAGGATGGCAGTTTGAGTAAGATAAGTGAATAGTGGTGTTTTTAATCTTTTTGAATCAATTGGATGAGTGTTATAACATTTATTTGAGGTGGAAAATAGGTTACATGCATTGGAAGATATCTTGAAACCTAAAGAGCCAAATAGTTTCTTCTTTTGAGACAAGAAGCTAAAGAATGAGGAAGGGAAGCTTGGAAAAAGGAGTAAGAGGATTGTTTCTTTGATTATGAGACATTGATGGTGGTGTATTTAGCATTAGAAGAGGTTTTTAAATAGGATATAGTGTTTTATGAAGACTTATATAGTGGAAAAACGTGATTTGATAAATTTTTACAAGTTTTGATCCATTTTCAACTTCTTAAAAGATCCTCATTGTAGAGGTTTGGGGTGTAGTCAGTGTTTGATTCTTTCTAACATAGTTAAATGTATGATAATTGTATAACCCTCTGCATCAGAAAGTGACTCCTAATATCCAAATTTGGGGCACAAGATCTCTAAAATAGCTCCAAGATAGTGATAATAGCTACAAAGATGAATAAAAGACAAAGGCAAGATCACAAGAAAGATCGAAGTCTTCAAAGTTACATCCCTAAAAATTTAGGGGTATGGTTGTATTTATATGGTTGATAGAGACCTAGATGGGGTCACCACTGATTATAGAGGTCCATACATTTGTGTGATGTAAGGGTGATGATCTCGAGACATTGATCCCTTGTGAGGTGGGATTAGGGTTTTAAGTGATAATCACAAGTTAGGGTTATTTGGGATGGATAAATGGGTAGGTGGGAGGTATAAAAACTTATATAAAGGTAAAAGGGAGTTGAAATCATTAAATTAGGGTCTTGGGATGGTGGATAGAGACATTTAGGGAGGATAAACATATTAGATGTGGATTTAGGATTAATTAATGGTGATTAGCGATGATTATGATAGATTGATTAATGGTGTGATTAAAATGAGACTAAGGTGGAAAATACCAAATAAATGGATAAGAAAATTATAGGAGGGAAAGGGGTATTTAAACGGGAAGAGAGATATGTATGTGAATAATGATGGTCAAAGGGAGAAGACTTAAGTTGAGGGACAAGGGATACCAAAAATTGGTGTCTACGTTTGCCCCTTTTTATCGAGTGGTTTTCATTGTGCAAGCCATGAGACAAAAAAACAAGAGATGAAAGATGATTGATGGGATGTTCCCCTCAAACTAGGGATTAATGACACAAAGGGAAGTTGATCACGAGTTTGAAAGAGATAGATGAAGGGAGAAATATTGGAAAGGATTAGAAGAAGAAGATGATATAAGAAGATTCCCCAGGAGAGGAGAAACAAAAACTAAAAACAAAACAAAAAAATGGTGATGATTGTAGAATCACTTTGGTAGGGAACAAATTATGGTCTTAATGGAGATGACAACAATGTCCTACAGACTTGCGAGTCGATGAAAATCACCTACAAGATGGAGGGAATCCAATGGGAATATTACTGAATGGATGTGCAAGTTGTGGGACGAATGGGTCAAAGGAAAACATTGAATATGTCCAAACAAATGTGATGATGGTCAAGACAAAGGTCTGATAAGGTGCAGGGACAAACTATGTGATATCCTTCATATATGAGGAATCACGACAATATGCGTCTAGGTAGGATGAAGATGAAGAAGAGGAAAATAATGGTGACCTAATTGGGGAACACAAATATGGCCACAAAGGTGAAATGGGAAAATAGGCAAGCCATACAAGGATAAAAATAGTGCGTTATAGGTGACACATAAGGAAGAAGAGTGTAAGAAAAGATAATTTAATGAAGGAATAAGGTGAAATAGTCAAATCATTGAAAATTAGGGTCAGGTTGATGGTGACCTGATAGGGTCGACGGTGACTAGGGTTGGGGTGGCTGAAATCAAAAGGATTTGGCATTGACTAAGGTTAGTGGGCTATATAAGCACCTAGGTCAGCCAAATAAGCTCATCTGCACCATGCAAACTTGTTGATCTAGAGCTTTGAGAAATAGATAGATTTGAGATTCAAGAGTGATGTAGGCCACTGGAGAAGCTAAGAAGTGTCATATAAGGAAAATTATTTTATGAGGAGGATTAGATGGGTTGAGGGACAAAGATAAGAAATGGTGTAGGTATTACAGTTTCCATGAGTGATGTGGTAGTTCGGGGTGGTTTAGATAATGTCAGGTGATCTGATTGATATATATGGGATGAGGAGGAGAGAGACCTACCTAGCCCTATAATAGATCATCCACTGGAGAAAGAAGAGGATTTTTGGGATGAGGATGATGACATGGGAGGAGGGGGTTGCATTTGTAGATTGGATGATGGAGGAATCAGTAGCCCAAGTAGTAGACAAGAGGGATGAGTTTGGATTGGATGAGGAGGAGGATGTAATGCCTAGAAGAGATGAGGGTTGAGATGGAGGGGATAAATTTTATATATCCTACCTATGTGCGGAATAAGATACAACCCTATAGAAGAGATACGCATCTTACAAGGAGAGAGAGGAAATGTGTTAGGAGGAAATAGGATTGCACCAAGAGAGAGACCTGGTTATTCAACAAAGAGATAGGTATCGATGACAGAGGGAGGCCTACAAAGCTAGATTTGGAGATCTTAGTTTTATAACCGCTGAGGAGTTAGAGAATGGGGCACTAGAATTTTTGCAGGGATCTGGTTAGATGGCTCCACTGAGTACTATCCCTTTAGAGCATTATAAGGAACTAGGGATGGAGGTGCATTATTATGAGTTCATTGTGACACTAAGGCTGCCATGTGTGCTGAGATACGTGAAATACCTAGAAGAGTAGTGGAGACCATGGGGCTTACCATGACCAATGTCATCTAGGAGCACGGCTAGTTGGGCACAACCAAGGCAATACCCAGACCTTGATGGAGGAGATGGAAAAAGAGATGTAAAGGAACTTTCCCCAAGGGCAAGATTTGATATTTTCGTATGTTTTGTTCAAATATTTTAATGATGTAAAATTTTAAGATATATTCCTTAGTGACCTATCATGGATGTATGGATGCTTTGATTATGATATATTTATCTATGATTTTGTTGTGACTTATTATGTGTTATATGATGATTTATTGATTTTATTATGCTTATGTTAGATTTAGATGTTGGATTATGATTCTGGTTATGATGGAAATTAATAGTTTTAGAGACTAGATTATAATATGGATTTGATAAATGTGATGTGATGCTTCATGATTCATATATAGATTGTTGATAAGACATAATGTTACTCTAAGGAGAAAACACATGAAGGATGCACGCACGAGAACAAGGAACATTTGAAGGCACGAGAAGATAGAAAAGGAAACGCGCACCAGAACACTTTGGATCAAGACTTATCCATTTAGTGGATAAGGGATATTTTTAGAAGTAACATGTGGAGCGCACATGGGGCTAAAGAATTACACTCCATGCAATGGTATTTTGGGAAAAATTGGTAGATAAACGTCATGCATGGTTTAAGCTAATAATAGGATTTCTACTTGGAGGTAAAAGAAGGAAATCTATTGTTAGAGCACTTATATGTTGTGCATACTATTGTAAAGTCACATGGCTATTATTAGCATGTGACCTACTTTGAGAATTACATGAGTGGTGAAGGGCATGTCCCCACCCCTATAAAGATGTATTGATTTGTGTAGTTTAGTAGTGGTGAATTATTGTAGAGTTTTGTTACTCATTTTGACGCGTACATCACTCATGGAGATATTGATGTAGTGTAAGAATATTTTTTGTTTTAGATTATTTAATGGAATGGGATATATTGGTTGGGTAATTGTATTAGACATAACTAAATCTAGTTCTTGTATGGTTAATCTTATCTTAGTTATTGTTTAGTTCATTTATTATGTTCTTTAAGATCTAAATTGAATTGTGCAATGTGGATTGCTTATGAATAGTTATGAATATGAACATGTTTAAACATCATCATGCTAACATCCTATATAAGCAAATATAAAGAGGGACCTGGTACCTTTGCATGCTTCTAGTGAGTTCTCAACTCAGGCTGAGTGATGTGTCAGTGCACCTGGGTCTTTTACTATAAATTCTAGGTTGCATCCTTGGTTCTGTTGTCAGGGCCTCTTTCTCAGTTGTTTTTCAATATGTTGCGGAATGAAGATGTACTAGTTGACCTTGGAAAGTTTTGAAGAGTGGATAAGGGATTTGAAAGAAGAAAATGCTCAAAGATTCATCATTGGATCTGATTTTGATGCATACATGTGGGTGGAGTAGAACTTGTATGACTATTTATATAAGAGTTTCTTTGTTATCATTTCGATAGAGTTATACAAGTGGCAAGTTGCTTATGCATCTAAAATTAATTAGACGTTTTACACACTTTTTTGGATGTAAGAATAATTTCAGGTCCTCGATGATGTTGATCTGATTTGGATGCACGTTGTGGATACTTGGTTTCACGGTGTTCTGAATAGCTATATTCTAGAGTACTCAATTTCCACTTATTCTTGTCTAGAGTTAGCTGAGTTCCAATTTTTATGTTATCCCAGGGGAACCTATATATAAGGTATTCTAGTAGTGATTAATATCTTGTTGATAACCCTAAATTTGAAGGAGAAACTGATGGCTAGCTAAGCCCCACCACACGCGAGGACAGGAGCAGGTTCAGTGAAATATGGTAGACCTGGTAGCAGAGAGACAAAGAGAAGAAAGGCGTCTCAAATTCAATGAGGCATGCGAGAGGTATTTAGAAAAGTAGCGTGAGGTTACAAAGTGGATGGTGTTGTAGGGAGAGATGGATCATGAAGGATTTAGAGCTCACATAAAGGATGTGGAGCTAGAGCATTTGGAACTCCCCCATCTGGGAAATCATGATAGGGAACCCTCCTCAGCCTCATATGAGAGTGTGCTAGCAGAGACGACATGGGTCGGGGGTGTGTATCTAAATCTACCTGGTGATCTAGCCCTTGCACTTAGTTTTCTAGTTTCTAGTATAGCCAGTAGTCAGCAAGCTAGTTTGGGCATTAGACTAGAAAGAAGTGGAGTTAACTTATCAGAAAGAATAAGAGTGAATCAAATATAAAGTAAATTTATGGTTAGCTAAATTTCTTCCTTTTTATTTGGAGGACCTGTTAGAGGTACTTTTTTAGGTGCATCATTGGCACAGAAGACAGTCACGTAGAACTTTGGACTCACCTCTGGGAGTAGTACCACATCAAAAACTATAGGAGTTCAGTTTAGTACCACTATTGAGACACTTGGTAGTGCATCCTCTAGTTCAATACCTGCTATAAGTGGAGGATCATGGGGCATAGGTGGCTCTAGATCTGGTGGATTTGGAGGTAGAGGTAACACAGGAGGTTCTGGATCTAGTGGGTATGGTCCTCACCAACCACAGAATGTTTACATGGAGATTTCAATTCATCTTCTAGAATATAGGGGAATAGAAGATGTTTTTTAGCATGTGCATATGTGTGAGATACTATGGTGCACAAAAGGCATCACAGCTTCTAAGCACAAGGCAAGTTAGTTTCCAACTGCATTGCAAGGACATGCACATAGTTAGTAAAGGAAGTTTGACCCTAATCATACTTGCATGGATTATACAACGTTACGGGATGGTTTCCTTAAGGAATTTTATATCCCTGAGTTTGAGCAAAAAAAGTATAAGCGCACTATAAAATATTAAGTAGTGCACTACTAAGTGTTTTTGGGAATTAGATGCCCATTTCGAAATGCTTTTGTCTAAAATTTCTTATGATATCCATGTAAGCCATCATGAAAAATGGTTTTTCGGAGGCTTAATCACACCTTTTAGGAGGGCATTATCATATAAGACATATACAGATCCACATGAAATGCTTGAAGCAATGTTGTGCGCTGAGGCATAGGAGTATAGACACTAGAGTGAGCCCATTCTTGGAATCTCATATTGTAGTGATGAAAAAGCAATTGGAAAAATTATCAGCCAATTCAACACATGAGACGTGCACAAGAGTTTGGTGTATAGATTGTGAAGTGGAAGGGCACATTAAGGATAGTTGTCTTGGTAGATCAATGCACTCATTATTGTTGGACTATGAGATATGTCATTTAGACCACGATGCAATCTACTACCCATTATTGTAGTGTGCGATAAGTAATAATGTATCTTTCTACTATAATATTTTGTGGTCCATGACACACAATACTAAAGATTACGGATTGATTGATCAGATCTTTGATGTCATTGATATTGGTGTATGACAGATAGAAGTTTCAAATAACTCTAAGGGTAAAAATGAGCACCATGATCATGATCACACTCAAGGGTGCTATGATCATAACAAAGGGTGTTATGAAGGAGGTCACGGTAGGGGCCAAGTCCATGGTTGTGGATGAGGTGATTTTTCTCATATAATATATTATATTTGTGGATCCCTTGTCAACTACAGGCACAAATGTCCTTAGAATATTACTTGTTATTTTTGTGGAAAGAATCATACCTATGAAGAGTGTTAATAATTATATGAGAATCTTACCAAGTAGCATAAATAAGAGAACAAGGGCACAGGGATGGTTATAATACAACGTGCCATAAAAACCAATGCATGCTAAAGTTGGAACCAGATCCTAAGGTAGTACCTGTGAAGATTACTACTCACACTAAAGTTGCACACGCCAAAGAAATGTTGCAATAGAAGCCTACCATTACTAAGGAGGAGGTTTTACATGCAAGATACCCAAATCATATACATCAGAAGGAAGTTTATCAGGAAACCATGTAGGTTCTTAGAAATATTCAGGGTAAAATGTAGTATTTAAAGGAGCATTCACGGAAATTAGAGTAGAAGAAGGCAGTGGAGACATCCTAGTCAGATATTGATGATCTAAATTAGTTATGTAATATGTTACACCAAGAGAATATTATTCCATTACTAGATAAATGCTTACAAGGAAACACTCCATGCGCAAGTACTGAGATAGGACAGTAGATCCTGCATGCTAACCTCCCTTCTCAAAGCTTGGGTTATGATAATGAGATCACTCTAAATGTTGTTTTTCATGGGTGGCTTCTGAGAAACATCTTGATTTACATAGGTGCAGAAGTTAATGTGCTTACTTTAGATGCATGGGTACAAATGGGAAAATCTTAATTACAGTCATATTCTAATGTCCTATTTATGGAAAATCGAATTAAGGCCACACTAATTGGAGTATTGAAGGATGCATCCATTACTATACAAGGGGTCAAGTTCACTACGAACTTTGAGGTATTAGCATTTGCAGAGGCAGATAGCTTCCTGGCTCTACTTGGGTGCCCTTGGTGTTATACAAATAATTTTTATCTACGGTTCAATAAGAGGATATTATCCTTGAGAATAAAGATGAATGAGTTATTATCCCTTTGACAAAAGGGAAATATGCACCTTATGTTGAACCTTTAAGTGAGGAAAACCTGAACAGAATTTATGTGTGCATCATTCAAGATACGGTACTTGAGCCATCTAAGGAAGGAATCCTCCAGTGGGATGATGCACATTCCATTAGTCATACTACAAGTATTTCCTATGATAACTAAGCACATAGCACCTAAAAGATGGTTAAGTGTAAAGTAAGAAGTGCATCTACATTTGGGGGCATACCTCTTCGTATTAGGAGGATAAGTAACAACCTTGTACCTCGGTACACTAGTTAAGGAGACCCTGAGATGTTCCTGCATGCCATAAAAGTACAATGGAAGTATCAAGTGGATAGAAGGAATATATTAGATTATACCCTATGTGGGATAGTAGTACACTGGTGGATGGTTCACTGAGATAATCTCATATAATGGAGATAAGTGATAATTGCTTTATCAACCCGTTTTCACAAGAGCAATGCACCTACTCAAATCTTCCCATATCATGGTAATAATCATGTTCAACACCACGTTTAGCAGTGTGAGAGACTCTAGATAGTGGGGTAGGAATATTTACCACCTTCATTGTGGGTGCACAAACTTTATTCCACCTTACATGGTTGTGTGCGCACTTGGTATGTTTATGTAGAGCTACATAGGGAGACTAGAAATTGGTAAGAATTGACTATAGGAATGATCCAGATTTTTGACTATTTCTCCACCAAACCTCTAGTGAAAGAGGAATTACATGTTATGGAATGATTGACTATGGGAGAGAGTGAAAAGGCTAAAGAACTCATCTATGAGTTATTTGGTGAGGCAGACCCAAGAGTGCATTTTGATGAAGTAGAAGAGATAGATTTTAAACTACTTGAGTGTGCTTGACTTGAGAAGGAGAAAAGAAATATGGTCTACATAGTGGATAATGAAGAAGTATAAAATTTGGACATAGATCATTTAGAGGGTATGCGCGAGCTCTTAGAAAATGTGGATAAGAAGGTGCATGCCTATCATGAACCTATGAAGACCAAGAAAGTGAACATTGGCAAGGATATTGAGCTTAAGGAGGCCATAATTAGAGACTATTGGTCTGATTCTGAAGTGGCTAAGATAATTAAGTTACTACAAAACTTTTGAGATCTATTTCCTTGGGGCTACCATGAGTTAAATGGAGTCCATGAATCTTTATGTGAGATGAAAATTAGGTTAAAAGAAGGTGTGCACCTGATTAGAAAGAGACCTTACAGGATGAACCATAACCTGCACGTAAAATTTACAGAAGAAATTGACAAGATGTTGAAATCTAGCATCATTAAGCCCCTAGAAGAATCAGAGTGGGTTATCCCCATGGTAATCAACATAAAGAAATATGGCAAGATTAGGATTTTTATAGACTACAGGGAGTTGAATGATGCATGTGTGATTGATCCTTTTCCTATGCCTTTCACCGAGGAAATATTAGAAGGCGTTGCAAGCTGTGAAACCTACTCTTTTATAGATGGATTATATGGGTATCATTAGGTAAGGATTGCTAGATAAGATCAAGAGAAAAAAACATTCACAACTAAATGGGGAAGTTTTACATTTACGGTGATTCCCTTTGATTTGAAGAATGCACCTGCAGTATTTTCATGCATAGTTGTTCAAGCATTGTAGGATTTTATTCACAATTTTTTGCAGGTTTACTTAGATGACTAGACAGTATATGGGCTTGTCAAGGATGATTATGATAATTTGTGATTAATGTTTGAAAGATGTAGACAGTTAAGCATCTCCTTAAACATCAAGAAGTGTTTATTTGCTACACCTTTTGGAACTCTACTAGGGCATATCATCTGCAAGGATGGTTTAATAGTAGATCCAGCCAAGGTTGTAATTATCATAGGACTAGAGGAGACTACCAGTTAGAGTGAGGTACATGGATTCTTGGGCCACACATGGTATTACAGAAAATTTATCAAAGGATATGCTATGATTGTCATGCCCTTGGAGGATTTATTAAAAGGTAAAGGAACCTTCTATTGGGGAGAACTGCATCAATGCACATTTGAAGTGTTGAAGGAGAGACTTACTATGATGCCTATTTTACACTTTCCTTCATGGAATCTACCTTTTCACGTACATGTGGATGCCTCTGACATGGCCATTGGTGCAATGCTAGCTCAACCTGGAGAAGGTATTATAGATCATCCTATTTGTTTTTCTAGTAGAAAGTTGACTCCTACAAAACATAATTATACAACCACGGAGCGTGAGGCCTTCTCAATGATCTACATGATGCATAATGTTATACAATACTTACTAGCAACACCTTTTGTGTTCTATACATATCACATGGCATTAAAATACTTGGTGAACAAGCCTATTTTACAGGGGTGCATATGTCGATGGGTTATATTATTCCAAGAGTTTGACTTTACAATCGTGGTAAACCTAGGAAAAAGAAATTCTGGCCTAGACCACTTATCAAGGATTCAATCAAGAGAGGACGCGTAGAATATTGAAGATACAATGTCAGATGAATAGTTATACAAGTTAAACCATGCACCCTCTAAATTGGATAATATCATTGTCTTTTTACGCATAATTATGACACCAAAAGGAATGGAATCCTTAGAAAATAAACAACTTGCAATTCACGTGGCACCTTTCATGTTGAATAGTGGTGATTTATACAAATTTGGACAAGATGAAGTATTATAAATGAGTTGAGAAGTGGTGATTTACAAAAATTAGGACTAGAACATGAGTACATGGCAATCATGGAAGAATCTCATGGTAGTATTGCAAGTGGAAACTATGCAGGTGAATCCACCACTCGCAATATTATACTCGTTGTTTTCTAGTGGTAAACATTATACAATGATTGGAAGGATTTTTGTAAGGCATGTCATCACTGTCATCACATTGGAAAACCTGGCTAGCGGAATGAAATTCCTTTGAGGCCTATTCCAAGTGCATAACCTTTCAATAAATGGTAAATTGACTTTTTGGGTCCTATTTCCCTATCTGCGTGTAAAATTGGATCACAGTATATCATCACATGTACATATTATCTTATAAGATGGGTAGAAGCAACACCTACAAGTGACTATACAGTGGCTATAGTAGCAAGGTTCTTGTGGGAAAATATTCTTAATAGATATGCATTTCTGTTGAGTTTGACAATCGATAGGGGCACACATTTCTTGAATGAGACTATCAGGGAATTATTAGATGAATTTACAGTCATGCACTACAATACTACACCTTATCACCCTTAAGAAAATGGGACTGATGAGGCCTTCAATAATATATTGAGCTAGACCTTGACAAAAAAATTTGATGTTGGAAGGAAAAATTGGGATGATAAAAAAAAATTATACTTTGGGCTAGAAAAACCTATAAAAGGTTGAATAAGGCCACACCCTTTCAGTTGGTGTTTGGCACAGAAGTAGTTCTTCCTATGGATTTCATGTTACCTTCTTTACGTATTGTGCATGCAGGGGGTTTAGCTAATGAGAAATCATTGGAAGAAATAATTTACAAGTTGGTACAGCTAGATGATAGGCGCGCCATAGAGCATTAGAGTCAAAAGTAGGAAAAGGCTGGGCAGAAAGCATGGCACAAAAGACACATCAAGGACAAGAATCTTGAGGTTGGTTAGATAGTACATCTTTATGATTCAAATTTTATGTGCCACCTAGGCAAGCTTAAGGTGTATTGGTAGGGACTATAATATATCATTCACATACTTGACACAGGTGCTTATTAGTTAGAGGTGCTTAGTGAAACATGGATACCCGGTTACTTTAACGGAATTAGGTTGATCCCTACTATAAATAAGTCTTCTTGGTGTTTTTAATAAGGAATTATCTTTAGCTAGATGAGGTTTCCTTTAATGCATTCCTTTATATGTAATATATTTGATGTTGCTATACTTTATCAATTTAGTTTTGTGTTTTTTGTTTTGTGTAATAAGCGTGTTTGCACGCCAGAAGCTGATTAGAGTCTAAAATATTTTTATGCGCAGAGTAGTGCACATGCTCTTAGTGTGGGTGGTTGTCATTAAAACATGAGTACACATAAGAAAATATTATTGCAGCTGTTTTCTCTTGTTAGAAAGTGCAGATAATATGGAAAGGTGTTGCTAGAAAGAAATTTTCTACTAAAGAAGACCATAGTTGGAAATGAATGAATGAACAGTATAATGTGAGGTAATTTGCATCCATTAAAATTACTTAGAGGAAGGAACAGTGGTGAGGCACTTTAGCACATGGAAGCATGTGAAAGGAGGTTTATAGCCAAAAGGTAGAAAGGCACGCTAGAAGGTTATAGTTTTGGTGCTCAGGTGTTCCACGAGGAAATTGGGTACATGGTCAATTAATGAGAGGATCAGTGGTAGGTAAAGGAGAAATAAATGCAATGATTTTCCACAACTCTATATAAGGATGTGATGTAGGTTCATTCCTACCTTTGTGATCATGAGTACTTGAGTAAGCTAGTTGTGACCAAACTGAGAAAACCAGGTTAAAGTGTAAAGATTTGTGAAACCAAGAAAGAAAAATAGATTTGTGCACAGAATTATCTTGTGTCCCCATTTGAGAAGGGTTTGAGCGAAGAAGGAGCATACAAAGAGGATAAATAGAGCATCAAGGTTTGAGAAAGAGTTGGGGAGTGCAATTTCAAGTTAGGGCATGTGGTTTTGAGCTAGGGCATGAGAGCTTTCGCGAAAAAGGTAAAAATGTGCAACTTTGACTTATCATGGCACCAAGGAAAGCACTTGGAGTGGGAACAAAGGGGAAGAAGAAGGTAGAAACCAAGGTCGAGGATGCTCTTGAAATAAATTTTCATAAATGCAGTATCCAAAAGAATTCATTATCAGAAGGGATTTGTATTCTCATATCCACAGGTGTAAGGTGAGTGACTAAAACCATTGTATCACCAATAAAAATGAGTAATAGGACACATTGTTGAATAAAAATACCAACAAGAGAATGGTTGATGACATGCTATTTTATGATGATGCAAGAGAGAAGTTGTTGAAGAAGGTGGGGGTGTTCTATCTATATAAACTCCTGTACTTTAGAAAACCAGAGAATTTATACCAGTGGCTTATGAGTAGAGTCCATGAGGACTTCTTCTACTTTTTTGGGTAATAGGTGAGGATCCTAGGACCTTTAATTGCTATGTTGAAAGGATTAAAATGCACAAGGACATAAGTTAGCAGTGATCTAACTGATAAGGTAATTTTTGTGGGAACCAACAAGGAGATGGGATATTTAAAGGGTCCCCGCAGGATAGATATTTACAAGTTAATAAAGTACCCTATGATACAGGCAGTCGTGCACTTACTCACCAAGTTAAATAATCAAGAGAGGTGGTCACAAGAGAACACCATGTGGCTACACATTGTGAAGAAAATTTCATAAGGATAATTTTACAACTTGGTGGGATACATAGCATATACAATCATTGAGGAAGTGTGCCTTGGTGAGAAGATAATTTTTAGCATTGTCCTTTTATCACTTGTGTTTGTAAAAATTGGATTGCCCAATGGACCAAACAACAAAATCTAAGAATACCCCATGGAAAATAAGTCCCTTATAGAGAGGTTTGAAATATATTTATGTGAAGGATCATTGAGTGGTCTTTTCAAGAAAAGGGTAGAGTTATGGTACGACTGACTTCATGTAGCCTTTGAGGAGGAATGGTGTACTCTAAAGGATCTACCCTCAGTGGTGGGAAAGGTTTTACAATTTTTCGTATATCAACTTTTTTGCATCGCGTTGTTCACAATGAAGGATGGGACATAGAGTCCCTAGTGTAAACTGTCATATGCCTTCATAATGTGATTCTTCCAGGTAGTAATACACTAGTTTGTCAATGCACACCAGTTAATCTAAAATGTAGACAAGGTAGATTGTGACTACCATACCCTAATCAAAATTTATGTTTATCTAGTTCGATCTACCTACATTGAGAGGCTTAATTATGATGATATAAGTATGAAGATGATAATTTTGGCCATTGTGGACAGTGGGGCCGCACTTGTCAATATACAGCTTAAACCTAGGTTGGAAAAGGGAAAGTTCATGGAAAATGAGTTCATATTCCTAGCCTACCTAAACGCAAGCATACATTCAAAAATGTGGCAGTTCCAAATCCTACCTTGATCTTAGAGGAAGAAGAGGAAGGAGATCTCAATGAAGATAGTGGTGGTTTGGAACATAGAGGCCAAAGGCAACCTAATGAAATATATGAAAGTGAGTGCACGGATATTCCTCCACAACATCAAGGAGAGGAGGAAGATTTGGATGGAGGCATAGCCCATGAGGAACACCAGTTTAAGAGGGTGTTCATAAGAACCAGAACCTAGACCATAGGAATGTCCCAACCTTTATGAAGGTCACCACAACTCTCCCCCCCAAAATAAACACCCAAGAAGATGAGAAGAAGGAAGCTTAAATATAACGAGGAGGAGGATTCAAGGGAGAGTGCACTAGGAACCCCTATTTAACCTTAGAATGCATAAGATCCTTGGGATGAGGAGATGAGAGATGATGAGGAAGTGGTGAAATAATCAGAGGAAGTTATGGGCAAGCCACCTAGCATTCCCATTATTATCCAGGAAGGAGAAGGGCCACCTCCAAACTCTGGTACCTGGGTTCCTAAGGGATCGAGGATAAAAAGAGGACACATGAAGAATATAATATGCCTAATGTGGTCTATGTTGAAGACACGAGACAAATCATCCAAGCCCATTTTTAAAGCATTGTGGGCCTAAAAGAGTTATATGGGTGGGAGCTAATTGATCCAAAAATGGCTACTACACATAAAAGGAAGAAATCATCCTTTTCCATGTAGACTCATATGGATGAACCATATTTTAATATATGTGAAGAGTCACGTGTCTCACGCGGAGTGAAGAAGGCACCACAGAGTAGGCACTTGATAATAAAGCCCACTGTAATGTTTGATGAGCAATTCAATTCCTTAGTTAAGGTATCTGTTGAAGTGACATGGAGGAACCTTGATAAGGTCGCCACCATTTGAGTGCTACTTGAGGATAACAAGGATAAAACTGTATAAATAAAGCACTTAAAAGAAGAAAAGAAACGAGAAGATGAAAATAATGAGGCCTTCGTTAACATGGTTGAGGAGCTGGGTGACCGTATTCTGAAAGAAAGGACTCATCTGGAATCTCAGGTTCCTAGAAAATTTTCTTTTGTTATGTATTATTTACGTAACTTGGTTAGTTTGGTATTAGATGACGGGCCAATTTAAATGCCAGTACCAAAAGATTTTTCGCAAGAAATAGCAAGAGCAAGGGCCAGTATAGCTAGAAAAAAATTAACTTATGAGAATTTGCTCCAAACCTTTAAAGATGAGTTGAAGAAAGTAGACCAAGCTCTCAATTTATGTGTGGTGCCAGACACCATAATAAGGACAATAACTTTAGTAGAGGACAATGAAGTTTTGAATTCGATGAAATATTAAATATTTGGGTGCATAGAAATATTAGCATTGGTAAAACAAAAGCATGAGGCCCTCGCAACAGCCCAGTATCTACACAAGGAAAGGATTGATGAGATTGGAAAACTTATAGTGCAGAAGATGGACCTCATGGTAGGAATGCTATCAGGTTGTTGGTTGGATATTTTGTCAACCCAAAATATGAGGTTCAACCACAATATATGGGATTAAATCCCTCCTCAAAGACAGGTGAGGCTGCCTGTTTGCTACTAATCTAAAACACAGCGAAAACAATATATACAACATTCACACTAATCTAACCATTGGGGGTTGGGATAGAATCCCGAAATCCACATTCACACGATTCAAAGGTATTGCTTTCGTAAATGAACGGGGTTAGAAACTATTACAATGAAAAAAGCACAATGGAAAGCAAATGAGAGAAACGTATTTTCTTTCGAGTAAACGCAGAGCATGAAATAATCATACGAGCTTTAGATCATAAATATAATGTCTGAGATGATTAGAAAAAATAAGATTCTATGCAAAGAATAGCTTAAGATCATGAACGTAAGAACAATGTCTTAAGAAAGATATATCCCACAACACAAAGTTTTTGAAATAATATCAACTTCTATTCTTTGAAATGATTGAATGAAAACACAAAGTTTTTCTTCTTTCCAATAGCTCTGAATATTACAAAAATATCAACCCTTTGGAATGCATAAGCATCACTTATTTATAATAAAAGGGAACGAGAGAAAATAGGATAAATCCTAGAAAATAGTGTTCTTTAAAAAGAGTTCTATTTTGCTTGACTCTCACGTAGGAGACCAAGTCAAAATTTGCTTCCTATATGACGAAACAGAAATGAAAAAGACATGTTGATTTAAAGATTGAAATGACATGAAACATCAAGAATTAATCTGAATCATCATCTTTCACTCCTTCATCTTTCTCTTCCTCTAGCTGCACCTGTTTGTTTCGAAATTCTTGGAACCTTCGAATTATGCCTTGCATTTCGTTTTCGTCAGGTGCAGTAGAATGATCATTAAAAAAATTCGCAAGTTTCATGGATATCACTAGCACCACCGGGAAGCTTTTTCAATATTTTACTAAGCTTTCTCAAGGCCTCAAAAGAATGTTCAATTCTTACAAATCGATCAATGATCTCAATACCAAATCTGTGCATTGGTTCATGCTGAACAGACTCTTGGACTTGTTTGAAAAGATCATCTACTGATAGGACACCTGAGTTTCCAACTGACACCTTTGGACAAATCTTCAGCAACTCTTCTTCCAAATCACTTTTTCCATCAATCAATTTATCCATTGATTCTCTCAACTTACTGCAAGCTTCGTTGAGAATACTCACCCTGAACCTGATGGCTTTAGTCAGCTGAAAATGCTTATCCGTATGTGGGATAACACCTTCTTCTACCAAGAGATTTGTTGGTATTTTCTTTAATACTTGGAGAGCTTCATAATTCAAATCAAGATGTCCGATTTCTTGAGATAACTCATCATCCATCTTCTCTCCATCCTTCTGAATGTCCCCCACAGATTCATGAACTTTCACAACATCTTGTATTACTTCTTCCCCTATTGGAGCAACCTTTGGATCCATTCATCGACTACCCTTCCTTTTTTAGCAATCTTCTCAATTGTAGGTACTGATGAGAAATTGAACCTGACAGGGACAGAAGAAGATGGTATGGATTCAAGGGGTTTTGAGAGTTTAAGCAAAACCTCCGTCAACTGCTCCACTTTTCCTTTAAGCTCATCTCTGCTGTCTTTTGTTTCTTTCAACTTTTGGCATAGCACGTTTGTGGCATCCCGCGCATCTTGTTGCACCCCTTCTGCTATCACTCTTGCTAGAGCCACCCTGGTTATCTGATAATTAGAGGCTATTATGTCCTCTTTAGTTTTTTCAGTCGCGGGAGTGGTGATCTCTGCGAACTTATCTCCTAAAGCATCCACCAAAACCCTTGAAACTGTTTTGGGTTTTTTGACTGATTTAGCAGTAGGAGCCTTGAGTGAGCTGAAATCAAAAGCTGGTAGGGGCACAATCACCTTCCTCTTCCTCATAGTTTGCTCGAGTAGCCATTGTGGTGTATCAGAGGGAGTTGCCACGGTTGTAGAAGCTGGTATCATACTCTCAAGGGGAGAAGATTCTACTAGTGGAGGGGGAATAGTTACCAATATGGTAGTAGATCCAATAAAAAGAGGCACAGGAGGGGGCATGTTGGTGATCACTTGGGTCCCAGCAGAGAGGGGTGAAATTCCAGAGAAAATACTGGCCATTACTGAAGAAGTTGATGGAGAATAAGGAGGTAGGAGTGGTTGTGAGGAAAGAGGCATAGATTCAGACTCCAAAGCCTTGGATGCAAGAGATAAGATCTCTTCAGTTGAGCAATCAGCAAATGGTGAAACCAGAGGCTGGCTTCCTTCTCCTTCCAAAGTAATTTCTCCTATTTCTAGTGGTGTTGGTGATTATGGCACATTCACCGTTTCAACTGGAGAAACAATTGAAGAGATTTCTCTTTCTTTCCTCTTTTTGACAATCTTGACCTTTATAGGCCCCCTAGAAGATTTTTTGTCCTTTTCCTTTTTGAAGGGCCCCGCCTCTGAAGCAGCCAACTCTGAAAACTTATTATCTTTAAAACTCATTCCCCAAGAGGAGAGCCATGCTTTGGTGTGTGTAAGAATCCGAGCCGACCTATCTGTGATGGAGGCTTTTTCACTGATTGACCAATCAATAGGTGGGAAAACATATTGATCTTCATTTAGTCCATCATAGGAAAGATCCAAAACACTTTCATTATCACTAGTACCTACTGGTAAATCAGCAAGCTCAAGTGTTTGAATCTCAGCAATTGTCAATTGTCAATATGTTGACTCGGCATTAATGCCATGTCAGCATGCTCAGGAGGTCTGAAAACCTGACACAAAGGCATGTAAAGCAATTCGGGTTTTGGGTCGCGGGAAACAATTGACACAAAGCATGAGATGTTTAGATGCTTCAAAATTCTGAAAACCCAACACAAAGGACTAAATCAGACTTCGGGTATCGGAAGACAGGTGACACAAAACATGAGATGTTTAGGTGCTTCAAAGTTCCGAAAACCTGACATGAAGGACTAAATCAGACTTCGGGTATCGGAAGACAGACGACACAAAACATGTTTCAGATAAGGCATGTTCCGATGCGCTGAAGGCCCAAAAACTCGACACAACTTACTTGAAGTGGGTTTCGAGTTTCAGATAACATAAGACAAAAAACATTCAAAACACATGTTGACCTATCGGCTAAACCCGAAAACCTGATTTTCTCTCATAAGGGCAATTTTGCAAAACCAGCTTTAAAAAATTTCGTAGGGGTTATCTGATAGTTTTGGCATTAACTCAAAACTGAGATAACAGTTGGCTCCAGCTGGGGACTTTCTTTATAATACCAAAGGAAGAGAACTCAGAATCTCTGGTTTTATCCATTGGGCTACGGAGTCTGAAAAGAAGAAAACCAAAACAAAACAAAACGAAGAAAGAAAGAAAACCAAAAGCAAACACACAACAAAAAGTAAAGTATGTACAATTTAAGAGAACATCTTGCATTAGTGATGGAATAGCTTTAGATGTTGTCTGCTAAAAGGTAAAGGGAGTAACCCTCCATCTAGATATGATAGAAGGAAACTATTTTCACCATTCAACTCATGAATCTTGAAAGGCCCTTTCCACAAAGAATCGAACTTCCCGTGCATTCCTTTTTGTTCCCTCCTCTTATCCCAAAGCAACACCAGGTCTCCAATCTGGAAATTACGCTGCTTTGATTTCTTGTCAAAAATTGTCTTCACTCTGCTCTGATGATCTGCGATGTGATCAACCACCTTGCTTCGTTCCTCTTCTAGCCTGGCTAGGTACATAACCCTCTTCTGAATAGAATTTTGAAAGGCCGTATCTTCAACTGCTTTTGCCAACTGTAAGGCTGGAAATTCTACTGAAACAGGGATCTCAGCATCAATCCCGTACAGTACTTGGAAAGGGGACATTCCTATAGCTCACTTTGGGGTAATCCGATCAGCCCACAACGCATCATACAATGTTGTGTGCCATGTCCTTTGGTTTTCATCTACTAGTTTTCTAATTATGGTAACCAGGTTCTTGTTGTTGGATTCAGCTTGCCCATTTCCTTGGGGATAATAATCAGATGAGTGAGCCAGGGTGATGCCGAATCCATAGCAAAATTCTATCAACTCATGCGACGAGAAATTAGAGGCATTATCAGCTACAATCTTATGAGGCACACCGAATCTGACAATTATATTTTCTTTAAGGAACTTGTAAAAAGCTTCAGAGGTTGCTTGCTCGATTGGTGCGGCTTCTACCCACTTGGTAAAATAATCTGTAGCAGTCAGCACGTAATTATGTCTGGCACTGGAGGCAGGATTCAATGTTCCAATGAAATCAATCCCCCACTGGCGAAAAGGTTCTTCGATCACAACGGGCTTCAGGGGAAGAGCTGCTAACTTGGGACGACCAACGAAATGTTGACAAGCTTCACACTTGGACACCCACTCTGCTGAATCTCGAAAGAGAGTAGGCCAATAGTACCTAGCCCGTAGGATCTTATAAGCTGTTACAGAAGATGAAAAATGTCCTCCGCATGCTAGGCTATGGAAGGACTCTAACAACTTTACCTGTTGTGATTTATCAACACAACGCAGGAAAACACCATCAATACCTTTCTTGTATATTCCGTTATCCCACAAAAGGTATTTTGTAGATCTCAACTTGACTGTCCTTTTCTCCTTATGGCTTAAATGCGGGGGGCATTCACCATAAGTTAGAAAGAAAGTAATATCCATGTACCATTCATCAGTTGTACTCACGAAAAGCACCATGGGTAGCTCTGAAGAAGCATCTTGAGTCTTTTCACATTCTGCTTCAACATGATTTTCTGCAATCAATTGGCACAGGCCCCTTCCTCGTACCAACTTGGTAGGTCTGATGTCCAAGTCGTACTCCTGAACTTTAGCTATCCAGGTACCTCGTTGACTCCCCAGCTCTTGTTGAGTCAAAATGGATTTAACGGCAATGTCAGGAACGAGAACAAGAGTATGGGAATTCAGCACATAGTACCTAAAATGCTTCACCACTCGTACCACCGCATAAGCATGCTTTTCAATTTGAGACATCTTCAATTCATGCTCCTTCAATGGGCAGCTCATAAATGTGATGGGAGCTTCAATGCTTTCCCCATTTTCCTGCATCAGGATGGCTGACACTGTGTGAGCAGAGGCATAGCTGTACATGATGAAATCTTTCTTGAAGTCTGGACATACTAGGATAGGAGCGCCAGCAACTGCCCTTTTGATTTCTTCGAATGCAAGCTTCCCTTCTGTACTCCATCGAAATGGAACTTTTCCTTTCATCATCCCAAGGATATCCTTGGTTTTGTCAGTGAAATCAGGTACAAACCTTCTTAGGAAATTAACCTTTCCGAAGAAAGAATGAACTCCAGTTTTACTTGTGGGTAGGGTAAGGCTCTGAATGGCCTTTACCCTTTCTGGGTCAATTTTGGTTCCTTCTCTAGTCACGATATGACCCAGCAATTTTCCTTCGGTCACCCCGAACATAGACTTCTTGGGATTCAATGAAATCCCGTGACGCCTGCATCTCAAAAGTACCTGCTCTAAATGATCATAATGATCACTCCATTTTTTAGAGAAAATGGTCAAGTCATCTAAATACACAACTATGACCTTGCCCATCAGGTCTCTGAATGCCAAGTCCATAGCTCTCTGAAAGGTAGCTCCGGCATTGATCAAGCCGAAAGGCATCCTCCTGTAAGCAAAGGTACCCCATGGGGTTGTGAAGGCCGTCTTGTGTTGATCTTCCGTAGTTACCTCAACTTGATTATATCCTGAAAATCCATCGAGCATGGATAGCATTTCTGACCCAGTAACAGTTTGTAGTACCTGATCCATGATAGGCAAGGGATAGTTATCCTTCAACGAAGACTGATTCAGGTTCCGGAAGTCAACACAGATTCAGATTTCGCCATTCTTTTTCCTGACAGGGACGATGTTAGCCACCCAAGTGGAGTGATGGATTGGAAAAATAATCCTGGCATCCAACATCTTCTGAATTTCTGCAAGGATAGTCCCTGAGATCTTGGGATTGTAATGTCTTTGCTTTTGCCTATACGGCTTCACATCAGGTTTCAAAGGAATACTGTGTTGTACGTCTTTGGGCTTGAAGGATTTTAAATCTGCATAAGACCAGGCTAACACATCCATGTATCTCTTCAGAAGTGAAGTGAATCTTGCTTTTTCTTCAGGGGAACAACATTTCCCAATATTCACCATCCGAGGTTGATCAGACGAACCTAGATTGATTTGATCTACTTCAGAGGAAGAAGCTCCTTCAACTTGCCTTTTGTTTTGAATAAAACGATCATGCTTGTCAAACAAACCCTCCAAAGAAACCAAACCTTTTGGTATCTTGTTGCCTTTAAGCTGAATAAACTCACCATCAACCTCTTGATATGGATCTGAGATAGTTTCACGGAAGGCTGATTCCGAACCTTCAAAGTATAACTCACTGAAATTGTCAGCCTTTTCTAGAAAAGCTAACACCTGTTGATCATCATTGAACACTTGCCAGTGAGTTGCATTATCTGGGATACTGGGACGGTACACAATCTCGATGGAGTATGTATCTTGCTTGAACTGAGGATGAGGAAGAAGGAGGGACGCAGACACGGCTAAAGAATCAGCCTTGTCATTATAATCTCTCAAGACTGCCTTAATAGAAAATGCATCAAAGCATTCTATACTATCCCAAACTTTGTTCCTGTAATGTCTCAAGCGATCATTTTTCACCTGATAGATTCCCCGGACCTGGTTGACAATCAGCTCCGCATCCCCTTGGACTTTGAGATTTCAGATTCCCTTCTGTCTGGCTATTTCTAATCCTAATAACAGGGCTTCATATTCAGCCGTGTTGTTAGTATTATCAAATTGCAACTTGTAAGCTGATGGGAAAATTTCTGAATTAGGAGATATGAGAACAACACCAGCGCCTGATCCGGTGGTTGAGCAGCTACCATCGAATTCGAGGGTCCAAATAGCATTAGGATCTTCTTCCTCGACATCTACAGTGGGTATCTCTGAAGTCATGAAATAATTTCCAAAGCTAGCATCTTCGAAAAGAATTTGAGCTTTAGGATCATCTGATTTAGTTACCAAATACCTCGCCTGTGGTTCAGGATGGAGAACCTGATGAACCCCATTGACTGGGATCTTGGCTTTGGTCCAATCCATGTTAATCTCTCCTCTGACGTCTTTACAAAAACCCCTACCCAAGAGGATACCGTAAGCTGCAGGGATGTCAGCAACTAGAATGGTCATTTTCACTCTCTTTTCTGGGAAAGCAACAAATGCGAACTGTGCATCTTTGATTTGACCAATCAAAGGAACTTGTTTGGTTTCCATAGAGTAACACCATCCATATGACTTAGTTAAAGTAAGCCCAAGAGCATGGGCTACTTTTGCGGGCATAACATTGTCGGAGGCCCCTGAGTCGATGATGCAATTGCTGAGTTTAAACCCATTTATAAGTAAAGACAAATAAAATGGTTCAATCTTTCCCGAAGAAGAAGCAGAGGTCAGATTGTTCTGAGATGGGGATTGAGTAGGATTTGGAAGGAGACCTTTTGAAGGTGATGGAACAGCCGCTTTACTTCTGATGAATTTGGCAAGTTTTTCGAACTGTTCAGGATTTGACTGAAGGTATTCTGCTTCCGACATTTGGATTTTGGTTCTCTTTGCATGATCAACAATGTCAAAAGCAGTATAAGAAGGGGTGATGGTAGGCTCAGTTCTAATCACATGAGCTTGTGCTGAGGCACTGATCTTAGGAGAAGGAGAATAAGGAGCAGTTGCCTTTTTGGTGACCTCTCTTTCAGTTTGTGCTGAAATAGGAGTACCTCTCTTAACTATGGCTATGGGAGGTTCCTTATTCTTCTCCTTAGTGTTTTCAAGAGGTTTTCTGGGATTCTGAGATTGGGATCGAGTGAAGACAGCAAATGACTGACCATCTGGCGCACATTCATCTTCATCGTATTCCAAATACCCAATGCTGGAGCCGCCAACCGAATCATCATAAGACTCATCGGCATATCCTGAAGCTTCAAAAGCTTCCGCAGAATCTTGTTCTTCTGGTTCTTCATCTTCTTCAACTATTTCTACTGTCGCATTGATAGGAGGAGCTTCAATTGCTAGCCTCGGTTGAGCAGGAGTTAATCGCGGCCTATCCCTTGCAAGCGCACCATTATTGTTATTGAAATTCCATCGAGGGATATCCCGATACGGAACATTGTTCACCTGCTGAGACATTTTCTTTTTTAAAGCGATCAAATCATTAGCCATTTTCTGAAACATAGGATCAGTATTACCTTGAGAAGAACCTTGATTTTTGGGTTTGGGTATGTCCTTCTTGATCCTTCCGGCCAAAATGAGATCATCCTCTATTTCAATAGCTGTTGACTGAGCAACAACCAAATTGGGGATAACCGATCTTCTTAATAAAAAGCTCACATCAGGAGGCTGAGCATTAATGAAGAAGCATTTCTGATTCTCTGCAGTTAGAACAGCTATCTCCGGAATCTTTCGAATCAGTTTATTAAACTTTGCCACGAAGTCCCGCATGGGTTCATGAGATTCCTTCTTCATATGAGTAAGTTGAGCTAACAAGGCATGAGAATCTTCGGCTGGTTTGAAACGTGCTTCGAACTTGGTCCGCATGGTAGTCCAGTTTGTGATGCATGCATTTGGAAGATGATAAAACCATTCAGCTGCTGCACCGTGCAACGTTTCAACAAAAATTCGAACAGAAACATCTTCGTGAGCTACTCCAAGGATGCCGCACGCTACAAAGAAAGATGCAACGTGTTCATCAGGATGCTGCTTCCCATCCCCATTGAATTTGGGAATGTTTTTACGTGATCCATGTGGTAACTCATGCAATGGTGGAGTTAAAGAAAGAGGACCAATAACTGCACCCCAAGGCACAGGTTGCACTGCCATCCTTCTGAAAAGAGTGCGTATAGGGATCTGAGTATCAGACAAGAGTAGTGCACGACAAGTTGCAGATGCTTCCCGTTCCATGGGGATCCGGTGTCTCCGAACAGGTAAAGAACTTCTGGTTCGGTTAGAAACGATGCTAGTGGGAGACAGGCTGAAATTGTGCTGTTGTAGCAACTCAAAGAGTGGGTCAATTTCACCTTGGGCTCGGCGGGACCGAGTGAAGATCTTCCTGGCCAGCTTGAACTGGGAAAGAGACCTTTAAAAATAAGGCAAATACGGAGTCGCCAGACACCAAGAGGATAAGCTTTTTACTATTAATCCGTATTCCCCAGCGGAGTCGCCAAAAACTGTTGGTTGGATATTTTGTCAACCCAAAATATGAGGTTCAACCACAGTATATGGGATTAAATCCCTCCTCAAAGACAGGTGAGGCTGCCTGTTTGCTACTAATCTAAAACACAGCGAAAACAATATATACAGTATTCACACTAATCTAACCATTGGGGGTTGGGATAGAATCCCGAAATCCGCATTCACACGATTCAAAGGTATTGCTTTCGTAAATGAACGGGGTTAGAAACTATTACAATGAAAGAAGCACAATGGAAAGGAAATGAGAGAAACGTATTTTCTTTCGAGTAAACGCAGAGCACGAAATAATCATACGAGCTTTAGATCATAAATATAATGTCTGAGATGATTAGAAACAATAAGATGCTATGCAAAGAATAGCTTAAGATCATGAACGTAAGAACAATGTCTTAAGAAAGATATATCCCACAACACAAAGTTTGCGAAATAATATCAACTTCTATTCTTTGAAATGATTGAACGAAAACACAAAGTTTTTCTTCTTTCCAATAGCTCCGAATATTACAAAAATCTCGACCCTTTGGAATGCATAAGCATCCCTTATTTATAATAAAAGGGAACGAGAGAAAATAGGATAAATCCTAGAAAATAGTGTTCTTTAAAAAGAGTTCTATTTTGCTTGACTCTCACGCAGGAGACCAAGTCAAAATTTGCTTCCTATATGACGAAACAGAAATGAAAAAGACATGTCGATTTCAAGATTGAAATGACATGAAACATCAAGAATTAATCTGAATCATCATCTTTCGCTCCTTCATCTTTCTCTTCCTCCAGCTGCACCTGTTTGTTCCGAAATTCTTGGAACCTTCGAATTATGCCTTGCATTTCATTTTCGTCAGGTGCAGTAGAATGATCATTCCAAATTTCACAGGTTTCATGGATATCACTAGCACCGCCGGGAAGCTTTTTCAATCTTTTGCTGAGCTTTCTCAAGGCCTCAAAAGAATGTTCAATTCTTACAAATCGATCAATGATCTCAATACCAAATCCGTGCGTTGGTTCATGCTGAACAGACTCTTGGACTTGTTTGAAAAGATCATCTGCTGATAGGACACCTGAGTTTCCAACTGACACCTTTGGACAAATCTTCAGCAACTCTTCTTCCAAATCACTTTTTCCATCAATCAATTTATCCCTTGATTCTCTCAACTTACCACAGGCTTCGTTGAGAATCCTCACCCTGAACCTGATGGCTTTAGTCAGCTGAAAATGCTTATCCGTATGTGGGATAACGCCTTCTTCTACCAAGAGATGTGCTGGTATTTGCTTTAATACTTGGAGAGCTTCATAAGTCAAATCAAGATGTCCAATTTCTTGAGAAAACTCATCATCCATCTTCTCTCCATCCTTCTGAATGTCCCCCACAGATTGATGAACTTTCACAACGTCTTGTATCCCCTCCTTCCCCTGTTGGAGTAACCTTTGGATCCATTCATCGACCACTCTTCCTTTTTTAGCAATCTTCTCAATTGTAGGTACTGATGAGAAATCGAATCCGACAGGGACAGAAGAAGATGGTATGGATTCAAGGGGTTTTGAGAGTTTAAGCAAAACCTCAGTCAACTGCTCCACTTTTCCTTTAAGCTCATCTCTGCTGTCTTTTGTTTCTTTCAACTTCTGGCACAACACGTTTGTGGCATCCCGCGCATCTTGTTGCGCCCCTTCTGCTGTCACTCTTCCTAGAGCCACCCTGGTTATCTGATAATCAGAGGCTGTTATGTCCTCTTTAGTTTTGTCAGTCGCGGGAGTGGCGATCTCTGCGAACTTATCTCCTGAAGCGTCCACCAAAACCCTTGAAACTGTTTTGGGTTTCTTGACTGATTTAGCAGTAGGAGCCTTGAGTGAGCTGAAATCAAAGGCTGGTAGGGGCACAATCACCTTCCTCTTCCTCGGAGTTTGCTCGAGTAGCCATTGCGGCGTATCAGAGGGAGTTGCCACGGTTGTAGAAGCTGGTATCATACTCTCAAGGGGAGAAGATTCTACTAGTGGAGGGGGAATAGTTACCAATGTGGTAGTAGATCCAATAAAAAGAGGCACAGGAGGGGGCGTGTTGGTGATCACTTGGGTCCCAGCAGAGAGGGGTGAAAGTCCAGAGAAAATACTGGCCATTACTGAAGAAGTTGATGGAGAATAAGGAGGTAGGAGTGGTTGTGAGGAAAGAGGCACAGATTCAGACTCCAAAGCCTTGGATGCAAGAGATAAGGTCTCTTCAGTTGAGCAATCAGCAAATGGTGAAACCAGAGGCTGGCTTCCTTCTCCTTCCAAAGTAATTTCTCCTATTTCTGGTGGTGTTGGTGATTCTGGCACATTCACCGTTTCAACTGGAGAAACAATTGAAGAGATTTCTCTTTCTTTCCTCTTTTTGACAATCTTGACCTTTATAGGCCCCCTAGAAGATTTTTTGTCCTTTTCCTTTTTGGAGGGCCCCGCCTCTGAAGCAGCCAACTCTGAAAACTTATCATCTTTAAAACTCATTCCCCAAGAGGAGAGCCATGCTTTGGTGCGTGCAAGAATCCGAGCCGACCTATCTGTGATGGAGGCTTTTTCACTGATTGACCAATCAATAGGTGGGAAAACATATTGATCTTCATTTAGTCCATCATAGGAAAGATCCAAAACACTTTCATTGTCACTAGTACCTTCTGGTAAATCAGCAAGCTCAAGTGTTTGAATCTCAGCAATTGTCAATCTGCTATGATCCTTCCTGCGAACAGCAACCTCATCACGCAGATCAATCCAAATGTCCTCTATGCTTGGCCTGTGCAGGTGCAGGGTTCCATACGCCCTGAGGACTCCTCGAATGTCAAACCCGTCTCGGGGCTTCATATGCTTCCTCAACTTGTCCTGAAGCTCATGGATAACATTTTTAGCTTTTACCACTGTTGAACAAGTGTATCTCCCAATAGAAATTGGGAAGGATACAACAGCCTTATGTTTACTTTGTTGGAATTTATGGAAATCCAACAGTTGCCTAACCAATTCCATCAATATCAGTTTATCTCCTGGATATCGGGGCAGACGGAAAGGATCCCCCGAGTACATAACCACCCGAAGATATGTGAACTTCTTGAATTGTAAGAAGACACATCCCCATTTGGAAACTTCAGCCCAGGCCTCATCTGAGACTCTTGTCTTTCTCAACTCAGGGTTTAGCCTGCAGATGTTTTCATAAAAGAAGGCGTCATTCACCCTTCTGAATTGGTCTTGGGATCCCTTCCTTGTCAGTTGAGGGAAGTATTGATACACATGGTTCCCCGTCCTGCTTCCCTTGGTATCCAATCCGGGATAGTTCCTCATCCCGGCCGCTGCATATGTGACATATGAAGACATATAAAATTTCCCTGTGGACAAGACTGTTGTCAGTTGGGAATCTATCTCATTACTAATGAGAGTGCCCCAGTCAATCCCTTGTTGATTCTTCTTGATGGTGATCATGAATTGATACATCCACCCTTGGAACACATTTGATTCGGGTAAACCGAAAACCCGACTCAACAAAGTGATGATGTCATTGATCTCCTGGATGAAATCACTCCTGGGGATCAGTCTTGGGAATCTGGAGACAGCCGGTTTGGCCTTGATCAGGAACTTCTTATTTACATGCTTGATACAATCTTCCTGATCGTTATCCCAGGCTTTCTGAGCTGACTTGACATCCAACTCTCCATATTCTTCAAAATTTGGCAGTTTGAGGAGGTCATCAAAGTAACCTCCATCCAATTTGATCACTACTTCTCCTGCCTGATTTCTCACAGAACGAGAAACAGAGTCATAACTGGAAGCGCAGGATAAGATGAATTCAGGGCACTGAGCGGACATGGGAAAACCCGCTGCAAGAGGTAAGCCACTATCGGCTATCGCTTTCATCCACGGAGTTTGGGAGGAACTCCTTACCCTACTCCAGAAATCTTCAATATCTATATTCCCGAGCTCTGTATCTCGGATGTCATAATTGCAATCGATATATGACGGAGACTCCACCTTTCTGAACTTGTATTTCATTCTTCCTGACTTCTCAGCCTTTTCTTGCGATGGACCAGGGTCCGACATGAAGGATGTTGAAGGAAGAGAGTTTCGGAGATCAGGAGATGTTGCACACTGTGGAAATCCCGACCTACTGGAGATGCCGGAAGAACGGAAGAGCCCGATACACTGAGGAGTATGTCGGGGAATCCAGAAAACCCGATGCGCTGAGGATGTCGGAAACTTTTGAAAGCCCGACACTTTTTAAAGATGTCGGAAACTTGAGAAACCTGACCCGACACTTTTGCAGATGTCAGAATCTTGAGAAAACCCGACCCTTTTAATCTTCTGATATACTTCGGGTCTTCAATACTGCACAGCACCTTTCAAAACCCGAAAAGGAGGAACAGGGTTTTGGTTGAATTTAAAACATGTAAATTCTTTTTACCATTCATATACCAAACATATCTTAATTCCAACAACAAAATTCTGGGGAAAAATCACAAAGTGGTAATTCCAAAGAAATAAACCCTAAAACATAAACCCTGTTTGGAAAACAACCCCAAAAGGAAAAAGAATAAAAACCCCACAAACCTGGTAAGGGAATGGGAAGAAGTCCATCCATAATCAATCCATAAAAACCAAGAACAAAGAATGGAGAGAGAAATACCTTCAACCAGAGCGAGAAAAGATCGAAAACGGGTGATTCAATCGGGCACAGGTGAGTTTCAGGTTTCGAGGTTGGAGAAGCATGCGCGAAAATCCACGAGTTAAAAATACGTCCGGTAAAAATGACGTGGAAATCCACATATTTATAAGAAAATTTGCAATTAATACACTTCGGCTTGGCACGTGCCAACTCACCCGACAACTCGGCATTAACGCCATGTCAGCATGCTCGGGAGGTCCGAAAACCCGACACAAAGGTGTGTAAAGCAATTCGGGTTTCGGGTCGCGGGAAACAATCGACACAAAGCATGAGATGTTTAGATGCTTGAAAATTCCGAAAACCCGACACAAAGGACTAAATCAGGGTATCGGAAGACAGGCGACGGGGTATTTCGAAAACCCGACATGAAGACTAGACTTCGACACAAAACATGTTTCGGATAAGGCATGTTCCGATGCGCCGAAGGCCCGAAAACCCGACTCGACTTACTTGAAGCGGGTTTCGGGTTTCGGGGAACATAAGACATAAAACATTCAAAACACATGTTGACCTGTCGGCGAAACCTGAAAACCTGATTTTCTCTCATAAGGGCAATTTTGCAAAACCAGCTTTAAAAAATTTCGTAGGGGTTATCTGATAGTTTTGGCGTAAACTCAAAACTGAGATAACACAGGTATAGCCAATGTTGTCCAGCTATTACAAACTGAGAAATAGAAGATCACTCAGGATGAGTTGGATGCTATAACAACTAATATTCTAGAGAACAAAAGGAACGCGTTGAGTGACTTGTATACCTTGGAGGCTGAAATCAAAACTAAATATCTAGAGTTAATTATTCCAGTTGAAGAAGAGGGTATTACAGAGTAAACTTCATTCTTTTATACAGTGTTTCATTCATTCTTTCATTACTTATTCTTTATTGTTGGAGACATAAGAAATAAATCCCATTATTGGGATGATAATGTAGTTTAGTGTGGGGTAATGTTGAGCAGACAAAATATTGCTCTAAGGAGAAGACACACAAAGGATGTGCACATGAAAATAAGGTGCATTTGAAGGTGTGGTAAGATAGAAAAGGAAACAAATGCTAGAACACTTTGGATCAGGTCTCAGTCAATTTGTGTATAAGGGCTATTTTTGGAAGTAACATGCGAAGCAAACATGGGGTTGTAGACTTGTGTTCCATGCAATTGTATTTTGGGAACAAGCAGTAGATAAGTGTCATGTATAGTTTAAGCTAATAATAGGACTTCTACTTGGATTTAACTAAAAGAAATCTATTGTTAAAGAACTTGCATGTTTCACATACTATTGTAAAGGTGCATGGCTATTATTAGCATGTGACCTATTTTGAGAAGTTAATGAGTGGTGAAGGGCAAGTCCCCACCCCTATAAATATGTATTGATTTGGGTAGTTTAGTAGTGGTGAATTATTGTAGAGTTGTGTTGCTGGTTTTGACGCGCACATGACTCATGGAGATATTGGTGTAGTGTAAGAAGATTTTGTGTTATACATTATTTAATGTAATGCGATATATTGGTTGGATAATGGTATTAGACATAATTGAATCTGGTTCTTGTATGGTTAATCTTATCTTAGTTATTTTTTAGTTCATTTATTATGTTCTCTAAGATCTAAATTGAATTGTGCACTATGGATTTCTTATGAATGGTTGTCAATGTGAATATGTTTAAACATCATCATGCTAACATCCTGTATAAGCAACTCAAAAGAGGACCTGGTACATTTACACACTTTGGGTGAGCACTTAACTCAGCCTAAGTGATTTGTTAGCACGCCTGGGTCATTTACTGCAAATTCTAGGTTACATCACAGATGATAAATCCATGTAATGGAAATGGATATATAGTTGTTAGACATGATTATGATATATATAATGGATATAAATGATGTGATGGGTTTAGAATTTATTAAGATATAGATGATATGGCATACACACTAGTGAGATATAATCATGGTAAATATTATTTGTAAAATTACAATGGATGAAATGGATTTAGTAATGTGTACGTAGTATGTTAAGGATTCATATTAATGGGATTGGGATTAGAGTAATAGATAGAAAATGATTGATATGATAAGAATAGATGTGGGAGAAGTGATGTGACTTAATAGAAGGTGATAAAAAAGGGATGAACGATACTTCATCGTAGCAAGGAGTGCACAAAGAATGGACACTTTGAAATGGATTGGAGGTAAAAAAAATAAGAGGAACCAAATAAGACAATGAACTTGCAAGCAGTAGCGAGTGCTAACACATAACCATCGATAGTAATTTTTTCCAAGGATCATGAGAAAAAGTATGGAAGATGACATAATGGGCCTAATGTCAACACGAAAAAGGGGTTTAGATATAACTTTTACATGGGAAATTAGGTTCTATTTAGGTGGTTGTTCCTAGGTCTATGCCCCATCTCTCAGTAGTATGGTGCAAATTGATAAATGTGAGAATTTTTCTTAGAATGAGAAAGTTGATTGATATGGGAAGCTTTCTTAGGATGCTTTCTTTTGAACTTTATGTTTTTTTATTTTGAAGGTATAGAAGGTTGATCAATGTGGGAATCCTTTTTTCCATGATATGAGATAGTAGCCATCCTTTGAGGGAGTGGTCTACATTTTTCTTTATGCTTTTGGATTTTGGATTTTGATTTTTTAAATGGTAGGATAAATGATAGTTATCCTTTGAGGGAGCAGTCTACACTTTTGAAATTTTACTTTATGAATAGTTTTCCTTTAAGGGAGCAATCTATTTTGGATAATATATCTTATAATGTGAGAATTCGGAAATTTTGACTTTTTCTTATGATAGAGTTGGGGATCGCTAGGTCGACCACTTATGGGGGGTGAAAATGTACAAGTGACACTTGTGGACCCTTAGCATGGTTCCAGTAGGTAGATAAGAGGTGGATGGATGTAATGATCATGGGGATCCCATCTAGAAGGAGGAAATTTTCCTTAAGGAATATGCCATGGGTAGAGTCATGGTGCCCATGTTCAAGGCCATAGATTGGAAAGTGATGGTAGGCAATATAATTCTAAATCATTACAATGAGAGATGGAAGAGGATAATAGTGAGTATGATCACTTAGATAACTAATTTCACATTGGTATGTATGTTAGCAATAGAAATTTTGCAAGTGTATTGTATTAAGAGGTTTTGTTTCCATTTTACCATCGAGAGAATCCAAACAATATGCTCCAGACCTGTACTTATGTGTGATAATATAGGGTCCAATCTAGTTAGGGGTGAACTTTTCACATTAGATCTTTTCTAGAGTAGTGACATTCTAATTTTTTTTAAGGACAAGGTCATCAATATTGAATTCATGTTCCTTGAGGTGTGTTTTATAAGCATGTTTTATGTGTTCTTGATAAATATGATGTTGCTCAAGAGTAAGAAGGTGACATTCACCTAATAACTCTAGCTATGCTAGATGATCTTGGTGATAGTCTTCGTTAGAGATAAATTTGCGTAGAGAAATGTGTAAATATGGGATTTGGACTTCAAGAGGAAGGAAGACCTTAGATTTTTTGATGAGAGAGAAAGAAGTAGAACCCATAGAGGTGTGGATGCTATTTCGATAGGCCCAAAGGGAAAAATGGATATGAAGATGTCAATTACAACCTAATTTATAAATAGTCTTGGCAAGGATGATATGAAGGGTCTTGTAAGTTTCTTTGGCTTGGTTGTTATCTTGAGGGTAATATGGAGAAGATAATCTAAGCTTGATATTGAAATAATCTCAAATCTTCCTAAGATATTTATTTTTGAAGGAATTTTTGTTGTCTGTGATGATTTTGTGAGGAACACTGAATCAGAAAATGATGTATTGATAGAAAAACTTAATGGTCTAGTTAGCTATAGTTTATGCAATTAGAATCTCTTCTACCCATTTGGTGAAATAATCAATAGCATTGACGATATAATAATGGTGCTAAGAGGAACGTGGATTGATGAGGCCAATGAGGTCAAGTCCCCATTGTGAAAATGGCCAAAGGTCATGCGCTTGTTGTAATGTCTGGATAGAAATGTGGATTAGATTAGAATGTTCTTTGCATTTGATGTATTTATTAACATACTCATAGAATTATTTATTAATGGAATTCCAATAATATCCCATATAGAGAACTGTTAGTGCAAATCAGCAGCACCCCCTGGATATTTTCTCATATTTCTAGTTTGATAATGAACATCCAGTGTGAATGCATAACATTGAATATTTTCCCCAACTGTGGGACTTGCAGAAATCGGAAAAGAATCTCCAAATTAGAGGTTGGTTCCTCAACTCCTCTGATTATATGTATGCTTGAAAATTACAGAGGTTTAAACACAAAATCTTACTCTAATTCTGCCAAGGAGACAGGGATAGAAGGAAAAAGGGATAAAACTAAAACTAACAGGGTGATACACAAAAGGAGTGATGAACATTCACTTCTATAAATTGACACAGATTATAGAAATGCAACAAACATCATGCACAAATTGCTAAAATGTAATGGAAGATCATAATGAAGCAAACAACACAAGAAAAGGATTGAAACTCATTCACAGAGCTTGCATTGTCATTTCCAGTTTTAAAATATAATGCATTACAACAGCAAAGAGGTAGAAAACATGTTGCAGTCATGAAAGAGGTCTGATATTCCACAATTTCACTTTCCAGGGTGAAGGAGGGAGTCTGCAAAACATAAAAAATGTCCAACCCTTACCAATGAGCCAAATTTGGCTTTTTAAATATGAAGACTTGAGCCAAGAGAGAGAAATGTGGGAAAATGGAAAGTAATCATTTAACCACCAACAAAATTCATCAAAGTAGCATGGGTATCCTTAAAATTCAATTCCCCAAGATTTTTGACCATGCTGGAGAAGAATGGAAGCCATACTTCATTAAAAATGGTGGTTGAAACGTTGGTTCTACTCTTTTCCCCATGCCAAAAGTGTTTTCCATTTTTCTCTCACTAAAATTCATCAAAATGCAAAATTGAAGATTATATCTTGTAGAGGACTTCAATAGCTTTCCAATGACACCAAAATTGAGGAAAACCAAGCTTTAGATCAAAATTTATGCCCCTCTAAATATTTAGGGCAAAACAAGATGAAAATCAGGTCGGTGGGCCAAAAACCCAAAAAAATCCCCAAAAAGTTCCACCCCCTGCCACTCCGATGCCACGTGGCACTTTCCTATTGGTCTGCGGGCTTTATAAGATCATTTTACACCTTTTTGGATTTTGGAAAATTTTCCAAAAATTCTTCGTCGCTCTGTCGCTCCACTACCACGTGTCATCTTCTTATTGGCCCACAGGGGTGCACTTCCAATTTTTCCACTGTCACCGACCACTGCCCTGAACAGGACATGTGGCATATTTCTATTGGTGTGGGCCTGAACTCCAAAATTTATTTTATTGCTGCCCCCTCAAAAATTTTGCCAGCCACATGGACACATGGCAGGTTTTCATTCATTGCGGGCCTTTGGGCTGAGATTTTCCATTTGCACCAGTTTGGGAAGTTTTCCTAACTTCTCCCCATTGGTCCAACCTCTAATGACCCCATTGGACACATGGCCTCTTCCTATTGGTTGGCGGGCGTTCAGGAAAAAAAATTCTTTTGCATGCCCTACCATTCCTTGGCAAAAATTTCTAACTTGCCCTTGCTGACCCACCATTCTGCCGTAAACATGGCACATTTTGATTGGTCCGCGGACCTTCCTAGGGAAATTTTCCCTCCAAAACTCTGCCAGGCCATAACTTGCAAAATACAAGGAGTTAGAGGGAAAACTTTACCTTTCTAGAAAGCTGAGAAGATTCTCTATCTGATGAAGCCATTTCAAGAAAATTTTGAGTGCTTAAAAAGTGAAAAAAATTGACTGAGGCATAAGGAAGGTAAGAAATGAAAGGGAGCTAGCCAAAATAAGCAAGGGGCTTATTTTGGATAACAATTTTGGCACCTCAAAGGGGTCATCTGCCTACTGGATGAAGTTACTAGTTACTTGAAGCAATCCATTGGGCATGGAGTCATCAAATTAACTACTTGGTACCCCAAACTCATTAGAAAAATTCCAAGAAGAAAGATTGTGAGGGTAGAACATCACTTGATCTGGAACATGGCCTACAAAAATGCATCCTTGGGACAGCAAGCTTGTGCCAAAGCACTTAGGGAAATGTAAAAACTAAGCTACAATAGAACAATGTGCACAAGCACTTGAAGGAATGAAAATCTAAGCTAATATGTACAAGGTGGAGAGTCTCCCTTCTAGTAGTAATGCTTTAGGTGGATTCCATTAATTGGACTCTACAGTTCTTCACCATCCAATGTAGACAATTAGAAAGCATTGTTGTTCTTACATTTTGTGACCATGAAGGGGCCACTAAAAATGGCATCAAACTTTGAATGCCTTCCTGGCTTTGCTCGGTCTGCATCCCATTTCAACACTACATCTCCAACTTGGAAGGCTCTAGCCTTAGCTTTCCTATCAAAGGTTCTCTTGATCAAGGCTTGGTCCTTCTCCATTGCTTGGGCTACATGCTCTCTAATTTCTTGGAGATCCATCAATTTTGCATATCTAACCTCCATGGGTTCAAACTCTAACAACTCCAATTACTTCATGAGTTCTAATGTTGGCAACTAAAGTGACATGGGCAAGACTGCCTCTCTTCCATAAACAAGTCTGAATGGAGAGTTACCTGTGGATCTCTTGGGAGTTATCCTATCAGCCCATAAGGCTGATTTCAATTTGGTGTGCCAAGTCCTCTGATTTTCATCAAGAGTCCTCTTGATGATCTTTAATAAGTTCTTGTTGGTAGACTCAGCTTGGCCATTACCTTAAGGGTAATAATTTGATGAATTGCTCAGATAAATCCCATTTTTAACAGCTAATTCAGTTACCTTTGATCCTATGAATGCCAAAGCATTATCTGATATTATAGTGGTAGGTATACCAAATCTGGTTATTATCCCCTCATATGAGTCTAGAATGCTAGATTCATTTGCCTATTTGAGTGTCACTACCTTAGTCCATTTGGTGAAGTAGTCTGTGGCTATTAGGATCCACTTGTGTCCTTTGCTTGAGTTTGGGTTAATGACTCCAATGAATTCCAAACCCCATTACATGAATGGCTGGTCAACTAAAATTGGGTGCAATGGAAGGGCTGATAATCTTTCCTTGCCTATGAAGAATAAACAATTTTTACACCTCTTGATCCATGCATAACAATCACCAAAAACCTTGGGCCAATAATAGCCAACCTTCATAATCTTGAGGGCTGTCACTCTTGGAGAAAAATGACCCCCAACTGATCCACCATGGAACTCTTCTATCATTCTATTAATTTGGTTTTTCCCTATGCATCTCAGCAGCACTCCATTTACATCCTTCTTGAACAAAACACCATCAACAAGTGCATATGGGACAGCCTGCAATCTGAAGTGTCTTCTCTTTGTTTTGTTCATCTCTGGAGGACATAGGCATATTTGTAGGAAGTGCATTATGTCTTGGTTCTAGCAAGGAGTAAGGACACTATCATTATTTTCTTGAACACCTCTTTGTTCTTGGTTGTCTTGCAATGCCAAAACAACATCCTTCTCATTGCTTGTTTCCATTTATTTACTCAAGACCAGTTGTTCACATAATCCCTTTCCTCATACCAGCTTGGTGATTTTGATCTCAATTTCATATTCCATGACATGATTAATCCACCCTGCACATTTTTCATTTAGGTCTTTGTTGAGGAGGAAGTCCTTAACTCCCACATGAGAAACCAGCAATTGAACCTTGTTATTTGAAACTAGATGCTTAAATTTCTTCAAGCTCCTAATCACTGTAAGAACATACTTCTCAATGAAATAATATCTCACCTCATATTCCTATAGGCATTGGCTAAAAAAGGCAATCGGCTGCTCTACATTTTCTTTATTCTTCTGTACTAAAATTGCAGAGATTGTATCATCACCTCCAAATGCATAAAGGATAAAATCCTTGGAGAATTTTGGGTTAATGAGAGTTGGAGCTTGTGAGATAGTCTCCTTGATTTCCTCAAAACTTACCTTACCTTTAGCTATCCAATTGAAAGCCATGCTTTTCTTCAACATAATAGTTATTGGCTTGAAAAGGGCTGCAAAATCTGAAACAAACCTTCGAACAAAATTGATCCTACCCAAGAAATTTTGAAGGGCCTTCTTGTGACTTGGTAATGGTTGTGCTTTTATTGCTTTAACCCTCTATGGATCAATTGCTAATCCTTCTTTGGAAACAATGTGGCTTAGGAGCTTTCCCTCATGAGCTAGGAAAATACATTTCTTGGGATTCAAGGATACCCCAAATCTTCTACATCTTTGGAACACTTGTCTCAAATGAAAGAGATGATTTGCGGCACTTTTAGAAAATAAAGTAATATCATCTAGATATATCAGTACCATTTTGTTGATCAATCCCTTGAATTCCATATCCATTGCCCTTTGGAGGGTAGCTCTAGCGTTAGATAGCCCAAATGGAATTTTTCTATATGCATAAGTTCCCCATTTGGTGGTGAAGGCTGTTTTGAACTGATCATCCTCCTTTACCATGATCTGATTATACCCTGAATAACCATCTAGCAATGTAAACCTCTCAAAGCCAGCAAAAACTTGCAAAATCTGCTCCATAGAAGGGAGTGTGTAATGGTCCTTAAGGGATGCTCTATTAAAATCTCTAAAGTCTACACAAAATCTGATTTCTCCACTCTTCTTTCTAATTGGAACCAAGTTTGCAACCCAGCTAGAATGCTTGATGGGAAATATGATACTTGCCTCTATTAACTTATTCAATTCCTTCTTCATGAGAGGCTCCATGTGTGGATTGATTGGCCTTTGTTTTTACTTGATGGGCTTAGCACTTGGATCTAATTCAATTGTGTGTTGAGCTAGCTTGGGATTGAAACCTCTCAAGTCTTCATATCTCCAAGCAAATACATCTGGGAACTCTTGGAAAAGTTTCCTAAACTCATACCTTTCTTGCTCGGTTGCCACTTTACCAATTTGAAGTGATTTGCCTTCTCCCACTAAGATGGGCACTGAATCTTCTCCCTTGACTTGGATGTTTGCTTTCTCTTTCCTAAATTGATCATTAGGATTAAAAATGAACTCCAAAGTGACAAGTCTCTTTGGCAAGTTTTTGGTTCTCAGCTATACCACCTGATCACCATACTGTTGTTCTAAATTTTCTTGAATTTTGGCTAAGAACTCAGTTTCTTCTTGAAATAAATTGATGATTTGTTGGTCACTATCAAACACTTTCCAACTTACATTATTATTTGGCACTGATGGCCTCACAATCACATGAATGCTTGGCTACACTTTATCTTCCTTGATACTTTCCACAACATCAAAGGCTGCCCCAACTGCTGCAAGTCTATCAATAGCTTGGTTTTCTTTCCTAGGGATGGAATTGAAGTCAAAGCCTTCAAAATCATCAATGAGGTCCCACACCCTATTCTTATAACACTTGAGCAGGTCATTTTTGGCAGCATGCTTCCCTCTAACTTGATTAACAATCAGCTCACTGTTGCCAAAGAATTGTAAGTTTTTTATACCCCTTTTCCTTTACCAATGCAATCCTTGTATCAAAGCTTCATATTCAACAGTGTTGTTAGAACATGCAAAATGAAATCTAAAGGCTGAATAATACTTAATGCATTGAGGTGAAACAAGCATAGCTCCCCCACCCACACCTTGTCTACTTCTTGATCCATCAAAAAATAGTTGCCATACCTCATTTTCATCCTCATGGTTTGGCTTGGTGATGCTAGGAATAGACTGATTTTCTTCATGTATGCAATAAACTCCTAGTTCAGATTCCTCTATTTCCTTTTAGGGATCAAGAGCATGTACCTTGCTTTCCCATTCATCAAGATTCAAATCTGAGATGCTTCCAACTTTGGTGTCAGCTTCATCTATGCTTGGATAATCCTCTTGATCAAATGTTGAACAGTTGGTATTGATTTGGCTTGGAGTATGAGGTTCAATGTGAAAGTTTGCAATAGGTTCAGACCTGATTATGGCCTTAGTTCCATATCTTGTTCTAAAAAACATGTGTGACCAATCAGTAGATAAGTAGCCTCTAATTCTAGCTGTGAAATCCCTTGACAAACATAGGGCAAAAAGTGGTGGTAAATCTATCACTGAGACATCTTACAAAATAGTGACATTGGGGCATACATGCAAAGTAAGGCTCAAATATTTAATTACTCCCACTATTTTTACTACTGTCCCATCCAGTTACACCACCCCTTTGGATGTGATTTCATATTAGAGACCCAGTTGATCAACTATTTGCTTGGACATTACAGAACTACTTGCCCCAGAATCAATCATACAATTGTGTACTAATTTATCCCCAAAGATCAATGAAACATAGAATGGAGGGGGCTTCAAAACTTTACCTTGTTGTCCTCCATGTTTCCCCTTAAGCTGAGTAGCATTTTTTAGTACCTCCTCTTGCACATGAGCATGCTGATTTGAAATTTACAAATTCTTCATGGCAACTTATAGAAGATCCCTTTGGCCTAGGATGGATAGTGATTCCCACATAGATATATTCCCATTTGTCTTCTTCATTTTTTTAATGATGCTAAATGGGGATGAAACATCTTTTTGTTTCCCCTAGCTTGTACACTCTTTTTTTGTACATGGGCTACAATAGCTGGCATTTGAGCTGATCTAGAAGGTGGCTTGGGTTGTCCTTGCACATTTGGAACTGCATTTTACCTGCCAGCACTTTGTGGAGTGGTGGAAGGTTATGGATCACCTAGATTTAATGAATATCCTTCACCAATATTCCTCTTCTTTGACCTTGTGTTAGTTGCTACATTCTGAGAAATTGCTTGATTCATACCAAAAAAATCCTAAGCCTACCAATTCACAAGTGTAGTCTCATTTGGAGTTGTATTTTGCTGAGATGTTCCTTGTTGTTGGTTTGTTTCTTGGCTCACCTCACCCTCTACGCCATTTGTTTTCATCATCAAGTCTTGGTTCAAAGCACCATTGAAGCACATGGACTGGTTCTGAGGTTCATTGCATGGGAAACACCAATCATACTCTTGTGCTATATTATTTTGCATTGGCACTAAGGCTTTAGAGGTAGGTACAACATTGGGGTTATATGGCTGAAATGGTTTATTGCCAGGAGGCCTTACTTGGTTTTGATTTGTAGTTGGATTGGGTGGCCTATTAAGCTAATATGGTTTCCTATTAGGCTAAGCTTGAGACTAATAAGAAGGTCTAAAACTTTGGGCTTGCTACCTCTTGAGTGTAACCAGCTCATTGCCTAAATTTTGTAATTGTTTCGTGACTTCTTGAAGTTCATTCGAGGCACTAGAGGATGAAGTAGAAGTTTCATTTGAACTTTTATTTCTAGGAGTGAGAATAGGAGCTAAAGTGGGTGCTTGACTAGTGCTCAGGCTTTCCAAGTTTGGATACAAGGGCATGGGAGGCTTAGGAGCCAGCTTGCCAGCTTGAATCAGACAATATTCAACCCTAATGGCAATGCTATAAGCTGCAAGTATAGTTGTACCTCCCGTGGATTGAATTAACATAGAAATATCAGAATTTAAAGCTCTAAGATAGTATAGAAAAGCACCTTTAGCTATTGGCCTTATTGCCACTAGGATTCTATCCCAGGTCCTTTGAAATTTGAAGTTGAAGTCTGTTAGCTACTCATTGGGAGCTCTCTTGATAGTTGTCAATTGTTCCAGTAGAGACAAATTATCTCCCTTTTCTCCAAACTACTCATGGAGAGCTATACACAATTGGTTTTAATTTTGGATAGATTCTACCCCAAGGCTCCTGAACTATTGCAATTCTTTCCCTTTGAATGAGGATGATAGCAATTTGATAGTAATTTACATCTCAACAATCTCATGGATTGCACAAACATTAGCAATGTCTTTGACATCGTCACCAGGAGTGGTCTTATTTTCCCCAGTAAAGTATGGAATGTTCTTCAATGCTACAACTGGAACTAGATTTTGTGCATTGAGAGAAAGTGGGCTACTGCTAGTGAAGCTGACAAAAGGGTTGTGTTGTGCCATTTTGATTGGCCTGAGAACCCTTGTTGACTAGATGAAAGTTCTACCAGGTGGAGGAGTTGATAGAGTTCTATTTGGTGGAGATGGAGACATTTGAATATTTTTTCCTCTCTATCTTCTTCTTGGGGATAGCTTCAGATACTCATACAACCCTTATTATCTAGCCCTTGACCTGGTGTGGATCCTTCTCATGAATTTTCAGACTTGGACTGCTAAAACTAGTTGATTTTTCCTTTTGGGAGTTACCAGATGTGTAGATCAGGGCTCTTTTCAAGCAAGAAATTAAAACAAAATCAAATCAAATTTCTTGTAATGAAAATGAAGACCTCTAATGTCCCACCGGGTGTGCCAAAATTGTTAGTGCAAATCAGCAGCACCCCCTGGATGTTTTCTCAGATTTCTAGTTTGATAATGGACATCCAATGTGATTGCACAACATTGAATCTTTTCCCTAAGTGTGGGACTTGTAGAAATGGGAAAAGAATCTCCAGATTAGAGGTTGGTTCCTCAAATCCTCTGATTAGATGTATGCTTTAAAATTACATAGGTTTAAACCCAAAATATTACTCTAATTCTGCCAAGGAGATAGGGATAGAAGAAAAAGGGATAAAACTAAAACTAACAGGGTGATACACCAAAGGAGTGATGAACATTCACTTCTGTAAATTGACACATATTTTAGAAATGCAACAAACATCATCTAAAAATTTCTAAAATGTAATGGAAGATCATAATGAAGCAAACAACACAAGAAAAGGATTGAAACTCATTCACAGAGCTTGCATTGTCATTTCCAGTTTTAAAATATCATGCATTACAATAGCAAAGAGGTAGAAAACATGTTGCAGTCCTGAAAGAGGACTGATATTCCACAATTTCACTTTCTAGGGTGAAGGAGGGAGTCTGTAAAACATAAAAAATGTCCAACCCTTACAAATGAGCCAAATTTGGCTTTTTAACAATGAAGACTCAAGCTAGGAGAGAGAAACGTAGGAAAATGGAAAGGAATCATTCAACCATTGACCAAATTCATCAAAGCAACATGGGTATCCTTAAAATTCCATTCCCCAATATTTTTGACCATGCTGGAGAAGAATGGAAGCCATACTTCATTAAAAATGGCGGTTGAAACGTCAGTTCTGCTCTTTTCCCCATGCCAGAGGTGTTTTCCATTTTTCTCTCACTAAAATTCATCAAAACACAAAATTGAAGATTCCATCATGTAGAGGACTTCAATATCTTTCCAATGAAACCAAAATTGAGGAAAACAAATCTCTAGATCAAAATTTATACCCCTCTAAAGATTTAGGGCAAAACAGGGTAAAAATCAGATCAGCGGGCTGAAAACCCAAAATTTTCACTCTTTTTTGAATTTGGGAAAATTTCCCCAAAAATCTTCATGCCCTGTCACTCTGATGCCATGTGGAACTTTCCTATTGGTCGTTGGGATTCATAAGATCATTTTACACCTTTTTGTATTTTGGAAACATTTCAAAAAATTCTCCTTCGGTTCGTTGCCACGTGTTGTCTTCTTATTGGCCCGTGGGGGTGCACTTCCAATTTTTCCACTGTCGCTGACCATTGCCTCGAACAGAACATGTGGAATCTTTCTATTGGTGTGGGCCTGAACTCCAAAATTTCTCTTGTCACTGCCCCCTTAAGATTTTTTCCGGCCACATGGACACGTGGTAGGTTTTCATTTGTTGCAAGCCTTCAGGCTGAGATTTTCCATTTGCACCAATTTCAGAAATTTTCCTAACTTCTCCCCGCCATTCCAACCTCTGATGACCCCATTGGACATGTGGCCTCTTCCTATTGGTTGGTGACCCTTCGGGCCAAAATTTTTCATTTGTGCGCCCCACCATTCTTTGGAAAAAATTTCTAACTTTCCCTTGCTGATCTTCCATTCCGCTACTAACGTGGCACATTTTTATTGGTCAACAGACCTTCCTAGGGAAAATTTCCCTCCAAAACTCCACTGAGCCATAACTTGAAAAATATAAGGAGTTAGAGGGAAAACTTTACCTTTCTGGAAATATGAGAAGATTGTCTATCTGATGAAACCATTTCCACAAAATTTTGAGTGCCTGAAAAGTGAAAAATATTGACTGAGGCACAAGGAAGGTAAGAATTGAAAGGGAGTTAGCCAAAATAAACAAGGGGCTTATTTTGGATAACAAGAACATGCTTGGTGATAGCCAAACTACTAAAATTTCTACCATAGATACCATTTTGGACTTCTTGGATAGTGCATAGAGATTCACAAGATTTACAGCACTGTAGAAGGACACCATCAAACCCATGTTTATAGAGGATTCCACAAGAGATGACATAGTGGTTAGCATGTTCAAGAAATGACCTACCATTTTTGGATAGGTCAGAGGGGATAATGGATTGAGAGACGTAATCAAATATTTGGTAATACCAATGATCAAAAGGATTATATTTGACAAGATTGACACAAGGGAGATTGCTGAGGTGACCTTGTTTTTCAATGCAATGAACAATAACGAAGAGTATATATTTCTCCTTATCCCAAGGAATAAGAGATACAAGAGATGTCATAGTGTCTGTAAAGTGATTGGATGAATGAGGGATGGTTTCAAGGGTGTAGAAATTGAATGCCTCGAGGAGAAAAATGGTGACATCCTTATATTTTTGGCCTTCATTTTGACACTGATAAACACCTTTGACTTGATTAATGATGATCTAAGAATCCCCATAGATGTCAATAATTTGGATGCTAATTAAAATAACAGTTTGAATACCTAAGATAATAGCTTGCTACTCAATAATATTATTTATCCATTTGAAATTAAGCTTATCAGAAATGGGAATGGGAGTCCCAAGGAGGAATAATAATGACACTAGTGACTCTGCCTTGCCAAAACTTAGATCAGTCAAAGAAGATATTCATATTAAGTGGAGAAAACTCATGATCAATAGTGTTGATAGATTCATCTAGGAATTTCTCTTGAGGAAGGTGATCATCAGGAGGAGGGGCATTAGCTAGTTGATCTGCAATATCTTAACGCTTGACTGATTTCTAAGAAACGACCTATTTTTCAAACTCATTAATGAGCATGAGCCATCGATTGATGCAATCATTATGATAAGGCTTAGAATGCATGTTTTAGAGAAGATGAAATCTAGTGATGACATAGGTATTATGATTAAGAAGATAATGACAGATCTTGGAGGTAGCAAAGAAAAAGGTCACAACACAACTTTTTTGCTTCATTGTAGTGGTTCTCATACTTGTGAAGGGTGCAGTTGATATAATATATGGTCTAGTCCCGACCTTTCTCATCACGGTGTGCCAACATGATAACCAGAGCATGATCAGAGGTAGAGACATAGATATAGAAATTTTCCTATAGCATGAAGGCATAAGTATAGGAGGATATATGATATACTGCTTAAGATATTTAAATTATTTTCGGTAACTATCATCCTAGTTAAATTTGATGTCTTTGTGAATAAGATGATGTAAAGGTTGGAAATGGACATAAAGTTGTGAGATAAGTAGAATACTGATTAAAGTCAGCCTTGGAGACTGGGAAGATTATTTATATTAGGAGGACGCATCTCAATGATGACTTTAATTTATGTGGGATTAACTTCAATACCCCTGATAGAAATGATGAAACGAAGGAGCTTACCGGTTAACACCCCAAAAATAAACTTGGTTAGGTTGAGATGGAGGGACAAGTGGATGAATCACTTAAATAGAACATTAAGGACATAAAGGTGTTCATGTTGATGCTTGGATTTACCCAATATTTCATCAACGTAGTCCTCTATTGTCTTATGGATGAGATCATGAAATATGTAGGTCATGGCTCAGTAGTAGGTAGCTCCAAAGTTTTTCAAACCAAAGGACATGATGCAATAGAAGGAAGTCCCCCAAGGAGTGATGAAAGAAGACTTATGCTTGTATTCTGGTGTGATGAGGATTTTATTGTACCCATAAAATCCATCCATGAGTGAAAGCATCTCATGTCCAGCAGTAAGGTCCATGAGTTGGTCGATATTGGGAAGAGGAAAGTCATCTTTCAAACAAGTGAGGTTTAAATCTTGCAAGCAGTAGAGATGCAAAGCTTTCCAAAATATTTGGAAGTAGGTACAATATTTTAAATCCATTTTTTAAAGTCTATAGGAATAATGGAATCATCCAAAATAAGGCATTATATCTCCTCTTTGACAAGGAGCGCAACTTAAGGGTGTATGCAGCAAAGCTTCTGCTTAACCAGCTTAACATCAGGGTAGGTAATGATGTTATGGAAAATAATGGAAGGATCAAGGCCTTCCATGTTGGAGTACAACCATGGAAAGCCCTTACTATGTCTATAAAGGAATTCAATGAAATAATCAAGCTCCTATGGATCAAGAGTTTGACCCACTTTAAGGATATGAGGCTCTTGGAGAGTCTCGATGTTGATGTTGATAGTGGATTAATTAAGAAGGGTGAATGTGTCTGGTGGTAAGGTCTTATGAAGATAGGAATATTATTCTCCCATGTAAGAAAGGATGGAATCATCATCACTGCACTAAATAACATCAATGGTAGGGGAATCTTCCTCTATCATATCAGGAAATCGAAGAGGGAGGGACCTAGTTTCACCTTCACACTAATAAGTGATTTGTCCCAAGGTAATGGTGAAAATTTAAAAACATATCCAAAGGATATGGACATGGTTTCATCCATATCTATAGCCTCGTGGGATGGAGACTATGGGGGACCAATGATCATGGGAGATGAGGATGAATAAGTTGTAAGAGATTCATTAGGTTGTGCCTTAAAACCCAATCCAAAATACTCATGGAGCTTTCAATATTGTTTGATGATGAGATCATTTATTCCTTGTTCATAATGCCCCATTCCAAATCCTTTCCATGTGCAATGATAAAGATAAGTGTGGGAAAAGGATTTGTTGTAAATAAATTCAAATCAATTAGTGTAAGGCTTGGTGTAAGGTTGAGCGTCAACGTGAGAGGAAGGGATATTGATGCCACCATATGTGGGATTGAAGATGGGTTAGACCACAAGAAATGATATCCCCAGGATCAGGTTGATACATTGGAAATTTATCAGGTATGCGAATTCTATGAGGTCTGGGAATGGAATTAAGCATGAGGAGGTGATACTCCCCTAGTGAGAGATTATCCAACACTTTGTCTAAAGATTCCTCGATGGGAAGCTTAGATGCATAGATGGATGAGCTAGTGGATGGTTTAGAATAAACTAATTTAGGAAGAATAATCTCATTAGGTTGATAAATCATGTGACATTATTTGAGTGGAAGAGTGTCTGAGGGGAGAGTTAGGATTTTCCCCTTATGTTTGTATTTAATACATCTATGAAGGGTGGAAGGAACGTAACGCATGGCGTGAATACATGGTCATACAAGTAGTATAGTGTATTGAAACTACCCTTCTATGATGTAGAAGACCTCATGGAGGGTTTTTTCACCAACACAAAAAGGAAGAATAATTTTTCCCAAAGAGGGAGTAACAACATCATTGAATACGTAGAGAACTGCGGGTGATTGGGTGAAAATGGAATTAGGGAGCTTGAGTTGATCGAAGGTTTGAGATGAGATGATGTTTATACTAGCCCCATTTTCTATAATGTAATGACGAATGAATGTCTCATTAGTATTCACCATGATGAAAAGGGGAAGGTCATACTCTTCGTGTTATATGTCAAGAATTTTGGTATTTTCAAAATATATGGTGGCAGAAGAAACAATTACTCCAACAAGGGCCGAAAAAGGCTAAGTCTCATCACTAGGAGTAGGGATACAATTGAGAGTTTTAATGAGAGGTTTTTTATGATCATGAGAGCTTTGGATGAGCTCATAAAGTGAGATCTTGATTGGGGCCTGATGTTGTTGTTTTACAATACTATGTTCAATGGAAATAGGTTGTGGGGTAGCTAAGATAGACAATTTGGATTTTCATGGAGAAGGAGGAGGATCAGGCTCACTAAAGGGAGTGGTGAAAAAAAAATTGGGTTTATATTGGATCAGAGTTTGAGAGTCATGTGGGTAAGATTGAGTGGTAACCCAAACAAAATTGATAATAAGAGGAAAAACCTCTTTGGGATAAGTTGTGGTTGGAGGAGGAACGACGATGAAGGTATTAGATGAATGATGAGATTTATATTTTTTATGAATATTGGGGTGGAGAAGAGAGATTGGTTGATGGAAGAGGGGGATCCTCTTCAACGAGAAGATGATCCTCTTTGATAATAGTTTGTAGGTCCTTACAATGTTGTATATTATGTCCTGGAGCACGATGATATGCATAAATGAGATTTGAATCGAACCATAATGGTCTTGATCGAAATGAATCAAAAGACCTAATGGGGGGAAGGGTGACTGTGGATGTTTGAAGTAAGCGTTGGTATACTTCTATGTAGGAACCAATGGCAATTTTTTAAGAAGAGGTTGTAGATATAGTGATTTTGAGAATGGCGGATGAAGATAAGAGGGATGATTTGCTTCAATGAGGCTTTGTGGGAGCCTTTGATTCTATTTTGGACTTAGAATGAGGTAATTGTGTCTTGTTTTCATTTTTGATGATTGGTGGCTTAGATGGCTTGGATTTTGATTTGATAATTGGGGATGTGAATGATTTTAAAGGGGGCTCAAATTTGGAAGGAGGGTTAGATTGTTTTGACTTGTATTTTTTGATAATGCGAGTCTTGGAGGAATTTTTTGGCCCTAAGATGGATTGAGATGCTCCTAAGAGTAAATATGTAACATTAGATTACTTAGGAGGGGTAGTCTTGGGAGGAGGGAGTTCCAATGTTTTTGTGGATGTGTGAGGGATTTTTGAATGGGTATGCCAATATTGTTAGGATTTAGTTACGAGGATTTTCATTTGTCAGGAATGATGATGATTTAAACTTGGGTTTTCATAGAGGCAGAACCAGGTAATGTAGATTGTGTTGTAGAGGTGGATATTGATGGTGGAAGTGGTTTTTGTATGATTCAATTGACGAGATAAAAAGGTATTATAGATTGTATAAGTCTATGATTTTTTTGGTTCAGGACTGATTAGACTTGTATATGGGGAGAGGGTATCATTTTTGGTTATATTAAGTGGTGGTTTTTGTGTAGTAGATGTTCGGAAGGATGGTATTGATGTGGATGTAGATTCAGATTTTGATGTGGTTATGTTCATAGTAGCATATGTGATTGATGTGAAAGTGGGTGTGGATGTAGGAATGTGTGATGAAGATGTTAAGGTGGGTGTTGGGGTAGATATAGGTGAAGGAATATATGTGATTGGTAAGGATGTGGTAGATATGGATGTAGAAGTGGGTGTAATTAGGATCGATTTGTATGTGGTAGTTATGGGACTATTCAATGTATATATAATAGCTATATTGATAGGTGTAGATATTGACAAAGTTGTGGGTGTTGGAGAAGAGTCTGAAATAGGATGAACAGATTATGAATAGGTGATGGTGTTGGTTTTTATTTAAAGTATTGGTCATGTGTGCATTAGGTGTTTGTGATGTGGGGTGGAGTTTTATTATTTGGCATATTACTGGGGAAATTTTGTTTAAAAACATCAAGAGGCTAATTAGGTGGTGTGTTAGGATTATCCATGTGGAGGGCACTGTAGTCTATGAGTTTTTAGACAAGGTCTTTAAAAGTGTGGCACTTCTTAATGTCAAGACCACGAACTTGATGATACTTACAATAATTCTCCTTTTGATACCATGTTGGTTTCGGTCATGAGTCATTGAATTGTCATATGGGAGGAATTTGAATAAGATGGACCGCTATTAAGTTATTGAATATGGAAATATAGGATCCCCTAAGAGGGCTATAGTTAGGAGGCGGTCTAGGATATCTTTGTGGAGGCTCCATGTTATAAGTGGATGTGGAGGAAGATTTAACCATGATGGTGTTAATGTAATTCTTATATTTGTCACCATGCATGGAGGATTTAGAAATTTTGGGCATGGGTTTATTGGATTGAAGTTAGAGATGGCCTTGCTCAAGGGCATGAAGTTCAATTTTATGATCCATCATAAATTCCTCTTCAAAGGTTTGGAATGATTGTATTTGAAGATTAGAGGAAAAATTCTTTGCACAAGACCATGATAAAAGTTCAATTAATTCAATCTGTGCAAAGAGAATGATAGTTGGTTGATTATGTCATGCCATCATGTGAAGAAATCCATGATATATTCATCATCAAATTTTCTACTGGTGTAGAGATCTATGATGGTGATATTACATGTAATATTTATTGAAAAATTCTCTAGGAATAATTACACAAGTTGGGAAAAAGAAAATAATGAATATTGGGGAATTTCATTATACCAATCTCACGTGGGGCTGGTTAATGACATAGGGAACATATGAAGCATAAATTCTTGATCATGGGAAATGAGATGGCATGTGTTCCTAAAGGCACAAAGGTTTTGTTCACTATCCTTCTCACTAATTAATTTAGGGAATTTTGAGAGCTCCCAATGTTTTGGATAAGGCTTGACAGGGACTAATGGATTGATATGTTCATTACAAATCTACTCATATGAGAAAGTGGTTTTCGATCCCAACTTGTTGGCTTTAATATTATCCATTATAATTAATAAAACATTCATGGGATTAATATATCTATGGGGATGAGAAGTTGAAGGATGTGGTTGTGGAATATATGAATTAGATAGGTTAGGCTCGAAAAGGGGTTGATATGTTTTAGGATGAATAGGTGTTTGTGGAGGTGGTTGATAAGGGGAAATTTAATTGAATGGTTTTGATTTAATGGGTTGTTGTGGGTTTTTATTGGGAGATGGGGATGTGATAATATTGATGTGATTGATTTGTTTGTTGATTGATGGGGATATTAGATTGGTTTGGTCTATGATGATTTGGGATGTAGGTAATGGGTGGTTGAGATGCTTGATTGGATTGATTGGGAAGTAAGAAATGAAAATCACCCCTAAGAGTAGGTTGATAGGTTTAGTTTGATTCAAAAGGATGGGGTTGTGAAGTGATCACATTCACATGAATATGAGAAGTGAAAATAAGGGGAAAAGTTGGGTTAGGTTGTTTTGGTGGAGGAGGAAGCAAATGAGAATCTTTTAATGATTGCATAGGAGAACTAATAACCATAGTGAATGAAGAGGTGATGGGGATACAAGAGGTGATAGTAGTGTTAATGTGATACAAATTAGGGTGAATGGGTAGGACCAGTTGATTGGTTTGGTGATTTTGAGGTATTGTGAAGGAATATTGATGAGGATCAAGATCACATTATGCCACGACAATTTCATTCATAGCTCTAGGCTATAATACGTCAATTTTTGATGTGAGGACTTGAGTAGATTCAAGATTGGAATGATAATAATAATTTTTTTGAAAAGGGGCTCTGTTAAGAGGGAGGTTGGTAGATTTTTGAAGAAGGTAATCATGAAGAGCAACTGGGTTAGCATCAAGGAGCTCTTGGAATTCTGCACATCCACGAGTGATGGTAGGTGGCCCAAAATCTTTGATAGAGGTTGCCAAAGGGGGTGTAGCTGGTCTAGATGGGATGGAGTGACAATAAATAAAGGGGTCATTTTCAACATGGGTGTTAGGTTGGATGAATTTATACTCTTGAAGAGGGGGATGAGGACTATTGGTTGAGTAATCATGGAAGAGGTGACCAACGGGTGGAAGAAATGATAGAAAGGATGAAAAATTGTTAGAAGACAATATTGGAAATAGGAATTTTGTTAGATGACATGGTTTTCTCCATTTTTCTTACTTGGGAATGTGTAATAACAGGCATGAAACAAACAATAATATAAAAAACTATGTTCATTTTTAATTACTTTAAAAAAGTCACACATCAAAGTTTTGATTATCTTTATTATTAAAGATGTGAGAAGAAAAAAAATGGGCATGAAGGGAGCCTAGGAAATGGCCAAACTATGGATGGTTTCAGGTAGTTTTGGATGGAGACCTTGGTATACCCAAAGGTACGTGAGGAAAAAAATTGTGATGACTATTTATACAGGTCCTGATATTGGGGCCTACCCCTGCACGTCACACATCGTAGCGATAATGGTGTCGGGTGCTTAGCCAATATACCAATAGACAAACAAAAATATAATCCCAATCATTCCACCTAGAAGGAGATGTTTAAGATGTGTAGTTATGATGCATGAGTTTTGGATGTGTGTGATAAATTTATGCAAACAATTAACATCCTAATTAGACTAGATTTCCAAGAAAATCTTAATGTTATTTTTAGATAAAAAATAACGTGTTATGTTTGATGAAGATAATCAATCAAGAAAGGGAAAAATGATGTAAAAGGAGGAAATAAAGAAAAATGAAAAATACTTGGATAATGCTTTTCCTTTTTAGTTTTCTTTTTAAAGAAATAAAATTTATCCAACCAAAGTAAGCCATGCATGCAAGTAAGAAAACAAAACTTATAACTGTGAGGTTATTAGAAGATGGATAAAATGGAAATGAAAAACAAATGAAAAGACTCACCAAAGAAGGTTGGGTCCCACCAAGTGTTCCAGAATGTTGAACCAATTTTATTTTACCAATTTCAGATTATTGAAATTTTAAAAAAGAAAATGAGAAACACCAAATATGATATGGTTTAAGGTACTTATAAATGGGAGGATAATGGATGCGGTGAAAAAGAGAAGTCATCCTTGCAGTGAGCTAGATGACCTACACAACAAAAAGTAAAACTAAAAACAAAAAATGGATTAGTGGATATATGGTTGGGTTAGCAAAAATATCAATCTCAAGAAGTGAAAACTTCCTAGGATAGATTTCAACCCATGTTTTGATAAATATAAGTAATGTAAATGATGGATCTAATATAATGTAGTAGAATCTAAGATTAAAAAAAGGATGAAATGACAAAGATAAAGTATAAATGTAGATCTTATCTAAGTAAATGTAAACCAAATAAAACCTAGGTGGGTCGCTGGCGACCTGAGACTACAGAGCCCATTCAATGGTAACTAGAGCAGACCAAGTCAAAAAATAATAGAAAAAATGTATATTTGAAGGTTTTAGAGGAATATCTAAGGCTGGTGATGAGACTAAGATGGAAGAGGAACACTATAGGAGGATCTAGATCTAGATCTGACAAAAAGGATGTAAGAAAATTAATGGAATATGAGAACTAATTTACAGAGTCGATGAATATTGGTCCCGATTTGTAGTGACTAGATTTGATGAAGTTGGATTATGAAGCTACCAATGTGTATAATTACGAGATTGGAAGATGTGAAGGGTTGTGAGATAAGAAAATGTATGACTAGTAGAAGGAATGACATAAATCCAAATAAATGACAACAAGTTCAATGGTGACTGGATAGGGTCAACGGTGACTGTGACTGATCTAGGGTTTGATGAAAACAGAGGAGAAAAAATGATGATATGTTGATATGAATTAAGATGAGAAGATGTGTAGATAGAACTCTGGGATGAACAATGAACCTGTAAAAAGACTGATAAGAAAAAGTGATGAAATAGAAATGATTGATCTAAGCATGCAAAAAATAGAAAGAGACTCTAACTCTCCAAAGGTGGGGCACAAGATCTCCAAAATAGCTCCAAGATAGTGATAAAAATTACAAAGATGAGCAAGAGACGAAGACAAAATCACAAGAAAGATCGATGTCATATTTATTTGTAGGGGTATGGTCATATTTATAGGTTCCACAGAAACCCATATAGGTCACTGATATAGGGAGGGTGAAAAGCTTAACACAATGAACCCTTATGAGGCGTGAATATGATTATAAGTGGTAAGCAATGCATAGGTGAGAGGTGTAAAATATTAAATAAAGGTAAAGGGGAGGTGAAATCATTAAATGAGGGTATAGGGATGGTGACTAGAGACATTTAGGGAGGATAAATGAACTAGATGGGGATTTATGATTCATTAATGGTGATTAGGGATGATTAGGATAGATTGATTAAGGGTATAATTAAGATGAGACTAAGGTGGAAAATATCAATTAAATGGATAAGTAGATTTTAGGAGGGAAAGGGGGATTTAAATGGGAATAGAAGTATGCATGTGAATAATGATGGTGAAAGGGATGCCAAAAATTGTTTTCTACATCTACACCAAGATACTTTCCAGAATTAGAACCAAGTTATCATCTTTATCTAATGGTGATAACTCAAGTAAGGGAGTAAGATGCTTCCCATGTACTTTTTAAGGCATGAAACATGAAAAACATTATGTATTCTACTATTTCCTAGAAGCTCAAGTTCAAATGCAACATTCTTACCTTCCCTTTTAACTTGAAAGGACCTGTTTCATTGTTTTCTTTACATTTTTGAATGATGAAACAAATAGTGTTATGGGCTAGGAGGAATGCCTGTTAAATGGGTTGGTTGATTGTTGTTGTGCATTCTGACTTCTTGATCCAGTACCAATTGTGAGAGACTCCTTTTGGCTAGGAGGAACTACCTGAAATAGAAAATAAAACCACAAAAGAATAGTTAAATAATATATGACAGTGGACTACCTAGCGTATGGTAGATCTGGGAAGTGTGATACTCCCTAGATGGCTGTCAATCCACTGTTTAAAACAAATCAATGTGAGAAACAAGAAAATTCCTATTGTAGTTGATATGATTTAGGTATCTCATTTAATCACAATAAGCAAATTTAATTTAACGAGCTAGGCTATAGTCAAATCTGAAGGGTTGGTAGGTGTCAGTCAAAGTACTGGGACTTGTCAAGGTATGATTCTAGGTTGTTTAGGTCAATTGGTAGGAGGTTATTTGGCTCTATTCTTGGGCAGGGTATAAAGCATAGAGACCGGCATCGATCTTATATGACCAACGATGATTTAGTAATAACCAATGACGATTATTGTGGATTTTCAACAACTCAATATTTCATGGCTTAGGGATTTTTCTTAGACTAACTCAGGGATGGTGAGGAGTGGGTGTAAGTCTGGGGAGGTGTTGGAAATACTCAAAGATGTCTAATTATCAGGTATGGGTGATTTTATGGTGTGGGTGAAGGAATGATAAAACTTGTATGGAGGTGAATGGTGGGGAAGTGAGAGTTCAAGTAGAAACTAATAACAGAGGTAATAGAGCCTACTGGAATGAAAATAGAAGAATGTTAGTTAACAAGATACTTACTATGATGCAGATTCGATGGCTGGATGGAGGTGACGATTGATTAGAGGAATATTGTTTGGTGTCATGGCAGTGGTTCCTGAAATGCTACCATGGGTGCAATGCTCCTAGATCTATTTGGATGTGGTTTTGGATGCCTGGATGCACAAAAAGATGTTGGTTATACTTATATGCATCTTTGATCTCATTCTCCTCTTGTCTTGAATTGTGCCAACCTCTCAAACAAGGTTGCTAAGGTGAATAAATGGTAATCGGCAATGGTTCTGTCTTGACCAGTGTCAGTTTAGGTATGACTAGTGTCAGTTAAGGTGGGATTCCCTAGGTTTACTAAAATGGGCATATCTTTCTAATTTCTTCGGCCAAGTTGGTTTTTTGTCGCAGATCCGAACGAAAGCTTCCCTTCTTATGAGTGGGAATGTGGTTAGAGAAATCTTAGGCATTGATTTTAGGGTTAGACCAAATCTTAGCTCATTAAGGAAAGTAAGACTTAGTTATTGTTAGTTATGGAAACATGTCAAGAATAGGTCTAGGGTGAGGTGGAAATTAGGTCAATTAAGGTAATAAAATAATGGATATTGTGAGGATGAGTATTTAATTTAATTTAAAATAATTAAATTAATTATTAATGTGGGGTGAGAGGGGGCCATGGTTAGGTGCCCATGTTTAAGTTGGTTATCCAATCAAGGGCTAAGGGGAATGTAACCAAATTTAGGTGTCTACATTTGCCCCTTTTTTCACGTAGCTTGTATTCATAAATGATGTTGACAAAAATAAGAAGTGGGTGCCCCATGTGTGGGAGAAGGTGTTCCCCCTCAAACCAAGAGCTGGTGAGGTGCAAGACAGAAGTGGTGAGTGGTTTAATAAAAGGTGGATGTGGTGAAAAGGAGCGTAGATGTGGGTGACTATGGGAAAGGGTAGAGGTCAAAAATAGGAAAATAGGTTAACAGGTCAGGGTCAAAGGTAGTGGTACTCAAATGCATGCACATGTTATAAATTGTGACACGGCTCTAGGTTGAAGATATTACAAACTCTACATCGTCTAAGGTCAATAGGTTTATCTGAACAAGGTTGAAGTGATTCTGGTATCCAAGGCATAGGATATGGTGCGAAAACACAACGTAGGTCAAATGCAGGAATGTTTAGGTATGTTCTGGTACACCAAAGGTTGGGTCATGATAAATAGCAAAGAAATAGGCAAGGTAAGGTCATTAGGTCAAATAACATGGGTAACAGTGTCACAAGGTATAGCGAGCACAAGAGTTCACAGGTCACTAACAATGTTCCGGGTCTAGGTAGCTAAGTCAAGGAACAGGTAGGGCCGAGGTACGGGTAAAATAATAAGTCCCTAAATGCAATTAAGGAAAGGTATAGGTAATGTAGGCTTGGAGATAGGTTGCAATAAGGGTGGGTAAGGTCAAATGGTGGCGGGGAAGGGTAAGTTTTGGTCAGAAACGGGGAAAGGGTACTGACAAGAGTATGATAGGTAACCAATGTCAGTCATACTGAACCGATGATGGTCTAGTTAAACCAACTACGGATTGCTAGGGCACATGACCGATGAAGGGTTAGGTACAACCGACCATGATGTACTAGGGCACAAGCCTGATGTCAATCTAGGTATAACTAACGTTGGTCAAGTCGATGTGGGTATATAAAAAGGAAAAATCCATATAATACGGATTCATTTATACATTTTTGACTTTTGGAAAATGATAGAGTGTTGAACGAGTTGTGCTTTGTCATGAAAGAAGTATGCGGGACCATACCAAGGTGAGGTGGAGAGATCCGTGTGGGGAGAGGAGTCAGGTAGATGGGCCCACGAGATCAGGTAGAGTGAGTGGATTGGTGGAGAGGTTGGAGGTAGACGTGTTACATGGTGGAGGTAGGAGAGGGGTCGGGTGGACCACTAGCATAGTGACCATACGTGCCACCACATAGGTGATGTTAAGATGTGGTAAGAGCTAAGATTTTCTATGTATTGTTGTTAAATGTAGAAAGGAATATGGGTCACAGGGGTGTGGGTAGGGTATAGAATTTTAAATTTAGTGATTAAAATGGGTGAGAGGAGGGGTGGGAAAAGGCATAAGTAGGTCGAATAGGGTTGGGGAGGGATTTGGGGGAAGTTTGGGTAGGTGTCTAGGAGAAATGGGGGGAAGAAAATTGGGGGTTCGGTTTTGGGTGCAGTAATAGTGACCAACGTCAGTCTAGGTATGGCCGACGTCAGTCTGTATATACTGACATCTATCAGGATTGAATAGCTGATGTCAGTTTAGTATGGACCGGTGTTGATCAGGAGTGACCAGCACTGGTTAGAGAAATTAGGGTGTAGATTTGTTAGGTTTTCCGGTTTAGCTTAAAGGTTTTTAGGTTTAGGGTGTTTAGGGTTTGGGTTGGAGGGTTTAGGTTTATAGAAAAAGGGTTTATTTTTGTAGGGGTGAGGGTTGTAGGTGTGAGGAGTGAGGGTGTTGTGTGATGGGTTTAGGTTTAGGGGGTTATGTGACGGGGTTGAGGGTGTTGGTTGATGGGTTTAGTTTTGTAGGGGTTTGGTGGGGGTGGAGGGAAATGTTGGTTAAAGGCAAGTTGAATAATTTTTGTAATGTGGTGGATGCAGGCTAGAGAGCATCTACGGATGAGAGATCATGTACCTCCTTTATTGTTGTTGGTACGATAGAGTTTCACCGCCGATGAGTGGAGGCATGTGAAGGATGTCAGCTTGATAGGTGTGAGACGTTACAGGTATATAGTATGAGAGCCAAGCCTTATGGTCACACTCATGAATAGATTGGATACAGTGACCAACACATTCCATTTGCCAATGAGTCAGCTAACAGTCACCCTAGAGGATGTCTATCGGATCTTGCGCCTACTGATAGTGGGACTGTAGGTGTATTCTATCTCCTTGAAGGCCTCCAAGGATTTGATGCTGAAAATTTTTGGTGAGGTTATGACAGAGATGAGGTTCCATAGTGTCAGTCTGAGCTATGGTGAGATGTATACAGCCCATCTAAAGGAGATGAGCCTAGTATTTTTATTATGGAGGTAGTATGTTGCTTCATACTACTGGATGCATAGGGTGGGATATTCCCATGGGCATTGATGGGGGTCTTCCATGACATGATGGAGGAGAGGGCCATCTTTGATTGGGCACTAGCACACTTGGTGCAGTTGTAAAGGGAGTTGTGGGCATATAGGAGATTTCAGTGGTTCAGCCTATGTTGCATCTTTCTTCTCCATTACTCAGCATATGAGCACATTGTATGTGTGAGGCCACTAGGTATGTCCTGGCCTGATGCATTTGACATTGGCTTAGTTTTATTGGGTTACAGGTGTTGGGTGCCAGTTACTGGAGTGCACAGAGCTGTCAGGGCTACAAACGATGTAGCCTACTATAGGATTTTTCTAGAGAAGTTGTTTGGCATGGACATTTTTTTGAGGCCCTATGTGGGTTTTCCATCAAATAGGTGGATGGCCGTGGAGTTAGATGAGTTATAGCTAATTTGATGGATAGAGTGGTGTCATGCATGAGAGCATGAGCTGATACCCGTAGACAGGGTCAAACAACAGTTTAGACTAGTGTAAGACGTACTACCTCCCTTCCCATAGTATAGGAGGGATGACGTCGAGAGGCCAATGTCCCCTACATGACCTACCATACTGACAGGGTAGGAGGAGGCACCAGTGGACTAACAAATTAATGATGTTGGGTGTACTGATAGACACAGATAGTGGTGGGTAGCTTAGCTGTGAGAAGTGCCACCCAGACCAAGATAGTCAGATGTGGCCACCCTCCCAGTCTAGAGGAACATGTTATAGGGACAGGTGGTCACCTTACAAGGATAGGTTATAGGTTTACAGGGATAGCTGACGGGGTCACAGGTAGAGGTGACCATGTTATAGACATAGTTTGTGGCCCTTTAGGCCTAGATCATAGCATTATAGGGGCAGGTACCCACACAGGGTGGGGCCAGAGATGGGGAGCAGTTGGCCACCCTATAGGTATAGGTGATAGGGTTACAGGGTCAGTTGGCCACTACACATGCACATATTGTGGCCTTACATGCCCAGATTACTATGCAGGCACCGGCACTAGCACAGACTCAGGGATAGGATCCCATGGTATAGGTACATGTACAAGGTCAGAGACCCTTATTGACAGGGTAGAGTACACAGGTTATGGTGAGACCTATGGCACCTTCTCAGACAGTACCCATGGTGAGATTCAGGGATGCCCTAGGTGAGGCAAGGAATTATCAGGATCATTTGGTATTAGTAGGGATAGATGTCCCTTCATATGCAGAGTACCAAACATAGTAGGCCTCCAGTGAGAGGACCTAATCCCTCACTCACAGTGTGGAGATCACAGGGGGTCGGCGAGCCCAAAGGTGGGAGCAGGGTGAGGCCACCAATGCACGGAAGCCAAATCCAAGTGAGGGGCCATCAACTGCTAGATTGAATCCCACAGCAGGCAGTGAGGCGGGTACGAGGTACCACACAAGAGTGGCAGAGGATTTGAGATAGACCAACTCAAATATCTGAGGGGCAGACGAGGGATATTGCCATTTTGGATAGTATAGGTATTATCTATGATATGGACTGGCCTGTGTGCCAATGATTTTTTTTATATGATACCGGTCGGCATGTTGATGATGTTTTATATATGATATTGGCCTGCGTGCTGATGATGTTGAGGCATTTGTATTAGAGACATTGTATATTGGAGATATTTGAGCAGACATGTAGAGATGTTAGTGATTTATATATATATGGTAATGATGATGTTTATGGCATGATGTGTATATGTACTTTTGATGATGATGTTGTACATGTGATGGGAACTAGGTAAGTTAGACATGATAGAGTCAGGTCATAGGCATGGACGGAGTTAGGTTATAGGCATGGGTTGAGTTAGGTCATAGGCATGGTTAGAGTCAGGTCATAGGCATGGATTGAGTCATGTTGGTTTAATCATGGATCGAGTCAGGTCCTAGGCATGGATTGAGTCAGGTCATAGGCATGGTTAGAGTTATGTCATAGGCATGGTGGAGTCAGGTCAGTTTAGGCATGATGGAGTTAGATTCGTTTAGGCATGGATTGAGTTAGGTCCTAGGCATGGTTGGAGTCAAATCATAGGCATGGTGGAGTTAGGTCAGTTTAGGCATGATGGAGTCAGGTTGGTTTAGGCATGGATTGAATCAGGTCCTAGGCAGGATGGAGTCAAGTTTTGGTTTGGATTTAAGTTCCACTGTATTGGTAAGAAAAGAAACAAATGATGATGGATATGCATGTTATGTTTGAAAATTTCTAAATATTTGTGAATTGTGGAGATTGGTGAACGTTATGATGATGTGTGGAAAAATGGTTGATAGTGATGTTTGTTAATTGGTGTTTGTTTGGTTTAATTTCTAGTTATTGATATAGAAATGTAAACTAACGAGGGTAGAATGTGAATAGGAATGGAAAAGGGGGAATGATTCAGGGTACAGAGTGGCCGAGCTAACCTCCAAGGGGCCCCATGCCCTCGGAGTACTACCTACATAGTCCCGGTGAAAAGGGACCTCAGGCCGATGTAGTTCTCCCATAAGCTAGGGGAATATTGTGATTAAGTAGAAGAATGGATTGATAGGCGTTTAGGCATGGGTGAATTTAGGTCATAGGCATGAGTGAGTGTAGGTCATAGATATGATTGAGTAGTTGTTAAATATAGGTGTCGATGAGCTGGTACTTGTATAGGATAATCAATAATTAATGAGGAAGGAGGATGGTAAGAGGTGGTAAAAAAGCCATTTAGTTGATACAGAACCCTGAATGAGTCGATCATACCTAAAAGGGGCTCATGAACAAAAGAACTTAAAGGTGTTGCATAATGGACCATTCTAAAGGTGAATAAAGTCACATAATCATGAAATGTTGAGTGTTCGGCAAGTAATTAACTTGTGGAACGAGGGAATTAGGCTAAAAGGGCAAAGAGGTGAGAATAAGTGGTTTAGCATAACTTATTGTAGACAGTGTGTCTTTTGGAACAAGAAATCTAGGATCAAGAATAGGTAATTCCATGAATGAAAATTTCATCCTTTTTCTTCATTTTTTTGTTTCTAATAGACTAATCAATGTCAGGAAGTATATATGGGATGAGTATAATATCTCCTTGAGGTCTTCGTGAAGTTGATCGATGCAGGAAGCTTCTGAATATATTTTATTGACATTTTTGTAATGACCTATGATATAGTTTTCCTTCAAGGGAGCAGTCTATTTATAGTAGTGGAATAAGAGTGAAGAGATGTCCCTATTTGAGGGAGTCATCTTTGTCCTTGAAGTTTGACTTAAGGAGTTGTATCCCTTGCCCCTTTTTTTGATGGACATTTAAGTCATCGAAAAGACTATAGAGGAAAATTATGTTATTGTTTAGAAGACAAGACCATAGCACACAAATATTAACTAATGAAAGAGGGTGGTTTTTGAGTGAAAAACGACTATGGGATTCCATCTTAGAAGAAGATGAAAAGTATCTATGAGAATCATGTCTATGAGTAGAGTCTGTGGTGCTCATATTGAAGATAAGGTTGAAAGCTGATGGGAAATCACATGATTTTTGTTTAGTCATGGATCCTAAAAATGGGTAATATGGAAGGTGAATAGTGCTCAAGGGATGAGTGATCAACCGATAGAAAGTGATATAAGACTTGATATCAACAATAAAATGACCGAAGATGTAAGGTGTTAAGGTGCTCAGGTTTTGGTTTACCTTTGAGTGAAGACAAATGATAAGCACCTAATCCATAGGCATGGGTAACGATATAGGATTCAAGCCAATTAGGAGAAAATTTTCCCCATTTACTTTTCTCTTCTTTAGTTACATGTTGATTTTCTGTTCAGGACGAGGATGTCACTGAGTTGGAAGGTTTGTTCATGAACATGTTTGTCATAGGCACATTTGATACACTTTTGGTAGATTTGGAGATGTTCAAGAGCATTGAGACGCCTTTCATTTAATAACTCAAGTTGTGCCAAAATATCTTAGTGAAAATTCATTGTCATTGAGCATGTCTTGTAGTGAGATGCGTAGAGATGGAATATGGACTTTGAGAGGTAAGACAACCTCGGTACCGTAGACCAGAGAAAAGGGGGTGGCAGCCATTCGAAGTGTGAATACTAGTATAAGAAGCCCATAAGGTGAAAGGGATGTGCATATGCCAATCTTTCCCAGTATCATTGACTAACTTCATAAGAATCTTGTTCAATGATTTTACTGGTTGATTCAGCTTGACCATTGGTTTGCGGGTAATAAGGTGATGAGAAAATGAGTTAGATGCCAAAAGCGTCACATAGTTTTTGCATAGGGTTTTGTTTTTAAATTATTTTCTCATTATTAGTGATAAGGCGGCATGAGGAACACCAAAACAAAAAATGATGTGATGGTTGATGAATTCACATATTTTCTCGGCTTTTGTAAAAATAAGAGGAATGTCCTTTACCCATTTAGTGTAATATTCTGGTAGTGGTTATGATCCATTGGTGGCATTGTGAAGAATGGGGGTTGATCTCACTGACAAGATCTAAACCCCATTGAGAGAAAGGCCAAAGGTATCCTGCTGACCTATAAGGCATGACTAGGTGTGTGATGGAGATTAGCATGTTGGTGGCATTTCACGCAACATTTGACATAATCACAACAGTCTCAGTTTAGGTTTGGCCAATAATAGCCTAGGGTGAATGATGTGTTTTGTGATGACTAAACCACTAAAGTGACCTCCATAAATTCCATTGTGGACTTCCTTAATGGTTTAGGGAAGTTCAGAACTCGTAAGGCATCATAAGAGAATGTCATCAAAGTTGCACTTGTAAAGAAGACCACCCATGATGACATAACGGAAGACACTTTTAAGAAAGGCTCGTTGTCCATTACGAGTGAGATCAGTGGGTAAAATGGAAAGGGAAAGATAGTCTGCATGTTGCTTATACCAAAGGTAACGTGGGTTAGCGGCAATGGATCCAATGGAGTAGACCTCGTGAGGTAAATAAGAGGTTGATTGTAGCCTTTATATGGTGACAAATATTTTAGAGTCAACAGGCGAAGTAGGTATCTGAGAAGCCAAGCAGGCCATGGTATCTGCAAACTTATTGGTAGAACATGGGGTGGTTCGAAGTGTATAACGGTCAAAGGTGGTCAAGAGTATGTCTACGTGTTGCTTATACTATTGAAGGATCTCATTATGACACTGGTATATACCATTGACTTGGTTTATGACCAACTAAGAATCACCAAAGATATTGATCATCTTAACATCCAAGGCATAAGCATCCTTGAGACCCCATACAAGTGCTTTGTGTTCTGCAATATTGTTTGTACAATCAAAATTGAGTTTGAAAGACAGAGGAATAGGTTCACCTTCAAGAGGAATGAGGATAACACCAGCCCCACCCCCAAGCTTACACTTGGTGCCATCGAAGAAGACTGCAATTTTTTAAGTGGGTTCATCCAGGGAAAGGGTAGCTATAGCCTCATCTAGGAAGTTGAAGTTAGATGGTTGATCCCCAAAAATAGTTGTGTCAGCCAGTTGGTCAGCAATAGCCTGGCCTTTAATGGAATTTTGATTAATGAATTTGAGGTCAGGGTCGGCCAGAAGCATAATCCAACGTATAGCACGTTGATGTTGATAGGGTTTGTCATACATATAGTGTAATGGGTCAGTATTAGTAATGACGAAGTTTGGTGGTGATGAAGACTAAGGCTAGGTAGAGTTTTTTGGTGTGGTTATATCTAGTTTCGTAGTCCAGAATGGTATGGCTTATGTAATAAACCACTTGCTCTCAGTATTGCTCTCAGTGGAGGAAACATATAGGTAAAAGGGCTGGTCATCTTTAGGAGGAATGACTACTGGTATTTGAAGAAGGTATTGTTTTAAGGTCTCAAATGCTTTATGGCATTCATCATCCCATTTGAATGAAATGTATTTCTTGAGAAGATGATGAAATGGTTGACAACATTTGGAAAGTTGCAAGATAAAATGACGAATGGATTACAACGTACCTTATAGGCTTTGAAATCGATGGAGATTAGTGGGTAGAAAAATTTCTAGAATAGCCTTGACTTTAGCAGGATCAACTTCTATGCCATGCAAATAAATGGTGAAACTGAGGATTTTTCTAGAATGTACCATAAATATTCACTTCTTTGGTCGAATATGAACACAATAATTGATTATGCAGTCAAAGATGACTTTGAGGACAGGAAGGTGTTCAGTTCAATGTTTGAATTTAGCAATCAGATCATCTACATAATATTTCAATATGCAATGCATGATGTTATGGAAGATGTAAGTCATGGCGCGTTAGTATGTAGCACCGGTATTTTTAAGGAAAAAAGGCATGACTTGATAGTAGAAGGTCCCCCAAGGGGTGATGAAGGCAGTCTTGTGTTGATATTCGGGAGCTAGTAATATTTGATTATAACCTGAGAAACCATCCATGAGTGATAGTATTTCATGGCCTGCAGTGAGATCAAGTAATTGCTCAATTCTTGGTAGGGGAAAGTTGTGTTTAGGATAGGCTAGGTTCAGACCATGGAAGTCCATGCAGATGTGAAATCCCCAAGTCACCTTTGTGATAGGAACAATGTTAGAAATAAATTGGGGATAGTTAATAGGTAGGATGAAGGAAACCGAGAGAAGATGTTGAATCTCTTCCTTGACCAGAAGAGCAATGCAAGGATGCATTTTCTGTAACTTTTGTTTGATGGGTTTGGCATCAGGAATGGTTATGATATTGTGGACCATGATTTTTGGGTTGATACCAGGAATATCGGCATAGGACCAAGAAAAAGCATTGCTATGGTCCCGAAGGAAAGAGGTGAAGGATTCCTGTTTAGTAGCATCTAACGATTGGCCAATCTTTAGAATGTGTGGGTCATCCTGAGTGTTAATGTTGATTTCGATGGTTGATTCATTCAACATAGTTTGCATCTTAGAGGGTAATGACAAATGAATATAAGAGTCTTCCACACCAAGGTAGGTGAGGATGGACTCATCGTCCTAACATTGAATGACATTAATAGAAGGCATATCATCATTGATCATGTCAGGATATAGAAATGGGAGAGAAGAGAGAGCCTCGTCATCATGTTGATAGGTCAGCAGTCCCAGGGAAATGTTGTTTATGAAAAAAAAAGTTAGGAGGAATAGATTCGGGATCTATGGACTCTGTGGGTGAAGATGGCAACGTGGATGAATGAGATGTGGAATATTTCTCATCCTGGATAAGGTTGACGTAAACCCTCTTGGAGGATGGAGCGTCAAAACCACTACCACTATAGTCATTGTGTTTACAAGAGGTACATGAAATGACCATATGATGGCCTTGTTCATAAAACCCAAAGTCAAATCCTTACCACGTGTCTTGGTGGAGGAAAGTGTGAGAAAAGTAGTGGTTAGTGAGGGAGTGTAGGTCAGATGAAAATGGTTGAGCTTGGGATGGAAGTTCGGGTTTATAGGTGGCAATATCAAGTTCCCCATACATTAGATTGGTGCGAAGGTGGGGAGGGCCATATGGAAAAATATCATCCATGCAGATGTCGTGTTGACGTAGATTCCCATACTCTTGTGGGGTGAGGAAGGTGTCGATATTGTATAGGTGGTATTCCCCGAGAGTGAGGCATTGAAAAACACCTTCTAAGGGATCAGTAGTTAGTATGTGGGTAGCGGGGATAGATGGATCACTAGATGATGGGGAAACATGTGTGTCAGTGGTATAGGCTACAGCTACAGTGGGGATAGCAAGGTTAGATGGAGCAGAGGTAGTGGCAATTTTGGTGGACGGGCTTATGGGTGAAGCTGAAGTAGTGATAGTGGCATATGTCTTGACTGATACAAGCACATCATTGGGTCGATATAACATTTTACAGGTCTTGAAAGGTGATGGGTTGGTAGGGATGGTGTAATTATGTCCCTCGTGTTCAAATTTGAGGCAGCAATGTAAAGTTGAAGGGACACAACCCATGGCATGGATCCAGGGTCTACTGAGCAGCAAGTTATATTGGAACTCCCCTTCTAGGACATAGAAAAGTTCCATAATAGTGTGGGGACCCATGCAGACATGGAGAAAAATGGTACCCATGGTAGAGGTCATGGTGTCATTGAAGGAGTGCAACATAACTGGGTTACCATACATGCACTTGGTAGGTATCCACATTTGGTTGTATTCCTAGGAGGAGATGATGTTAATGCTAGCACCACCATTGATCATAATGCATCATATGTGTATATTATTGATAAAGAGGGAGATGAAAAGAGCAGGGTTGGGGTCGTTAGGCTGGAAGGGAGTGATCTCTTCATTTGAAAAGATGAGGTTGGCCACTCGGAAAGTAGGTGGAGGTGTAGAGGAAGGTGATGATCTACTGAGAGAGGCTACGTGGTTGGGGGTAATGATGAAGGCTACATGTGTGGGGTCATTTGGTAAGACTTCAATAGATTGAAGGACCTCTATGAGGGCTTGACAATGTGACTCTGAGGTTTATACGATATCATATAAATATATTTTTATGAGGGACTGGTGTATTTTTTTTAGCATTGTGCAATGTGTGACTCTATCGGAAATAGGATATGCAATAACTCGAATGGTGAGTTTGGGTATGGGTGTGGATGGTATGTTGGGTACAGGTTTGGTTGATGGGTCAGTTACTTTTTCCTTGCCCTTGTCTTTCTAAGCACGTGTGGCACTGTTGATCATGTTAATCTGAGGGGAGGTGGATGAAGAGGGTGTGTCATGGAAGGTATAGCAGCATGAGGGACAAAACCCTAGTGGGCGATACGATCCTTGTGAAATGAGTAGGGCGCATTAGCATCTTGGTGGTGGTTTGGCCAACTCTCTGATATGAACCATGTTAATATTAAATCTTGGGGGTGGATCAAAGGGCTTTCGGGTGGAGATTTTGGATGTTGAGTAAGTAATGGGAGAAGATCTGTGGAAATTGGTGAAGATGAAATGGGGTCCTCATCAAGAAAATCATCGTCATCAAAATTTTCTTCAGGAGGACACAATTGGACAAGAGTGGTTTTTAAATCCTTACAGTTATCTACATAATGTCCTTACACACGATGGTAGGTGCAAAATTTGGTTTCATTAATCCCTTTTGGTTTTGGTTTGAGTGGGTCATAAGGTCTAAGAGGTGGTAATGTGATGATAGAAATTTTGAGGAGATTGGTTAATATTTTGGCATAGGATCCTACTAGTGGATCACAATGGGAGTTGAATGTGGGTTTGGGTGTAGGTACAACTGATTATAGAGGAAGAGGCTTTACAGAAGGGGGGGCAGGTTAGTTTATTAGTTTGGTATACGAAGTGGTCTTAGGTCTTGGTTGCATCTACTTGGGTACAAGCATGGTAAAAGAGCTAGCGGCAGAAGGTTTGGTTTGTTTAACTACCTTATTGGAGGGTAGAGGATTTTTAGCTTTAGGTTGCATCTTTTTGGGAAACGATAACATGGGTGTATGAGATGTGGAGGTAAATTCTGATGGTGGAAGATGACGGGTTACCCACGGGGGTAAACGAGATGTTGTGGAGGTGGGTGGTGTAGGTTCGGCAGGAGGCGTGAGTGAAAGAGAAGAAAGTGTCAAGGGTACTGAAGAAGTTATGGATGGTAGTGGACGTATAGGTGGTAAAAAGGTTATGGGTGAGGATGGAAGTTGTGTGGGTTACTTGGGTATATTTGAGGCCTGTGATGAGGAAATGGGTTGTTGGGTTCTTGGTTTACCAATGGATGGGGGTTGTTTGGCCAAGGTTGAGGAGTGAGGTCCTATGATGGACGGAAAGGGTAAAGGTGATAATGGCATGGTGGGTGAGGTTATTGTATGAGGCCTAGGAGATTGGATCTTATTTTTAGGGGCCAGGGTAAGTTTAGTGTTAGTTTTGGAAGATGTTACTAAAACTAATTTGATGGGTGGGTGAGTAAGGCTAGCTATCAGTATGACCCCCAAGGGAGGGATAGGTTTAGGTAAGGGAGATGATATAGGTGAGGGTAGGTGTTTAAGTGTATATGTATGTTGGGTTATGGGTAGAGGTGTGAGTTGGGCCATGGTTGGTGACATGAAAGGTGTTGCAATATTCATAGTTGTGTTTGGTTTGGTTGCTTGAAACACTTTTGGATAGATAGTAGAGGTGTCAGTGAGGGACAATTGCATTTGTGTTGAAACAGGAAGTAGAAGGCATCCCCAAAGTAAGGCTCTATCGATATATTCAAGGCAATCATCCAAACGTGAAAATGATGTTGTTCTAAGTGGGGCCAATGTGGATTGAGTTGTAATTCCCGTAAAATGTGTTTGAGACATAGGGAAATGGCTAGCCTTGGAATCTGTGGGTAAGAGAGACAAAAGCATATTTGTGGGCTCTTGAAGGTCCGATGCTAAATGGTCATCTAAAGGCAATGGTATTCCTACAGGATTCTCTATGGGTAGAGGAGAGGATGGGCTAGACGATTGTGACTCTCCTTGTGATGGTGTAGGTTGTGAACATGTATTTCCTATGAGTAGGAGAAGTGTCATTGACAATTTCTCGGTAATTGGACGGGCCAAAGGTGGCGTGCTAATTATAGGCTCTTCCATGGGTGATGGAGAAAATGAAGGAGGTTCCCCTATGGGTGGAGGAGTAGATGAAATTGGTTCTTGTGCAGGTAGTGGAGCTCAGGATAAGATTTCATCTATGGAAGGAACATGAGGCAATTAGGAAGCAACTGGTATGTCATCAAAAATAGCATGGACCTCACAGACATTACTATCATTGTTTGAAGTGTTAGCAGCTTCGTTAGAAGATGGGGCATGATTAGGGAATGGCTTCTTGAAGATGTATAGGTTTTGGTTAGCGGGTGCATTCGGGCTATCCAAGACTAGATCTCCATTATCTAACATTTCTTGGAAAATATTCTTGAAGGTGATGTAGTCATTGTCGCTATGACCTTTGACACAATGATAGTTGTAAAATTCGTGTTCCTTATATCATGTGGGCATGGGTTCCTCAGGGTCAAAACCAGTATGTGGTTTTATAGGTGGAAGGGTAATGGCACCAACCTTAACAAGATTTTCCAAAAAAGAAGAGTAATATTCTTCTATCGCAGTGTACGTTTGTTGTTCTCGTCTAAACTCAAAAGCTTGGATGGGAGATAGATTAGAAGGAGGTTTGGTTGGGTTTGATTGATGAGGGGGAACAGCCTTAAGAACTATGGCATTGGTAGATCCTTCAGGTTTTGAATAGTTATTTTGGGATTTCAAAGATGAAGAAGCATCATTTGATTTGAACGTGATGTTCTTGTTACAAAGTTGAATTTTCTTCTCTTCGATAGCATGAATTCCCAATTTCCATGCCATGGTGAATGCCTCATCAAAAGTGTGAAAGGTTTGCACCTACAGAGTTAGTGAGATGTGTCTTGTGCAAGCCCGAGTAAAAAAATCTATTAGTTCAGTTTGAGGTAATTGAAATGTGAGCTAGTTAAATAAGCAATGCTAGCGAGTGAAAAATTTAGCAATAGACTCATCCTCATACTATCATGTGGAATAAAGATCAGCCATGGTAGCCTTATTAACAATGTTGATGGAGAAGTGATCTAAGAAGGCTTGCGCTACTTGATTAAATGAGTAGATGGAGTGTCTTGGTAGCCCACTATACTAGTCCAAGGTAGGTCCTGTTAGGGACATCAAGAAGGTTCATAGGAGTAAAGCATTGTCATAGGCAATCAGGTAACACCCATGTTTTAAAGACCGCAAATGTTGTTGCGGGTCTTCTTTACTATTGAAATAGTTAAATTTTGGCATTTCCCAATGTACATGGTATGGGAAAATAGGGATGGACTGATGAATTGGATTATTACAAATTTCATCATAGGTGAGAGAATTGCATGAGCCCAAAATCGATGCTTCTAGTGTCAACATCCTTTCCATCATTGATTTGATGAGGTGATTGGTAGGTCATGGTAGAGGGGTTCCTCCTGTGGCATAAGGGTGTTGGTATTGAACCTGTGACGTGGGTCGAATTCCATCATATGGTGATGCCGAATAGGGAGGTTGAGAATAAGGGACCGACATAGTGGGCATGTATCTAGAATGGGTGAGAGATGAGATAGGGGGTTTTTGATAGTATGTGTATGTAAGTGGGATGGTCATAGTGACTCTAGTACTGATTGGGGGCAGTGTTTGTGCGATGGAGAGGAGAATATTATGGAATGGAGTAGGGGTCACTGACACCTTGGGTAGTTGTGTTGTAATGGGTATTTGTGAGACAATGGGTGAAGACATGGTTATGGTCTCGATGGTCAATGAGGGGACAACAGATACTACAGGTGTGAGTGATACTGTAGACACAGCGGTCATGGTGGGTATGGTTCCTAGCTATGAAACCACTGGGGGTGAAGCAGGTGAAGGTAATGCCACATTATTAGGGGATGATGTAGAAGTAGGAATAAGAGCAGGAGAGATAGATACAGGCATGCCATATATCAACTGGCCTGACAAGTCCCAAGTGGAAGAATGTGTAAGGTATAAATGTAAGGCCACGGGATTCTGATCAAGGAGTTGTGAAAATTCCTCATTTCCTGCTATAATGGTGGTAGGTAGGGTTGAATCCATGGGTGATAGGACAGAGGGTGGAAAAGGACTAGGCAAGAGTGGTTTATGACTCACATGAAATATAAGAGTGATAGCTTGGCTATGAGTCAACACCATGTGAATGGATGTATATCAGGTGATGTTATATCCTACAAGTGAAAAAAATGATTAATAGGAAAGGGTATGCTCTTTCACTAAATGTAGAAAGCAAGAAAGAAGAATGATTCCTTTTAAATGCACCAAGAGAAATGTTTCTTTTAGATAAATTAGAAAGAAGAGAGGATTATTAGGGAAGAAAATTACTGTGTAAGCCTTTTAAAGGGAAACAAACACACAAATTTCACCTAGAAATGAAGAAAATGCAATAGAACCCCTGATGGGACCCACCAGGTGTGCAAAAAATTTCACTATTTTCTTTACATTTTCTAATGACAAAATAGATAGGGTTATGGGCTAGGAGGAATACTTAATAAATGGTTTGGTTGATGGTTGTTGTGCATGTTCTAACTTCTCAATCCAATGTCGATTATGAGATCTTCCTTTTGGCCAGGAGGAACTACCTGAAATAGAAAAAAAGACCACAAAAGAATAGTTAAATAATATATGACAGTGGACTACCTAGCGTATGCTAGATCTGGGAAGTGTGATACTCCCTAGATGGCTATAAATCCACTATTTAAAACAAATTAATACAAGAAACAAACAAAGTCTTGCTATAGTTGATATGATTTAGGTATCTCATTCAATCACAATAAGAAAATCTAATATAACAGGCTAGGCTATAGTCAAATTTGAAGGGTTGGTAGGTGTGAGTCAAAGTACTAGGACTGGTTAGGGTCTAATTCTGGGTTGTTTAGGTCAATTAGTAGGAGGTTTTTTGGCTCTATTCTTGGGTAGGATATAAAGCATAGAGACCAGCATCGGTCTTGTATGATGAACGACGGTTTAGTAATAACCAACAACAGTTACAATGAATTTTCAATAACTTAATATTTCATGGCTTGGCGATTTGTCTGAGAGTGACACGGGGACGGTGAAGAGTGGGTGTAACTCTGAGGAGGTGTTGTAAATACTCAAAGGTTTCTAACTATCAAGAATGGGTGATTTTATGGTGTGGGTGAAGGAACGATCAAACTTGTATGGAGGTGAATGGTGGGGAAGTGAGAGTTCAAGTAGAAACTAATAACAAATGTAATAGAGCCTACTAGAATGAAAAATAGAAGAATGTTGGTTAACAAGATACTTACTATGATGCAGATTTGATGGGTAGATAGAGGTGATGGTTGATCAGAGGAATGGTGTTTGGTGTCGTGGCAGTGCTTCTCAGAATGTTAATGTGGTTACAATGCTCCTAGATTTGTTTAGATGATGGTTCTGGATGCCTGGATGCATGAAAAGTTGTTCGTTCTTCTTGCAAGTAGCTTTGATCTCATTCTCCTCTAGTCTCGAATTGTGTTAACTTCTCAAACAAGGTTGTTAAGGTGAATAACTGGTAACTGTATGATGGAAAAGTGAAAAGCGAGCATAGGAATCTACAAGTAACTTTTCCTTACATCTGACCTCCCGAGGTCGTGCCGAGACATTTGGTGGGGATTAAATATGTGTGGGATGGAAACAATCTAATTGGGAAATCTAATGTCTTCGACGCGCACTAGTGGAGATTGCGAATCTAAGGAAAAGAAGGCCCTCCTAACCTGAACTGGTGTGATAGATCGATCAACAAGGATGACTACTCAAAGGCTCCAATAAATATCGAGCTCTAGCATGATTCGGTCTATAGGCTGTGGAATACATGGAAAATGTCTTGGGATAGTTTCGTGTATATCCCCAGATAAGGTCATAGGGCGGATGGTAAATATAATTGCCCCTATGGGTGATACTCTAGCCTAGTCCAAAACTCCTTAGCTTTGTTAGATGTTGTGTCTAGGAAGGATAACTGTTCGATGATGATAGGTGGAAGTGGAGTAGATCTTAATACTAGTGTACGTAGGCCAGCATCTATGTCTGATTCACCTATGGGCTCGTTGGGCTGTGGGATTTGTGGGTCACAACTTTATATTTGTATTTTTTGTGGTCCTACTATGGTCATGTGCGGAATCAATTCCTAATCCCTAGTATCCAATAGTCATACACCTTCTTAACTTCTATATTCAGAATTAATAATTGTGTGATCTTCTCATAATATCTTACCGGCGTTTGTGTAACCTGAATTCTCAAGCTGGTATCTATATCTGTGAGAATGTCTCCTACATCTGGCTGTGGGACCAAAGGAACACAGCCAAAGGCTTTCTCTCTTTCCAACCCTTCTACAGTCATGTGGATATGAATCTAGGATAATCTGTAGTTTGGTTGATTTGACCAAAATGTGTGTGTTTGGTCGTCTTCTATGTTTAGCCCGTGCAGTTGGAAACTAATTTGTTGTAAGTTTACTCTTGTTTGAAAGACTTGGATCCTGAGATTCTGATCTATATCAGTTATGGCTGTGACAAGATTGGGTTGGGGCATGATTGGCTCGAATATGTATTCCCTAGGCTCTCTAGGTCCCGTGATTGTCATACAAAAGCAATAATGTAAACTAAATGCAACAAGATAAAATTAACTATGTGAAGTATGTCTATAACATATATAACTTCTATATTTTTGTTATTTTCTGATAAATTTTATAAATGAACTTGAAAGAGCAGCTATTTTAATATATCTAGAAATTGACAACTAACATAGTGCCAAATTTTAAAACAAACAAAGTAACCGATATAGCTACTTGCCTGTGTAGCTGTAAATCTATTCTAAACAATGAAATAACTGATCTAATCTATTTTAAAGACTCTCAATCCTACCTCAGAAGTGAGGAAAGAATCATAGTCTCTCAGAAACTATCAATCCCCACAGCTTCCCTAGCAATATCAAAAGTAATATTGACTGAAATAAAGTAATTAACTACTCTATTTGATATGATTCTAATTAGAACTTTGAAAGGTAGAACCTGGATTCTATAGAACAGTGGTGAATCCGATGGTGTGTGTGACCTTGTCCCCTCAGTGTGATCTCCTCGTTCCTTCATGTTCACGTGGACCCAGAAAAGTGTGTAATGCTAGCATCAACAGAAGTAGATATTGGGATAAAGGCAGCTTATGATACAAACCAAATACAATGCGAGTAGGAGAGAGATAGCGCAAGAGTACATAGCTTCGCTTATGCAATTCCTAGTGGGATTTATTACGAGTCATGCAACATAAAACGTCCAGAACCTGAAACTATCCTGCTTGAAGAACAAAACCTGTAAATTTAATGGCTTCCTATTGAAAACAATGTATTCTACTCCAATGGATTGGATAAAATATCAACAACACTTTGCACAAGTTGGATATGTGGCTTCCTAACAGCAAAGCAACACTAACTAAGCATACAATGAAAGAAACTAAGAATTCTAAGTAAAATGAAAGACTAATCTATTGCAATGAGAAATTTAGAGGCAAATTTGAGGGGCCATTTCGCTTGAGCACAAGCCAACTATTTATAGCATTTGCATTTACCCAAGGTAAAAACCAAATTGAACTCTTAAACTATAAACAATGGCAAAACACTATTCCAGAGAACCAGAATCATTAATGCAAGCTTGTGGTAATGAAAAAAAGTTGGCAAACATTGAACTTTACATGAGTCACGTTAAAAGAGCATTTTGGAAAACACGTAAAGGACTGCCACCCTGAGCAGAGCGGCAGTTACAGGACCGTCGCCTTGCTTAGGCGGCGGTTTCGTAACTGAAGAGCAAAAGGCCAAGAAAAGAGGGGAAAAGAGAAAAACAAAGCATGCGGGGGCTAAGCAGGGCATGCGGGATGATAACGCATACTTGGATAGCCTTTCTGGATCCCGAACACCTTGCGAGGAGACCTATATCATCATTGGGGCACATGTTATGTTGTTCCAGTGGTGCAGTACCCTCCAATTTTGGGTACATACATATTGCCCCCTCGGAGAAGCATTTTAGCCCTGAAGAGGCGTAAAACGGTGGGTCCGAGTATGGAGGTCCCGAAATGGGAAGTTAGAAATTATACCTGATACGTCCGTGTGTCGAAATGACGCCATCCAAAACTCCCGCTACCTGCAAAATGAAAAGAGGAATCAAGTGCAGATAGACAAAATAGATCGGAATATAAATGCTAAAATAATGGGAAATGAGGACGTACCATTTGAGCGAGGATAAAAACTTACCTTCGTCGGCGCTCCAAACCTATGAAAAAAAGTATTTTAAAACAATTCAGGTTGCTATATATATGAAAGTGGGCCCATTTTCCTATTCATTTGCGCATGTTGATTTGGTTGATTTTGAGCTCTGGGACCCACGGTGATGGTTTCTTATGAGAGTAGAGTCAAAACGTTCATGGCGAGATAGTGATCATGCCTCCGTGTGCAAATCATTGACCCGTGAGATCATAGGTTAGTTTTCCTCAATTTATTGTTTTTCCCCCTCAATTTTTAAAATTCTGAAATCTTTGTCGTGGGGGGGTTATTTTCAAAATTGTTATGTTGAAAAGGTCCATCTAGGGGGGGCGCCTACTGGGTAGGCTTTGTTTTTAGCTAAAACGGTCCTTTTTGGTGTTTTTAGGCTTTTTAAGTTGTAAAACCCGCATTCCGGCACCCTGTTCAGGGTGGCGGTTACAAGACCGCCACCCTTAAGGCGGCGGTTTTGAACAGAATGTCAAACAAACACCTATTTGAGATTGTTTTTGCATTTTTTGCATTTCTATGTGTTTTCATGATTTTTGCAATGTCACTTAGATGCTAACTTGCTTTGCTTTGTGTGTTTTTGGGTGTATGCAGGTGAGGGAGGAGTACATTCGATGGAGCCGAGAGAGAGAGAGTGTGTCTGGCTCCCAGCAGTACTAGACGCACTTTCACAGGATGAGGAGGACACTCTTCATAGGGCTGGGATACTATGTATCTCATGTGTTCCACATGTTGCACCATCCAGTCACATTCTTTGTGACTTATTTTCCTATTGGGATGCTGATTGGAACACCTTCCAATTACCAGGGGTCCGAGGTGAGTGGACCATCACACTAGAGGATGTTTATTGTATTCTGGGGGTCCCGATCATTGGGAGACGTCTCACCCTCTACACAGCAGGTTCATGGGCCCAGATAGCATAGTGGGCTTCCTACATGGGAGATGTAGTCATCTCCACGGGTTTGAAGAAGGGGGTCAGAGTTCGATGTATTCCTAGTTTACCCATCCCCTTGCTTCGCTAGGCTATTATGGGGATCCTTGCCTCAAGATTGATCGGGGACAAGGGAGGAGACACATTACTATACTGTTGGTCCCCCTTCATTACATAGATTGAGGGCCATGGCCGGATTTATGCCTGGGGAGCAGACATACTTGGGACTACCTACCATGACTTGTATAGGGTTGTCCGTTTACAGGGGTAGTCTTTGAGCCGCCTGACCCTGGTCATGAGTTGGGTTTACGAGCACTTCATTCCTTATGGTAGAGGTGTAGAGGTGACAGATCCTGGAGCTGTGAGGGTAGTTAGATGGACAGATATGTCAGTGCTTAGAGAACCTCATCAGCTAGTTGCCTCTCTGACCACCGATGACATGGAGGCCACACCATATCAGACCATGGCAGGTATATGGGGAGAGGAGGCTCTTACTTTGATCTCCTGCTCCACCACAGGGAAGCTTATTGAAAGAGTGGGGCGAGTGGAGATACACCCCTTTGGCCAAGTTCCTCAGCAGTTTGGCCTACCTTACACGGGCATGCTTCCCTCGGTAGTGCCAGTATACAGGTCAGTTCGAGAGGCTAGAGGGGTCCTAGAGGCTGGGGTTGGTCAGTTGTTACTCCTGGCATTCCTATTGTAGCCAGGAGGGTAGTACGTGCCCGAGGGAGAGCCAGTGCTCCTCAGGCACCCTTGCTTGGGATTGCCACGGGTCCTGCCCATAGCAGTGATGACCCCATTGACATATAATCTGAGTCTGAGGAGTTTACAGGGGGAGAGACTAAGGAGGAGACTGAGGAGGACAGTGATCCTGAGTGGCATGACACTCAGGATATCATGTAGGCAGAGAGGGCCAAGCAGAGTGTAGAGAAAGTTACTCTGGTTTCAGAGGAGTCACTCTCCTAGGGCCATGGTGGGGAGGAAGAGTCTATTGTAGGACGCTACGTTGCTCCAGCCATGGGAGGAGCACCTCAGTCAGCGGTGACATCTGTGGCAAGTGCGGACCCTAGAGATCCATCCTGGACGTCCGGTGATCCAAGTAAGTTACCATCCTTCCTCTTAATGTTTGTTTTTTAGTTAGGATTTCCTTAGTTTCTATCTCTCCTTTTGTTTGCTCTTGTATTTTATCTTTTGTTTCATTTCTAATTTGCTTTCTCCCTTTGTTTACAGAGACCACCGATGAGTGGTGGGACTTCATTCGCAGGGTATGCACGAATACCCTGATGATTCCCATGGAGAGGACCCGCACAGAGTTGTCTGTGGATGCTATGGAGCCCTTAGCAGTTGGTAGACACACTAACATCTTTTCCCCAGTCTGGCATGTGGTTAGGATGGTATTGACTCTCCACACGGAGCTAGCGGGGTATAGGATAGCCAAGCGCCTGATGAGGAGTCATTCTCGTGGCGAGACTGCAGCTGCCCCCTCAGGATTCCTGAGCCCTCTGTGCACTCAGAGTGCCAGACGTAGCCGGAGTCCTAGGCGTGGGTGTGCGCCTTCAGAGGGGTCTCATAGGGGTTGAGAAGCCACTTGGCTCCCCTAGATTTTGTATGATATATTCTTTTGTATATCCCAGGCTCTTTGAGCGTTTTGACCATGCTTAGCGCATGATGGCATTGTACAGGAATTTTGATATATATATATATATATATATATATATATATATATATATATATATTCTTTTTTGGATCAGACTTTTGGCATTTATGGCTTACTTGTATTTCTATTTCCTCATGTGAACTATGATATTATGCTTATATGCTTTTTAGAATGTATGCAATGGAGAACAAATGATACAAATGTTTACTTTCTTTTGTATTTCATGATGCTGATATATGATAATGTAGATACAATGTGATTTTGAATCTTAGTTTCTGTAAGAAATTTTGGATACTTCATATTTGTTTTGGCAAAGTGGTGAAGACAAGCCGGTATGATGAGCAGATAGACTTGCCCCTCTCCTAACTCCACACAACTAGTAAGATGCGAGGGCTCATCACCGAGAGCTAGAAAGGGCACAAGTTGTGAAACGTGTTGAAATGATAGTGATGAAAGATAGACAAAGCTTTGGTGGAACCAAATTAGGATACTACTAGCTTACTCCACTCGAGTGACTTCATAGTTTAGAATGCTACTTACTTTGTGGTTTATCTAGACTTAGATCCGTAGATGGCCACATGGTAGACAAAATCTGGGTTTTTAGGATTTTTAATTCTCTTGGAATTTTGGACATCTGATTCATTTGTTTTTGACTCAAGACTTCAAGACTTGAATTGTTTGTCTATGACCTTTTACGTTTGTTTGTCAAGAGGACCCCCTACACCTTGCCCCATGCTACTAGTAAGAAGTATGGGCTTATCACCATAGGCAAGATATAGGTGAGTAAGGGCATTTCCATCCTTTCCCAACCCTACGTCACTAGTAAGAGACGCAAGCTCATCACCAAAGGTTGGTGGGGCAAGGAAATGTGTAAATTTAAAATTTTCTGTTTGATTCTATATTTGACTTGTTTACTTGAGCAAAATGTCAGTATGTGCTTATTTCCAAAGAGATATACATACGGGATAGATGTGACATGATGAAGCTTCTAGAACAGACCATAGGCAAGACACCTATTCCTAAGAAGAAACCAAAAGTGAGAACAAGCATGCAAATCTTGGTATGGTTACCAGTAAGACTTTGTCATATCTAACTTTGTTTGATGTAATGATTCTAAAATAGCTGATGATATCATGGAAATGAAGAGGTATGATTAGAATGTTTATGCCAACAACATCATGAGTTTGTAATGAATTGCTTTGAGAATAAATTCCTTGATCACAAATTTGTACGAAACAAGCGGACAAAATGATCCTTACTATATGAAGATGCAATGTAGATATAATTATATAAATAATGTTGGGTGCTTACGCGTAGAATCATTTGAGGTGCAGGGAATTGACTGTTTCACCAAATTCCTCACCTTCCAGCATACATAAGAGGTATGCACCATTTCCATAGTCCTTCATGACTCGGTATGGGCCCAACCATTTGGGCCGAAACTTCCTTCCTTCACCGGTCTTTTTATCGATCCGGTTGTCTAGCCTTAGAACTAGATCACCTTCATATATGTCACGTTCATAGACCTTCTTGTTATACTGCCGACACATCCGGTCAGCATAGACTCTATGCCACTGTTCAGCATCTAACCTAGCTTCATCTAGGCTTTCTAGTTGGGAGAGACGTGCCTCTCTATAAGCGTCTTCATCCAGAATCCCTTGTAATGAAATGTGGAGACTGGGTATTTCAACCTCAAGTGGGAGAATTGATTCTACCCCGAATACTAGTAAGAAAGGAGTCACTCCTGTTGGTGTCCTTATTGAGGTTCAGTGGGCCCATAAGGCCGGATATAACTTCAAATGCCAATCTCGTTTGTTTTCTTTCACCGTTTTAAGGAGAATGGCTTTTAGTGTTTTGTTTGTCGCCTCAGCCTGTCCATTGGCTTGAGGGTAATACAAGGAGGCTGTATGATGGCTTATTTTAAATTTATTGCATAATTCGTGAACTTCGTCATTCTTAAAAGAAGTCCCATTATCTGAGATAATGACTTGCGGGACACCGTACCTGTAAATGATTTGATTCAAAATGAACTTGGCGATTACAGAACCCGGTACAGTAGTAAGAGGCATAGCCTCTACCCACTTGGTAAAATATTCGGTGGCCGTGATTATAAAATTATGGCCATCTGTAGATGAGGGAGAGAATTTCCCTATCAAATCTAGGCCCCACGTAGAAAAGGGCCATGGAGTAGCAATTGGTTGTAGAGCTTGTGTCGGCATGTGAATCTCATGAGAGAATTCTTGGCATTTATGACACCTTCGTACAAACTCTACTGCGTCGTGCTCTAGAGTGGGCCAGAAATAGCCCATTCGATGTATTTTACGAGTGGTGGCATGGCTACCGAAGTGGCCTCCACACATTCCACTGTGAGATTCGTGGATAATCTTCTTGGATTCTTCTATGTCGACACATCTTAAAAGCATTCCATCGAATGCTTTGCGATAGAGTACCTTCTCTATAATGACATATTTAGCTACGATAATGTGTAACTGCCTTCTTCATTGTGGTGTAGCACCTTTTGGATACATATGGTCCATGATATAATTAATAATGTCAGTATACCAAGGACATTCAAAGATAGGAGGTCTGGTTTCAATGTAGTATACGCACTCATCTGGAAAGTCCAGATCTACTAGATCACCTCCGTCTAATGGATTATCAGCTAACTAATCGACGATGATTTTTCCTTTAACTGACTTCTTATTTATGAATGTTAATTCAAATTCACCCATTAAGGTTATAAAGCACCCAGCCTTTTTAGACAAGGACCCTTGCATGAGGAAAGTTTGTAAATGGTCTGTTTTTACAATGACCTTTATTTCTTGATTTAGCATGTAATGTCTTAAGCATTTGGTTGCAAAGACTATGGCAAGGCATTCTCATTCTGCTTGTGTGTAGCGTGTTTCATAGTCGAGCAATGTATGGCTAATGAAATAGATCACACGTTCTCTATTTTCATCATCTTCTTGAGCCAGCATACAGGCTAGCGAGACATTGGTGGCTCACGAATATAAAATTAACGGGTGATCTAGCTTAGGTGGCATTAGTGTAGGTGGCGATAACAAGAAATGCTTAACTGTGTTGAAAGCTTCATTGCAGTCTTTGGTCCAATCAATGCTATAATCTTTCTTGAGTAGATTGTTGATTAGATGAATGGCAAAACTTAAGTCCAGGATGAATCTCCGGATCGCATCAAGTTTTCTGAGAAATGATCTGATTCCATATTCATCCAAAGGTGGGACCATTTCGAGAACAGCCTTAATTTTAGTTGGGTCAACATCGATCCCACGTGATGATATAATGTAACCTAGGAGCTTCCCTCCTGTCACACCAAAGACACACTTTTCTTGATTTAGCGTGACTCCGTATTCTATCAGACGTGAAAGAATGACGCGAAGCACTTCCAGATGGTCACAACGCTTCTTAGCCTTGGCCAACAAGTCATCTACGTAGGATTCCACAATTTTATGAATAAGATCATGAAATATATACGTCATAGCCCACTGGTATGTAGCACCAACGTTCTTGAGACCAAATGGCATAACAGCATAGAAATAAGTTCCCCAAGGAGTTATAAACGTGGTTTTAGCTTGATCTTATTTAGATATTCTAATTTGATTGTATCCGGAGAATCCATCCATGAGAGATAAAAGCTCAAATCCAGTTGTTGCATCAATGATGACATCTATAGATGGTAATGGGAAGTCGTCTTTAGGACATGCCTTGTTAATGTCTCGGAAGTCTATGCAGATGTGTATCTTCCCATTCTTTTTTAGAACTGAAACGATATTTGATACCCACTGAGAGTAATCGACTGGTTTGATGAATCCTACTTGGAGGAGCTTTATTACCTCCTCTTTTACCATGAGAGCTACCTTGGGTTTCATTGGTCTCGATTTTTGCTTAACCGGTTTTGCATCTGATTTAGTGATGAGGTTGTGTACCGCAATGTGGGGTGCAACTCCTGTCATTTCCTTATAATTAAATGCAAATGCCTTCTGATGTTCCTTGAGGATCTGAGTGTGTATTTCTACTTCTGATGGAGTTAACGAGGATCCTAACTTCAATATCCTTGGTTCATCTTCCGTTCCGATGTTAATATCAATTGTTTCTTCGATTAGAGAAGCATTACCTTCTTCAAACTCAGGCGGGGCTGGGGGTAGTTGCATCTCATCTCCATTCTCGACCATGTATATGCTAGGTTCCTTTTGTGGGGGGAGCTCTGTCATGGGATTCCCGTAGTAGGAAGATGAATGTGGGATCAAGGATAAATCTACTGTGTGATAGTTGAGATATACCTCTGCATAGGCGTTTAAGTAATCAAGAGTGGTTGTCTCACTATCAATTTGGTCTAGGATAGTAGATTTGTTCTCATCTCTGTTCATTTAAAAGAGGATTTGACATTTGTTTTACTAATGGTTTGGCATGAAGGGATACCATAAAATGGGTATTTTCCAACTCGTTGTTTGGAGTAAAGCGTGACGCTGAGGTTGCTATTGAATCGGCGAGAAGATTTTGTTCACGCGGGATTGCTTCAATTGATATGAAGTCAAATTCCTTGCTTAAATTCAATACAACCATTTTGTAGAGCTGTAAGTGCTCAGCTCTGGTTTCATATACTTCAGAGACTTGGTTTGCTACCAATTGCGAGTCTCCTAACACTCTGATGTTATCAACACCAATTCTCTTAGCTAGGATGAGGCCAAGGAGAAGGGCTTCATACTCGGCGCCGTTGTTAGTGCATTCGAATTTTAGCTTAAAGGAAAATGGTAGGACTTTTCCCTCGGGAGAAGTAAGGATTACACCTGCCCCAGCTCCGTAACGACATCTAGCTCCATCGAAATGGAGAGTCCAATACTTAGCTAGGTACATGGACTCTGGGACACTTGTTGTGTTAACGTTCTCTACTTCTATCATGCACAGATCCACTACTGGAAGAGAGCCAACATCTAGGGTGCACCCGATGCCTACAGAATCAAATGGTAGGAACATTGGTAGATCCTGTTCTAGTAATTCAAAAATTTTTGCAGTAGTTCCTAATGATACTGTTTCTACAGTGTTAGCCTCATCCTTTGGGGGCTGGGGTTGCCTTGGCTAGGCTCATAGTTTCGAGATCTATCGTAGGTACCAACTTTTCTTCTGGTTTCGCGTCGGTAGGTTTATTAAGTTGGTTTGTTGGGAGTTCAAACTCCGAGTGAATGCCTGGCCTTTTCTTTAGGTCAGCTAGGTGTACATCGAATGGTTTTGGATCACCTTTGGCTATGAACACCTTTCCTAAATGCAAGAATCTTACTTCTTGAAATAGCGTAGAAGGGATTGCCTTCATACGGTGTATCCATGGTCGGCCAAGGATCATATTATAGTTAGTTTCCCGATCTATAATATAAAACTCAGTCAGGATTGTTTTGGGTCCTAAGGTGACCGGTAGTATTATAGTTCCAATTGAAGTGGCTTTAAGGCTGTCATAGCCTCTTAGCGTATTTTGAGTCGTGGAACAATTGGTTTCTCCATACCCTAGCTTTTGAAGGAAAGAAAAAGGGACTATGTTAACTGCTACCCCATCATCAACCATCGTGCGTTTCACATAATTGTTATAAACCCACACTTGCAAGTGTAACGTTGGGTCACCTCGGCGTGCAATCTCAGCGTTTGTTGGCATTTTTGTTTATTTCGAATATGAATTCGGCATCCCTATCCGGCTATCCCAGAGGATGGATATCGAAGTCTACATGGTTTATCTGTGTTTCGAGAGGTGGAGTGATGTTAATTAAATGACCAAAGCCTAATGCCTCTTAAGGAGTAGCCCTGTGAGCAGGGGAGTTCTTCAATAAATCCAAAAAGGAGATGTGCGAGAAGGTTTTTGTTAGATCATTAATTAAATCATAAGCACCTACGGGTTTTATTAATACTTGTTGGATATTATCTGTTTCTAGCGGGTAGCTTGGACTTAGCTGAGAGGAATACTCTCGTGTCCTTGTTACAGCTTCTACGGGTAGTTTGGCATCTAACTCCACTAAACTAACTATCTTAGGTCATGGTTGACTTCCTAATTGTGGCGCAACTAATGGATTTAGCGAAGTTGAAGCTTCATGATCATTGTTTCCTGCAATTACACCCTTGTTTGTCCCACTTGGATTTAACTTGTTATTGTTGTGATTTGGGAGCGGATCATTGAAGATCTTGAGGGGTGCATTTTGAGGGGAAACTACCCCTGTAAAAGTATTTGGTGCTGGTGAGGCAGGATCTGCCAAGAACATATCTATGAAAAGTTGTCTTTGTTCTTTTGGCAAACGTTGCATGAATTTATTATAGTCACGACACGTTCTAGTGTCATGACCTCAGATTTTGTGAAAACCACAATAGGAGTTAGGATTGTAATTCCTAGTTTGTTGGCTCGGTGTATATTGTGGCCTAAAACTTTGATCAAACCGTTGCCTATTAAAGTTTTGCGTTTGTTGTTTTTGGTTTGAATTCTGGTTTTGATACCTAGTTGAATTTTGGCTTGGACCCTATGTAGGGTTTTTCTGTTGTTGTTGTTTTTGTTGTTGTTGTCATTGTGGATGATTAAAATCCACTGTATTGATTGTTGGAGTAAAGTTGTTGTCTCGTTGATTGTTTATTTATGGTGGGGTATTCACAACATTTACCCTTCTAGCTTGATCGGTTACTCCATTTGTTGTCACTCTGTGATTTTTGTTAAGGATTTTAGGTCCTTGATTGACATTCGTGATAGTAGGATAAGTTGTAGTGTTTTGGTTGGAGGTGATTAACCTTCCGTTTGCTCCATATGTCTTGTGACCACTATCAATTACCGCTTGATCTATCCGGAGAGTGCTCTTAAGTACTTCATCGTAAGTCCTTAACGGGAACTTTTGGACTTCTTCCTTTACCTCTCTGCTGAGAGAATGAAGGAATAGATCGCATAGTTCCATATGATCCATGTTTGGAGCACTTGCTGAAGAATAGAGAACTATACGCCACCTTTGGATGAAATGGACGATAGATTCATTGTGTTCCTGCTTAATGTGCAAGAATTCCCTAATTCCTGTCCTTAATAGTTTGTTCATGTCAAAGGCCTTGATGAACTCTGACACGAGTTGCTTGAATGAATGGATGGAAGCCTCAGGTATTCTATAATACCAATCGAGAGCGATACCTTCCAAGGTTTTGGGAAATATTTTAGCAACAACCCCATCCCATGGGAGTAGTTCTCGGATGGCTGTAGCGTAAGCCTTGATATGTGCATTCGAATCTCCTTCACCTTTGTATTTGGGAAAATCAGGAAGAGGTCTTGGAAGCATGACACTTCGTATGGTGAAATCTAGGGGCTCTTTCAAGTATTCTGAGTATGTCCCTATCGCATAGGTTTTGACCATTGATGGTGCCTGCTGAGGGAGTGGCGGTGGAATGGGTTGTTGATATGGCATTGCATATGCATTGGTAGGAGCATAAGGGAACCCCTGTGGTTGAGTAAAAATACCGGGAGAGGATAACATATCCCCTTGTGGTGATTTGGAGTACATGTTTAAGTATGAAGGGGTATTGTCCAAGAATGGATTATTTTGTACTAGACCGGGAGGTATCGGATCTGTGTTAGAAATGACAGTCCTAGTTGGCGTTCAATGTGAATACTGAGGGGTCATGCCTAACGTGCCTACTCCTGTGAGGAGGTCTACTTGGCTAGGATGGTGTGGAGGATTGGAACTTCCTGCCTGCATGAATTGGGAATTTTGATTTGCTTGAGCAAGTTCTAACCCTCTCACTTTTTCTACTAATGTTGAAATGACTTCATTTGGTGAAGTCACGATGTTTTTCCTTAGTGGTGTTTGTTGTATATCATGGTGTTGTATAGGCATGTGATATCCTGCTATGAATTGATCATTGCCCTGCCAAGTTTCCCCGAGGGCATTTCCTATATGTAGTGGCATGGAGGTATTTCCTTGAAAAGAGACCTCGGGTTGTGTTTGTAAACCTCCTATAGGTGGGTACATACTTTGAGAACATTGTTCATTCCTGGCATAACGTACCGAATGTTCATCATCTAAACCCAGGTATGAGTTTGATTGTCTACTAATTTGTGGTCTAAGTAGTACCTGAGGAGATGAACTAGACTCTCCTGTGAGCATCATATTGTTCGAGCTTGAAGGTTCTGTTTGTTGTGTTTGAACGAGCTGATCCAACTCCTCTGTTTGGAAAGATGAGCTATATCTAACCCTTGGAGTTTGTGTTGACAACTGGTTAGTTGAATAGTTGTCACCCCATACTGAGAGCGAGGGTGATGATTGTCCATTCAGTTGAGCGTAGTATGCCTCAAGACCTAAGAGAGGCCTACCATATGCATCGAATCCTGACATATTCGGGGGGTATATGAATACCCGTAGAATAATGGGAAGGAGCGAAGGTGATGGTGAAAGCTAATGAGCCAGTAAAGATGAAAGAGTTGTTTAATTTTGAAAGAACCAGTAGAAATCTGACTCCAGATCAGAAGGTAGAAAGGTTCACGTCAGGTTCACCAATTTTTTAGGTGAAGTTGATGTGAAGGCTAATGAGGTTGAAAAGATGAAAAGTATACTAATTGGAAGAACAAGTAGAAATCTAACTCTAGATCAGAAGGTTGCGTGTTTGATTCACGTCGGGTTCACCAATTTTGTACGATGGAAAAGTGACAAGTGAGCATAGGAATCTACAAGTAACTTTTCCTTGCACCCGACCTCCCGAGGTTGTGCCGAGACAGCCGGTGGGGATTAAATATGTGTGGGATGCAGAAAATCTAATTGGGCAATCTGATGTCTTCGACGCGCACTAGTGGAAATTGCGAATCTAAGGCAAAGAAGGCCCTCCTAACCTGAACTGGTGTGATAGATCGATCAGCAAGGATGACTGCTCAAAGGCTCTAATCAATATCAAGCTCTGGCATGATTCGGTCTATAGGTTGTGGAATATGTGGAAAATGTCCTGGGATAGTTTTGTGTATATCCCCAGATAAGTTCATAGGGCAGATGGTAAATATAATTACCCCTATGGGTGATTCTCTGGCCTAGTCCAGAACTCCTTAGCTTTGTTAACTGTTGTGTCTAGGAGGGATAAATGTTCGATGATGATAGGTGGAAGTGGAGTAGATCTGAATACTAGTGTACGTAGGCCAGCATCTATGTCTGATTCACCTATGGGCTCGTTGGGTTGTGGGATTTTTGGGTCACAACCGTAGATTCATATTTGTTGTGGTCCTGCTATGGTCATGTGCGGAATCAATTCCTAATCCCTAGTATCCAATAGTCATATGCCTTTTCAGCTTCTATATTTAGAATTAATAATTGTGCGATCTTCTCAGAATATCTTACCGGTGTTTGTGGAACCTGAATTCTCAAGCTAGTATCTATATCTGTGAGAGTGTCTCCTGCATCTAGCTATGGGACCAAAGGATCACAACCAAAGGCCTGCTCTCTTTCTAACCCTTCTACAATCATGCAGATATGAATCTAGGGTAATCTGTAGTTTGGTTGATTTGACCAAAATGTGTGTGCTTGGTTGTCTTCTATGTTTAGCCCGTGCAGTTGGAAACTGATTTGTTGTAAGTTTATTGTTGTTTGGAAGACTTAGATCCTAAGATTCTGATCTATATTAGTTATGGCTGTGACGAGATTGGGTTGGGGCACGATTGGCTCAAATATGTATTCCCTGGGCTCTCTAGGTCCCGTGATTGTCATACAAAAGCAATAATGTAAACTAAATGCAACAAGATAAAATTAACTATGCGAAGTATGTCTATAACATATATAACTTCTATATTTTTGCTATTTTTTGATAAATTTTATAAATGAATTTGAAAGAGCAGCTATTTTAATATATCTAGAAATTGACAACTAACCTAGTGCCAAATTTTAAAACAAACAAAGGAACCGAGTATAGCTACTTTCCTGTGCTGCTGTAAATCTATTCTAAACAATGAAATAACTGATCTAATCTATTTGAAAGACTCTCGATCCTACCTCAGAAGTGAGGAAAGAATCATAGTTTCTCAGAAACTATCAATCCCCATAGCTTCCCTGGCAATATCGAAAGTAAGATTGACTGAAATAAAGTAATAAACTACTCTATTTGATATGATTCTAATTAGAACTTTGAAAGCTAGAACCTGGATTCTACAGAACAGTGGTGAATCCGATGGTGTGTGTGACCTTGTCCCCTCAGTGTGATCTCCTTGTTCCTTCATGTTCACGTGGACCCAGAAAAGCGTGTAACACTAGCATCAACAAAAGTAGATATTGGGATAAAGGCAGCTTAGGATACAAACCAAATACAATGTGAGTAGGAGAGAGATAGCGCAAGAGTACATAGCTTGGCTTATGTAATTCCTAGCGGGATTTATTGCGAGTCATGCAACATAAAACATCCAAAACCTGAAACTATCCTGCTTGAAGAACAAAACCTACAACTTTAATGGCTTCCTATTGAAAACAATGTATTATACTCCAACGGATTGGATAAAATATCAACAACACTTTGCACAAGATGGATATGTGGCTTCCTAACAGCAAAACAACACTAACTAAGCATGCAATGAAAGAAACTAAGAATTCTAAGTAAAATGAAAGACTAATCTATTGCAATGAGAAATTCAGAGGAAAATTTGAGGGGCCATTTGCTTGAGCACAAGCCAACTATTTATAGCATTTGCATTTACCCAAGGTAAAAACCAAATTGAACTCTTAAACTATAAACAATGGCAAAACACTATTCCAGGGAACCAGAATCATTAATGCAAGCTTATGGTGGTGAAAAAAAGCTGGTAAACGTTGAAATTTATGTGAGTCGCATTAAAATAGCATTCTGGAAAATACGTAAAGGACCGCTACCCTGATCAGGGCTGTGGTTATAGGACCACCACCCTACTTAGGGCGGAGGTCACAAGACCGCCTCCCAGGCAGGGCGGCAGTTTCGTAACTGAAGAGGAAAAGGCCAAGAAAAGAGGGGAAAAGAGAAAAACAAAGCATGCGGGGGCTAAGCGAGGCATGCGGGATGATAACGCATACTTGGAGAGCCTTTCCAGATCCCGAACACCTTGCAAGGAGACCTGTATCATCATTGGGGCACGTGTTACATTTTTTCGATGGTGCATTACCCTCTAATTTTGGGTACATACAGTAACAGACAATGGTTCCATCTTGACCGGCATCGATTTAGGTATGACTGGCGTCGGTTAAGGCAGGATTCCCTAGGTTTACTAAAATGGGTAGATCTTTCTAATTTCTTAGGCCAAGTTGGTTTGTTGTCGTGGATCAGAATGGCTGGCTTTATGACTTTTATCCTTTTTAACAAAAAGGGTCAAAAACACAAATCATTCTGCCGGCCAGCCTTCCTGATTTCACCTTCAATTCGGGCTTAATATTTGACTTTTTCCTTTGTGTTTGGTGGGTCTGCAGGTCACTTTTTAACTTTAAGCCCCTTTAATGAAAAAAAGGCTCAAACACACAAATTACTCTGCTGACCCGCTTCCCCACTTTGACTTTTTTGATGCGGGCTCAACATTTGACTTTTTTCTTCTTGGCATGATTGGGGTTGTAGGTCACTTTATGACTTTTAGCCCTTTTTACAAAAAGGATCAAAACCTGAAAGTTCTCCTCCGACCCATTTCCAATTAGATATGTCCACATACCCGTGGATAATGGAGCCAAAATTTGATGGGTAAGAAAACGCCCATCATTCATGACTGTGGAAAAATGTAGAGAAGAAGAAAACTCCACCATTTAGCGCCTGATTTTCAAATTTCTTTCACGAACCAAGGAATTAAAAACAATACAAGGTTCGATGATCCATGGCCATAGAAAGATTGACAATTTCATTCAAATGAGGACAACAATAAAATTTATCAAAGCGTGTAGAGTGGAGAGTTTAAATAACTTCAAAGCATGAATTTCTCTATCTTTTCAGACTTCCAATTTTACTTGAACACTTCTAGAGGGCGTGAGCTCAAAATTTTTGAATCTGAGTTAGAAAATGAGGGGGAGATTTTAAGGGTGAAAATAGCTAGCTCTATTTTGGGGATATGACATGGACTGAGCATATTGAAGACATGACATGGGAATCCAGAATCTCAATCTCTAAAACCTGTAATTCATTGACCAGTGTCGTATCTGTTGGGCCTTGCAGAGTCATGTATAACTTTGAGAAAAAAAGATCAGAAGAAGGAAACACAGCAACACACAATGGGAAGGAAACACACAACACGCGACAGAAGGGGAAACAAAACCACATAAAAAAAATGGAAACACACCTAACAAACACCTATGGTACAAGGCGGGGGACAACTCGCTTTCACTAATGATAAAATTTCAAGTATTTCCCCCTCTGAGGCAATTCCAGTGGCATTCCATCCAAATATGAGGGAAGGAAAGTGTTCTCGCCGCAAGCTTCACGAATCTAGAATGGGCCAAGCCATAATGAATGAAACTTTTCATGGCTGCCTTTTGGTTCTCTTCTCTTGTCCCATAGCATGATGAAGTCTACAACTTTGAATTCTCTTGCCTTGGCCTTCATATCAAAATTCTTCTTTACTTTCAATTAGTGCTCATTAATGCAATCCATCACTTGGATTCTATTTTCTTCTAACTTCTCAAGAAAGAGGATCCTCGTGTCAATGGAATCCTTGTACTGACCATCTTCTATTGCATGTAGTAGCTTGAGACCTGGCATCTCAATCGTGAGAGGAATTTCTACTTCAAATCCATACAACATTTGGAATGGTGACATACCTATTGCCTTCTTAGGAATGATTCGATCCACCCACAATGCATCGTAAAACCTTTTGTGCCAATTCCTTTGATTCTTGTTCACAAGCTTGCAGACAATGGTCACAATGTTCTTGTTGCTTGATCTGGCTTGTTCATTTCCTTGTGGATAGTAATCAAAAGAATGAGATAGGGAGATTCCGTAGCCATAGAAAAACTAGGTCAGCTCTCTTGAAGAGAAATAGGTAGCATTATTTTCTACAATATTTTGTGGCACTCCGAAATGGACTATGATATTCTCCTTGATGAAGTTACATATTGTTTCAGTGTTGACTTGTTTGGATGGGATGGCTTCCACCCATTTAGTGAAGTAGTCTGTTGTTGTGAGTACATATGTGTTCCCTATGCTTAAGTAAGGGTTCAAGACACCAATGAAGTCCAACCTCCACTGTTGAAATGGTTCTTCAATAACCACAGGCTTGAGTGTTAATGTAGCGAGTTGTGGTCTTCCAAAAAACTATTTCCATGCTTTGCATTTAGAAACCCAATCTTGAGTGTCTGCAAAGATGGTGAGCCAATTATACCTTCCTCGGAGGATCTTGTGTGCAGTGACCATTACTGAAAAATGTCCACCACATGCTTGGTCATGGTATGCTTTAAGAAAATTTTCTTGTTGCTCTTTATCTACACACCTAAGGAAACAACCATCCAGGCCTCTTTTGTAAAGCACATGATTCCAAATTACAAATTTAGCTCCCTTCAGCTTGAGTGTTCTCTTTTTCTTGTAATCAAGATGGAGAGGGCATTCTCTATAAGTCATGTAATAGGAAATATCAGCATACCACTCATCAGTAGTGGTAACAAAGAGAACCTGTGGGTTATCTTCTAAACAAGTTAAATAAGCACATTTTTCTTCACCATGTTGAACTTTGAGTGTTTCATCCTCAGCAATCAACTTGCACAAGCCATTTCCCCTTATCATATTGGAGGGTTGAATCTCCAAGTCGTATTCTTGAGTCTTTGCAATCTAATTTCCTCTTTTAGCTCTGGGATCATGTTGTGTCAAGATGGACTTGATTGCACTGTCGAGGACCATCACCATTGTGTGGGAATTTAGGATGTAAAACCTGAAGTTTTTTACAGCCTTGAACACTGCATAGGCATGCTTCTCCAATTGGCTTTATTTTAGCTCATGCTTTTTCAAAGGACAACTCATGAAAGCAATAGGTTCTTCCATGCCTTCATCATTTTTCTGAATGAGAATGACAGAGAGTGTATGTTCTGATGCATAACAATACATGATGAATTCTTTGTTAAAATATGGAGATACAAGAGTCGGAGCCTTGGAAATGGATTTCTTGATCTCTTTGAATGTCACCTTCCCTTCATTGTTCCATTTGAAGTTTTTCTTATGGTTTCATCATGGAAGTGATGTGCTTCATCAACTCAACAAACTCAAGCACAAAATGACGAAGAAAGTTCACCTTTCCAAAGAATGAATGAACTCCTTTCTTGCTTGTGGGTAGGGCTAATGCTTGAATGGATCTAATCCTCTCAGGATCAATGTGTGCTCCATGTTTGTTCATAATGTGCCCCAATAACTTGCCTTCTGTGACTCCAAAAATGCACTTTTTTGGATTTAGTGATATGCCATGTTTCCTACACCTTGCAAGTACTTGCTCCAAGTGATAGGTATGATCTTCCCTCTTCTTTGAAAATACTGTGAGATCATCAAGATATATGAAAATGCAATGCTTCAGATCTTTGAAGGCCAAATCCATCACCCTTTGGAATGTAGCTCCTACATTGATTAGGCCAAAAGGCATTCTGTTGTAGGCAAAAGTGCCCCAAGGTGTTGTAAAGGTTGTCTTGGTGTGGTCCTCCTTTGCCACTTTGATTTGATTATATCTATGAGAATCCATCAAGTAATGAAAGCATTTCAGATCTAGTGACTGCTTGTAGGATATGGTCCATGATAGGAAGAGGATAATTTTCCTTTAGTGATGCCTGGTTCAGGTTGCGAAAATCTACACATATCCTTATTTCACCATTCTTCTTTCACACTGGAAAAAATTTAGCCACCCATGTTGAATGGTGGATGGGAAAGATGATCCTTGCATTAAGGCATCTTCATTACCTCCTCCTTGATGGTATCAACAATCTTTGGGTTGTACGGCCTTTGTTTCTATTCTGAAGGGCTTAACACCCCACTTCAAAGGAATTGAGTGATGCATTTCCTTTGGCTGGAAGGATTTGAGTTCATCATAAGAGTAGGCCAAGGACATCTAAGTATTTCTTGAGTAATGCAACAAACCTTCTTTTTTCTTCAGGCAGAGCAACATTTTCCAATATTGACCATCCTTGGCTCCTCTCGAGGGTACCAATGTTTTCTTTATCAAAATCAGCTGGGCACCGAGAAGATTGCTTTTCTTTCTCTTGAATGAATCTATCATGTTTGTCAAAGAGGTCTTCTAAAGAGACTAGGCCTTTCAGAATTTTGTTCCCTTTCAATTTGATTACTCCCTCATCATCAATCCCTTCAATTCCTTCTTTCTCTTATTTGGGGACTACTTCTCGGTGTGGGTTTTCACCTCCTTCGAAGAAGAGATTATTGAAATTATCCCTTTGCTCTAAAAAGGCTAGAATTTGGTTATCATCATTGAAGACTTGCCAATGATTTGCATTGCTCTGGTACACTAGGCATGAATACCATTTCAATGGTCACTTTGTCTTTACCAAAATAAGGATGAGGTGTCACTAGGGAAGATACATGACACCTTTTACCCTTGGAAGAGATTCAATGAAAAATGCCTTTTAATGAGTTAGGTGTTCCCTTGGAATAGCTTCACTTAGGATGGAAAATACAGGGTTACATCAAAAGATTCAATGAATTGGAGTCCCACACTGGCGTTATGGTTTCCAGAAATGTAATGTCAGAGTCTTTTGGATTCTTCAGCTGATATTGTTGGTGAGGGTGACCTGCTTTTAGGAGAAATGTTCTACAACCTCTTGAGTTGGGAGAAGAATTAGATGACTTACTTGGCATTTAACATGATTGACTACCAGTGTCCTCTAGTTTTACTCATGGCCAACTCCATAGAGGTGGTAATGGTGATCCTCATACTTAACTTTATTTTGTATTATCAGGGGAGATTGCTTCTTTATTCTTCTTATCCTTCACATAGCCATTGAGGATGAGTAGCACCTTTCCTAGAATTGTGCACGAGTGAAAACTAGCATCATTCCATTGTCCAAACTTGGAGCTTCTTCATCATCAACGTACTCAATTAGGCCATTATGCATATCAACTTCCTCGACCTCAAGATAGTTTTCATAGTCTTCCATATTTTCTTCTTCAGTTTCATCAATTTATGCTTCCTCCTCTAGCTCTTTGGTGTCACAGATGGCATTGACTGGTGGTGCTTCAAGAGAAAGCTGAGGAGGAGGTGGAGCAATCCTTGGCCTATCTGGAGGGTTTGGTTTCCTTGAAGCATTCTGCATTGTGATCTGATATAACTGCTTCTTCAAGGCAACCAAGTCATTTTCCATTTTTTGGAACATTGGATCTGTGGTGACAGAGTTTGAATTCTGACCCTTTTACTTTCCATTGGGGCCTTTCACCTTTCTGGAAAGGATGAGATCATCATCGATTTCTATTTCATAGTCCTTGGCTTCCCTTAATGTTCTTGGTTGGGTTCTTCTGAGGAAGAAACCTACTTCTGATGGTAAATCACTGATGAAAAACCTCTTCAAATTATTTTCAGAAGGCACCACATCTTCAGGGATCCTTCTTATCACTCTATCATATCTTGCTACGAAGTCTCTCATTGACTCAGAGGTTTCTTTTTTCATTTGTACCAATTGGACCAAGAGATCCTGAGCAATCTTCAAAGTGCTCTTGAACCTGTGTTTGAATGAACTTCTTATATCTTCCCAATAGGTGACAGACCTCGGTGGTAGCATGTAGAACCATTCGGTAGCTTTCTCTTGAAGTGACTCCACAAAGAGTTGGACTGACACATCTTCATCCTCAAGACCAAACACACTGTAAGCAATGATAAATGTTGCTACATGTTCTTCTGGGAGTTGAGAACCATCCCCTCTAAATTTTGAGAAGTTTTTTTCTCGAGCCTCTCGGTAGCTCATGGAGTGGTTGAGCAAGAGCTAGTGGACCAGTGTTTCCTCCCCATGGTACATTAGGCCTATGGGCCTCATGACCATGTTCGTGCTCAAGATCATGATCCCCCATTCTATTTTTGTTTCTAGCTTCCAACCTTGCTAAGGTTGCGGCTTCTGCTACTGCTCTTTCATCTGCCTCGGCTTGAAGTCTCTCGATTTCTTTGATTTGAGCTCTTATTTCTTCGTCGGCTCTCACCTCTCTTTCTCTAGCTTCTTCTTCGGTCTTCACATCATTGAAGTCTACAAGGTTCTCATTGATGTATGGGAATTCACTGTCCAAAGGATTGGCAACACTCAGGTTCCCAACGTGACCGGTTGCTTGAAAAGGAAGCCTCTGGATTCTGAGTAGCTCTTGTCTCCTTTGAAGTTCCTTAAAAATGGGATCAGTTTTTCCTCCTTGTCTCTGTTTTAAGGGTGAATCTTCTATCCGCCATCTTGAAAAACTATATGCTCTTCTTTGTGGTGTTGGAATTTGTCTTTGCCTCTCCAATTCAGCAGTGCGTTCTTCTTCAAGGTCCAGAATTCTCGTGGCAATGAAGTAGTGATTGGCACTTTGTCTATTATGCTAGATAGCTTCCCTCAAATCTGAAGCAACATCTTCTTTGATGTGGAAGAGAAATTTGGGTCTTTCAATAGGAGGGTTTCCCAAAATAGCCATGATTTGAATCCATGTGGCTCATATAGCCATTCAAATTCCAGAAATTTTTCTCTTTTTTTTTTTAATCTTGAATTTTGAATTTTCTGACCTTGTAATCATATTCAGGTGCAGATGCTACTAAATCTGCCCCACAGTGGGTGCCAAAAACTGTTGGTGAGGGAATTTTTTGGGTGGAAAAATTTGTGAATTCCTTGCCAACGTTTTTAGAATCTAAGTCCCTCTACTTAACCAATGCAGCTGTCGTATATGCATGTGCATGAAAAGGTGAATTTTAATGGTGGCCTTTCGACCAAGGATCCAACAGGGGCACTCCACTGACCCTGTGGCAAAGCTAGTAATCTCTTGCTAGGGAATAGATTTGTCTGAAGGTGGGAAAGGGAGTGAGAAAAAGAGGTAGGAGAACTAATGTTGCAGGTAGAAAATCATATTCCTGCACACACTAGTTAGAAATTTCAACACATGCATTCATGAGAAGAAACAACTCTACAAATGGCAACAAGATGAGATAAGATTGCGAACTCAAAGTTTTTGAAATCTCCTCATCAAAGAGGCTATAAAATCCTTCTTATTGTATTGATTGCTTAAACAAAAGTTGTACATAATGAGGGAATGAAAGAAATTTGAGAATGGAGGAAATTAGAATTAAATGGACTATCTCCTTTGCTTTCTCTAAGTACAATGCACTCGTGAGTTTACAAGATCAATTGCCAACCCTGTACAATGGCGTGAAGAAGCCATTAAATATCCTCTAAGAAACAGTTACAACTTCTTCTTCTTTAGCAAGAAACGGTTACAAATTCTTCAATCCTTCGCGTCCGTTCAGATTCTTGATTCGCGAAGAAACACCAATGGTGGAAAAAACCATACTTTTCATAATGTAGCCATTACACTCATTTTGTAACTTTGAATTTGAACCGTTCATCTTACCTTTGAAAATTTAAACCAGAGCCATCTACATGGGAGAAATGTACTGGAGCGGGCGCAAAGGATGCCTTTTGCATTTTGTGCCTTTTGGAGAAATGGCATTTTGGAACATTTTGGCCCGCTCACCCACTTTTGATATGGTCTTGACATGTGGCCTCACTTTAGTGGAGATCGAGGCATGGGCCACTTTTATAAGTTTACCTTTTCTCAATGTGGGCCCAAAAACACAAATCACTCTGTCGGCCCACCCACCTGCTTTGACCTTCGATGCGGGCTTAATATTTGAAATTTTCTCCCTTATAGTATGGTTGGGGCTGTGGGTCACTTTATGCCTTTTAGCCCTTTTTACAAAAAGGCTCAAAAACTCAAATAGTTCTCCGACTGACCCCCGGCTCCCCACTTTGACTCTTTTGGATGGCGGGCTCAACATTTGACTTTTTTCTTCTTGTCATGATCGGGGTGCAGGTCACTTTATGACTTTTATCCCTTTTAACAAAAAGGCTCAAAACCTCAAAGTCCTTTGTCGACCCACTTTTAATTAGATATGTCCACATACCCATAGATAATGGAGCCAAAATTTGATGGGGAAGAAAATGCCCGTCATTCACGACTATGGAAAAAGATAGAGAAGAAGAAAATTCCACCATTTCGCACCTAATTTTCAAATTTCTTTCATGAACCAAGGAATTGAAAACAATATAGGGTTTGATGATCCATGACCATAGAAATATTGACAATTTCATTCAAATGAGGACAACAATAAAATTTTCACATGTCCAGACGAGGAAAACGGAAAATTTATCAAAACGTGCAGACTGGAGAGTTTAAACAACTTCAAAGCATGAATTTCTCTATCTTTTCAGACTTCCAACTTTACTTGAACACTTCTGGAGGGCGTGAGCTCAAAATTTTTGAATTTGACTTAGAAAATGAGGGGGGGATTTTGAGGGTGACAATAGCAAGTAATATTTAGTTATTTTTATTTATGGAAACATGCCAAGAATAGGTCGAGGGTGAGGTGGAAATTAGGTCAATTAAGGTAATAAAATAATGGATATTGTGAGGATGGGTATTTAATTTAATTAAAAATAATTAAATTAATTATTAATGTGGGGTGAAAGGGGGCCATGGTTAGGTGCCCATTTTTAATTTTATTATCTGATGAGGGGCTAAGGGGAATGTAACCAAATTTAGGTGTCTTTAGGACTGTAGAAACTTTAAATGAACTCTTTTTCCTACGTTAATCTGCATATAGCTTTTGTTGATTTTGGGCACATTGGAAACTTCCTTTGAGCTCTTCCAAGATGCCATGGCTTCAGTGAATTACATCTTGGGCATTTGGCACTCTACTATCCATCATAACCAATCAACAAAGGATGGAGCATCATAACCATACAAATATTTGAAGGGAGACATATTGATGGAGATTTGAAAGGTGGTATTGTAACAAAACTCAGCTATGTATAATCATTTCATCCATGTTGATTGTTTCCCATCAATGTCATTTTTTAGGTATTCTTCCACCCATTTATTAAATATTTTTGTTCATCCATCCATTTGAGGATGGTAGCTAGTTCTAGGAGCAAGTTTCATACCTGTCAATTAAAACAATTCTTACCAAAAATTTCTCATAAATATATTGTTCCTATCACTTATGATATCCTTGCATAGCCCATGAAGTCTAAAAACTACCTTAAATAACACATCATCCAATATAGGTGTTTTGTACTTAATCAGAATTGGACAAAATGATTGTATTTAGTGATTTTGTCAACCACCATATATAAATAATTCTTACCTTGAACAATGGGAAGCCTCATGATGAAGTCCATGGAGATACTTTCCCATTTTTGAGTGTGAATAGGAAGAGGTTATAGGATCACAACTAGAAATGCATGTTTTTCTTTGTTTTGTTGGTATACTAAGTACTCCCAAATGTATTAGAGAACTTGCCCCTTTAGGCCTTTCCAATAAAATATTTCTCTCACTTTTTTTATAAGATTTAAAGTAACCTGAATGACTAGATGATAGGTCATAATGAACATTCCTTAGTATTATACTATTAACCTTTTATTCTAGCACCAAATAAACTTAGTTCTTGTAAAGAATGAGTTCATCTAATACTTTTTTCATTTCATCCATCATTTTTCCCTGAAAATAGCATTAGCAAACTTATTTTTGACATATTCAATCAAATACTTCCAATCTGTTGTTATCTTAGATAAAGAACAAAAATAAAATTCTCTTGAAAAGGTATCTTCTACAAAATATTTGACTTGATGATTTTTTAGAAAGATACCTTGAAGTATCACCTTCTTGAACATGTCCATAAAGCTTATTTCCATGTTTTGGTAAATGAAAGTGAGTTCTCCCCATGAATGCAACAATTAGACCCCAAGCACAAGATTAATATCAGTCATGTTAATAAAAAAAACCAAGACATACCTCATGCTTTACCAATGTGAAGAGGATTGTAGGTCACCTTCTTGTGCATGTCATAAAGTGTCAATTTTTTATCTTAACCATGAAGCCTTTGAAGTTTTCTACCCTCAAATATAACTTAGCCACGAAGCAGTCAACAATAAAATTATGAGTGGCTCAACTATGAATAAAAAATATGACCCTCGACCTTGTAGGCCACCTACCATCTAGAATGGATGATAACCAGGTACACTAGTCAAAGTATAAAGAGTTTCATCCACACTTTCTAGATCATCTTTCATTATATCATCTTTCTTGGCCTCATCTACACAATTTTCATCATCTTCATAATCTGAAAATACCTCAATGTAATGCACTTAACCCTTAACTAAACAAAAGTGGCCAGGAAACCATCAATCTTAGCTCATTTCTTGACTCACCAATATTACTAGTTTTGGGCATCTCCTTGTGAAAAATAGTCATCCTTTGGAAGGGCTTCCTTAGCTTGTCTAAGGGAAGGTTTTAGCCTATCCCTAGGGTCCTTTGGTATTTTCTCCACTCAAATTAACTTTGGGATGTCCATTGATTGGTGTTATTTTTGGGGAAGTGACTTTAAGGTCCAAAGCATTTTTTATTTCCTCCTAAAGAGAAAAGGGATCAAAGATTCTAACAAAACCCTTGAGTGGTTTGGTCCAACCCTCAATGAAAAGAACCACAAGTCTCCTCTTTATGACATTCGTAATCATTATGGAAAGCCTCAGAAACTCAACCACATGATCATCCATTGTTCCTTTTAGTTTCAACTATGCAACTTCCTAAAAGTGAACTTCCACGTCAACTCTATCAAATCTACCATTGAGTCTTCTTCAAAACTCATCATATGAATGGATCTCATTGTTCCCTTACATCACCAATCCATGGAACCACCACTCATGTGAAGTACCTGTTGTGCAAAATCATAGCACCCCTGGACGCACATCAGGCTTCTAGGTTGATGTTTCAGGCATCCAGTGTGATTGCATAACATGGAAACCTCTCTCCAAGTGTGGGACTTGTGAAACTGAGAGAGGAATCTCCAGATTAGAGGTTGGTTCCTAAAACTCCTCTGATTTAGACCTATATTTGCACAACTACAAAGGTTCAGATCCTAATCCTACTCTAAATTGCAAGGAGACGGATAGAAATGCAAAAATTGAAACTAACTAAAGATGGTGATGCACCAAAAGGAGTGGTGAATATTTTTGTCATGCAAATAGACACAAACCAAATATTGTAGCATAAAACATACACAGGCTGATAAGATATAATTTAGGATCTGAAATGAAGCAAATAATACAAACAAAGGACTGAAACTCATTCACAAAGCTTGCATTATCATTTCCAATGTCAAAACCACTGCATTACAACCTCAGAGAGGTAAAAACTGTTACAGTCTTTGAAGAGGACTGATTCTTGCAACAATCACTTGCTGAAGTTGAAAGAAGAAGATTGCTATGCCAAAAAAGTGTTCCCCTTAGAAATGAGCCAAATCTGGCTTTTACATTGCATGGGTCAAGCCCAGGAGAGAGAAAACGTACAAAACGTGGGAGCCCATTCCTCATTGACTGCAAATTCATTAAATCAGCATGGAGGACCTTACAAACCCATACCCTATCATTTTTGACCGAATTGGAGGAGAATGCGACCCATTCTGCATTAAATTTGGTCACTGAAATGTCTCTTCTGGTCATGAACACACGTCAGAGCCGTTTCTTAACTTTCTCTCTCCAAACTGAACCAAAACTCAAGATTGACCCCGGAATCATGTAGAGAATTTTATAAGCTTTCCAATGATATAAAAAACATGCAAATCTGAGCTCTGGATCGAAATATATGTTGATCTAAAGATTTAGGGCACAAAACAGGCAAAAATGGGTTTTGAAATTTTTTACCGCACTCTGCCACCTGGACGACACGTGTCAGGCACTGATTGGATGAGAAATTCTCTCTCCTTCCCTTACCCATGGGTTTTCCTTGAAAGTTTTGACTTTTTTGTAATTTTGGAAAATTTCCCATTTTTTCCCCATGTCCCCGCCACTTGGGACACGTGGCATGATCTGGTTGGAGGACAGGGGCGTGGGGTCATCCTTCACCTTTTATTTTTTGGCCAAAACTTTTTTCAAATTCTCTAATTCCTCCCTGAGTTCCACACTCCCCTTCTCCTTAGGACACGTGTCCTCTTTTTATTGGCTTGGGCCAATGCTTCAAACCTTTCCCTTTGAAATTTTGGACATTTCCCTAATGACACGTGGCATTTCCTGATTCGTCCTCGGGACTACCGAATTTTCACGTCCCTCACGTCCCTTTGGCCCGGTTGTCCCGAACTGTCTGGGACAAATTCCTCCGATCCGCCCGATTCGGGCTTCCCTGTCCCTCTTTGAGGTGAAGACACGTGGCGTGATTTGATTGGCTCTCAGCTCCTTCGGCTCTCCGTGTCCGCCGCGTACTTCTAGCCCGACTGTCCCGGACTGTCTGGGACAGTTCTTCCGAACCGCCCGAAATGGGCTTCCTTGTCCCTCTTCGTGGCTGCTTCGCCTTTTCATGTCCTTCACGTCCTTACGGCCCGGATGTCCCAACCTTATCTGCATAACAGTTAGCTGATTTTCTCACCTTCGGCCGGTTCACCTTTCTACATCCCGCGCGTCCCTTTGTCCCAACTGTCCCAGTGTTGTGCAGACCGCCTAGAGGATTTTCGGCCGATTCGCGCCCCGATGTCCCAACTGTCCCAAGGGCCACCTGGACTAGGACTTAGCCAATTTTCATGATTTTTTCTGGCCCAAGCTTGTTTTTTGTAACTTTTTCACCCTTTTTTAGAACTTGCTCTTTTCTTCTTGGACAGGAGAGTTAGAAAAAATCCGAGGGGACCCTAGAAACATGATTTTTTGCCTTGAATCAATCTATTTTCCTGGGACTTGAGTATTCTAATGCATGTTATCAAATTTACCCTGGAGGGTGAATTTTGGATAACAATACCCTCTAAGTTAAGAATTAAAAATTTGATGGCATCATCCTCCATCATAGGCTTCAAGGAAAAATATGTATCTAAATTTTAGATCCATGCCCTAGATTTCCCCTTATTTAGTCCATTATAAGTAGATAAATTCATCTTCCCCAACACATTTTACACCTCTTTTTGTGGCACATGTTGTCTTGGATTTGGCCTAAATGTACCTTTTCTCACATCAATGAACTCAACAAGTGTAATGACCTCATGTATCTCCCTTATAATTTTTATATATTCTTTAGAGCTTGTGGCAATACTTTTCCCCAAATAGGGCTTTTATCCCACCTTTGAAATGGATTCTTCCTTTGGAAGGAAATTAGGTTGAGTTGTTTATCCATGAGATGATCCCAAGGGTTTTTGTGAGGTATTTTCTCTAGATGAAACTCCTTCTCCTTTATGAATCCTAGGTTCATGAAATATCTGAAGGGATAGGGCTAGGAGGTCCATGATGTCCATTAATCTTAGTTTCCCTTCAATTAGCTTATCAATATTGGCTTCTTGGGAATCTTAATGAGTCATATTATCCTCCTCTCTTGGTTGGTATGATTTCTTTTCTCTCCTTTGATAAAAAAATGAAACTATTATTTCCTTATTTCATCAAACCCTTTGGCTGGGAACACTGATGTTTTGATACCACTGTAATATCCCTTTCTATGGCAGAAAGTGAAAAATGAGGAAATCACATAAACCCCAAGTTATTAAACTCATATTTTATATCAACCAACTGGTTTCTTATGACACTTTTTCAATAATCTGATTTTTTATAATAATAGCTTGTAATTAGTGAGAAATCACCCAAATATCATTAAAGAACTCATCAAAAACATAGGAAGACACTTTAAGAATATTTTAAGCCACTTTTCACCATCAAACTTGATCAAATACTCAATTGGAAAATTAATTTAAAACATAATAGGTAAAACTAATAAAAATGATCAAAATGGAGGTCTCAAAACCCCAATAATTACAAAAGATGATAGATTTATACCCTATAAGTTATACCAAGTCCTAATATCAAATAATAAATGAGTTATGTTCCCTAGAAGTCACCAAATCATACTCAAACCTTTGTCACTCCCTGAGAGAGGGACTCCAAAATATTCCAAATTTATTTGTAGATCTTCTTCATGATGCCCTAGATCCAAATCAACAAGAAAGTCTTCAATAAATGCCTTCAATTCGCTAATATGGAGATTTTTCACTATCCACTATGCCACAAGGAATGATTTTGTCCTCCTTGGATGCCACACAAGAGTTTTTTCATCCTCAAGTGGAAAGGTATTGAGAAATAAGCCCAAAAACCAAAATAGTAACTGTATATGTGCCTAAAGATTATCCAAATGAGGCCAAATGGCCTCCTTTATATGAATTGGTTGGTGTGAAAGGATAAATAGGTGAAAACCAACCTCCAAGATTGACTTTATATTTTAATTCCTTCTTAAGAATCTCACAGTCCCAACTGACTACCTTAGGGAGTAAAACACCAATTAAAAACATTAAAAATAATAAAAGAAAACTGAAATGAAACTCAATTACTTCCCCTTTTCACTTATCCTTCTTGGCCATAGGAAGAGAATGGAAAGAAGTCTCCATTTGCCGTTTATTTGAAAAAGGGGGCATTACAAATTATATTACAATTCTTCAACAGATAACTCAATAATGATGTAGTGTCAACTTTATATGGATTTTCATGTACCAAATATTGGCTAAGTACCAAAGGGCACATGCGGGCACTAGACCAGTAAGAAGAAGGGCGGGTAGGGATAAACATGTAGCATAAGGGTTTTAGAAAGGTTTATGAAAACCCAAGGTGCGCACACAAGGCAAGACAAAGGATCTAAGGACTTATCCATATTTGGCGTTCTGAAGGCACTTGAGGAAAAAAGTGACCTGACTAGGCATGTTGAGTGGATAAGGTGCCATCCTGCATACTTGGTGGTCAAGGAAAGAATATTCCATTAATGGAATATTCCTAGGAAGACATCATTATAGAAAGTGGAGATATCGAAATAGAATAAGCATGCACCATTGGAGGACCACATTGACACTCGGCATCTGATCTACTCCTAAAGAAAGGCATGGTGGTGGGTGTTGATCCTATAAGAAGAGATGTTTGGGTGTAAGAAGATAGAGATGAAGACACACACTAAGACATATAGTAGGGGAAGAGAAAAGAACTGCAGAAAATATTAGGAGGTTCTAGGAGTTGGGGTTCTCATTAGAGGACTATAGGAATGTAATCATGTCTAAGGGATGGGTCTACAAAATGTTTGTAATAAGGGAATCATAGCTAGAACTTCTTATACATGAGTTAGATCTCAGTCTTGATACATTTGGTCTGATATGACCTTTTTTAATATAATGTGATTACTAATATTATGATCAATATAAATATATGGCTCTGTTCTAAATATCTAGTTCATGGGTACAAACCCTAGTGTTATTTCCCCATATTATAAGATAGATATGTTCTTTCTATGATGTTTCTCTTGTTATCAAATGTATGGGTATATAGATGTGATAGCTCATCCTATGTTCTCAGAATGAGTGCACGAACATTTACTTTTCTGCATCTAATCTTCTAACAATGGAAAGTCTTCATAATGCTCACATAAATGAGGGGCTTGACACCCGTGTGTGCCTCAAGTAAGTGCCCATCACCCGCTAGGTGATAGGCTGGCCCGCATGGGATTAGAAAGTTGTATTAAGGGTACATAAAAATGACTACATCTTGGTTCTGTTTTTAGGACCTCTTTTCGAAGTTGTTGTGAGAATGATGTGTGATGATAGAGCACTTGACATTAGACAATGTCAGAAGCATGGTTTAAGAGCACAGAGGATGAGTTTTCTCAAATATTTAGTACTGGACCTAATTTTGATGCTCGTAAATGGGTATAAGAACACCTGTATCATGAGATGTATGAGACTTTCTTTTGTTGCTTTCTAATTGAGTTGTATGAATGGATTTCGGTGTATGCATTTAGATCAAATTGGTACTATAGATCTTGCATGTGGACCTAAGATGAATATCATAGGCTACATGATGTTGATCTGACTTGGACATGTGTTGTTGATCACTGATGGAGAAGAGTGTTGACTAGTTATACCCTAGAATACATTATTTCTACATATTCTTGTCCAAAGGTTGTTGAGTTTGATTTCCTAAGGGAACTTAGAGGATCCTTTTTATGTGTTATCCCTTTAGCTATAAAGATCCTGATCATTACATCAAGCTTGGAAGCATTCCCAATGGTTGGCTAAGCTTCTCTGAGTGTTAGGTGAGGAAGTTAGGGTGGAGGAAGATAGCGGACCTTGCGGTAGAAAAAGAAAGGGAAGAGATATAACTCAAGTATAGTGAGGCACGTAAAAGGGAGTTGGCTAGACAACATGAGGTTGTAGGAGTGATTGATCTATGGAGGTAGATGTTGTAGAAAGGAATTGAGGTTCACGTGGAGGATGTGAAGCCTGAGAATTCTGTGTTACCCCATCTTGGCAAGCGCGGGAGAGAGATCTCTTCAGATTCTTATAAGAGTTTGTCACTTGGAGAAAGAAGATTCATTGGCACACATCTAAATCTACCTGGTGACCAACCCCTGGTGCTTATTTTTCCAAATCAAGAGATAAGTAATACTAACCTAGTTGGTGTTTGTGGGAGTGACTGATCTGTGCCTAGGAGATATAACTTCTCATTTGGAACATCTATGGCTACACAATCATTCCCTGTGTTTGGAGGGATATTGTCTAGAACAACATTTGAAAAAAGTGTGAGTACAAAAAGATTTGGTATCGCATCTGAGAGCGGCGTAAGACACACATCTGGTGGTGGATAAATATCACAAACCATTAGAGATCAGTTCAGTGGGACACGGGGAACGCTAGGCGTGACCACTTTAGGACCTTTTCCAACTATAGGAGGTGGATCTAGTGGAGTAGGAGCTAGATGACCTAGTGGAACTGGAGGATCGGGTGGTGGAGGTAACACTAGAGGAAATCAAGGTTCTAAATTGGGTGGACAAGGACCTCAACCACCTCAGCAATTGTTTTTTTAAATCTCTTTGCATCTATCAAAGTACAATGGTGTTAAGGATGCTACAAATCATGTACACAAGTGTGAATTTCTATGGCACGCAAAGGGGATCACTACCGTGGAATTGAACGCAAGTTATTTTACAACGACGTTGCAAGGACAAATGCATAGTTGGTATCATAAATATGACCCCTATCAGAAAGTGGTAGATTATACCATAATGTGGAATGCCTTCTTTGTTGAATTTCATATCCCTGAGTTTCAACAAAAGAGCATCAACATGCTAAAGGAAATATAGCAAGGTATGGTAGAGAGTATGTGGGAATATGATGCACATTTCAAAACTCTCTTATCAAAATTATCTTATGATATTCATCCTTCTCATCTTGCTCAGTGGTTTTTTGGAGGGTTGATAACACCATTTAGGAGGGCACTTTTATAGACCCGTGCAAGGCCTTGGAGGCTTCCTTACGCGCTAAGGTTGTTAGAAGCATGGATACCAGTGTTAGCCCTTTCCTTGAGGCTCAGATTACTGTAATGGCCAAGGAGTTGGAAAAAATATATGTGAACTTAGCACATGAGACTCGCAGTGGCCTATGGTGCACTGATTATGATGTATAGGGGCATACAAAGGACAATTTTCCTCAAAGATCGATACACATCATGACAGTGGACTATGAGATTTACCATGAAAATCATGATGTAAGTAGGTGCCCACTTCTGCAACATCTAATCCATAAAAATGTGTCTTGTTATTATAAGATCTATACCTCTACTACTCATGATACTAAGGATTGTAGAGTGATTGACCAGATACATGAAGACATTGATATTAATGTGCACCATACTAGCCTCACAAATAACTCCAAGGATGATGATCATCACTATGAAGGGCACACAGATGGAGGGCACATGGACGAGGTTTCTGAGGAGGGTTTCATGGTCATGGCAACTGCGAAGGAGGTAGAAGTGAGTTCCTGCGTGGAACCTGTTAAAATTGCGGGTCTACAAAGCACTATAAGCGCGAGTGCTCAGATCTATTACAATGCTCTTAGAGTGGAAAGAATCATAAGTATGAGGATTTCCCTAAGCTATTTGATCATATGATCCAGTAGCACCATAAGGACAAAGGCATTGGTATGGTAAACAAAAATAAATCTGACTCACAATGGATGCCAAGGGTGGTGCGTGAGTCAGGACTAGAACCTATACTAGTGACGACGTGAGCAGAGGCTATGCACACTAGGGAAATACTAAGGCAAATATCACTTGTTACAAGAGAAGAATTGATACAAGGGAAGTATCCAGACCCTACTCATTAGAAAGTAGTGTATCAAGAGACCATGGACGTGATTCAAAGCCTACAAGGAGAGATCTGGTGCCTGAAGGAGAATTCAAGGAAGTTAGAGAAAAGGAAGAGTACTAAGGCTCCGTAAAAGGATATGGATGAGGTCATAGAGGTATGGAAAATGTTGAGGCAAGAGAAGATCATTCCCTTGCTAGGAGAATGGTTACGAGAGAAGGTACCATGCACCAAATTAGATCACAAGAGGTAGGTTCTAAATGCTAGTCTTCCTCCCCATAGCCTTGACTAAGATAAAGAGATTACCCTTAATGTATTTATAGATGGGTGGCTTTTGAGATATATTTTGATTGACACATGCGCAGAGGTCAATGTTCTCACTCTAGACACATGGCCCATTACAGCCATCTTCGAATGTTATGTATATGGTTAACAAGATAAAGGCAATGCCCATTGGTGTCTTGAATGATGTTATTATCACTATCCAAGGGGAAAATTTCACTGGGGACTTTGAAGTCTTAGTGCTAGCCGAGGTAGAAAACTTTCCAGCATTACTTGGGTGCCCCTGGTGTTATAAGAAAAATGTTGACCTATGGTTAAATAAAGCGTATATATATTTTTAGAACAAGGAATAATGGATCATCATCCCCTTAACAAATGGGAAGTCATCGCCCTATACTGAGCCCTTGGGAGAAAAAGTTCTTGACAGGATCTATGTGTACTCTATCAGGGACCCTAAGGTAATTCATCCTACATAAGGGGTTATTCAATTTGAGGACTCTCAATCTATGAGTGATAAAAATAGTGTTTCATGTGAAAATTGGGTGCACGGGACTTATGAGTTAATTGGGAGATAGTTAAGAAGCTCTATGACAAGAGTAACAAAGGCACGCTCAATCAAGCACTTGGGAAGGAAGAAGTTACCAAATTATTCTAGAGGAGCCAACCCTAATGATTTCTTACGAGAGATGGAGGATCAGTGGAAAAATGAGGTTGAAAGAAGAAGGATGCTCATCTATAGCTTGGTTGGGACCATAGCACGTTTGTGTGTGACACATTGTGATATCCTTCTAGAGTGGCATGAGGTAAAAATTATGTTCTTTGTTAGATTTTCCCAAAGTAATGCACCCATTGTCATACAAGACTACCATGGGAAGGAACCCACCTCATTTCATATCCAAGCATGTGAGAAAGCATGGATGGAAGGTGCGGAGGTCTTGCCACCTTATTTATGGGTACATAACTTGACAGCTGACCTCCTTCAAGCTTTCAAGTATCAGATTACTAAACCATCAGTGGATAAGGCGTTGTAGGTTGTCAAGCACCTTACAATGGGAGATAGTGTCATGGTGGAAGATAGGATACTAGAGTTATTAGGTGAGCCTGTTTTGGAGATGCACTTTGATGAGGAAGAATCAAAAGAGATACAGCTTGAGCATTCATGCAGAGACAAGGAAAAAGGAAAATTGGTCTATTTGATTGATGGCAAAGAAGTGGAAAGTTTGGAAGTTAACCATACTAAAGGTACGTGCGAGGTTATGGATAATACAGATGACCAAGCACGCACCTACCATGAACCCCTGAAAACAAATAAGGTTAACATTGGTTCAGAGGTGGAACCTAAGGAAGATATTATTCGGGACTATTGGTTGGAAAAGGAAGTTTTAAAGATCATTGATCTATTGCATGAGTTTTAGGACTTATTTCCACATGGATACCATGATCTTAAAGGAATTCACCACTCCTTAGGGGAAATGAAAATCAAGCTAAAGAAAGGTGTGCACCCAATTCTAAAAAATGCCTTACTGAATGAATCTAAATCTTTTTTTCAAGGTCAAGGAGGAAATTGATAAAATAATAACATCAGGCATCATTAAGGCCATTGAGGAATCAGAATGGATAAATCCAATGGTCATAAGCATTAAGAAGGATGGGAGGATAAGGATATGTGTTGATTACAAGGACTTGAATGTAGTATGTCTCATTGACCCTTTTCCAACCCCCTTCACTGAGAAAATTCTGGAAGGAGTAGCCGGGCGCGAGATATATTCCTTCATAGATGGATTCTTAGGGTATCACTAAGTTAAAATTACAAAGGAAGACTAGGAAAAGACAACTTTTGCCACTGAATGGGGAATTTTTACCTACATGGTCATGCATTTTGGAATAAATAATGTGCTCGTTGTGTTCTCATGCATTGTGGTCCAAGCCTTTCAAGAATTCATTCATAAGTTTCTACAAGTCTACCTTTATGACTGGACAGTGTATGGAGTAGTAAAATACCATTGTGACAATTTGACGCTGATGTTTGAAAGGTGTCGGCAGTTGAGGATATCCATTAACAATAAGAAATGTGTTTTTACTACTCCATTTAGAACTATTCTGGGGCATATCATATGTAAGGAATTCTTACTGGTGGATCCCACAAAAGTTGTCGTTATTGTGGGATTGGAGGAGCCTACTAGTCATAGCATGGTGTGTGGACTCCTTAGACATACAGGGTACTACCAGAAATTTATTAAGGGGTATGTCAAGATCATCACGCCAGTGGAGGAATTATTGAAACATAAGAGTGCATTTCACTGGTGAGAGGCTGTTGGGGTTAGCACACTGGTTGTACATATAATATATCAGATCTAAGCATACATGCAAATAAAAGAAGATATTCTACCAGAAGAAATACACAAAACAAGAGACATAAATCAACACCAGATTTAATGTGGTTCACCCAGTGTGGGCTACGTCCACCAAGAAACAAGCCAATCTATTATCCAAAGCTTTGACAAGATATACAATGAATATTTACAATCTTGCACACCTCTCAGATGTACAATACTTCCTTTCTCTCAAGCTTTTTCTTCTTCTCTAAAAATTATCTCTCTCACAATTATTATCACAATAATCATCAAATTTTGCAAGTTCTTCTTAATTCTTACTTCTAAACCTTGGCTTTCATGCTTGTATAGGTGTATACAAACTTAGGGCATGTAATTACAATCAATAGATTTTCTTTAACACTAAAAATAGATCTAATTCTTGTGAGTAAATTAAAACATCCACACATAGGTAACTAATGCCGATTATCCCTAACTGATGTTCATTCCTCCTTTCCATACTAATGTCGGTCATTGGTGCCGATGTCGGTCCCTCCATAACCAATGTCAGTTACTGTGTTTTCCAGCAAGTTTCACATTGCATGTTAATTCGAAATAATTGAGCTCCACAACTCAACAATCTCCCACTTGGAGATTAATTACTACATCATACATGTGCATCATCATTCTTGGATCCTTCCTTAGCTTTGTTTCTTCCTCTTCAAGTCTCAAACTCGAAGACCAACAGAAGTGGAGTGTAGCTCTAAATTCTCTTTTGCTAACAGCTTTGTTATCATATACATAGGGTTATCACTCGTATGAATAGTTTCTAGATTCAATTTCCCATCCTCCAATACCTGTTATATGAAGTGATACCTCAACTTAATGTGTTTCATTATCAAATGAAACATTGAGTTCTTTGCCAAATGAATTACACTCTGACTATCATTGAACAATTTTCAATCATCTTTCTCCTTTCCGAACTCATTCATGAGCCTACTCATCCATATCATCTCCTTTCTAGGCTCTGCAGCTACAACATACTCTGCCTATGTAGTAGACAAAGCCACAACCTTTTGTAATCTTGAAATCTAGCTAGTTTTCATCCCACCTACTGTAAAAAAATACCCAGTAGTGTTCCTCCTACCTTACATATCTCTAACCATATCTGAACTTCCATAGCATAACTGCATCCTAGATGTCCCTCTCAAATACTTGAGTATCCATTGGACTACTTTCCAATGCTCTTTACCTGGATTGGCCATATATCTACTCACAACTCCCACTACCGGTGCAATGTCTGGTCTGGAACAAACCATAGAATACATGAGACTCCCAACTGTTGAAGCATATGGTACTTGTGTCATGTATTTAACCTCCTCATGTGATGAAGGACACTGATATTTTCTCAATTTGAAGTGTCCAACCATAGTTGTGATAATAAGTTTTTCATTCTACATCTTGAACCTTTCTAACACCCTGTAGATATAATCCTCCTGAGACAAATATAATTTCTTTTTCTTCCTATCTCTGTGTATTTGCATGCCAAGGATTCTTTTTACAGCTCCTAAATCCTTCATAGAAAATGTGTGAGCTATTTTTCCCTTAAGCTCACCAATGTCTTGCATACTAGATCCTGTAATAAGCATATCATCCACATACAATAACAAAATAATATAGCTCCCATTTCCAAGTTTCTTGAAATAAACACAATGGTCAGATTCATAGCTTAAGTAATCATGCTCATGCATATAACTATCAAACCTCATGTACCATTGCCTTGGAGCTTGCTTGAGTCCATATAGGCACTTTTTCAACTTGTACACTAATTTCTCCTTACCCTTGACTTCATACCCAAGTAGCTGTTACATATAAATCTCTTCATCCAAATCACCATGAAGGAAATCCATCTTACATCTAGTTGCTCTAAATGCAAATTATCTGCTACAACTAAACTCAATACAGTATGAATAGAAGTCATCTTAACAATAGGATAAAATATTTCACCAAAATAAATACTTGTTTTTTGTGTAAATCCCTTTACTGCAAGCCTTGCCTTGTACCTTTTGTGTCCACCCTCTTTTTCCTTGATCCTGTAAACCCACTTGTTCTACAATATCCTCTTACCTACTGGAAACTTAACCAAATCCCAATTCTAGTTTTGTTCTAAGGATTCCATCTCCTCATCCATGCCATGTTCCCACTACACATGGGTCTCATCTTGCATTGCTTCTTCAAAACTATCTTATTCACCATTATCAGTCAATAATAAATAAAATAGATAAGGTGTAAATATTTCTGGAGGTTTAATTACTCTTTGTGACCTTCTCATAGGAGTTTGGGGTACCGGAGGCTCATTCTGGACCTCCTAGACATTTTTATCCAAATTTTCCAGTGACCGACACCGATCACCTATAACCGACTTCAGTTCCGCTAACCGATGTTTGTTTTTCTCTTTTATAACCGATACTAGTTCTTATGACTGATTTCGGTCAGGAGTCAACAGACACCAATTACTGTGTAACCCTGTCGGTATTAATTTTCAATCCAAGAGTTCATTTCCATTCATAAACTTCTCAACCGGTTCGTCTTTGGGTACCAAAATTTGATCCATGTACATTCTCCTTTTATTCCATTCAATATCATGACTCCTAATAATTTTAGAATTCTCTAAATCCCAAAAATAGAATCCGAAATCACCAGATCCATAACCAATGAAAGTGCATCTTTTGGATTTTACATCCAACTTTTCCTGTTTTCCTTATCAATATGCACAAAATATTCTGAACCAAAAAATTTAAGAAAAGAAAGATCTACTTCTTTTCTGGTACAAGCTTCCTCTAGTATTCCTCCATCTAGTGAACTTGAAGGCCCGCAGTTAATCAAATAAACTTTCGTATCAACTATTTCTTCCCAAAACTACAAGGTCGATCTAGAATGTATCCTCATACTTCTAGCACGTTCCATGATTATCCTATTCATTCTCTATGTAACACCATTCTCTTGTGGTGTTCTTGGAACTGTCCTTTCTCTACGTATCCCATTCACTAAAAAATAATCATTAAAACCCTTGCTACAGTATTCACCACAATTGTCATATCTAAGGCATTTTAACTTTAAATTTGATTCATTCTCAATAAGGTCTTTCCATCTTATAAAAGTTTCAAAATCATCAGATTTATGTTTAATACAATAAACTTGTACCTTTTTTGTAGCATCATCAATGAAAGTAACATAATATTGGGATCCTCCATGAGAAGCTACCTGAGATGGTCCCCACACATCTGATTGTACAAGCTCCAACTTGTACTCCTTAATTGCCCCAACTTTGAGAAATCTCGCTCTCTTTTACTTTCCAAAAACACAATGCTCACATAAATCAAGATCTAAATATTTCAAATATGATAACCTACCCTTAACCTTTAAGATTTTCAATCCTTTTTGAATCATATGACCCAACTGATTATGCCACATACATGCATCTAAATTTGAAGTAGACAATGCAGAAAAGGAATCAGTAGCACATGTAGATAAATATAACATTCCTACCTTCTTACCTCTTGCCACAACAAAAGCACCCTTGGTGAATTTCCAAAAGTCTCCTATTAAAGTAACCCTACAACCAAATTCACCTAGTTGCCCTGCAAAAATAAGATTCTGCCTGAGGCTTGGTATATGCCTCACATCTTTCAATACACATATATTTCCTGAAAGAGGGATATGTAAGAACCAATATCGAAACAATGCACCATGATGAAGTTTCACTCCGATGGTAACGTCGTAGCTCCAACACAATAAGCAATATTTGAACAATGGAAAGAATATGTAAATAAGAAAACAAGTATGTTCATGCTCATAGATTGAAAAAAGGAAGTACAAATATGGGTGCTAAGTAACCCTCATGCCTAAACAAGGAAATTAACTCCTATGACACCACTGACGCATATGACATGACTGATGCATATGTCACCACTAAAGGAGGAGTTATAATTCCAAATAAGGAATGTAACTCCTAGGACACATTGAGGTAAATGACAATGACAGAATCTAACACTTTTCATTTGACTCCCTAAGACCTATGACTTTCGCAAGGTAAGATGACTCACCATGTGATGTGGCTGATGACTAGGTAGGTCACACACACAAACACCCCCCCCTTCATCAAAGCTGAGGTAGAGGTCATGGTAAGCCAAAACATAAAAGAAGACTCCCTTAGACAACTAAGAAAGATTTGTCAATGGGGCCCAGCGACTAAAGGTCTGATAAGGTGCCCATATACAAACAACATATTTCTTGAAAGAAGAAGAGGAGAAGAAGGAGAACTCTATAGCCTAAAGAATATGGGTAGCTACAGCAGACCTCACCACAAGAAGAGACCGTAAGTGAAGAAATTTCACCTCAGTGAAGGGCTTGGTGAAAATGTCTACAACCTGATTAGCAATCTGAACATACTATATGTCGATGATGTTTTCATGTATTAGCTCCCATATGAATCTCAATTTGCTTCATCCACTAATGTTGAACTGTATTTTTACAAATCAAGATAGCACTCATGTTGTCACAATAGATAATGGTAGGCCGCCAAAAGTGGATGCCAAACTCGGTCAAGATACCCTGTAACCAAATAGCTTTTGTGGCAGTGTTAATTGCTCCTCTGTACTCTTCTTTTGTCTATGATGTGGCAATGGTATTCTACTTCTTTTTGGACCAACTGACAGGACCTGAACCAAGAGTGAAACTATAGCCTAAGGTAGACTTCCGATGATCTAGATCACCGGCTCAATCTAAGTCTGTAAATCCAATCAAGTCAATCTCAATCCCTCCTAAGTAATGAATACCATCTATGTGAGTGCCAAAAACATAGTGAAGGATCCACTTTGCTGTTTTTAAATGTGTCTCATGAGGCTCCTACATAAATCTGGACATGATCCCGACAACATACGATAGATTTGTTTGAGTGTGAGTAAGGTAGATCATGCTCTCCACCAACTACCAATAAAGGGTACTGTCAACCAAGGGGGAAGAGCAATCAGAAACCAACTTGACCCTAGAAAGAAAAGGAGTAAGTGAGGAATTTCAATTGGACATATGAAACCGAGCAAGCAAATCAAGAGAGTACTTAGGCCGCGAGATCATAATTCTCGAGTTAGATTGTGAAGTATGGATCCCAAGAAAGTAATGAAGCAATCCTAAGTCAGACATGGAGAACTTGTTGGCCAAGGAGATCTTCACATAATCAATGATAGATTAAGAGCTACTCATGATCAACAAGTCATCAACATATAGAATAAGATCAAGCATGGAGTCATCCTACCATAGAACATACACATTTGGGTCAGAGTGACACTGAGTGAACCCGGATGCAAGTAAAAAGGATTCCATCTTGGCATATCAAGCCCGAGGGGCTTATTTAAGGTCATAGAGAAACTTCTTTAACTTACAAATGAGGGATGGATCATGGACATAACCTGGAGGTTGTTCCATATAGATCTCTTCCTCTAGGTCCCCATGAAGGAAGGCACTCTTAACATCCATCTGGTGGACTTCCCATCTATTAGCGGCAGCGATGGCAAGGGTCATTTGAATGGACGTCATCTTTGTAACCAGAGCAAAGGTTTTCGAGAAATCAACCACAGCTAACTGGGAGAAACCCTTAGCTACAAGTCATGCTTTATACTTCTCAACTTCTCCATTGGCTCCATACTTTATCTGATATATCCACCTACACCAAACAATTTTTCTTCCTTTCAAAAGAGGGGTAAAATCCCAAGTGTCATTATTTATGAGTGATGAATACTCCTCATCCATAGTAGAATCCCACATAGGAATCCCAGAAGCTTCCTGGATATACGGTGGATCAGAAGTAGAGGTGAAGAAGGAGTGGGGGTTCCAACGAAACTCGAGCGAGTACGCCTCTCATCTAAAGGATCTCCAACTTAATCTCTAGCACTTTGTAAAGTTTTCTTGGCCCAAAGAGGTCCCAAAGGATCAAGATCAGAGTCATAAGATTCTTTACTTGAGTGAGAAGGGACATAGTCCTCATCATCACTACTGTCAAAATTACAAGACTCAGAATTTTGAGGATCAAGAGGAGCAAGGAGAGGAGGAACTCACTCAACAACATCGTCATCTGTTCAGTTAGAATTTTAATCAGTGGGAAAAAGAACCTCAGTGGAAGTAAAAGTCAAGGATGACTCATCAAACTTCACACTCCTCTCAATATAGCGCTCATGGGTTGTAGGGTTCAACAATCGATATCCCTTCACGCCATCAAGATACCTGATAAAGATACAAGGTTTGGATTGTGGATCCAATACCTTTCGTTTCTTCTTGGGAATCTGAGCCATAGCATTAGATCTGAAGACTCGAAAGTGCTCAGCATTAGGATTATGTCTAAACCAGGATTCAAAGGGTGCCATCCCTCTTACTACCTTGTGTGGAACACGATTCTAAATGTAACAAGCACAATTCACTACTTCAACCCAATACTGTGGAGGAAGGGACTTCGAGTGAACCATACAAGTAGCAATCTCCTTTAGAGTTTGGTTCTTTCTATCTACAACTCTATTTTGGGAAGGGTTGTAAGAAACTGTACGCTACAAAGCAATCCCCTTAGAAGTGTAGAAATCCTCAAAACTATTGCTCACATACTCACCTCCATTTTCAATTTGAAGAACCTTGATAGACCGTTCTGGTTGCTTCTCAACAAGAGCTTTAAAGTTCTGAAAATCCTCAAAGACTTCAGACTCAAGCTTAAGAAAATATACCCAAGTATAACGCTAAAATTCCTCAATTAAGGTTAGTATATATAGAGCTCTAGTGAAAGAAGGAGATGGAAAGGGGCCAGAAACATCACTATGAACAAGATTAAAGGGATGAGTAGCTCTTCAGGATTTTCCCTTATCAAAAAAAAATTCAAGGTGCTTTTCAAGGGTACAACCCTCACAAAGACCTTTAGAAAACTTAACTCAGGGTAACCCATTGACCATTTTATTTTGGCTCAATTGTTCAAGGTCATGATAATTTAGATGCCCAAAATGCTCATGCCATAGCTTGCTAACCTCATTTGCATTAGTGAGCAAGGCATTGGGTGTTGAATTAGAAGAGAAGTGGGAAAATGTATACAACCATGAAAGGTGATCTGCCTTTCCGTCAACCACAGTGCAGTCAGAGTTAAGCTCACAAATGATCACCAAGTTAGGACAAAATTCCACTCGCATTCCTTCACCAAGGTGGGTGATTTGGTAAACTGATAGGAGATTGGTAGAGATATTGTGAACACTCAACACTTGGTTCAATTTTCCACCTTCTATCTCTACCGATCCACTACAAAAAACTAACACATGAGTGTCATCACCTGACATGATTTGGGACATGCCACATGGTTCAATGCTAGAGAATTCAACCTCTGAAGAATCCATGTGGTGCGAGGCACCAGAATCGATAATCCAAGTTGATGATGGAGTTGATCTAGCTATAAGGGCCTTACCTTTCTTCTTTTCATTTTTAGACACCTTTGCTTTAGAAGACTTGCCCTTCTGAGCATTTAGTTTGAAAAATTTAGGAACACTTATTTTATTCTTCTCAAGTAACTGAGTTAAGTGATCAATTTGTTTCTGAAAATATTTATGCTCTTTACACTAGGAGAATTTACACTTTTCCTTCTTTTCTTTAGGCTCAGAAGTTGAAGTTTTAGTGTTGGGCTTAGTTGTGATTTGGTTGGTCTTGGTTTCTTTCTTAGGTTGGTCCTTTGTTTCTTTCTTCTTTTCATTTTTCTTACCCTTATTTTCCACAAGGGCATGTCACTTGGATTTTAGAGTCCCCATTTGAATGAGTTTGTCCTGTTCTCAAATTAGTTGGGATGAAGAATTTTCAAATGAGGGCATTTTCCAAGCACTACGCAAGGCAGATTTTGTGGCATGGAAAGTTGAAAAGAAGACAAAGTATTCAGGACCTAACTTAGAAAGAATCGACAAGATCAATTGAGAATCTTTCTTCTCCACTTTACATTCCTTTATAAGCAATCTAGTGTGGACAAACTTTGAGAAGAAGGCATGCAGGTTTTCAAAGTCACTAGGATTCAACCCTGGTAGTTCATTCTCCAACTCATGTGCTCTCATGTCATCTTTCTTCCCAAACACCTCGTCAAGTGATTTCCAAGCTCCATCGAGTGTCAAGGAATTTTTGATGTGGAAGAGAAATTCGAAAGAGAAGGACATACAAAGAAGACCTAAGGCTTCATCACAGTGGTTGAACCATTTAGATATTTCAGGTTCATCATCAGGTTTTGTCTCTAACCCCATGGTAACATGGTACAACCCTTTACTTTGCAAAGATGATATAATTTTAGATCTCCATTAGAAGAAATTAAAAGTTGTGAGCACCGGTACTTTAGAGATATCCACAATGAAGAGATAGAACCAACGAAGGTAGAAGGAAGGAGAGAGAAAGGATACAACCACCCCATAACAATATTATACCCCCCTAGTTTGAAAATTTAGGGTTTAGTGTGTTGATTACAATCAGATGTGACTGTGTGTTGATAACCAGTCTGTCACTCACCTTGTAATCAGTGTAATAACACACAAGAGTAGAGACCACAATAAAAGTTCATTGGGCACAACAGTTTGACACCATAAGCAAGCACAAGAATGAGTGAAAACAAGAAGGGGAAGATAATGCCTTGTGATAAATTGCATCTCATGTCACATGAAAAAAATCCTTTACCATAAGACTATGGCATACGCACTCACAAGTCCACCAGCAATAAAACGGATAGTACAATGCTCAAGATTATTTGAAATGAGCCTACACAAGCAATATAATGACACCCCCTAGAATGTGGCACTTTATAAAGTAGTGCATTTATAAAACCAATAATCTCATCATGTAGTGTGTGAAGAAACATGCAACTTTGACTAAATAAGTGCTCAAAACCAAGCAACGAGTCAAAAGTTATAGCAAAAAAAATGATTCCCGCAACTGATAGAAAATGCCAATAAGTCCTGCAAACAGATTTAAAAAGTTCTCTAAATGCATGTAAAGGGTTTTTTATGTGTTCTTGTTGGAAATGGAATCAAATTTTAGATAGGGTTTGTTTTTATTATGAGGGAAGATTAGCCTCCTGCCAACCCCAAACCTCACCCTCCGTCTTCAACACATGAAGGACAATAAAATAAGAAAAATAATATCCAAAAAATTATTACAATGCCATGAAATAAATGTTTTAAACCTTAAAACATTAACGTGATATTTTCACCTCCAAACAATACTAAAAGGGATGAGCTCGGGTGGCTCGAATCGTGGAGCTAGCAAGACGTGGTATTCACCGAGTCATAGTCGATCAATGTGTGAACTGTCAAGCTGAAATCTCACTGAGGTAGAGGCGGTGTAGGTCAAACCGAGTCAACACGTAGAGGAGATAGCACCTAGTCATAATGGTCGAATGCATATGGATTCAATAGTAGGAAACAACACCAAAGCCAGCAAGTAGAGGAAGCTTACAACTCAGCAATGAAAATCACGCGCACTGGAGTAAGTCGAACACCCAAAAAACACAATAACTATAGCAGGTCATAGTGCCAAGGTAACCAAACTAGATGAGAGCACGAGCCAAACCATGAAAACACAGGAAACAAGGACCAACATAGAGGAAACCATGACCCAAACCAGGCTAAACAGGGGCAAGTAGGGTTCTCCAAAATCATGAGAGTGAGTCGGTCTACCAAGGGATGCATAGGAGAGCTTGGGATGTGAAGAAGTATCCAACAGGGGACATTGTAATGACTATGTAGTGGTTCAAACATGCAAGACAAGCCACAGACAGATGACAACCAGATCAAATAGAAACCATACCCAAGTCCAAATCCCAAACACAATGCAAGGGTTGAAGAACCAATATGAGCAATAACCAACCACACAGATCCATCACCAAACCAGAAGACCAAGCCAAATGGTGGAGTCAGATGTAATACAAATTCTTGCAAAATAGCAATACAAGGAAAATATGATGACCCCAAGTTTATCATGGCAGTGGCAAGGCAAATGCAAACGAGCTTGTTCCACTAATGCATGAGCAAGTAATTTCAAATCACAAGGAGTAGAGGTTGAAACACGAGTCGAGCAGACCAAAGCACGAGCCAACATTATAGAAAACATCCATGCAAAGGTAACCTCGAGACAAAAATGAACCATAGGTCCACGCCAAAGCAAAACTAAGCTCAAGAGAATAGAAAAAATCATGAACTTAGCAACTGATAAAGCAAATCGACCAAAATACCTTCAAACTTGCAACTGCTGAAACCTGAACGCAAGGTGAGCAATACGATTCCAAAGTAATAATCGAAAAAACTTGCACAAGGAAATAAGAAGAAACCATAAGTAATAAGCAACTGATAAACAAAGAGTGCACGTTTTATCGAAACCTCGCGCTCTAATACCATGAAAGAGGGATATGTGAGAACCGATATCAAAACAATGCACCACGAATAATTTTCACTCTGATGGTAACATTGTAGCTCTAACACAATAATCAAGATTCAAACAATGGAAAGAATATGTAAATAAGAAAACATGTTTGCTCATGCTCATAGATCAAAAAAAGGAAGTAAAAATAGGGGTGTTGAGTAACCCCCATGCCTAAACAAGGAAAGTAACTCATATGATACCACTGATGCATATGACATGACTGACGCATATGCTGCCACTAAAGGAGGAGTTACAATTCCAAATAAGGAATGTAACTCCTATGATACACTGATGTAAATGAAAATGACATATTCTATGATATAATCTAACACTTTTCATTTAACTCCCTAAGACCTATGACTCTTGCAAGGTGAAATGACTCACCATGTGATGTGGATGATGATTAGGCAGGTCACACACACCAACATTTCCATTCTACAATTTTAGATGAACTTCCCCTTTACCAGTATTACTGCAAGGTTCATCATCACCCAAATAAATATGCCCAAAATTTTCCTAGACATAATTTCTAAAATAACCCTCATTAGGGGTTACGTGGAAAGAAGCTCCTAAATATAAAACACGTGATTCAATTCTATTATCTAAAGAAAGAATAAGAGAATCTTGCATTACCTCTACTGCAACAATATTTGTTTCTTTACCTTTGTATGGTTGTTGGTTCTCTTTATCCTTTGACCAACAGTCTTTATTTGCATATCCTTTCTTTCCACATTTCCAACAAGTAATTCTGTTACCTCTAGATTTAGATCTATTATCCCTTGACTTTGGTTTCCCATTACTCTTACTCTCGAATCTCTCCTTCTTCCTGCCCCTACTTTCTACATTCAAAGTATTCCTAGATGATGATTCCTTTGTACTCTTCCTGCAAATTTCTTCATTCAATATTATACTAACCACATCATTAAACTTCAAAATATTATTCGCAGATGTATTACTAACAACCATTACCAAGTTATCCCAACTATCAGGCAAAGAATATAAGAATAAAATTTCTCTCACTTCATCATCAAATAGTATATCGACCGATTTTAATTGATTTACAATAGATCTAAAATCATTATCCACCTTCATGCATCTTAGAACTAAATAGTTTCTTCATCAAATAAACTTTATTTGAAGCACTAGGTTTTTCATATAAATTAGCAAGAGATTTCATTAACCCTATCGTAGATATCACTTCTGTAATATTGGAAACCACAAATGCTGTCAGGCTCAATCTTATAGATCCCAGAGCCTTTCTGTCAAGAATCTGCCATTCTTCATCAATCATCTTTGTAGGTCTAGACTTATCATCCAACGATAAATACAAATCTCTTTGATACAGATAATCCTCAATTTGCATCTTCTATAATTGATAATTTCGGCCGTCAAATTTCTCTACCTTGTATTTGTTTTCTTTTTCCATTGTTGTAGCTCCCACTCAATCAGAAAAGCCATTGTGAGTAAATCAGTCAACATACAAAACCTTCAAACAAATTTTTGATACCAGTTGTTGGGGTTAGCACACCGGTTGTAAAGATAATATATCATATCTAAGCATTCATGCAAATAAAAGTGGATATTCTACAATAAGAAATACACAAAACAAGAGATATAAATCAACACCAAATTTAGTGTGGTTCACTCAGCGTGGGCTACGTCCACCAAGAAACAAGTCAATCTATTATCCAAAACTTTCACAAGATATACAATAAATATTTACAATCTTCCACATCTCTCAGATGTATAGTACTTTCTTTCTCTCAAGCTTTTTCTTCTTCTCCAAGAATTCTCTCTCTCACAATTATTCTCATAATAATCATCAACTTTTGTAAATTCTTCTTAATTCTTACTTCAAAACCCGAGCTTTCATGATTATATAGGTGTATACAAACTTAGGGCACTTATCCATCCAATTACAATCAATAGATCTGCTTTAACACTAGAAATAGATCTAATTCCCGTGAGTTAATTAAAACATCCACACACAGGTAACTAACATTGGTTAGCCCTAACCGATGTCGGTTCCTCCTTACCTGACCGATGCCAATCATAGGTGACCAATGCCAGTCCCTCCATAACTGATTTTGGTTACTTTGTTTTCCAGAAAGTTTCATATTGCATGTTAATCCAAAGTAATTGAGATCCACAACTCAACAGAGGCGCAGCAGACAACGTTTGACACTTTAAATGATAGGCTTGTCACTGTGCCCATATTACATTTTCCTTTTTAGGATAAGCCTTTCCATGTGTATGTTGATGCCTCGAGGATAGCAATTGGAGCAGTACTAGCACAACTTGGTGAGGAGATTTTTGATCATCCCCTTTACTTTGCAAGTAGGAAGTTGACACCAGCAGAACAAAACTACACTATCAATGATCTATGTGATGCATAAGTTTAGGCAGTATCTGCTAGCAACACCCTTCATAATTTACACGGATCACATGGCATTGATGTACTTGGTTAATAATCCCATTTTACAAGGGCACATATATCGTTGGGTCCTCTTGTTTCAAGAATTTGAGTTTACAGTTGTGGTAAAACTAAGAAAGAGTAACTTCGGACCTGATCACTTATCAAGAATTAACTCAGGGGAGAATGCGCAGAGCATTGAGGATACAATGTCAGATGCACAATTATTTAGGTGGCGGTACGTGCCCTCTGACTTAGAATATATCGTTGTGTTTCTCAAAATGGGTGTGGAACCAGAGCGAATGAAGACTTTTAAGAAAAAGCAGTTAGCCATATGCACCATGCCCTATATGTTAATTAGTGGAGACTTACACAAGCTATGCTGCAATGAGGTTTTGTGTTGGTGTGTGTTAGAACATGAATGTGTTACAATCATAGAGGAAGAACATGGTGGGATTTTAGGAGGAAAATACATAGGAAATGCATCCATACACAAGATCCTCTTAGCAGGTTTTTAGTGGGAGACAATTTACAAAAACTATATTGAGTTTTGCAAGGCCTGTGACCATTGTCAGCACCTTGGCAAACCAGGAAGAAGGGATGAGATTCCCTTGAGACCAATAGCTAGCATAGAACCATTTGAGAAGTGGGCCATTGAATTTGTAGGACCAATGTCACCTATCACACGAAGAACTGGTTCACACTGTAGACACCAAATTTGTGTCTTACGACCCCCTGTGCCCCGCATCTCATTTCGCAACCTAACCTCATCACCTAAACCTTACACAATTATTTATTAATTACCTTATAATTAATAAATCCACATCGCCATACCTGCCACCTCATTTTGCCACCTCATCATAACCTAGTCTTAACCCTAAACTAACCTAATTAAGACCTATAACTTGGTCCACATCCACACCCATGACTAATTACTCCTCACCCGCACCTAAAATCAACCTCATAATGACTTGACCAAGCCCGCAACTAATCCCTCAGGAGAAAAGGAGGGAAAGCTGGCTATTTTACTAAAAATAGCCCGCTTTGACCTGACCGACATCGGTTCCTACTCGACCGCCGTCGGTTGCGTAACCGCCATCGGTTCCCTGTAAATGACCACCTCCAACCAAAAACGAGGGATCGGATTTTCATTTGGAGGGAGAGGAGGAGAAATCATTGAAAGGATCCGGATTTTCTTGGCCGAACAGAGACAAGTGAAGAAACAAGAAGAGTTTGCAGAGAAGGACATCAAGCCCAAGACTGCAATTGAATAACCAGAGCCCAGTGACACTCATCTGAGCATCAGAAGAGGAGATAGCTCATCTTGGATTGTCAGATCGTCCTACTTGAGCCCTGCCTTTGTCATCACAGTCCTGGAACCTGCATCTTCATCAGGAATGAGTAAGTAGTGTCTTGTATGTTTCTAAGCACCATTTCTTGAGCCTGCGGATTGATTGTAATTATAAGCTCATTCTTAGATCTACTACCTACCAGCACCCTGCACTTAACCTTCATCCATACATCCTTGTACTGCCCAGAAGACCATTTTATCACACTCTGAGTCTTCCCTGCCCTCTCATTATTCCCCTCAGCCATCCACCAGTCTTAATAACCCCACAATCACCCTACAACCAACCTCTATCCAGAGAGCACCTAGATTACTGACCCTACCAGTGTCGGTTATCCCCTACCGGCAACGGTTCTCTAACCGCGGTCGGTTATCCAGTGACTGGCATCGGTCACTGTGACTTATACCCCAAAACCTTCCTCTCGCCTATTTGTCACCTAACAACCTCAGGTCGAGTCTGGTTTATCCCTGTAACTCAACCTGAATGTATCAACGACCAGTAACCGAACAAACAACGTGACTCTTTATTATTGATAGTTTAGCCTCTATTTGCTTTGTAACGAGGTACCTAAATCGTGAGTTTGCAATAGCTTTCTTTGTTATCATTTGTGTTAATTCGTATTAAAAGGGGAACTGACCACCTTCAAAAGGAAGTTTTATATTTCCTGGGCCTAAGGCAGCTCCCTCATTTATTGTCTAATTAAAATCTGGTGGTCTTGTATTCTTACTTGCAGGTAGTCCTTCCAAGACAAAAAGGAGTTCTTCGCAGTCGATCTGATCTTTCTCTACGGTACACGCACACCATCTCAACATTCAACAGGTATTCCTCCTAGCCCTAACCCTTATCTGTTTCTCAAAGGAATGAAAGGATAGAAGCAAGTCTATTCCACAGAGCCGAAACATTCCATGCGAAACATTTTGGCACGCCCGGTGGGACCCATTTCGGGTTTCTGTTTCTCTTGCTTGCTTTCATTTAGGAAGCATACTTGTTGTTTGCTGCTTTTTGTTATATTTAGTAAAAGAATTTGTCTTGTTTTCCCAGTTTTGCATTAGTGAAAGCCATCTTCTTTTGCTTCATCGAATATCATTTTCGATTTGGGTTTAAAACACGTGCATTACATTCTTGCTTGCTGTTTTCAATTCTAGTGAACATAGATTAAGTAACAGGTCGTACACGTGGGGGTGATTTCCACGGTATTGACAGGAAATTAATCTTACTTTCACTACACAACACATACCAAATCACTTCATAATTAACACAACATCTCAAAACATCCCCCCTTTTCCGCGGTATTCCTCCGCCCGATTGAGGTAACCTTATAAGCCAAAACAAACTTGACATTTCCCCTAAGTCTTTTGTTTAGGATTCTGACATCATTCTATGTCTAAAGGCATAAGCCCACAATAATTAAAATTAACCCTAGGGTTAGTCTCTGGATTTGCGTGTGCATCTTGCTTGTTTTCAGTTCTGTTTTCTCTGTTATACACTGTCTTCTGTGATCACCTTAGAACAATTTGATAAATGTACTAAGCGTTGTTAACAATCAAATCAACAGCTTCTTATATTTTCTTATACCAGTCTTATAACACCGACATCGGTTAACTGATCGACGTCGGCTATAGTCTAACCGACATCGGTTATCAGACCGATATCGGTTACTATCTTTTACAGTTCTTGACAAACCAGCAACCTACCAATTTCACCATTCTGAGGTTGTTTCTGTTCCTGATAGATCGAAGCCCTACTGTGTACTCTTGTCCATGGTTGTTATCACTCGGAAGCAAGCCACCGCCATGGTTTCACATGCCTGCTCTGTGCCTTTGCCTGAATCACCCCCTTCACATTCTATAGGGAACCCTACGGACACCAGTGAGATCCCCAAAATTCTTGTAGGAGATAAGGAATTTGCCAAATTTTTGGATGCTAATCCTAGCGCTGTACAATACTATTTGTCTCATGCCCCTGACCGTACGCCCGATGGTCAACTCCTTGTTGGCATGCCTATTAGTATAGCTGCTCATTTAGCTCCCACTCCGCCTGATAACACCGTCTTGCCTTCTGCATCCTTAGCCCCATCTCCCAATCCGACGGCTTCAGAGGTTCATACGACACAGATTGGCTTTCCTTGGGTTAATCTTGGGCCCCACATGTCATTACCACCGACTGCTCCTACCTCGTCTCTCTTGCAGACTGCTCCGTTCATGACTTGCTCTCTGCCACCTGTCCACACGAGCTTTCCTTCTCAAGCTCCGCCTACCTTTTCATTCCCACACACGTATCCAGTGACCTCAACATCTTATATAGGACATCCCTATTCAGTCGCCTCAACATATTCATCCCCCATACCTTATCAACACTTAACCCCACCATTGTCTAGCGGAGGCCCTTGGCCCAATTTGCCTCCGTTTACCACAACTGCACCATCATCTCATCCAACCACGGATTTCATCAAACAAATGATGGACAAAATGCAAAATCTGGAGGCTTCTGTTTCAGGAAGTCGTAGCGCCTTGACATACGAGAAAGTTTTTCGGGAGCCTATTCACCCTTCTGTCCCCCTTCATTCATATCCTCCTCAATGGGAATTGCCGAAATTTACTCGTTTTAATAGTAAAGAGGATCCTCAACAACACCTGTGATCATTTAGACATGCTTGTTATTTGATTGCTCATGATGATGCCTTGCTACTCCGCACCTTTCCCATGTCCTTATCAGGACCCCCGCCTTGGAGTGGTACAGTGCTTTAACCCAGCACTCAATCTTCTCTTTTAACCAACTAGCCCAATCTTTCTTGGATCATTTCTCCATTAACATTGCCAAGAAAGTATCTATCACCGACCTCTATGCCATCCGAAAATTTGAAGACGAATCTATCGCAGATTTCGTTGGACGATGGCGGGGCCTTATCAACCAACTTACATATGCCTTGCCTCAGGCTGAACTTATCGAACTTTTTACGCGGGCATGCGCTAAGCACATCTCTCCTACCCTTCAAATTCAAACCTTCCGCACATTTGACGAGGCCTTTACTATGGCTCGGAAACTAGAAATTCGAGCCTTAGAAGAAGAGAAATTGCGGTTGCGCAACAAAAACCCCAATTTCTAAACTCCAGATTCCACCAATAAACCAAACACCACCACTCCTCACACATCTACTTCTTCGAAATCAAAAGGAGCTATCCACGCGGTGATGGTAAAATCCCAACCACCGTCTAATACCCCACCGAAAACCACCTATAAGTATAAAGCAGAGCCCATCAACTACACTCCCTTGGGAGAAACATATGGTGTGATATTGGAAAAATTGCTTAAAGCAGGAGCCATTACCTTACCTCCTGTTAAACCTCATTCCGGGTTTGATTCCACTCGCGCCATACCTTCTTGGTACAAAGAAAATGACTTCTGTAACTTCCACCGCGTGAAGGGACACAGTCATGAAAACTGCAAGATGTTGAAAAACATAGTGCAGGAAATGGTTGATGCGGGGGATATAGCCCTCGATAATCCTAACGCCCCTGCTAACCGAAATTTGAAAATCTTCAACAAACCATTCCCGAATCACTCTTCTAACAGTAACATAAACCAAGATATCTTAGCCGAGGAGAGTGTTCATGAGATCCATGCAGTCTTCGACTCCCAGCCAAAAGCCTCTATCGAGAAAATTTTGAATCAAGCCTCTTCACTGATGCAGGGGCCCGAACCTCCTTCACCACCATCAAGACAAGGTGAAATCATTCCTTTATCCGTAAAGGAATTAACCACCCAGAGTCCTCTTCTCATAGATGAGTCTTCTTACACCACATCCCTACAAGACTGTGAGCGGATGTTATCCAACTTATCTATTTCCCAAACATCTCTTTCTACCATTCTTGTTGTACAAGAAGAAGGCTCGCCACTTCTTTTGTCATCCTTAGATGAAAAACCTCTTGAACCGACATCACCACATTCTTTAAACATGACGGATCCTCTCAAACACGCCCTCCTACCTATTAGTTCTTCATCGCCTAAATCTTTTCAGCGACCGGTTGACCTCTTAATGCCCATTGATACAGTGCCTCATCTACCCCCTGTATCACACCCACAGTGGACCGGAATCACAACCCACCTTTCTTCCATACAAAAGTTCCTATTCACACGTGAGGACTGTCATTCCCCAGAAGATAGACAGGTCCTATGGGAACGTTTGAGTACGCCATATTCTACTCAAATGCAGATGACTGATCCAGATGCCTCTACCATATACCCGAAGTGTTTACAGAAGCTTAAAATGCCTATGTCCTCATCTTCACCCCCCTCATCTTTACCAAATACCTCATTCACTTCTATTAACCTAACCAAATCTTCCCCTACGCTTGGGACCTCACCAATACCCAATCTAACACACCCACCTAAGCGGCTTGATTTATCTAAAAATAAAGCCGTCCATCCCATTAGGAGACAGACTCAATCCCCTCAACCTATGCCTCTATCACAACTAAACCCCTCGTCGTCACACTTACCTTCCATATTGGGACCCCATCCCTCTACCTTGCATCAATATATCATACCTCCTGCGTTTTCTTTAAAGCAACCTACGCCTTCTGCACCCATACAGAAATCCAAGGGTATAGCAACACCATCACCCCGCGTATCCTGTCCACCTACCAATCCTAAACAAATTCCATCATCAAAAGAATTGTTTGCTGCCACTCCTATTTCTCCATGGTTGTTTTCTGATACCATATCATCTGTGGCCTCATCATCTAACCAGCTAAACATAGCTTCTGCGCCAAAGAAGCCACGTTTAGTTAAAACCCATTATCAAAACCCCTTGGCTAAACCACCACCCATACAAACCAACCATACCACGTCATCACCAGAATCGACCCAGTCAATAGCCTCCTCTTCCTCTGACTTTGACCCACTCAAAGGGTCTTACGCCAAAATACTTGCTATATTGGTAGAGAATGCGACCATTTCCCTACCCCCACTTAGACTTTATGATCCATCTAAACCTCGACCTATAGGTTATGATGAGTCTAAAATCTGTGCTTACCACCGCACACCAGGACATGACGTAGAGGGATGCAAAGCATTGAAAGCCATACTTCGTCAGTCACCTCTCTCAGATAGAAAAGTTAAGAAAGACAATTTACGAAGAGAGAGACCTTTAGCTTCAATTCCCTCTCCTATACCACCTGTCCCCGCCTCACCAAGATCTATCATTATTACAGCCCCACCTCTCGAAGACCATGACCTATCCCTACCGTCTTCCTCCTCTCGTATTCACGAGATCAATATGATTAGTGTTGCTACTCGAGGGCAGAAAAACAATGGGAAAGTGAAAGAAAACACACCTGCGGCATCTCTTTCTCCGTCCACCGTCCCGATGGCACCACCACCTAAAGTAGTTATTCGCAGACCCACCTATCCCGTCTCTAATGGAATTGCCCACCGAACCATGATCAAACAGCTTCACCAATCACCTGTAAAAATGACACTGTATGATCTCATTCAGACTTCTGAATCGCATCGACAAGCTCTCGTTGAAATCCTTCAAGGGATAGAGGTCTTACCTAATGAAACCTTTCCTGTTACCTCTATTCTAACACCCAATCACGTTGCTTCACTCACCAAACAATCTATCTCCCCAACCACTTCTGTCTCTGTACAGCAAGCCGCTGCTGTCAGTTTCTCTGAAGACGAAATTATCGACTTTGGTGCCGAAGATCCTGACCCTGCTCTTTTCATCTCAGCTTATGTCTGGGACATTCGGGTACGTCGTGTTATGATTGACGGGGGCGCTAGCCTAAACATCATCTCTTCAAAAGCCTTCCAACAAATGAATATCCCTTCTAGTTGCATGTGTGCCAACCCCATCATGTTGCGGTCATTCAATGATGCTATTACTTCTACCTTAGGCACCGTGATCCTTAACATTCGTGTAGGGCCACGCACTTTACCCGAACTCTTCTATGTCCTTGAGGGAGAGTTCCAATACAATATGTTGTTAGGCCGCCCTTGGATCCGGGCTATGGGATGCGTTCCTTCCACCTTACATAGATGCATAAAATTTGAGTACGAGGGGAAGTCCTACACCGTAAAATCTGATCCTCCCCCCTTCAAAACCTGCAATATGTTGTATCGCCCTAATGATGTGCTTGTACCAGTCAAGACACCCATTCATCCAACCCAACCATCCACTTCAACTGCACCTACACCTTCAACCAATGAAACTGCCGTCACAAATACCACTTCCTTTCCCGCAGATAACATCCCAACCTCTGACCCCTTAGTAGATGTTTTTCAATGCCTTACGCTGGGGGAGTATCGCCTATATAACATTAGTTCTTTCCATACCCCACAGGAGTACGGACAGTTACATGAACATCCTACCTATGACCGTCATGTGGGGGAAGTAATCCCCTACGGACCACCTCATTGCCGCACCAACCTAACATATGGGGGTGTCGACGCATCTTCCGTTACCCCTGAACCTCCTCTTGGTGTGGTTCCTTTCCAATCCGATTTTCAATACCTAACAAATCGTCGTTTCGCCCTCACCTTCTTGACTCGCTGTGCTTGGAAAGGCTTTGGTTTTGGTCTTTATGAACAAGGCCGACATACACTCATTCCCGTGACTACACGCAAACACAATGATCGTAGTGGTCTCGGTTTTCCTGAAACACTTACACCGGAGAAACCTCGTGTCAGTTGTGTCCTGGAAGATGACGATGTCACCCCTACCAAACCATCATCACCCATTTTTCCATCATCACCCACAGAGTCGATAGACCCTGAATCTATCCCTCCTAACTTTTTTTTTTCATAAATGCTATCTTCCTAGGTCCTCTCACTTATCAACGAGATAATGAGGACCCATCTTCTCTTCCCCTTCTATATCCAGACATGATCGAAGAGGATTCGCCTTCAATTAATGTTGTTAAGTGCCAGGATGATGACTCCATCCTCGCTTATCTTGGCACGGATGACTCTTATATTCAACGCGCCTTACCATCTGAAACTCAAACCATGTTGAATGAGTCGACTATAGAAATCAACATCCACACAGAGGAGGATCCTCACGTTGTGAAGATCGATACAATCCCTTAATACATCAGAACAAGTCACCTTTACTACCTTTCTCCGTACCCGCAACCAAGCTTTTTCTTGGTCCTACGCTGACATGCCAGGAATTGATCCTGACATTGTTGTCCATAACATCACCCTAAATCCCGATTCCAAACCAGTCAAACAAAAACTGAGAAAAATGCATCCACGCATTGCCCTCTTGGTCAAAGAAGAGCTTCAACGACTTCTTTCTGTTTCCTTCATTTTGCCTATTGACTATCCTCAATGGATTTCTAACATCGTACCTGTCACTAAAGCGACGGGGGGACTTCGGATATGCACGGATTTCTGAGACCTTAACCTCGCTTGCCCCAAAGATGACTTCCCCCTCCCAAGTATTGATCAACTTGTTGATCTCACTGCGGGCCATGAAATGCTCTCTCTCATGGATGGTTTTTCGGGATACAATCAAATTTTGGTAGCCCCGATCGATCAACATAAAACTACCTTCATAACTCCTTGGGGAACCTTCTGTTATCGTGTCATGCCATTTGGCCTTAAGAATGCTGGTGCGACCTATCAGCGGGCTATGACTTACATTTTTCATGACATTATGCACACTATCCTTGAAGATTATGTCGATGATCTTCTTGGCAAATCTAAACATCGCAGTGAACATCTCAATGTTTTAACCATTATTTTCGATCACCTGTTACAATATTCGGTCTGGCTTCAACCAAAGAAATGTGTCTTTGGTGTTCTTTCGGGAAAACTTCTTGGCTTTATCGTCTCTTTGCGTGGCATTGAGGTCGATCCGTCTAAAGTCAAAGCTATCCTAGAAATGCCCCCACCCAAAAACCTCAAACAATTGCGTAGTTTGCAGGGTAAACTTCAATCCATCCGGCATTTCATCTCCCAACTCTTCGGATCGATGTAAACCTTTCCATCACCTTCTTAAAAAGGACATTGCCTTTCAATGGAGCGAAGAGTGTCACCAAGCCTTTGAAGCTCTCAAAGCCTATCTCTTGCAGCCACCTGTGCTTATTCCACCTCAGGATGATCGCCCTTTCTACCTTTATCTTTCTGCCACTGACCATGCTATAGGAGCCATGCTCGCACATCGGGACTCGACACGTCGAGAACAAGCTCATTTATTATATAAGTCGTACTCTCGTGGATTACGAGACTAGGTATACACATGTAGAAAAATTGTGCCTAGCCCTATCATTCGTAGCCACCAAACTTCGACATTACCTCCTGAATCACAAAACTTTTGTCATTACCAACATGGACCCCATTCATTATATGTACGCCAAACCACATCTAAACCAACGCATCGCCCGATGGATTATGCTCCTCGCTGACCTCGACCTTGAGTTTGTACAACAGAAGTCAATCAAAGGACAAACTATTGCGGACCAACTTGCAGAGGCCCCTTTACCTGGGGAACAATTTACCAATTTTAATTTCCCCGACGAACTCATCGCCACTCTTTCACTCAGGGAAGAGTCATATCCAATGACCCTCTTCTTCGATGGATCCAAATGCCAGCGCGGCGGAGGGGCCGGCGTTGTTCTCATTCCTCTTGACGCTGAGCCTATGCCTCTTTCATTCCGGCTCGATTTCCCCTGCACTAATAATACAGCGGAATATGAGGCCCTTGTTTTGGGTCTCCAGGTTGCGTTACACTTAGGTGTCAAATCTATTAATATTTTTGGCGACTCTCAATTGGTAGTCAATCAAGTTATGGGCATCTACCAATGTAAAAATGAGGAACTTCAAAAGTACAAACATTACGTGGATTCACTTTTGACCTCATTTACTCGATATTCTATCCAGACCATTCCCCACTCCACTAACAAATTTACAGATACTATGGCTTGTTTAGCCTCACAAATTCCTGCATCACCAACTGACTCTGACATATTCGTCTTGGTCCAACAACTCTTTGCCCCATCTTACTCAGCCCCGGTTGTTTGTATGATAAATAATGTGTCTGCTAATTCATAGGATACCTGGTACCACCAATTTCACGACTACCTTACAACCTCTGTTCTCCCACCTGACCTAACTAGTACTGGCAAACGTGCTTTTCTTAAACGTGTTTCTCGTTATGTCATCATGGGGGGACTCCTTTATAAACGTGGCTTTGATGGTATCCTCCTTCGATGTCTAACCGGTGCAGAGGTCACCTATACCATCCAACAGGTCCATGACGGTATTTGTGGCGGACATTTTAGTGGCCTTGCCGTGGCTAAACGAATCCTTCGCCTAGGTTATTATTGGCCTACTCTTAATAATGACTGCTACGAATATGTTAAGCGTTGTGTTATGTGTCAACAACATGCCAACCTTCAACATACTCCTAGCCATCCACTACAGGTCGCACGAGATCTTTGGCCTTTCTCACAATGGGGTTTAGACCTTATTGGTGAGATCCACCCGCCCTCTTCGCAACGTCACCGTTGGATTATCACAGCAACCGAATATTACACAAAATGGGTGGAGGCCATTCCACTCATTTCAATCAAAAAAGAAAAAATTGTAGAGTTCATTAACCACCACATTATCTGTCGTTTTGGTGTTCCTCATCGCCTGATAACAGATAATGGAAAATCTTTCAAAAATAAGTTGTTGCAAGACCTTTGTGACAACTTTGGTATCAAACTTAGCTTCTCATCACCCTACTATCCACAAGCGAATGGACAAGCCGAATCTTCTAATAAAACCCTGACCAAAATCCTCATGAAAGTTGTTAATGATTCTGGAAGAAATTGGCATGATCACATTCCCTTTTCCCTTTGGGCTTATCGTACTAGCATTCGTACCTCCACTAATGCCACACCATTTTCTTTGGTATATGGTACCGAGGTGGTCTTGCCTCTCGAAATACAAATACCCTCCCTCAGAATATCTCTTCAGGATATTCTCACCAACGATGATTTCCGCCAAGAGTGGTTAGCCCAATTAGAGCTTCTTGACGAGCGTCGTCTTACGGCTCTTGACCACCTTCAAATCTACCAAAAACGCATCAAGCGTGCTTATGATAAACGACTTCATGAGCATACCTTTAAGGTTGGTGATCTTGTCCTCAAAGAGAATCAACATGTAACCAAACTAGAAAAGAGCAAACGTGGAAAATTTGCTCCCAATTGGATTGGGCCTTACATAATCACTCACACTTATGGATCAGGCACTTATCGTTTAGCTTCGCTTAATGGTAAACCTGAGCCTGAACCCCTTAATGCCTTGCATCTTCGACCATTCTACTGTTGAATTTAGTGTTATATCACTTCTTATCTACCTACCGCTCATCCCTTGAGCTCATTTTACCACCACATACACGTTGTTTCCTACATCTCAAAATAAAATCAAGCTCACATAGTTTGATTCTCACCTCCCCTTAAAGATGCCTTCCCCTTTTTAGTCCAGTCCATGACTTCAAAGTATTAAAATGACACATTCTTAATTATATGCTTATGGGATTTTCTTGAGTCAAACTTCCTACCAAACTAGATGCTTTACGCCAAAAGGACATCTAGCTCTCTAAATTATATATAGACTGCTCCCCCGAAGGACAGCTATGCACTAAAACCGCATCTGCTACTATAAATAGACTGCTCCCTTGAAGGACAGCTATACACAGTCAGCCTTTATCAGAAGCTTCTCACATTGATCAGCTTCGTGAAGACCTCAAGAATAAAACAAAAAAATATCCCTTGTAGACTTCCCGCATCGATCAGTCTATATTCAGCAAAATAAAAGCCACATTCAAAAGAACTTTTGAGTCATGGACTTGTCTATTTGGGTTAGGTTCTCTTTCGTCAGAATACTCACTTTATAACAAGTTCTCTGTGTCTCAGCTACACCATCCACTTCACCTCACCATTTGTTAAAACAACACAGCTCAAGGGACGTGACGTACACCCGATATATTGTGATCATACAACTCTTTTCACCTATTGACTTCTCGTCTATGCACGGTACCTAGGGGTTCAAGCTCATTCTACGTTATTATGTGGTTTGTTTAGCTCTTTTCACCTACGGAGCACTCTTTCCTCTTTGACTCGAATCTAGGATTATGTGTTGATCTTAATCAGGACATGGTTCCCTACCACTTGGGTAGGCTAACTTTCGCGTCACTTATACCTATTCCAAAATCACCAATTCATTACCAACACCAACAACATTACCCTACCAATATCAATATCAATATTTTTACCAACCAACAAATTGCCTAACCATACCTAAATTGCCTGAATTCACCTCTCCCTGGTCCTAAGGGAGAACTACATCGGTCTGAGGCCCCTCCTTGCTTTGTGCAATGGGCTATGTAGGCAGCACTTAGGAGACATGGAGTCTCCCAAGGTTAGCTCGACCATCCCCTACCATACCCTATCATGTGTTGTAAATATAAATATTTTTTGTGTATTTCTATTTGCCAACATTCATCTTTATCCTTTTTCAAACAAAACAAAAACAACATTCAAAACACAACCATTCTTATTATTATCATCACTCAAAACCACATACATCTTTAGTTTTATTTTAGATGTTAAACAAATACATCTTCTCTATCATCGACTCGCAGGTCGGCATCCTTATTTATTCTTATATTCCTATGAAATTCACTTAGACCCTTGCACCTCCTCCCGAATCAGGTGGTGATCGTGATCGTCGGTGCCCCTCAGTTGGCCTCTCCATCCTCAAAGGTGCCACTGCCATTGGTTCCTCCCATTGATCCGCCAACATCTCCTGTAACATATGAATACGTCCTCTCGCGTGGAGGAATCTTGCCTCCAGTCTCTCCACTCGTAACTGTGAAACCTCTAACAATCCCATTGTCTCATTCACCTGTGTTTGAAGCTGGTGAGCCAACTCCTGCAGACGATCTCTCTCCGCTGTAATCATAGCTATGTCTGGGCGCTCACGTGCACCTCGCAGCTCTGCTACCCACCATACTCTATAGGCCTCTGTCGTTCCCGCATCCATTACCCTACGATCGGCTGCTATCTCTTCTGGCCCTTCTGGAGGTGTAGGCCGGGGAGGTGAGAATGCTGCCTCGACGTCGATCCTCATATATGGTCTATATGTCATCGGTATATCCTGAACGAACCCAAATTGTCGCCGCACGCGATCTAGAGGAATCCTCTCGTACTCACCCGGCCTGTGCCCTGCGATCCATCTCAATCGCTCTACACCCCTCAACTCCTCAGCTATGTGCTCTGTCACCATATAGTTCCCGTAAGGCCTCCAACAAATATCCGCAATCGTCACCATCTCCCATACCTGTCTATAATACTCGATGTCATCTATCATGGCCTGGGATCTCGCTTCTTGTTCTGTCTGGACCCATCGTCTGAATCCCAACCTTTGCACTCCTGCCTCTCCCGACTCGATGGGTCGGCCTATTGGACGCACACAAACAATATGCTCATAGGCCCAACAATGTAATAAGTACGAACAATCCAGTGTCGTCCTGTGTTTTCACTTGCAGGCCCATAGACCCCTATATAACTCTGCCAGATATGCGGGTGCCCATGCGAAAGTCACGCTCATTTCTATCATTTCCCAAATAACACTCATCAACACTTTTGGAAATCTTCCCCCTTCCGCCCTCGGCAATGCATAATACCCCACCGCTATCATTAATAGCACGGCCAACCTTGTTTCCTCAGGGTGTGTTGCATACATTGTACCATACGTAAAAGATAAACCTCGCTGTGTCAAATCTCGTGCAGCTGACCCAAATACTGTTGTTATCGCTACCCGCCCCGCGCTAGGCAACGCCTGATACACTATTTTTCCTATCATTGGGAGTCTCAAAATACGGAACACATCTTCCAAAGTCACTGTCATCTCCCCTATTGGCAGATAGAAGGTATTCTTTTCTGGATTCCATCTCTCAATCAACGCCTGCAACATAGCATGGTTACGCGCGATTCTTGAATAATAGCGGATTCCACTTAACCCCAAATGATTTATCAATGCCCATTCAGCTGGTGTTACATCCGCTCGGATTCGTGACAACAACGCTGGCACAGTATCATTCATCCTTAACCCTGCTTCTGCCTGCATACATCAAAACGACACATAATTATTCAAAAGAACAAATCTCTACGGGTTTTTTCTCAAATTCTGGAAACTCTTACAGTGACCGATATCGGTTATGAATAACCAATACCGGTTTGCTAACCGATACCGGTTATTTCTAAACGATACCGGTCACTGTCAAAAATATACCTACCCTGCTTAAAACATACACCTACGATAATTATTTTTCCCGTTTACTCCTATTTATACCTAAAAACATACGTGACCACCCTGTTTACCTACCCCATAGCACTCACCCCATCCCCAACCCTTGCCTATCACCTTTTCTTTCTCATCTTTACCCACTTACACTTCTCTCATCCTATTCACAAAACATGCAAGAATCAAATTACAACCAAACAGTTTACCTCTCGGGATGCAGCAGCTTGGGGCGAAACATGTCTTCCCCCTCATCCCTGCCTGCTGGATGCTTCTCCTCGTTCAGCCATGTTCACTACCCTCTTCAAATATAACTTGTCTTTCTACCTTCTGAATCTCAGCCCACGCTCACTTCACCTATCTCTTTCCTCCTTATCACTCAAATTCTTTCATGCAATTACCTGTAGCAGTCGTCAAACAGCGTCGCATTCACATATTTAACTTGTTGCATGACTCTAAAAATAAGAATGCTAAAAATAAGAACTTAAGTTGCCAACCCAGCAGTTCTATTTTTAGGGAAATAATTCTTTCATAACCGATATCGGTTACATAACCGATATTGGTCATATAGCTACCGACATCGGTTACACAACCGATGTCGGTCATGTACCCCTTGTTGCTTAAACCTAAGCCGTTTCTTCATTTTTGCAAATTTTTGTGGCGCCCGTCCCTTTTTCCTGCATAAACAACACCATTATCTATAATTTTTCATCAAATCCATATCTCATCACAATTTCATCAACATCATCTATCCATATTACAAAAACAACCAAGCCATCAACAAACGATATCAAAAACCATCAATCTATACACCATTTGGATCCAATTCAGCAGCTACATACGTTCAATTTCACAAACCAGCGACAAAACACATCCAACATTTCATAAACACAACATGTCAATTAAACTCATCATCTATATATACATACATCCCATCAACAAAAGACATCAACACCATCAATATATAAACCATGTGGATCAAACTCATCATACATTAAATATCACAAACCATCGACAAAACACTTAAAACATTTTAAACACAGCATGTGGGTCAAAATCATCATATCTATATATCAAAAGTTTCAAATATACAATGTGCCCTGCATAAGGGCCTCTGTGATCTCATCATAATACAAAAAGCCGGCACGCAGGCCGCAACAACTGTCAAAATATCAACTCGGCTCGTAGGCCGATCTCTCATATCAAAAATCTACTCAGGCTCGCAGGCTGGTATCAACTATACAACCCGTACTCGGCTCGCAGGCCGGTATATACAATAAATGAATAAATGAATGAATACATCATGTGTAGGCACACAGGCCTCTATAAACATAACCGGTTCACAGACCGGTGCCCATATCCAATGTACAAACACAAAAATCTATCTCCTCTGCAGGGATCCCTCAGCTCTCTCCACCGCCCTCCGCCTGTCTCCCTGCTGGTCCCTGTGCCGCCTCTCGCCTCCTCCCTGTAACGGACCCACCGGCTGTGGCTGCACCCCCCTGGGATCTCTGACTCCGTGAGGTCTCGGCTCTATGCACCACATATGGCTGATAGTCAGCCCCGGTACCATCAAGAACATCCTGATAATACCGAGCCTCCGCTCTCACCTCCATATAGCGGGCCCGTGCCACCATCGCTGCTGGGGCTGGTCCCCCGACTCCTAATAATAGTGCCCCCTGTGCTGGTGCCACTGGTGGTGCCTGTGGCTGCGACCGGTGGTGGTGCTGGTACCTGTGCCTGTGCTGGTGCCGCTAGTGGTGCCTGTGGCAGTATCTGTACCTGTGGTGGTACCTGTACCTGTGCCTGGGCTAACTGCCCCTGTAAGACACCTATCTGTGCCTGTGCGGCAGCAAGCTGCCCCTGTAACAACTGTACCTACCCTCTGAGCTGGTCCCTCTCTGCTCTAACAGCCGCTAAGTCTGGCTGTGCGGGCTGTGCTCTCCTCGCGGCTCTCTCCCCTGCCCACCATACCAAAAATGATCCTGTACACCCGGCGTCATCCACTGTATCGTCTTCCTGCCGCTCGGCTACCCAATCTGGGTCCATAGGCTGTGGTGCAGGCAGTGGAGCCTCTACATCATCCCTCTGATACTGAGGGAAGGGAGGTGGCTCATCCTGTCGTAGCCCCAGCTGTCGTCGTACCCTCTCCAGGGGTATCCGCTCGTACTCTCCCGGCCTCCGTCCCGCTATCCAGAATGTATACTGGATCCACCGTAACTATGATCGGGCTCCTCCGCGGGGCTGATGACCTCTGTAAGGTCTCCATACAATATCTAAAGCTGTCAAGCCCTCTAATACATGCCGGTAATATGCTACATCTCATCCGGCGAGAACTGCTCGTGGCTGGCCCACGACCCCCAACCACCTCTGAAAGCCATATCTGTAAATCACCTGTGGCCCTGGCTGCTGGGGCAGCCCTACTGGTCGAATGCATATGATATGCTCATATGCCCAGCAGTGTAACAAAAACGTAGAGCAAATCCCGAATCGCCTCATCCGGCGATAGCCCCACAGCTCTCGGTATAACTGCACTAGGTATACTGGTGCCCACGCATAACATGTATGCTCCTCAACCATCTCGTGTAAAACCCCCATCAGCACCCATGGAAAGCGGCCTCCCTCTGAAGTCTGGGAGGGTGAAGCATGTGATGCCGATCATCATCAACACGGCAAGCCGTGTCTCATGTCGGTGGGCACGGTACATATCTCCATAGGCGATGCTCGTGCTGTGATAAGTCAATAGCGCGGCTGCATCCCCGAATACCTGTAAGATGCTTGTCCATGGCTGTCTCTGTGTCCACCTGGAAGACTACCTCTCCATCAATCGGTAATCTAAGGATGCAATACACATCCTCCAATGTAATGGTCATCTCTCCAGTCGGGAGATGGAACACATTGGTCACCGGATCCCATCTCTCGATGAGGGCGACCATCAGACTGTGATCCCTATCGATCGCCCTATACCGCTGGACTCCGCCGAGTCCCACCTCGTGCATAATGCCCCACTGCACTGCGGACACGTGTGGCCGCATCCGTCCTAACAGTGGGGGCATCCTGTCCCGCATCGTCAGCTGCTGACGTGCCTGCAAAACCACCTAACTGCATTAGCCCTACTCTTTATCACAACAACTACTTTAACCCTCTATACCCCCTTTTTTTTATCCCCCCGACCACACCCTGACTCTATAACACACACCTCCACCCACCTATCTTCTACACCTCCACCCACCTATCTTGTACCTATCCCCCTCCATCTTCACACCCAAAACACAAAACCCAATCATAACTAACAACAAACAACACAACACGCCAACCCCAACAAGAACTTAACACCCAAAACCACAACAAAACCATGCAACAAAAATAGAAAATCCTAGCTAGGGACCGGTACCGGTCACCCATAACTGACCCCGGTCCCCTCTCCACCGATGCCGGTCAACGTTCGACCGCCACCGGTCACCCACAAACCCCACCTGTCCCAAAACTTCGTGACCGATGCCGGTCGCTCAGTGACCGGCATCGGTCACTGGAAAATAGCCGAGCCGAACCCGACGCGGCCCCCAAATGCATTTTTTCCCTATTTCTCCCTATATACCCACCCAAACACCCTAAAAACCTACCCACCCTGCCGCCTTGGCCTATTTCACCTATCTACCCTCTCCTTTTTTCAAATAATTTCCATTTATTAATTATTTTCTAAAAACCTTACATTCCTACCCAAAACCCAAATCCAGCTTAACACAATCAAATTCACACAATGAAGGGTTTCGAACCTACCGGTACGACGACACGTCGTCGTGGTGGGATGGGTGGTGGTGGTCCAGCTGGTCCAGCACCTCCTGCTCCTCCTGGCTGTGCCATAGCTCTACCTCTCCTCTGCTGGGTCCTCCACTAATCAACTGCTGCCTCCTACTCACTCGGGCCCACTAACCACTCACTTCTCCACTCCAATAGCGCCACCTCAACTAATAAATGCTCCAATCTCAACAATACACCTCAGACAACTCAAATTGGGTTTCAAATTGACAATATGACAATGACAGACCGTATTTTTTCTTTTTATAGGTTTTCGACCTATAACCGATACCGGTTATATTGTGCCCTAAGGAACCGGTATCGGTCACCTAACCGATATCGGTCATGGACAATCGATATCGGTTTTATCCCACCTCTTCCCCAATTTCTGCCCTTATTTACTAATCGCCCTTTCTCACAACATCGCCTATATCCACCTTGGCTGAAAACCCTTTGTTAACTTCCTTGGCCCGACCCAAGGCCGTAACCAACCAATTTGGCCCGACCCAAGGCCGTAACCAACCAATTTGGCCCGACCCAAGGCCGTAACCTACCATTTGGCCCGACCCAAGGCCGACCCAAGGTCGTAAAGGCCTAACCATTTGGCCCGACCCAAGGCCGGCCTGACCCAAGGCCGCAACCAACCATTTGGCCCGACCCAAGGCCGTAACCACCACCCAATTTGGCCCGACCCAAGGCCGTAACCAACCAATTTGGCCCGACCCAAGGCCATAACCTACCATTTGGCCCAACCCAAGGCCGCAACCACCAATTTGGCCCAACCCAAGGCCGCAACCAACTTAATGGCCCGACCCAAGGCCGTAACCAACCAATTTGGCCCGACCCAAGGCCGCAACCAACCAATTTGGCCCGACCCAAGGCCGTAACCTACCATTTGGCCCGACCCAAGGCCGTAACCAACTCATTTGGCCTGACCCAAGGCCGCAACCAACCCATTTGGCCCGACCCAAGGCCGCACCCAACCATTTGGCCCGACCTAAGGCCGCACCAATTAAATACCTTGCCCACAATCACAATTTTATCCACCCGTCATGTAGCGTTTTGTTCAATCGAGCTCACCTGTTCGTGTTTTAGCATGATTAGGGTCCTTGACTTGATCAGTCGACCAACTTTTCCTAGACCAAGACCGTGACGTTTATCTCAACCAAACCAACCATTTGGTACTACCGAACATGCCTAAACGTTCCTGTACCTTACCCGTTATATCCCCTGGAGCTACTTCCTATGCCTTGGATACCAGGATTATATCACCCTTGTTTGGATAAACTATCGACCTTTGCCTATGAATTGCTTGTTTGCTCTTCAAATCATGTACCCTGGTCGCACTACTGCATTTCAACGTGCGTCTGCTTCCTTGGACCTACCCCACCATCTTACCATCATATAAACACCATTTACCCTTTATCAACCCTATCCCTGATTTCACGCTACCTCAATCTGTGATAGATTTGAGGGGGATTACCTATACCCTTAACAGGGGTAACCACTTCTTATTATTGTCCGTGCAGCTTTAACAAGGACAAGCTACACGACAACAAGGGGCTAATGTAGACACCAAATTTGTGTCTTACGACCCCCTGTGCCCCGCATCTCATTTCGCAACCTAACCTCATCACCTAAACCTTACACAATTATTTATTAATTACCTTATAATTAATAAATCCACATCGCCATACCTGCCACCTCATTTCGCCACCTCATCATAACCTAGTCTTAACCCTAAACTAACCTAATTAAGACCTATAACTTGGTCCACATCCACACCCATGACTAATTACTCCTCACCCGCACCTAAAACCAACCTCATAATGACTTGACCAAGCCCGCAACTAATCCCTCGGGAGAAAAGGAGGGAAAGCTGGCTATTTTACCAAAAATAGCCCGCTTTGACCTGACCGACATCGGTTCCTACTCGACCGCCGTCGGTTGTGTAACCGCCATCGGTTCCCTGTAAATGACCACCTCCAACCAAAAACAAGGGATTGGATTTTCATTTGATCAGGAGGAGGAGAAATCATTGAAAGGATCCGGATTTTTCTTGGCCGAAGCAGAGACAAGTGAAGAAACAAGAAGAGTTTGCAGAGAAGGACATCAAGCCCAAGACTGCAACTGAATAACCAGAGCCCAGTGACACTCATCCGAGCATCAGAAGAGGAGATAGCTCATCTTGGATTGTCAGATCATCCTACTTGAGCCCTGTCTTTGTCATCACAGTCCTGGAACCTGCATCTTCATCAGGAACGAGTAAGTAGTGTCTTGTATGTTTCTAAGCACCATTTCTTGAGCCTGCGGATTGATAGTAATTACAAGCTCATTCTTAGATCTACTACCTACCAGCACCCTGCACTTAACCTTCATCCATACATCCTTGTACTGCCCAGAAGACCATTTTATCACACTCTGAGTCTTCCCTGCCCTCTCATTATTCCCCTCAGCCATCCACCAGTCTTAATAACCCCACAATCACCCTGCAACCAACCTCTATCCAGAAGCACCTAGATTACTGACCCTACCGGTGTCGGTTATCCCCTACCGGCAGGGGTTCTCTAACCGCGGTCGGTTATGTAGTGACCGGCATCGGTCACTGTGACTTATACCCCAAAACCTTCCTCTCACCTATTTGTCACCTAACAACCTCAGGTCCAGTCTGGTTTATCCCTGTAACTCAACCTGAATGTATCAACGACCAGTAACCGAACAAACAACGTGACTCTTTATTATTGATAGTTTAGCCTCTATTGCTTTGTAACGAGGTACCTAAATTGTGATTTTGCAATAGCTTTCTTTGTTATCATTTGTGTTAATTCGTATTAAAAGGGGAACTGACCACCTTCGAAAGGAAGTTTTATATTTCCTAGGCCTAAGGCAGCTCCCTCATTTATTGTCTAATTAAAATCTGGTGGTCTTGTATTCTTACTTGCAGGTAGTCCTTCCAAGACAAAAAGGAGTTCTTCGCAGTCGATCTGATCTTTCTCTACGGTACGCACACACCATCTCAACATTCAATAGTTATTCCTCCTAGCCCTAACCCTTATCTGTTTCTCAAAGGAATGAAAGGATAGAAGCAAGTTCTATTCCACAAAGATGAAACATTCCGTGCGAAACAGTAGCGCCTACAAAGGATTACACAACAACAACAAGCTAGATTCTTATGGGAGAACATAATCAACATGTATGGGTGTCCTTTAAGCTTGACTAGTGATAGGGGTACACATTTTTTGAATGAAATAGTCAGGATTTTGTTGGCAGAGTTCATGGTGGCCCATCATAAGACCACCCCTTATCACCCACAAGAAAATGAAACTGCTGAGGCATTTAACAAGATATTAAGTCACACTGACCAAGATTTGTGATGTGGGAAGGAAGGATTGGGATGATAAAAAAAAAATTGTGTTATGGTCATACCAAACTACATACAAGAGACTGAACAAGGCCATGTCATTTCAATTGGTGTTTAGCGCAAAGGCTATTTTAGCGGTTGAATTCATGTTACCATCACTGTGTATAGCATGCGTAGGAGGATTATCTGATGAACAAGCACTTAAGGAAAGGATCGATAAGTTGATGTAGTTGGATGAAAGGAGGGCTATTACACGCTGGAGTCAAAAGACAGAAAAGACCAGGAAGAAGATGTGACATGATAGACACATTAAAAATAAACAATTTGAGGTTAAGCAGATGGTTTTGTTATATGACTCTAAATTTTTGTGCCATCTTGGGAAACTAAAATTTCACTGGTTGGGACCATACATCATCTCGTACATCCTTGATTCAGGCACTTTCTAGTTACAAGCGTTGGATGGAACATGGTTACCAGGCCATTTCAATGGGAGTAGGTTGAAGCCCTACTATAAATAAGTCTTCATTGTGTTTATAAATAAGATATTATTTCCATCTAGCCTAGGATTTCCCTTAATGCATTTCTTTTCCCTGTGTCTCCCTTTCTCGTTGTTTTTTCCTTTCTTTTTGTATAGTTTTACGCACCTTGTGCACCGGTAACCACTTATTACTTTCAAAAGGTTGTGTATGCACAGAGGACCACGTATTTGTTTTAGTATGGGGTGGAGTAGTGCAAAGAGAAATAGAAACTGGTAGTGGAAGTTGTGTTTTAATGGCCTGGATTGAAGGTTAAAAAGCGCGTAAGGTGGAAGAGCATGCATAGAAAAGGTGGAAAAGGAATTTTGGTGTCAGGATAACTTTATAAAGACCACATATAAAGGATGGGAAGTGCAAGAACAACATGAGGTAGGTGAGGGAAAAGATCAGGTCAAGGATAGAAAAAGTGCCTTAAGTATTGCAAGCACACACGTGAGGATCTTCAATCAGTAAGGATTTTTGCACACCAGAAGGTTGTGGAGATTTTTAGTGCAGGATTGGGCATGGGGGTAAGATTGCTCAAGATTGGATTTAGTGTAAAAATCCACATTTAATGCTAAGTACAGTGGTAGGTAGCATGGCATTTATCACGGGAGATGAGAAAAAAGCTATAAGTATAAGGTCGGGCACATTATTGTTTACTTTTCTATCATGATATTGAAGAACTCTTGCAAACAAGGGCATCCGCGAAAAATATTTGTGCAAAGGAAGGATTTTGAAAATCTAAGTGTGTGACTAGTGTGATTTGTGAACAAGAGTGGAAGAAGTACACTGGCATAGGGAAAAAGGTATCGGTAGAGTATGTCGTCTTTTGGAAGGATTGTCCAGGTTAGGGTTCTGTAGACTAGGGCACGGCAGTAAAGGGATTTTTGTGAATTTGAGCCATAGATTTGAGTAGAGAAAGGAAGATGAGCAACGAAGAGTGTTTTTTTAGTAACCCGACAAGAAGATGGCACCAAAGAAGGCAACCATTTCACCAAAGAAGGGCAAATTCAAGTGAAAACAAATTGTTGCCACCAGTTTCAATGAAGAGTTATATGTGGAGATGTAATACCCAGATGGTGTGTTGCTCAAAAAGGAATGGGTATCCCATGTAAGGAATATGGTGGTGAGCAATTACAACCATCGCACAAGCACCACAGAGAAGGAGATGGCATTAGAACTGGTTCGCCTGACAGACAAAAGGATGCCATAAGGGATGTCAATCTATAATGATGAAGTGAAGGTAAAATTGGAGAAGGTTGGGTTGCTACAACTTTATGAGTTTCCCTACTTTGGAAAACCCAAGCAACTATACTGATGGCTAATGTCGCGCGTGCATGAGGACCATTTCTATTTTGTGGGCCACAAAATGCACATAACCCCTCAACCTATCTCTAATTTTACCATCCTTTTCTGTGAAGGGGAGTCATTAGATGATGACTTGGAGGATAAGGAGGCCATTAAGGAGACTGTGAAAACTTATGATTATAAGAAGGGGTCTCGCTACTTCGACACCCCAAATATCTCTGACCCAGTGATGAGGATGGTTGCGCATTTGGTATCCAAGCTGAATGGACAAGAAAGGTGGACATAGGTCAACAAGGCCTAGTTGAATGTGTGTAGAAGAATTTCAGAAGGAACTATCTATAACTTGTCCACTTCATTCCAGACGAGATAATTAATGTTGCACGTGAAGGAGAGAAGATTATTTTTTGAAATTTCCTCTTCACCATCATCTTCTCAGAAATCAAAGTGCCCATATATAGACCCTTCTCCTGCGAAGATACTCATATGTAGACACGTTCGAGGCTAAATGGAGGATACTCGAACAATTGTCATCACTAGTACAAGGGGAAGCTGAGTTCATTTTCTACCAACATTTCTACATTGGAAGATTCACATTGACAAATGGGATAAAGAGCCCATGGTGTAAACTACCTTTCTCTTTCACCACGCAATATTTTCAAGCATGGGTCAATCACTTTAAGGAGGAAAAAAGACAAAGGTTCGACCTCAGCAAGGTAGACTAGGACCACCACAACCTATGAAGAAAGCTTGTATACCCAAAGAAGTGTGCTTATGTGGAGAAGTATGTCTCCCATGAGGTGTGCATGATAAAATCTATGATGCTACCAATTACTGGAAGGACCGCAGTGAGGGTATACCTGCGCATTAGGCCCAAGTATGAGAAGGGAACTTACTTGTAAAATGATGTCTCCATCCCATAAGACCCCACTAGAAGAAATAAGGTCGTGTTAAGGAAGAGGGAAAGAGGGGAGGCACCAAAGAAGAAGGCACCAAGTGTGTAGACAGCATAATCTATGGGTGCACTGGAGTTAGGCACCCAGTCGAGTACATATGCACAGAGGAAGAAATACCCCATTAAGGAAAAATAAAAGACACCTGAGAAATAGGCACCAGAGAAAGAAGAGCCTCTTGTGCAAGAAGATCTGGTGAGGAATGATTCACATGTTGAAGAAGAAGGGAAGAAGGAGTCGCTTATACTGGAATCACAAGTTAGGGAGAAGTAGAAAGTAGCGGAGAATGTGGACTCAGAAGAAACGGAGATCCTGGAGGCCTATAGAAGTGTAAAGGATGATGATGAACATGAAGAGGCTCAGGACCATCCCATGTACGATGTACATGACTTGGAGGAAGAAGGGAATGAAAAAAAGTATGGGGAAGAAGAAGAAATTCAAGGCAAAGGGGAGAGTGAGGAGGTAAATACTAAAGATCAAAGGACCCCAAGCCTCACTAAGGAGAAAATAGGAGAGGTCGCGGAAAGAGAAGTAGCGGGCATAATAAAGGATTTGGTGGAGTAGGAGGTAGAGCACAACGCTGGCAAACTGCTCAATGAGATAGAAGAAGAAAACGTAGGAAAGGAGTATGTGAGCATGGGTGGATATCCCAACTTAGCAATAAGCTTTTATAAGGCAACGCGCATAGGAGGAAAGAGTGTGGTAGTGACATAGGAGCAGTGAATGAGCTATGTCAATGATCCAAGTAAGGTAATGTGAGTGTGCTTCCAAATTATCATGCCTACAGAACAAATCCTTGCATGGTATTCATTCAAAGAAGAAAGCGCATACCCTCTTACAAAGAAGATGTTATATTGGGCTTTTGAGTCCCATGTTGATGAGCCTGAGTTCGAGGTTAGCAAGGGAGCACTGTTGAAGGTATCAGAGAACAAGGGAGTGAACTATTATCACCAAATCATAGCACCCTTATGTTTACACAAGTGCATATACTTGAGCACACGGTGTGATTGGATAACATGGGTACTATCTCCAAGTTGTGGGACTTACTACTTGAGAAAGACCTCTGGAGAAAGTTGGTTCTTACTTCTAAACTACTTGCCACAATCTACTCTAATACAGGAAAGAACTATATCTAACCTAATCTAACTTTCCAAGGGACCAAGGAGAGAGAATGCATAGAAAATGAAATCCTATGTACTACATGCGGCGATAAACCAAAAAAGGAGGGGGTGTGAGAGTAGTCTTCCAATGTGTGAGATACATAAGAAAAGTGCACACTAGAAGGGGGTGATAACAGTTCTCCACAATCTAGCTAGCAAAATGCATTCACAACAATATTTCAATACATGCACAATAATAATGAATCCTTGCAAGAGCATAAAATATAAACACAATATTCTTGTAATGAAGGTTGAAGGGGCAAGAAGAGTGTAAGAAAACACATCAGGGGAAGATGCATCCACAAACTTGTATTTTATTGCTTCATGATATGCACAGTTCAATCTATTACAAGATAAGGGCCTGGATTCACCATGCAAGGGAGTCCACTACAAGTGCATTGTAGAACATTGGCTTCACAAAGAAATTTTGACAGAGATTAGCTACAAAAAAGCTACCTCCTCTTACAATGAGCCCAAAACTCAATTTTATAGAAAAAGAGAAGAGAGAGAGAGAGAGAGAGAGAGAGAAGGGGGAAAATAGAAATTCTAAAATTTGTCCTTCATCCCACTTGCAAGACACATTAAATTGAGTGAAATGATTTGTATGTTACTTGCAAAAGGCTCTCCATACTATCCCAGGTGTTGCAGCAGAGAAAGAATGATGACCATACCTCTTAATTGCATTCCCAACTCCCAAATAAAACACTATCATGAATCCAGGAAACATGTTTTATGAAAAATATCCCCATCTGATTTCTCATCAAATCCCAAATTTCTTGATTGTTTATGAATTGGTCTCAGAAACCATGATTCCAATAGTATCAATCTTGTGTGATTTCCTTGAGAAATGCAAAAGTTAATGGCCTTCTGAGTGTGAGAAGCTATTTTGGGTTTACCAGGGGGTTTTCTATCATTTGACGGGGAATGAGCATTAATTGAACTAGAGCCAAACACGTTTCTTAAATGTTTAATATATCTACCCTCATTATGTTTATAACTGGACGCATTAATTAACTAGAGCCCCACGTTTCTTATGGATCCGAACATTATTTGTCATGCTCATTCCAAAAAGTCTCAATTTTTTGGAAAATCAGAGCTCTGAGTCAAATGTTATGGCTGTTTAGAAGTTTTTAGGAGGTCAAACTTTGACTTTTCTCTTTGATTTGTGGGGTATTTTTGAAAAATCATATCGGCGTGTCTCGGATACCAGACACAAATCTCCGCATCGGCTGATTCGGGCTTCTTTGTCCCCGCGCATCCGCTGTTGACCGGGCCATGAGGGCCGTTGACTTCTGCATCAGCCGCATCCTATTTAGCTTGGCTCCTTGTGCAGAAATTTCACCTTTGCACATCCCACATGCACTTTTGTCCCAACTTTCCTGGATAAAAATCTCGGCACCACTTGCAATAGACTGACTTGTGGCAAAATTGGTCGATCGCATCTCGCGCGTCTCGACGTCCCAACTATCCCGTGGACTGCCTAGGACAAAAATGTCTGATTACCAATTTCTTTGTATTTTGGCCACAAAATTGGTATGAACAAACCTAGGTATGATCCACACTGGTATGAATTATAGCCTCAAGACCCGCAGCCTCCAAACCTGTAATGCAGTAAAACAAGCCTACGACTTCAATTTTTTGTGATTTTTTCAATTTCCTCGAACTTATTGGGATTTTTTCCTTGGATGGCAAAGTTAGAGAGGAAGCCAAAAGGACCCCAAAAACATGATTTTGGGCCTTAAATAAATTCTACTTTCTCGGGGACTGAAGAGTTTGATGCATGTTATCAAAATTTACCTTGAGGGGTGAATTTTGGATAACATGACACCCTCCCGTAGGCAAGATGATTCAAAACTACCATTGATATTTCGATAAGGAAATGTTTCCAACACACATCAACATGAAATCGATATAAGGTCTCAGGTGAGCAAGTCTGTGAGAGGATTTTTATCGAGGTATGTTTCCTAGAGGATTTTGATTTTTAGAAGAAGGGATTAACTCATGTGAGAATAGCCTTTTCTCTTCCACTAATCCTAGGACATCATTTGATTAGCACATATTTCAGGTATGAACTCAGGGAGGAATAGGTGAAGCGTGCACTTATCCTTTACATGTAAGATTGCTACTGATGATCACGGACGCCATCACTTTTCTACAACCTTGTACTTAGCACCGCATCATCTGAAATATGGTTCAACCTTGTAGTGATTGGAAGACTTGACTTGCATCCTTACCATTGTGATTCGGCTAAACACTGTTAGAATTAGCAGAAGAAACTAATTCCTTTGCCCAGAATAACTTTAATTTTAACTCTTTTACATATCTAAGGATTTGTTTTTGACAAAATGATTAATGAGAGTACCCTTGTTTTTTATATAAATAACTGCGTGAAGTTTCTTAGGTCAGTTGTAGGATTCCAATTATATATGATTGACCACTCCCATTGTCTCTAGAATACTCATTTTTCTACATTTACGATGCAGTTCTCAAGGAATATCAATAAAAGAATAAAGGAAACATTGGCATATTTTTATTTGATTTTATCTTTGTTTGAGATATAAGACAATTGTATAAATTATGTGTTACATGTACTTCTTCAGAGGTTTGATCCAAATATCCATTCTTTTTTGAAAATTGTGCATCTAAATATCATTCCCATTCACAATGGAAAAAATAGATGACCATTAGCATATTGGATTAAAATATATTTTAGGATACATTTAACGCTAAGGGTAATGTTTTCCAACTATTGAGGAGGTACATATCTCTTGAAAGTGACATTCATCCAGTAGTTGTAGGGTGAAGTGGATGCCTGGGAGCAGTTTGAGGCGACAATAAGGATGGAGTTATCACTCCTCATGCAATAGTCGACTATATAGATGGATTCTTTCATTGAACCATTCTTTACTTCTTAATTTAATTTGTCTGGGTTCCACTCATTCGTTATTCATTGAAGGATCAGATATGTATTCTCGAGTCACGGAGGAAGAAAAGCTTGATGTGGGGGTGATGATGCCACCTCACATATATAGAAAGCTAAGTTCCAAGAGACACATATTCTACAACTGAAAATGAGTTATATTGATAATAATTAAAGATGATTTTACATGGATAAGCATCGCACCATAAGGGTTATAATGAAACATGTAATTGTAAATCCAGGGTGCACGCGCATAGGCAAGACATAGGATCTAAAGACTTAGCCATAACTGGCATAATGAAGTCAATTCGTAAGCTATATACGCTGACCCGACTAGGCATGCGCTAGTGGATATGTGTGGACATTACCTTAGAGTATTTTCTTAGGTAATCAAGGAAACCAAGGTATTCTAGTGCATTATACCAGATATCCAATAGTGCAGGAAATCATAATAGAAATATGTAACATGTGGCTAGTATAAAGAGGTTAACTCATCTCACCTAATTAAGGGAGAACTAGAGTTGACAACATGGCATCTGATCTAATTCTGAAGACAAGGCATACTGGTGGGTATCCCCCATATAAGAAGAGATACTTGGGTAGATAGAAGATAGAGATGAAGATAAAGATGAAGACACGCACCCTAAACATATAACAAGGGAAGACATAAAGCTTTGCTATAAATACTTAGGATGTGTATAGGAGCTCGGGTTACTACATGTAGATAATTCCCATAGGAATGTTAATCATATCTAAGGGATGAATAATGACAAAAAATTTGTACTATATATGAACAAGATAGCTAGAACCTCTAATACATTAAGTTATATCTTTGTCTTGAAAAAGTGTGAGTCTGAAACGACCCTTTTTGAATGAAATGTCATTACTAATGTTATGATCAATGTCAATGTGCGGCATGGTGCTGAATAAGACATATATGCTCTATATATGATATATATATATATATATTTAAATGCATGGGTATCTAGATGTGATAGCTCATCACTTTGATTGCTAATACGATGTTTATGGGGTAAGGCGATTTAGATAATGTGAATCTACATCTTCTAACAATGACAAGGTCTTCTCATAATGCTCACATAAAGGAGGGGCTTAGCGCCCGTGCAGAAATCGGGATGATGGAGCCATTGCCAGTTTGGTGATAGGTCGTTTCTCAAATGCGGATTAGATAAGTTGTATTAATGGTATCATAAAATTTACTACAATTATCATCCTAGTCTAAAGTATTTTTGACTTTTTACTCTAAGATTGTATAAGAAAAATGGATGTCAAGGTTCACTGTATACAAGTGTGCCACAATATTTTGATCACTCCATGGTTGGTAAAAATAAGAGTATGACACCCATTACAACAATGGACCAAAATAGATGTGCGGGAGAGAAGAAATTAGGCCATAAGAAGAGATTACAACACTGAATAAGAAAGTACCAATAAGGAATGTATGACTCAATAAAAGGATAATTAAGTTCCTGTACTTATATGCATTGTAAATAATAAGAAAAGGAGGTCAAACTGATGATATTGTAGTTGATAGAAGTTATAAGTAATGTTGAATTGTGTTATAGTTTAATAATAATGAATAATTAATCACTACACATATGCATAAGACTATGAATAGGAAGATAACCAAATCAAACTATGAATAGAGTTTTCATGCTAAACAGCTCATATGTTTTCAAGGCTTGTTGGTTAGTAGGCAAAAATAATGGATGGTTTACTAGTTATCCTGACAAATACATGCTATGGATAGGGTATTCATGAAAAAAGGTTGGTTAAATTTTACAAGAGCTTATGACACAAAATAAAAGGAAGCATGGATCAAGATTTATTTGGAAAATGTATGCTCGAAATGAGTTGTATAAAAAAAAGATCGAGCACAAGAGAGAGATTAGTAAGATTGAATATGAAAAAATGTCTTAAGACAAAGAAACTGAGCTAATAATTTGATAAAATTTCAAAGTGATGTAGTTGTATGACTAAGCATATTTAATAGATAAAAAACTTGTGGTATCTATTTACATTATTGAATATCTACTCTAAATGCTTGAATATATTGTTTTAGGACATTTATAATATATCTCTAACTTACATGACATTTATACTCTTGATATCATGTGTATACTAACGTACTTGTATATTTTTAAAATTATCAAATTCAAATAAAAAAATTATTAGCATGCACTCTAACATATAGTAGGTGAGAAATCTAATAACATAAAAAAAATGCTTTCCATATGAGACCCAAAAACTAGGATAAGAATTGTCCACTCTAGTACATGTTTTTAGCCCAATAAACATATGGTGTACATTTCTTAGAAGCCCATATGATTCAAAGGAACAAGAGATGTACAGAGATAAAAAGATGAGAAGAAAGGTGGAAAAATGTGACAAATATAAAACATAATAATGTAATTTAACAATTAATAAATACCACAACAAAATTGTAACACTTATTTTATATTAAAAATTGGATTGTGTAATAAGTATATTAATGTGATTTAGTACAATTATCAAGAGAAATTTATATTCCATATTTTATTATTTTTACATCATTTCCAACCATGTAATGAAGGTTTTATTCAACTAGAGTATTTGCACTGCATTTTTAAAAAATATTAGAATAAATAAAATAAGAACTTGGTGGAAAATGTAATAAAGGGAAAATGTTTTTCACTATTGTATAAATTAAAAAAAATGTAGAGGAGAGGAGCTCATAAGGGGTTTGGTAGTTGGGAAGGTATTTGGGAATTATTTAAAACTTGAACACATTAAAGTGGTGCTAATAATTACATATTATTATACAATTTGTATTCATGTGTAAAGTATTTAATTAAAGTGGCATATTGTCATAACTTTTAAATATTCATTATACAAATTTAAAAAATATTGTTGTAAATTGATTCAAAATATGATTTTGTCTCCAAATAAACACACACACATATATATATAATAAATTTTGAATGATGATATGTCATAAATTAATTTTTAGGTACATGCTATGAATATTGTGCCTTCCCCATTAATTGAATTATTCATACTCAGAGCTTCAGCTCATTACATTCAAGTTGTGCATGCAATTGTGTGCTTTCAATGCACCATCCATACTAAACAATTACAAATTTTGTTATTAAATAGATACACAGAGCTTTCAACAAATAACTACAATCTAAAATAAGCACATGCTTGCATGCTTTAAAAAAATAATATTTTTGTTTTACATGCAAAATTAGGATCTATTCCTAAAAACAAGGAGTGTCATTTTTTTAAGAGGAGAGTTTAAGGGGATGGTAAAAATGGGGGCTAAAAGTTTCCCCTACCCACTTCTATTTTGTACAAACATACTATGCCAAATGTCAATTTATAAATGAGCAGATTTGATTTATAATTTTATTGCAAATTAAAATATAACATTTTTGAATACCTTCCCCGGAAAATTACAGCATACTCTCTAAAAACTTTTATACCATAAGACTGCTTTTATTATAAATATTCTTAAAATTACTCTCCACACCAGCTAAAAAAACTTAGGAACCCTCCCACTATATGACCACCTCCTAAGACTGTACAGCTAATCCCTACAATTATTTACAATTCAATTTTAAAAATGAAGAAGAATAGTGACAATGATCTCCCATGGAAATATTCGTAATATAATAAAACACTTTCCATGTATAATGTGAAGACGGAAGCAAGTAATGATTTGTCATCCCGCCCAATATATTTAGGGTTCAAACAGGTTTAGATGTTATTAGAAAGCCAATCCAAGCCTTCGTACAGACCTTCGCCAGAAGTAGCACAAGAGCTCTGAACATGCCAACGGCGCTGTGGCAAAGATTTCAGATCAAGCTTCTCTGTTATCTCATTACAACTCATTGCATTGGGAAAATCCTTCTTATTTCCAAACACAAGAAGGGAAGCATCTCCCAAGGCCTCCTCGCTAAGCAAACTGTGCACCATATCTTTTACCTCATCAATACGCTCCCTATCATCACTATCCACCACAAAAATAACGCCCTTGGAATGCCCAATGTATTCTTTCCACAGCGGCCTGATCTTTTCCTGCCCTCCAACATCGCAAACAATGAAGCTAACATTCTTGTGCTTCACCGTCTCCAAATTGAAACCCACTGTGGGAATGGTTTCCACAACTTCGCCAAGATTTAGCTTGTATAGAATTGTAGTTTTTCCCGCAGAATCCAGACCCACCATTAAAATATGCACCTCCTTCGCATGCTCCGAAATTTTGTTACCCATCTCCTTCAGCTATTCAAAATTTCACAGTTTCACAAACCCTGTTAAAAGGAGAATTAGTCTCCGCGAATACGGAGGACTATACCAGATGTATGTTTTTTAATAGCCATAATTTAATCATAAACACATCTCTTTAAATATGGAGTATGATTATCCGTGCAAATATGTGCCGACAGACGCTTCAATGTTTTCATTTTTGAACCCGCGGCGGGCGGCGGACCCCTTGCTGGCGGAAAATTTGCATTAGTTTCCCCTATTACGAACGCACTTGCGAGGGCTTGACTATTACTAATGCACGTGTGGCGGAAAATTGACTAAGCACGTGTGAAGGCTTGTATTTCCAAAAACTTAGTTTTTAAGACCTAGAGGCTAGGAGAATGAAGGATGTCCACAATGGTGTTTAGTTTTTTTGGATTTTTTTAAAGAGTTGGTCAAAACAATAAGATTAGTATAAAATTAGGGTTAATGCCTAGTTAGGTTTCTTGAAATCTTGGAGGTTACAAACAGAGTATAAGAATTAAGGGCATGAATTGACATTATTGTTAGATATATTAATGTTGAAGGCTTGTTTAGGAGTGTTCTTGAAAGCAAATCCAATTTTAGTTGTTTCAAATAGTCCTTACGTGTTTTGGAAGTATTTGGAATAATTACAAATTAGTAGTTCAATTTTGTTGGTTAATACATGCTTGATATTTTCCAAGTTTAAGAGTGACTAGGACCTTCATTGATGAATATAATGGTGTCAGTCCTAAACAACAAAGCACTTGTTTTAGAATTAGGAAGAGTTTAGAAAAGAGTTTCATTATTGACATGTTTGATTGGTATCACTAACTGGGTAGGTGTTAAGATTAAGAAAAAATACAGTGTTTTCATGTTTGATTGGTGTTGTGTAGGGAAACAACGAGGAAGAGAGTTCTTAGTAAGGGTGAAGGTGATGATACGAAAGGAATGAGTTTTTCAATCCAAAAACTATTGGAGACTTTTGAAGGATAGAGATGTTGTGAGACATGTCAAGGTGGAAGAGTAAGTTTTCTAAGGCAAATACATTTGAAGAATAGTAGTTTTTTAATGTTGATTCTAATAGGTAAGAGAATGATAGACACAACATTCTAGTGAGAAAATAAGCATTGTTCCAAGAATTGGCCTTGTTTCCAATATAGAACTTTAATAATTAGCACGGTTTGATGGTCATTGAGTACTATCTTGTTGTTTTGGCAGAGTATTTGATTCTCTCTGCATCAAAATATCTTGTAGATACTTTGTGTCTTATTCTGGAAATCTATTGTGCATACAGATGAAACCATGTATCTTGGGACCAAACATTTAAAAAAATTAACCTGTAAAATGGTTTGGTCTAAGTTGCATATCAGGCTCTATAACTTTTAGAACCCCCGAGTAGTAATGGTATATGCTTCACTATGAATTATTAGGCCTCGATAATGTGTTGAACCCTCTCGAATCAAGTATTTTTACATGAAACAATAATCCTTGGTAAAAAAAAATGACCCACATGTAGTTAGAGATGCCAATGAAGATGGCAACAGGTGGGTGGAAACTAGTAAATCATGTATGTTTACAGAGTCCAACACCGTGGAATAAAACTCAAAGGTTTCTTCTATTTATTCCTTTTGCCTCAATGGCATCGACTTGCAACTACTCTTGTGGAGCTTACAAAATCCTTCTCATGTAGTATATTTTGAATCTTGGTATTTTCCCCTAAGACCTATCCTAAACTGGACTTTGTGCATTATAAGCACATTCAATAACCTTAATTGAGCCTATCTTCCTTGCACTCTCTAGCGCTCTCATTCCTCCTTACTTTCCTCGAGTGATCTTTTCCTTTTCATATAGTTGTGCCTTCTCGTTTCTCTCTCTCTCTCTCTCTCTCCCTCCCACCTAGGTGTTAGATTTTTCTAGCCATTAAGTCTCTGTTAACAACTTGGAATGAAAATTTCTTACATTTCTGCTAATTACCCATTCTTCTGCAAACTCATTTCTCAAACTCTTTAGTTGTGCCTTTTTCTCCTTCTGTCGTACATGTATACACTAAATTTTTGTCTTCAACATCTCCTTCGCACTGTCACGAGGCAATTTGGGCCTTTTCCAAATCATTTGTGCATTTCCCCTATAGTCTAGTTATTGAAAAAACCTTCTTTCAATATTTTATACCTCCTACGCACTAGCTACCATTGTGTATAACTCTTCTCACAATCTCAATACATCTCCAACCAACTAGGTTGCTCCCAAAATCTTATGTGCACCATTGTGTTTTATTCTATTGTGTCTACTCTCTCCAAAATCCTTCCTGACATAATGTGAACCCACTTCTTGTGCACACTCTACATATTATGCTTCTTATTGATAATTCTTGTGCAAAGTACTCCTTTCCTTATGTGTAATCACCACTTAACTCTCTAGTACTTCCTCTTCTCTTGTACATGCTTCTCCAACCTTGCATGCACCCATGATTTCAAAAACTATGTAGGATTTCCCTGGACCTTGGATGCTCCTACATCAAAAGAGCTTCCTTCAACTATGAAAATATCATAATACATATGGAAAATAAACCAAATAGAAAGATAAGCATAGACGGGAATATAAAAAGAATAAATATTTGAAACACAAAAATATGAATAAGACTATAATTCATATACTTAGAATAATAATGCACACGGATTGATTTCCAATAATACATTCAATACATCACATAATCATTCTCTTCTATGAGCCTTAAGGTTGCATCCACACTCTTGTCTTATAAGATAAAACTATGTTGGCCAAATTCCTATGGAAATTAGGCTTTGTTTATACAACCATGAAAGCCACCCAATGCTAAAGGATAAGAATTTTGAAGTTACATAATTAAAACACTAAATCCAAAATGACCTTGACCTAAACACATAACCATTCGTCTGTTATAAAAATCGCACCTTCAAATAATCACCCTTTATAAATTCACATCTTCAAACAACATTGTGGTGTTTTTCCACTCCAAAAAATGCTTCATAGATTTGAAACATAGACATAGTATTGTGTGGCTTTAATAGTACTTGAAATCTTTCAAAATAGGTTCTTAGTATTATGTGGCTTCCCTTAGAATTTTGTAACATCCACATATGTTATAGAAGCACCAATATGCTTACATAGCTCTAACCAACATTTCATAACTTCTAACAACAACACAAATTGTGATAATAAAATGCAATAAAACTCCATGGCTTCTGAAAAAAACATAGAAATGCAATGTAAACTTATTTCAATTGTTCCAACTATTTTTGGTTGATTCAGAATTTATTTTGAACTCAAACTCTCCTACATCATGCACCTTGGGGAATTTAAAAACTTAATCTCATGCTCAAAAAAATTTGTCTTTTCCAATTCCATGTCGAGAAACATCAATACCACTCACCCAAGTATCATCCCCAACCTCCTTTCCTTTCCACTTGAGTGTATATTCCATATACTCTTTGTTATGTTTATTCTTGATCCTGGTGTAGTCCAACACTCATTCAAATTCATCGCACGATTTTCGTGACATCTATTGTCTCTAATATATTATATCATCCACCGAATATGAATCTTCAACACTCTCCTTACCTATGTTGTATAAATATAGATATGCCATATTAAATATATTCAAGATATCAATTTCTGAAGGTAATTTAATCTCATAAGATTTCTATGCAAACTTCCTCACAATTTTGCATGGTCATATCTTCTGCAACTTAAGTATATTGTAGGTACCCATAAAATACCTCTCCTTCTACAAATATGCAAAAACCATATATCTAACCTAATATTCAAATTATATCCTCCACTCATTTATGCATTATTCTCGCCGTGCATTCATTTCCACTAATGGATTGTGCACTTGCTAGTGCATATCCTTTGTGTTTTATAAATTCCATTACTTATGCACCTCTTTCTTCATTGCATGGTAAATTTATCAAATTTGCAACTCCTCTTGGGTTGTTCTCATATACAAATTGATTATTTTGTCCTCCTACTCCTATTAAATGAGTTTGTAAAATCATATTCTACCTACATTAGATCTAAGTCTCATTTCCCCAATATATATTTGACGAAACATATGAAAATATATACAGGGCTTCTATTTACAACTTCTATCTTCCCATCAGTTTGAGGATGATGCATTCAACTCAATTATAACTAGGTATCCAACTTCTTCCACAATGTTATCCATAAATGACCAGTAAACCCTATACCCCTATCAAATACTATGATGTGTAGAAATCCATGTAGCCTTACAATATCCCTGAAGAAAAAAATTGCAATATACGTTGCATCTTTCACATTTTTTCAAGGAATAAAATGTTCCATACTTTAAAAAATAACCACCACTATAAAAATGGAATTGGCATTTTGCTACATAATGGCTAGAAAAAAATCAAAATCCATATTCTTATCTCCTTAAGGCGTCTTCAGAATAGAAAAATATTGATATAACCCCGTGTTTTGAAATCTTCCATGTTTATCCAACTTAAACACACAACATTCATATATAAAATTTTGTACATATACATTCATATGTGGCAAAAAGTAAGTCTCCCTTAGTTATTCTAAGGTATTATTGAAAAATAATATGCCTACTAATCTAGTACTATGTTTTTCTCTCACCAAATTCTCCCACTTTAATCGTCTTAGGATGAATAGCATCCTACCTATTAACGAAATTCCTTCTTTAACAATGTATTCAAATCAAGGTATATTTCAACACTCACGTTTACTACGCACACTTCCCATGCTTCTCTTAAATTTTCATCTTGCTCATAAAACTCATTAATGGATTCAAAAACCACAAATTCTCATCTTTTTGAACAAAATACCATGCCTACTGAGCCCATCAACCACCTTGTTAGATTTTCCACTCCTATGTTTCAATGCAAACATATTTTCCTTTACATACTAAACCCACATTATATGAAACTAATTTTACTTTCCCCAACTATTAATAAACTAAAGTTACTACATGAGGCATTCACAATCCAAAGAATTACCTGTCATTTTTGTTCATATATGTTTTTTAAATATTAGTCAAAATGGACCCAATATATTGCCCCATAAAAGAGGGTTTAAGGGGTTAAATTATAGAGGTTTTTAAAAAGATATATGGGGTAGGGTATGTGGAGCCATAGGGAGGAGGGAGAAGGGTTATTTATGGGGCATATGAAAAATTCCAAAATTAAGATTAGTTTTATTGTTTTTTTTAAGTAGTGGCATGTTATCCCTCACAAACCTTAAGGGAGTAATATTTCAAATGGATCAAGACAAAGCTCTAAGTATTGATGGCTTCCCATTTGAGTTCTATCAAACCCTATGGGATACTTTGGGAACTTATCTGCATAATGTGTACCTTAAAGCCTTAAATTCTAATTCTTTGGGTGAGTTTATCAGCCAAGGAAACATCAAATTTATCCCCAAGAATGGAGACCCTGAACAAATTGCAAACTGAAGACCTATCACCTTGCTTAATATATCTTACAAAATTATTACAAAGGATTTATCTATTGATTAACTAAAATTAGAATCAACTAGGAGAATGCTAAGATAGTTAATCTAATGTAGTAGGACATAAACGATCTAAATAAATGTGCTAAAACAGAGATAAAGAAGCTATGTAATGTAACTAATGAAAATAAACCCTAATGTGTAAGAATAAACTAAGGAAAGAACTTAGTTGATTGTAGATGACTGTCACAGAGTGTTGTAGGTATGACAGGAGATTCCAGAAGCAGGAACGTCTGCAAAGAGGTCCCGAAAAGGGTGGATCTAGAAGATCTGAGAAGACTGGAGTGCCCAAGAGGGTACTGGGGCACCCCGGGGTGCCCTATTATGGAAAAACAAGCGCCATGGTCTATGAAAAAGCTCGGAATCTGATTCTTCCAGGGTCATAAGATGACATGTGACCTTCCTTGTCTATCACACTAGATTTTTTGAACTGCGCCAAATGTACTGAATAATGTAATGACGACCTAAAAGAGACAAAAAGAGTATCAAACCCTACAAATAAAAATATGTAAATGAATGGGTCAGACTAACCTCAGTTGCCACAATAGTAGGATTACTACTCTGATCGTTACACTACATTTCTAACCCCAAATGTAGTTCAGGTGTGTGTGTGTGTGTGTGTCATGACCTAGGTTCTCTTGTGTCAGTTGCACTATGTAAAATAGTGAGAAATAACTAAATATAGAAAATGTAATAGCATGTGTGCATGGAATACAATAGAATCCCTCCCCCTATGAAGTGTGTGTTGATGCAGATTTCCTAGCCTTGATGCATGGAACTATGTGGATGCAAGTGATGCAATGGATGCAACTCTAGATGGAGTGCTAGTAGTAGATGATGCTAGGACCCTCATTATGGTCTCATAACTTTATATTTATAGGGTTCTCTTGATCTAATTTCGTAATTAACCCCGAAATGGCTGACTAGGAAAAAGATAAAGATGAAAAATGGTTAGAAGAGGCCCAAAAAGTGGCGGGAAGAATTGAAAAATATCGGGGCACCCCAGGTGGGACCGAGGCGCCCTAGGACACCCCAGTACAGGCTTGAGCACCCCGGTTTAGGCTAAAATGATGGGAAAGTGCCAAAATAGAATGGGCATGTATATAAAAATGTGTGGAAATGACGACATAAAAGTAAAATAATATGAAAAAAATGGGATTAATTAGTACTTTCTTCACTCAAGAACCTTCTAAATAGTAGTATGAGACTGGGCTAAATAATGTCTAAAGTGCATGATTTTGTGACTACATTTTGCCCCCAATTTATGTTTGTGAGATGAAATCTCGGTAACATAAAGTAGATAGAAATGTGTACCTAATATCCGTGGAGAGTGTAGTGGAAATTCGCCGAAAGGACTAGACTCAAGCATGGAATGAAAAAAAAAAGATGGAGAAGTGTGGAATCTAAAGATGAAAATGTGCATAAAAACTGATGAGAGTGAACTTAGGGAGGAACACATGTGTAGTTGCTACAGTGTGTAGTATACCTACATGGTTAGTAAATAATGTGTTGTCACATAATGTTGTTGTCGATGTTGTTTCCCTCAATTTGATTGTTTATTTCTCATACTATCGGACCTATAAGGAGAAAATGATCAAGTAGTCAAATATGTATGTAAAATACGCATGTGTATAGAAATGTGTAAAATATGCTAAATGAAAATGTAAATGGAACATGTGCACTTGATCCATGTCAAGAGAAAAGGGTGTAAAAGGATATCATGTACTGCTGTGAGTTTTTTGGGCGATCTCACGCCACCCTAGCTGAACAAGTGTAGGGAGGAAATGCTCCATGTCCTCCAAGCTCTAACCAATTCTGTTGAAATGTGTGTGAAGAAATATCTGTAACATCTTGTTTTTTTGGCGATCCAACACCATTGGCCAAAGTAGTGTAGAGAGGCACACCCACTGTAACCCCTAATCCTGTAACTGCTTCCCATAAAATGTTAAGGATACCATGTCATGTAAAATCTATTGTATATGGGGTTTGTAGACTAGTCTGAACCCACTCGTTGTATGTAAACCCACAATGCTAAGGGTAATAATTGCACTATATTGAACAAGTGTAACTATGTTGTGTTAGTATGTAAACCCCCAAACGATCCCCCCTCTTTGGGGGATGCATGCAACATTGCTGATAGGAGAATGTAGCCCCAAAAGAGGACCAACTGCACTTTGAATTGTGTACCCTGGAAAGTGTTTGGTAGAAACCAAGGCACACACAAACAAGAAGGCTAGCCAAAGACAAGTGTAAAGCAAACAATGCATGCATATAGAAAACATGTGGAAGCTAAGAAGACAATGAAGTAAATGTAAATACGCAAGAAAACAAGTAAGCCACATAAAGCAGGATGCAAATATGGTACATCACTCAATATGTCACAAGACATGCAAGTTCATTATAGCCGCAAACAACAAAAAAGTGTGCACAAAAACATAGGGCAAAGCCCACATATAATGGAAAACAATAGCAGACAAGTACACACAAACAAACAAGTAGTCGTGGAAACATATAATCCTACAAAACAAGTGTTACACATGGAACACCCGTTAGCATGTGAGAGAAATAACCAATATTTCAAAGCATGTATGATTAAGTAATGTAAGATGTTAAGTACAAAATGAAACAATAGCACCTGGATGAGACGAATGTGGATGCCCCTAGTGATCAGTATAGGAAGGCTAGAAGGTGAGCATCCATGATGAGTGTAGGGGTCTTGTAATTGCAATCACACTAAATAAATGCATGAATGCGCATGTGTCTATGATATAGATAATGACATATAAGAAATCAATCCAACATGTGTAATAAAGTGAACATGTAAAACACTAGTAAGCAAGAACAAATTCCCCCAAGATCATGCATCATACTGTGTATGGATGGAATGGAATGCAAGATGGATTGATAGGAGCCACATGCCCCCTGAGTGAATGGAATATTATGCATTGAGGTTCATTTTTTTACCCCTCACTATTCAAGAATGAACTGTAAATAAGAGTGCGTCATCGGGAAACGGTCGAGTACTATTTGTTTTTTCTAGCGCATTGTGATGAATGTGTATGTGATGGTGATGAGATGTGACATAGAGAAAGTATGTGCATGAACCCTGTAGCCGAAGCGTATATCATGACTTGATGAAGGGATGAGTGATGATTTAGCCTAAGTGTATATCACTATATGATGAATGAACAAGTGATGATGTATCCCTAAGCGTATATCACTATAAAATGAAAGGATGAGTGATTATCTTGCACTAAGCATATATCACTATATGATGAAATGATAAGTGATCATTTAGCCCTAAGTATATATCACTATAAGATGAATTTTAAGGATGAGTGATGATTTAGTACTAAGCGTATATCACTATAAGATGAAAGGATGAGTGATGATCTAGCCCTAAGAGAATATCACTATAAAATGTATACTAGAGAGTGGTGGTGTAACCTAAGGTGTATACCACTACAAGATGATATAATGAAGGTGGTGATCTAGCCTAAAGCGTATACCACTACGAGATATAAAAAGTGAGTGACGATTTAGCATATGTCACTATCCTATAAATGACGTAGGATGAAATGTCGCATTGTGAATGTGATGTCCATTTGATTTGTAAACCCTTAGCAGTCGAGTATGGACTGAGGAACTAAAGTGTGTCATAGGGTGGATAGGGAAACACGTAGAAAACAATGTAGTATAAATGACCAAGTGATGAATAGGGTATGTAAATGTGTAGTATGTTTAATGGAATGTAGGAGATGTAAGGTGTGTAGGATGTGTAATGTGTAATGTGTAAAATGTGATGTAATAGGTGTAGCTAGCTTAAGAATGTAGTATGTAAATCTAGACTCATATGGAATGTAGACCAGTGTAGTATGTAGAATATAGATGATGTATAAATGCATCATGTAAAATAACCTAATAGTGTATGTAATCCGTAAGATGACCAATATGAAGCATGATGAGAATGTACTATAATGTAGTATGTAGACTAAGTGTAGAATGGATGGTGTATGATGCACGATGTGTGTGATAAAATGTAAATGTGTATTTCCTATAGTGTAGTGTGTGGGGTTCAGTGTAATGGTGATCCCTCAACAGTCCAGTGTGAACCGAAGCACAAGAGTGTGTCATCATGTAATGACGATGCTAAAATGTGTGATGAGTATGTCTATGTAGGAAGATGATACGGATGGTGATGCACATATGAGTAGAATGTGGGGGGGTTTAGGTGATATGCCCCCTAAGCTTCTATGAAGGAGTACGTAAATTGACCAATGAGAGTGAATGGATGAAGGTCCCTCCAGCTGATGCTTTTGATGATGAAAGCATAGGACCATGCTCTAAGTAGTGGTGGTATAGTAGACAAACAATTGTGCATAGGTGAATGAATTCTATATGCACTGCGATGGATGAATATAAGATGGATATCATGAGGTGTAGTAAAATGTGTCAATGATGGAGGTCTCAATAATGATCTATGTGTGAAGGTGATGAAGAAACCATGTGGAATAAAGTGAGGCAGTGATCGACATCGAGATGGAGCAACTGTCCTAGGAATAGGCCTATGCCGATGTGTAGGGCTAGTGGAATGATTTATTTGTGTAGTTGGTACTCGAGTAGGTGAACTAGGATTAGACTACACTTTTAATAACATAGAATGAGACTTTTAGAATAGGGTAAGATGACACACGAGCAACTATATGAGGAGATGACGATAGCATAGGAGATGGAGAAACGTCGTTAACAGAAATGACTTGGGAGTTGTGAATGAATTTAAGTTGCAAGAAATTCATAAATATGATGGATTGAGAGAGACGAATCTGATTAAGACCTAAAATCATATCACATCCCTCAATTGTGTTTCCATCAAGGAAAGGGACAAGCATAGTAAGAGGGTCGATTGTGACATAAAGCTTAAAAACATAAAGGGTTTGTGGAAGGGATACTCAATTTGCGATGGAGGATAACTAATGGCCCTAAGGAGGGACATAAAACATGCACTAATGGGCCATGATGGGTCAACCTTAGTATTGTTGATGGAGGTTGGGCCAATAGATTCATGGATATGTAAATGATTAGATGTAAAAGTAGAGTGATAATTGGTGTTGGAAAAATAAATGACTGGTGGTGATGCTTCAACGTTAGCGACTAAGAAATCGAGAGCTCCTGATGGAAAAGGTGTAGCATAATTAATAGAGGAATCGTTCATTTTTGTATCATTTTTGGGTAATTGGTTGTTAAATCTGAAGTTTATTATTTTCATTAGTAGGTGTTGATGTTGTAGATTCTGGAAGTTTGATTTGGCCATTGTCAATAAATTCTTGAATGAGATGCCATAACCAAAAACATTGATCATTGGAATGTCCTATGCATTAGTGATAATCACAATAAGAGATTTCATCAAATTTTTTCCCTTTTGGTCGAGATGGATCAAGTTGTAGAGGTGTTGGTAAGGTAATAAGATTACCGTCGATAAGTTGTGGTCACAAAACACTCGGTGTTGTACTAAGCTTATGAAGAGTACATATGTATGGTTGAGGTCAAATCTCCCTAGGAGTAGAAATGGCATTTATAGTAGGTTGTTTGTCCATGGGTTTAGGTTTAAAATTTTTTGACGGTGCTTTACTTGGAACACGAGAAGAGGATGAAGCTTGTTCCTGAAATTTAATTTTCCCTATCGCAAGAAGCTTATTCTCACAAAGCTTGAGAGTGTGACAAAGTTGGTCAAATGAGGAGGATGTCTTAAAGAGAACACTCTCTTGAAGTCGTGATAACAGACTATGAATAAATATGTCTTGAAATTCAGAATCAACAAGGACATTAGTCATCTTAGCTAAGTTATGTTTGTAACGCAAGACATAATCAGAGAAGTGTTCATTGGGTCCTTGCGTAAGCTGTGCCAGTTGAGCAAAAGAAATCTTAGAGCCAATATTGATAGAAAAATGTGTAAGAAAGGCGTCAACCAAATGAGTGAAAGAGACTATCGAATGGACAGGTAGGTCATAAAACCAATGCATTACATAGTCTTGTAAATTGTGAGGAAATAGCTTAGCGAGAATGGTATGATCATCCACATAATCGAGACATGCTACATGAAAAGCGTGGAGATTCTCTTGGGGTCGCAATAGCCTTTAAAAATGGGAAATTTGGGAGAGATGAAGTTGGGTGGAAATTCATAAGCGGAAATAGCTGGCGCGAAGGGGGTATGTAGCAATGATGTGGAATCTAGAGAGGGTGATCCGCGAGAAGTAGTAAATTTGAGTTGACGAACTTGATTTTGCAAATCCTGATATAAATATGTTAAATGGGGAGTGTTTAAAGAAGATTCGAGTTACATATTATGAATACCAAGGTGAGTTATGAGAGCAGTAGTAGTAATAGAAGTGAAAACATAAACGGGTGGAGTGGAGACCATATGAGCCAAAGAAGACACAACAAAAGTGGAAGCATCACGAACTCACTTAGAGTAAATTAAAGCGTGCAAGACATGTGGTAGATGGGTGGGGTTTTCGTGCAAAGCTTGGTAGAAGTTGGTAATATCATTAAGTTATTCTTGGTCAACATTGGTGTCCTCATCATAGGATTTTTTACTATCAGAGGCTTTGATTTCATGGAAAGGAACATGGTTGGAATTATCTAAAGGGTTTTCAGCCATAGAAGTGATTATATCGTCCATTCACCTAGAAGTAAGATGGGTAACTGAAGGTAAATCTTAATATTGAAGAGATCCAAAACGACTGCTACAGGTAACATACATAAATTAAAAAAAGGAAGAAAAATTTACAAGACGGGTTTACCAAAATGATTAACTAAAATTAGAATAAACTAGGAGAATGCTAAGATAGTTAATCTAATCTAGGAGGACATAAACACTGTAAATAAATGTGCTAAAACAGAGATAAAATAACTATGTAATGTAACTAATGAAAATAAACCCTAATTTGCAAGAATAAAGTGAGGAAATAACGTAGTTAATTGTAGATTATTTTCAAAGAGTGTCACAGGTCTGACAGGAGATTCAAGAAGCAGGAACGGCTGTACAAAGGTTCTGAAAAGGGTGGATCTAGAAGATCTGAGAAAACTAGATTTCCTAAGAGGGTAATGGGGCGCCCAGGGGCACCCTTGTATGGAAAAACATGCACCCTGGTCTCTGAAAAATCTTGAAATCTAATTCTTTCAAGGTCGGAAGATGACTTGTGACCTTCGCTTTCTGTCACACTTATTTTTCTGAACTACACCGAATTTATTGAATAATGTAATTACGACTTGCAAGAGATAAAAGGAGTATCAAACCCTAAAAATAGAAAAATGCAAATGAATGGGTCGGACTGACCTCAACTACCATAATAGTGGGCTTACTACTCTAAGTGTGGCACTACATTTCAAACCCAAATGTATTTCTGGTGTGTGTGTGTGTGTGTGTGTGTGTGTGTGTGTGTGTGTGTGTGTGTCGTGCCCTAGGTACTCTTGTGTCAGTCACACTATGTGAAATAGCAATCAATAACTAAATGTAGAAAATGTAATAGCATGTGTGCATGGAATAGAATAGATTCCATCCCCCTATGAAGTGTATGTTCATGCAGATTTCCTAGCCTTGATGCATGGAACTATGTGGAAGTAATTGATTAAATGGATGCAAATCTAGATGGAGTGATAGTAGTAGATGATTTTAGGAGCCTCATTATGGTCTCATAATTTTATATTTATTGGGTTCTCTTGATCTAATTTTGTAATTAACCTCGAAATGGCTGACTAGGAAAAAGATAAAGATGAAAAATGGTCAAAAGAGGCCCAAAAAATGGTGGGAAGATTTAAAAAGGATCGGGCCACCCAAAATGGACTGGGGCGCCCTAGGCTGCCCTAGTACAGGCATGGGCACCTCGGTTCAGGCTAAAACGACAAGAAAGTGTCGAAACAGACTGGGCATGTATGTAAAAATGTGTGGGAATGAGGAAATAAAATTCCAATAAGATGGCCAAAAAATATGGGATTAATTAGTACTTTCTTCACTCAAGAACCTTCTAAAAAGTAGTATGAGACCAGGCTTAATAATGTCTAAAGTGCATGATTTTGTGACTACATCTAACATGGTTTTCAATCTCCTTCTGTTTATTGTTAGAAGCAAATAGGCTGGTTTCATCAAACATAGGTACATCTTAGATAAAAAAAAATTGAAGGAATAGAATGGGCTCGTCTCTCTAACCAGAAGGATTTATTTATCAAAATTGGTTATGTCAAAGCCTATGATCTAATTGAATGGTTTTTCATTATGGCTATACATCAATATCTTGGTCTTGGGCCGTAAGTTTTTCATAATGTGTAGATGTTTTTTAACAATGTTGGAGCTTTTATTACCATCAATGGCACTCAATCCTCTAGGTTTGGTTTGTTTATATCCATTTGATAAGGGTGTACATCATCCCCCTAGGTGTATGTGTTGGAAGCAGAAGGTTTTAGCTACCTACTAGCCCATGGTTCTTCTCAAGGTTTGGTTAAAGGGATATCTCTGCCCACCTTGGATCAACATCTCATAAATGGCCATTTTGCATATGAATCTTTTCTCACACTCCTTGATGAGGAATAATTTGTTCATATTGTTTTGGACTGTCTTGACACTTTCTACTTGGCTTTTGAATCTTCCATTCAATGGGAAAAAACTTAGTGCTATCGACAGTCCCAATATCTTATTCCTCCCTGGTTGGAAGGCTTATAGTGGAGATGGATTCAACTGAGTACTCAATTCAAACTCCTTGGCATCCCATTTTCCCTTCAGTAAACTTATGTGTAAATTTGGAACTATGTAGTCCAGCGGGTTGAGTGCAAGATTTCCTTTTGGATCACCAATCCTCTTTCTTTAGTAGGAAAGTTTTAGATTTGCTCCAATGTTTTATATGTTACTTATGTATATTATTCCTCTTTTTAGGATCCATCTAACTCTACTTATTGCAAACTTGAGAAATTTCTAAGGGATTTTTTATGGGCTAATTCAGAGGGCCACAAAGGGTTCCACAGGGTTTTATGGGATATTTGTTGTATGCATAAAGAATTTGGGGGCCTTGGGATGCTTGAAATTAAACTCCAAGGTCTTGCTCTCTGTGTTAAGTGGTTAATTTGTATCCTAGAGGGTAAAGAGTCCTGGAATATTTTTCTCCAACATTGTATTTTTTAAGGTTTTCCTTTGGGTATACATGCTTGGAAAGTTCTCAAATTCCAATCCCTTCTACTCTTCCATGTTTCAGTCAAAATTTGGGGCACCTTCATTTCCTAAAGGATTTACAAATCTTGAGATATGATTAAACCACGCTTAATATGGAAGGAATATGGATTTAAATATGGTTTATCTTTTAACTCTCACTCTTTTAAGTGGTCTTCCATTCTCACTTTACATGATGCCCCTCTTGCTTTGGCTCTGTGGGCTAAAGCCATTCAGATTTTTAGAAAAGGAATCAAAGTGGTGGGTGATTTATTTTGTAGACACTCCATTCTGGCATTTGTGGGGTGCCTACACTATTAAATTCAATCTTCAACATCAAGATGTTAAACCAATCAAAAAAATCATTTCTTACTTACCTAATGAATATGTACAAAAAATTGGCATCACTTCTAGTGTCTTGTGTGGTGTGACTGGAATTGGCCCACTAATGCATCTTCATCATTACAAACCCCTCTTGGGATATTCAATGTTTTCCCCTCATTCAATGCCCACTGACACACTTAACCACCACTAGAATGTTGCCTCCTAGGATCCTATTTAGAAATACCAGTTTTAGAAAGTTTGGAATGTTATTGTTAAGCCCAAAAACATCAAATTTTTTGGTGTATTCTACACTAGGGGCTCCCAACTAAGGATCTGTACTCAAGAATATGGGTTTTGACCCCACTTTCATGGTCTGCCATCAACTAGATTCTATCAAACATATTTTTTAGTTTTTTTCCCTCATGCTCAGTTGGATTGGAAATGGATTCATTCACTTTATCAACCCTTATCTCTAGAGTTATTTACCTGGAATATGGTTGTTTTGGGAGACTCGACCTTATTACCTAGAATTTACAAAAAAAAATGGCGCATCTTCAAAACTGATACTCTTTTTCATCTTTGGAAAGACAAAAATAATGCCATATTTAATAATTTTCCTATGGATAGATTTTTTTTGTTACTAATAAAGTGGCTATTCTCCCTAATGTGATGCTCCAGATCCTGAACTAGACCGAGAAAGTTTGGCTGGACATTGAGTACCTCACACATTTTCTCGACCACTAGGTTGCAGCCCCCTATGTTGTCATTCGGGTGCCTTTGGATGTTCCTTCCCATCGCTACTCCCTGCTTCGACTATGCCACTCCCCTTATCTGCTCCAGGGCTGAGGGTTTCACATATGATTCTCATGGAGCTGGTATAACCCTTCTCCTCACCAATGGTGGTACCCTTACTCTCAGCCCCCATCCCCTACTCATGATGGGGTCTTTGATCGGCTTGATCATTCTAGTGGCACTGGTTAGAATGCCCCTCAACAACGAAAAATTACCACGACTGTCCCTTACCATTTCTCCCTCGCGTCTATCTTCAGATAATCCCCAACAATGACAACAAGATGAAAGTGGGTGGGAACCCATCCTAGACTCATGTTATCCTAGTTCTAACAGGGGTGACAAACCTAATATCCCTTTGCCTCCCCCTGCCATGTTTTTCATTATGGCCTAGTTTTATGGATCTTTGTTTTGTTCACTCTTTTTTAATTGATTCTCGTACTTTTATTATATTTTTATGTAATTTGATCTCTTTCTTGAGGCCTATCTAGCTCGATGTGATTGGAATTATTGGGTGTGACTTTCTCCACCCATCTTTTATATGATTGACATTGTAAATATCTTGTTTATATCTATAAAAGTGTGTTTTTCAATCAAAAAACAATGACAATTTTTTATAGAAGCAATGTGTATCTCTAGATTAATGACACTACATAACTCTCAATCGCTTAGATATCCTTCATAGTTACTCATTACCAAGGTATATTTTTTTCCATTTGATTCAAATTTTAAAAGAGAATGGATGTCATGAATATTAACAAATCTAACTAACAAGCATACAACTAAATATGACGTTTGACATTACTATACAACATTTGATTAGTGTGACAAATGTAGACAAAAAATAAAGGAAGAGGGATATCAATTTACACATAATGAGGGTTCATACTTTGTGAATCCAATATTAATTTGATCAAGGTTTTAAGTGGAAATATAATTAAATTTGTGAGATAGTAAGACAGTAAATCTAATTCTTAAGAGGTGGATATAAAAGGGGTATTAAAAATGAGAGAGATAAAATAGGTAGTTTAGATATGTGATAAAATAAGGGGTATTTTATAATTGAAAATTTATATTTGGAGGGGGTATAAATAATAGAATATTATAGATTTGTAAATATGGGTATTATTTAATATCTTATAGATGCAAGTGATCAGGAATAAGTTTACATAGTGAATCCCATGTGATTTATTGATGGTCTATAAATAACCAAAACTCCTTTTGCAACAACTAATGTCTCCATTTCTTCAACACTTAAACAATTGCATAAAATTACTTATCATACATGTTATAATTCCTCTTTGCATAATTCAAATTTTAACTAAAATAAGTTGTTATCTTTATTTCTTGACATAGGAATGTGCTAATGGCTAAACTACCAACATTAAAATCAACATGGAATACCTGAACACCAATTATGGAAATGAAAACTATTGTTGTTTAGTCACCTTTCTCTTCAAGTATTCAAAAAAATTATTTGTACATGTACTCTAGATAAAAAAAATCCTATTCCGTCAGATGGATTTTTTGATGGGTAAACACACTCCATTAAAATTCTTAATGAAATTTTGATAAAAACTATCTAACACATGAAAATATGTACTTCAAAAGAAATCCCTGGCAAACATCACTCCATTGTTATGTGAACCTTCTATTGATACATATTCAAAACTTCTTTAGAAATTAAAAACCCAGATAAATTAGCTCTTCTTGCATAAAATTACACTTATTCTAATTAATTAACTTCTCCTTACATAATATCTACAATACTTTTCTTATATGTAAAACATTATCTTCACATGTCCTATTGAAATTCAAAATATCATATAATATATGTTCATTAAATTTCCTACAAATTATCTTAGGACTTCATTCATCAACATCATTAAGGTACTCAGTATGTTTCTCAATCCAAACAACATCACAATTCATTCATACAATCATTCTTTGTTCTTAAACGATTTCTTCTATTCATCTCCCTCTCATACGTGAATATGATGATATACAACATTTAATTCAATCTTACTATAATACCTTTCTCCACTCAAAAAATTCATTATATCATCCATGCATGGAAACAAAAAAAATTGCTCGTTTTTATCTTAATGATGGATTTGGAATTATTACATGTATGTCATTCACCACCCTTTTTAAATTATAATATTTTTATCACTACACATAATTTCTCTCTCTCTCTCTCTCTCTCTCCATTTTATGAGTATTTTATCCAACAATCCTTGCATTTTATTTTATATCTGCATATTTTGTTATGGTATAATCTTATATTTTTCCTTACTTAGTAATATTGACCTTGGAATTAAATACATTTAGTTAATTATGTCACTCATAGGTGGTAAAACTTTAGGAAACTCACTTGACACAATCTCTAAAATATTTCCAAACATATGTTTCACCTCTAATATTGTTTATTCATTATTAACTTTAGGAAACTTTGCATGATTGTTATGGTAAGTGAAGGTCTAATTAGATAGATCATTGCCTTTTTTTCTTTGACACTCTACTTCCTTCTGGTCATTTATTTCCAAATTTATTCCGATTGTTGATTTTCCTTCATTGCTATAGGAATGAGCCTTGATCACACTAGGCTTGTTATTTTCACACTAAGGTTTATGATCTCTGATGGGAATTTAACCTTCACTTTCCATCTGCTTCATGACCATTGTTTCCATGAGTTGATTCTTGGAAAATGTTTTAATACTTTCGACACTCTCAAAAGACTCTTTATGCTCCATGTTTCTTAATTACTCCAAGAAACTATCCTTCATAAAAAAGTTCTCATTTTTGATCCACTTATCTCTATGATGTGATGTGTACAATGCTTCATTATCTTGGAATGAAAATGCTCACAAGGTTGAATATGAAACATGAACAACATCACCTTCTCCATCTTGGTCATTTTGAGCCTCAAAATCCATCTTCATGATGGAAACATCCTTTTCTTGAGTGGAGTCAACATTGAAAGATTCAAGAATATTATTATTGATATATTCCTTGTTGAGAAGGTTTTCATCTTGAACATAATCATCCTTAGGGGACTCAAGCCCCATCTCATAAATTTGTTCTTCATTGAGAAGGTCTTCATCTTCTTGAAAGGAAAATGAGCACAAAGTTGGGGCTAAAATATCAAGATCGCCATTTTCCCAATCTTAACCATCACGAGCTTGGAAATTCATCTCCATGATGAGTTCATCATCTTCTTTAGTATATTAAACTTCAAGAGACCCAAGTATCTTTTCATTTATGTATTCCTTCTTTAAAGACTCATCCTTTCCACATGGGAAAGAGAAATATTTATATTCATAGTCATACTCATTGAGCAAATTGTCATGATGAATCTTAAGAACATGATTAGAAATATGGGACTCACTTGTCATTAAGTTGTTTGATATCATTTTACATTCATGACTTGCACCACTCGCCACCTCATGATTGCTTTGTTATAAGATAATATTTCCATGCCCATCATCACCACCAAGTAAAGAACTTATATCCATGCTTAATGAGAAGTACACATTGTAAAATTTTGGTTCCATCATATGATCATGATGCTTTTCAAATAGCTTTGTCATACCTAGGTATTCTTCCATCAATATGGGTAGCTCTACATCTTCCCCCGAAGCTATTGAAAATTTTCCATTCCATGAATCTTAAAATATGATATCTTCCCTTGGGTCATCTGAATTTTGAACCATGTATTTAATTTTCCTTATAGGAAGGAGATTCTTCATTTTATCACTAACTGGAATGGCGAAATGTGCCCAATCCATCTGTATATCCCTGCTAACATCCCAACAGAAGATTCGACTTAACAAAATACCATATAAGGCTAGTATGTCTGCTACAAATATTTTCATTATGATATTATTATCAAGAAAATATACAAATTCTACTTGAGAATCTTTGAATTGACCAACAAGAGGTACTTCTTTTGTTTCCATGGAGTAGCAATGGCCAGTAGTGGGAGTGGGAGTGAGATTGAGACCAAGAGCTTAAGAAAATTGTGGAGGCATGACATTGTCACAGGCACCGTAGTCAATAATGTAATTATTCGGTTTATATCTATTGACCAACAAGGATAAATAGAAAGGTTTTACTATCCTAGAGGTGGAAGGTATGGTAGCAAGAAGGTTTTGAGGAGTGGTATGAGGAGCGAGGGGTAGTTCTTTGGCAGTGGAATTTTTAGAACATAAACATGAACTACTTCCTTTGATAAATTGTAAAAGCCTATCAAATTTCTTGGGATGAGTTTTCAAGTACTCATATTTAGAAATCTAAATTATAGCTTTCTTACAATGGTCAATGATGTCAAGAAGTGAAGAAGTGGTAAGCACATTAGGAACTATGACAGTCTTAAAAAGGGTAAGATTTTTATTCTTAGGATCAATAAAAGTTGAAATTTATTTTTCAAGAGGAGATGAAAGAGACTTACTTGAAGAGGAAGAAAAAGTCTTAACAGAGGTATTCTTAGGTTTCTTCTTGGTTGATCCCATGGAAGTGAGAAATGATGATACTCCTTTCATTTTTGCTTTTTGTAGAGTTTCCATTTGAGGATTCAAATTATTAGCTTGGGAAACAAAAGAAGATGTTTCTTTCTCCATTTGTGATCGAGTGAACACTTCACAAGAGTAGTTATCCATGGATTCTTTAAAGTCCTCATTTGGTGAGTATTCAAAAATACCCAATCCTAGGACATCCATATTCTTATTCTTCTCCAATTTATGATACAATAAATTATTCTCCTTCATCTTCATATGTTCCACATATTACATTAACCAATGGAGCTTCCAAGGCGATCCTTCGAGGTGCTCCTAAAATTTGATTCATGTTTTGATTCTGATATGACACATGTTGGGAAACTTCCTTCTTCAAAATTTTCAAATCATTGACTAATAGTTGTAAAAATGGATCAAATATTTCATCTTTGAAACTTTGGGCCTTATCCTTCATTGAATTCTTTTTTATCTACCCTGACATGATAAGATCGTCTTCTACTTCAATGGAAAGTTTTTAAGCATTGTCTAGAGTGTTTGGTTGAGCTCTCTGCAACATGAAACCAAATCTAGGAAACTAAGCATTCACAAATAACCTCTTTTGATTGTCTGCAGTAGGATGAGCACCACTAGGAATCTTGTTGATCAAGTTATTAAATTTCTCTATGAAATCTCTCATGGGATCTTACGGTTCTTTCTTCATCTGAGATAATTGAGCAAGGAGGGCATGTGCATCTTCTGGAGTCTTGAATATTTCTTCAAACTTGGTTTTCATGTCATCCCAATAAGTAATTGAACGTGATGGTAAGTAGTAAAACCATTCCACAACACCACTTTGCAATGAATCTCTGAATTATCAAATGGAAACATCTTCATATCCCACTCTAAGAATGCCACAGGTTGTGATGAAAGTTGTAATGTGATCATATGGATGGTGTTTTCCATATTTATAGAATTTGGGAAAGTTATTTCTTGATCCTTTTGGTATTTCATAAATTGGAGGAGCCAATGCTAATGGCCCTGTGTTATGTCCCCACAAAACATGTGAAGCCATTTTTTCTTGTCATTCCTCTGCTTCTTCATCTTCATCTTCATATTCATCTTCTTCTTCTTCTTCTTCTGGAGTAAGGATATGAAGTGGTTCTAAAACTACTTCTTCAATGGGATCTTCAAGTGAATTTTTAGGACTTTTTCTTGGGATATGTATGGGAGAAAGTACAAAACCTTCTTGTCCTCATGGCTCAAACATAAGATTACGAAAGAGTTCAATTTCACATGTTTGAAGTTCTTTAATGAATCTTATCTTTGTCAGTTTTTTCAAAGGATTAGAAAGTAATGAAACTATAAAAATGTAGATTTTTCAGTAGGATTACAATAAGGCTCTTGAACATTCAGATAACATTTTTGGTATTTTTCAATTTTTTTGGATTTTCAAATATTTGTTTTTTTGTATTTTTAGAGATCTTTTAAGGGTGCATAAAGGGAAGATCTTCCCCAATGGAGTCCCAATAATTGTTTGTGAAATAATTTGTTTTAGTGTAGATTATTGTTTTTCACCAATCGTCATGGGGCTAAACCCCTCCTTCTTGGGTATTGGGATACTCCCATTATTGAATGTAAACTACCTAAAAATGTGGGGTGTTTGTTAGATCAAGGATCACATAAGAATACTCCACTAAACATGTGGCAAAGTGCTTGTATAGTCTACAAGGGAAAAAATTTCTATAAAGGGATGTAAAGGGGAATAGGATAAATAAGGAGAGAGGCTTAGTATTGTGAGTAGGAACTATCATATTCTCACCAACAGTGACCAGAGTAGGTCTGCATTCAATTAAAAGAACACAAAAATATAAGAAATAAAAAAGACTAACAAATTAGAGTGACAATTTTTTGTAGATTCATTAATCAAGGACACAAAGGTCCTTCTTAGTTATATAGTATCACCATGCTTGCAAATTTGGGACGTAAAGAGAGAGTAGAGGAACGTAAGCAAGGAAATAAAGGAAATTTAACTTTTATTGCTTGACGTAGTAGTGATACAAAGGTCAACAACATGCAACAATAAAAAATTGCCAACCCTTTGGAATGGAGAAGGCATTCCAATTTAAAACATTACAAATGACTCTTCCTCTTCCCCCCATATGACTTTTCATCTTGCCACCATCTGTGACTTTTCACATTCTCTTATGAATGAAACTGTTATCCAAAATTCACCCCTCGAGGTAATTTTGATAACATGCATCAAATTCTTTAGTCTCGAGCAAGTAGAATTGATTCAAGGCCCAAAATCATGTTTTTGGGGTCCCCTTGGCTTCTCTCTGACTTCCCCATTCAGGAAAAACCCAAGAAGTTAGAGAAAATTGGAAAAAATCTGAAAAATGGGCACATTTTGGTGTTTTGCATAAAAATCAGACATTTTTGTTCCAGGCAATCCGTGGGACAGTTGGAACGCAGGTACGTGCGGGACGCACAAAGCCGAAATGGCCGAAGGTAGTAAAAATAAAAAAAGGCGGAAGTTTTCATCCCACATGGTCCGTGGGACATCTGGAACACAGGTTCACGCGAGACGTGAAAAGTTGATTTTATCGTAAGTTAGTGCATTACAGGTGGCGTGTAGAAATGTGTCCTGGATAGTTGAGACAAAAGTATGCGCGGGACGTGCAAAGGTGAAAAAGCCGTAAAAGGAACCATACATTGCGGCGAATGTGGAAGTCAACGACCCTCACGACCTGCTCAATAACAGATGCGCGGGGACAAGGAAGCCCAAATCAGGTGATGCAAAGATTTTTGTCTGAGACAGCTAAGACATGCAGACCCAATTTTGCTGAAATAGCCGCAATGAAGAGAAAAAGTCAATGTTTGACCTCCCGAACTTCAAATGGCCATAACTTTTGACTCCGAGCTTCGATTTTCATAAAATTGGACTTTATGGAATGAGCACGATGTCCTCTGCATCAAAAAACTAGATTTCTTAATTTTTATGATGGTAGATATATTAAAAGAAACATATTCAGGTCCAGTCAATTAATGCTCATTCCCGTCAAATGACAGAAAATGCCTGGTAGACCTAAAATAGTTTCTCGCACTCAAAAGGCCATAACTTTTCATTTCTAAATGAAATCACACAAAAATGGTACCGTTGGAATTGTGGCTCTGAGCCCAACACACAACAATCAAGAAATTCCAGATTTGATGAAGGATAGATAGAGATTTTGTAAAAAACGTGGCCAAGTTTAGAATAGTGTTCTATTTGGTAGTTGGACGTATTCAATGAAAAATGGGCTAACATATTTCATTGTTGCAAGTCATGGGACAGTATGGAGAGCCTTTTTCAAGCAACAGAAGATCATTTCACTCCATTTAATACCTCTTACAAGTGGTTGAAGGACAGATTTTGGGATTTCCATTTTTCCTCTCTCTCTCTCTCTTCTTATTTTTCTATAAATTGGAGTGTTGGGTTCATTGTAAGGGATGTAGTTTTGTTACAACAAAGCTCTGTCAAAATTTATTTGTGAAGCCAATGTGCTGCAGGCCCTTGTAGTGGACTCCTTGCATGGTGATCTAAGCCCTTATCTTGTAATAGATTGAATTGTGCATATCATGAAGCAATAAAATATGAGTTTGTGGATGCATCTTCCCCTGCTGTGTTTGTTTGCACTCTTCTTACCCTTTCAACCTTCATTACAATAATATTATGTCTATTTTTATGCTCTTACAAGGAATCATTATTATTGTGCATGTATGAAATATTGTTGTAAATGCATTTTCTAGATTGTGGACAACTGTTATCACCCTTCTAGTATGCATTGTACTTATATTTTTCACACATTAGAAGACTACTCACACCCCTCCTTTTCTGGTGTATTACCGCTTTAGTGTAGGCTTTCAGTTTCATGAATTCTCTCTCCTTGGTCCCTTGGACAGTTAGATTAGGAAATATAGTTTTTCCTGCATTAGATTAGATTGTGGCAGGTAGTTTAGGAGTAAGAACCAACTTTCTCTGGAGGTTTATCTTAAGTAGCAAGTCCCACAACTTGGAGATAGTACCCATGTTATCCAATCACACTGTAAGCTCAAGTATATGCACTTGTTTAAACATAGGGGTGTTGTGATTCGGTGATAACAAAAACTAAGTCCTTTTCTTATTTTTGAAAATGGATTTTTACAATGCAACATTAAGTCACTTAAGTGAATAAGATGAGAGTGAAAAAATACACTGTCAATGAAGGAAAAAAATACTAGAGAGAGTGTCAGTGAGGAGAGAGAAGAAGAGAGAGAAGTAGAAATCCAGAGACGGGAAAACTGTTGTTAATGAAGAACTTACTTTTGATGGATTCTCAACGAAGTTCCTTTCCCTTGACCACCTGTTGAATTAAAAAAATTATGGTACAATCTCCTTCTTATGTGAGATGCAAGCACACTCCAAAGTATTGTGTGAGTGTTTAGAAACACAACTATGAGACATTGTAATGTGAACTTGGGATGAATGTTATCATCATTCATGATGATCCTATCATGTCATGCTTCTCATGATCATTGCCTTGATGACTTGAATTTTGATGTTTCAACACCTTCATAGGCTTCATGATGTTCTTGATTTTACATGTTGCTCAGGTGACCTTCTGTGTAATTGGAACACAATGGATGCAGATTCCTCTCCAATGAGATGCAAATACACTTCAAGGCACTTTAATGAGTGTTCAAAAACACTACTAAGTGACTTGCGTTTGATGAACCTGAGATGATTGCCAGTTCTTACAAACATGATGATCCTATTTGAACATAAGATTGGAGTTAGGGTATGGAGATCATCATAGTGTTCCTCTCAGATTCAAAATTCACCTCTTAGATACAAATGTCACATTTTAAATGGAATCAGTTTCAGGATTCTCAAACTCCTTCTTTTTCATCTGTCATTCACTGGAAAAAGGTCTTCTCCTCAAAACAGAATAGATGCTCCTTCATTTAAATAAAATTATATAGTGTTGAATCGTGAATATTCTAAGTAGCTATGATGTTCTGTACTACTTTGATCTTATCTAGGTGATCTTTCTTCAAAATGAGAATCTCAACATCCTCGTTTCTTGAACAATATCGCAACACTTACTATTTTTAGTAAGCATTATCTTGAGAAGTCCATTTTAGTTACTAGTTGCTTGATTTGACACTTTTGAGTTTCCCTGATGTGCAAGGGGAAATGGAAACTCTGAGAATGAATTGTTTGTAACACTTATTATTAATATACAACAAGGCTTATGAAGGCTTACTATTTTTATAATTGGGTCTTCTCGGTGTCATAATGGAACAAGAGTGGTCTTAATTTTTTTGTTATTTCACAAAGATGTTTTTCTGTAATTTTTTAGAAATGACAAAGGAATGAGAGTGGGGGTAAATTAGTCTTATAATAAAACCTTTCAATTTTATATTTCAAACATCAAATATACACCCTCATAAATCACATGCATTAATGTTGTATCACAATTAGATAAAGATCATCAATAAATGCATACATATCAAGAACACAAGATGTACTCAGAAACCTTCTATATAGGAATTAAAATTTGATTACAACTCTTCAAATCAAATTACAACTCTTCAAATAATATTACAGCCAACATATACTTCACCATATTTTCTTTACTCACATCCTTCTCATAAAACTCCAACCAGTTACTAACCTAGAAGAGACTTCCAGGGGTTTTTGCTTTGCAGCAAAGGTTTTCTTCAATAAGAAGAGAAAAGGGGTTTTTTCAAAAATTCAACACACCTAAATATGTGAACGTCCATTTGAAATAATAAATCCTTAATTAATATGACTTTTACAACTTCATCTTTCCACTTGAATTTTCAAATTCCTAGCCTTGAATTTGAATTGAGATTTGAATGAAATTAGATTTTGTCTTCTTCTTGAAATGAGCTCATCTTTTGTCTTCTATCTCTCAAGCTTGTCCACAAGGTATTCCATATTTGTAATTAAAGTGTTACATGGTCCCAAAAATTACCAAATAATTCTCTTTTATTCTTGGAAACTCACCACATTAGCTAATACATTCATTTAGGCTCATATGTGTGCCTAAATCAGCTTCCACAAAAACAGTCCTAAAAAACCATCTAACTAGACCACTTCCACTCATCCTCATGACCCAATTAATATATAAAAATGAATCTTAGGATTTCATAATTTCATTAAAATTTACCATAAAGATACCAAACTCAAGGCTTAACACATCAAGAAACACCACTTTATGCAAGACTTGTTTGGTTGGTTTCAGCATCTCTGAATTTGGTCTTCAAGAATTGAGTTGATACATACCTCAAATATCTTCATCATGAATAAATTAACCTATCAATAGTAAATATCATGAATTATACTATCTCATACAATTTATCATACTACTCCAATTCATGGCATAAGGCTTCCAAAAACTTGGATCTCTGTAACTGGTCTAACTGGTCTTGAAGACACAAAAACTAGTCTTCTATACAATGTGGAAAAACACCCTTCAAAGAAATTTTTAGAGCTATCTCTGTAAAATCTAAAACTTAAATTATGGATTTATAAAAAAAAATCAATCATTCATACTCAATAGATAAAATGGATAAATTCTCACCTTCATACCCATTCAAAAATGACTTCTCAAATAGGCCTAATATGGCAACAGTTTTGTTTCAATCACTTTTAATCAATGAAATTTACCTTTCCTAGCTGAACCAAACATCCTAACACGTCACATGGGACATCACCAAGATTAATAAATCAATAAATTGCATTAGTTTAATTAAATTTGACATGGTTACCTGCATTCTTCTTCACTAGCTTCTCAAGACAAGCTCCTTTTGCCAGTAAGCTCAAATATGCAACCATTACTAATTTTTTCTCGAAATGAGTAACCCAAGTGACTTTTTGAATTTGATTAAAGCATATCCAACATCATCCACCTCAAATTTTAGTAGTTTTTCCTTTGAAATTTTCTCCTATACACTGAAATCTTCACAAAATACTTATTTCCGGTGGGGACCACCAAACATCATGAACTAAAAACATCATGTAAATGTTCCATGATTAGTCCTATACATGTTAAAATATGTTTCCAAGGAATTTTTTTGATTTAAGACACCTACCCAACTCAATTTTCCAAAATTGGTCCAAACTGGGGTTTGGAGGGTTACAAACATGCTCACAAAAATGGACGGAACATCCAAAATACTCAACCAATCACCAAAATACTTTTTGCACCATAATTTTATATAAATTTAATCCATTTTTTTCTATTATTTTTTATCCGAAGGAAGCTCCACAATTTTTCTTGACTATTAAGATGTTTGGTGCTCAATTTGCATACTTTGAGAAACCTGGTTTTGGGAAAACTTGCACAGCTTGCAAAATAACCATGCTCAGATTATTAAAAGTTTTATCAAACCTCAAGGACACATCCCTATAACTCCTCCAAGTGATATTTTTATCTGGTTCATCTTGCACCTTTCCATCCCATCTCATCTAGGTTCCTTTTGGTCTCTGATTCTCAACAGTTAAACTATGATGACTTGTAGAAGTGCTTAAAACACTTCAGTAACTACATGTGAAGACTTTAACACACCATATATCATCATCAAATTCTCACACCATGTTTGGCTTTCATCATCGCACCTTGGGTCAATATTTCACACCTTGCTTGTTTGTGGATTGGCTTAAGAAAGCTCCATACTGACTTGTTTCAGTCTCATGCACCTGGTTTTTCCCTTATAGATATTTATATGCCTCTTGTGTCACCTCATAGTTCTCCAATATTATTTTAATTTCTTTTATTTGAGTGAATTCTCATGTTTTCTTGATTTACACCATGTACTTGCACTAGGCTAAGGCCTAGAATGACTTGACTTGACCCATACACTTCATGACTGGACCATGTGTACATTTTATTGACTTGTTGATACATATCAATCACCTCATGGACCTTTTTTACCTTCATACCATCTTTGAGAGACTCAAGCCACACATATGCACCTTTGGAGACCCCTAGATCACCTAGAAAACATACATAGGTCACCTAGCCAACATACCTAGATCACCTAGCCAACATGCCTAGATCACCTAGCCAACATACATAGATCACCTATCCAATATGCATATATCACCTAGCCAACATACCTAGATCATCTAGCCCACTGTGAACATCAATGGGTTTGAAATGCAATGACAACACTTAGTTGACGCATTTGCATATTTCTTAAACACTTCTCCCCCTTTGACATCTATGGAAAAGGTATGCTATGGAACATTGACATGGCAACTGTGAATACACAATGACACTTAGATGACCTCATTTGCAAGACAATTTCTTGACACATCTCCCCATTTGATATCTATGAAAAAGGTATGCATGGACTTGACATGGAAATCAATGAATCATAATGAAAACCAAGCTCATCAAAATAAGAGAAAGTTAACTTACATGAACTTAGCTCCCCTTGAGACTATACAACCAATATCTCACTGATCAAGTAAATTTTTTTTGACTCATACCTTGTTTTCTTGCATTGATAAGGAATACATATTTTTTCCACAGACCTACAAATTTATTTCAGTCTTCTCAACCCCCTTTCATTCTTTTGTGGCCCTCAATTCATTAGAGAATACATTCCCTTGTGCAGACCTTCTAAACTCAAGAGACAGAGTTATAGCTTTCATTTCTTCATATGCCAATATCATCTTGCCTTTACAGATCTCCTAGACACATGATTTGGAGTTAACATCAACTCCCCATTCCTTTCTAACTATCAACACAAACTTGATATACCACCTTGTTAGGATACCAATTGTTAGAATTTGAGTAGCCATACAGACCACCTTACTTGCTTGTTAGACCACTACAATCCTTGGATAACTTCCCTAATGATATTTCACATATCTTTGATAGTGATCTTCAAACCTCAAGCCTTTACACCTTAGCTTTAATTTATTCTATCAATCAACCACATTGTATACACCTCTACAGGTTTCTTAGGCTAGTCTCATACCATTTCTAGATCACCTTTCAAACTAACCCAAGATTTTAGCCCACTTGACCATAGACACAAGCTACCTAATGCTTGATGTCCCTACTTGACCACTATTGAATGGTTTTTCTTATAATTATGTAGCCTACTAAAAGAGAGATGTTAAGATCATGAGACTACACAGTCAAGACATGCTTACTGCCATTTGTACTACTTATAGCACTTGATTACATATATTCAGTGCTTCTTCAATCATACTTGACAACCTACTTTGTCCTTGTGCTTACAAAAAACCTCAAATTTTGTCTTACAATCTTACTTACCTCTGTGATACTCACAACTCATTTTTCTCAAACCTTTGGTCCCTACTGAAGCCTACAAAGGCCTAAAACATTATCAACTTTTGATCTATTTCCTTGTAGATGAATGAAAGCATATATCCTGGCAAGACCTTTTCTTTTGGTTTCTAGACATCATTATGTGTTAGTACCCTTTTCCACCTCACTTTTCCATACTGATGCCACCATAAATCAAATCCTAAAACATCAATTCATTCAATTTTGACTACCATGCTCAGAAACTGTCATCTTTTGGAGAACAACTCTCACTATACATCTTTAACTTGTTGTAGCAATGCCCCATATAGCTCATTTTTTACTTCTTGCTTCTCACTTATTTCTCATACAGTAAAGTATTTTTAATTATGATTACAATAGTACAGACCTTTTGTGCATCCTTCATCAACTTTGAACTTGATGTAAGTATGAAATCAAACTTGTAGCATGAACTTGCAGACTTATGTACCTTCTGAGCACTCATGATGGAGTCAAACTTGTAATATCATGATCTTGATTGTAACTTACACTTTAAGTTATATCTAGTCATCACATACATTCACTCTTTTCACTAGTTCCACTGAATTTTTATCCTCTCTTTATGCTTTCAATCGTGGTAACGCATTCACATTCTTCCCAAGAGATATTTTTGAATAAATTCCATTCACCATAATTTATTCTAGACAATATAGATGATCAACTGATCTTCTCACAGTCTTCCATTTATGATTGTACATGCACACTTCCACAATCTTTAAGAACAAGGAATTATTTAATTGATGATAATGACCCCTGATTTTACTATACATAGCTTCAATTTAATACAAACTTTCCAGTTTCCTCTAAATTTACTCACAATTTTCACAATTTTCTCTCCTAATTGCTATATTTCTTCAGATCACCTCATTTGTACCAGGGATATGTCGTGCTCGGTTCCTTTTACTCACTAATTCACCTCAAGATATTACATATTGAAACAAAAAACCACATGTTTCCTTATCTAGATTCAACCTGACTGTAATCTCAACTCATGTCTTTTTTTATTGAGCTTTCTATATCAACTTCAGTTTTCACAAGAGTCGTCTCCATCTTCTGATTTACAAAAATTATATACCTCTTTATTTGGTTCTTTACAACCACATATTGTACTCTATTCTCTATTCATAATCCTTCTCTTCTACCTCATTCTCATCTCAATTGTACCATCCAATAGGAACAAACATCTTCTTTGTTTTTTAAATAATTTGCATTCTCAGTCAACATATTTCCATATTCTGCATTATACATGTCACACACACTTGTTTACAAGTTTTGACAGGTCACTTAATGTTTGTCTCTTAACTATAATCACTTCATATTCATTTTGTAATTGTTGTCTTTTCTTGCATCAGTTACATACAACTCTAACTTTTGAACTCACAATATTTTAAAGAATTTTTTCACCCCATATTTTTTCAACTCATTTCTACATGTTTTCTAATCAAGGAACACCACCAACAACTTTTAGTAAACAATATACACTTTACTTCATCCCAACTCTCTTTAACTTGTCTTCATACCAACACATTCCTTTTTAACTTCCCCTTGATGTCATCAAAGAAGAGACTTTTAACTTCTTCATTTTATTTATATTAGGACAAATAAAATGATTTATAACTACCGAAGACATTTGGTCTTCTTCATGGATATAGAAAAGGAGTAGTGTCCCTTCAACTTCACAAGAAGTTCCATCAATAACTTATTATCCTTGTCAAATTTTCATTGACTTATTGCGACAAGAAAGGTTTGAGCACTTCACCAACTTCTGTTGATATTAAATTGTGCACAATTCACCATTTAAGTTATGTCTTAAAGGATAAATTCCCTTTTGCAATTGACTGAGTCAGGGAACTCTACAAGTTTTCAACCTCATCATTGTTACATGTTCCTTCAATCCTCTTCAAGCGCATTCAATCTTAGATAGAGGATGTTCAAGCCTCCCTTGAATGCAATCAATCTCAACAGTAGCACTTAGATCTTCATACAATGAGAAACATCATTTAAGGAACTTTAAAACTAAAAGTGTTGACCGAAACCCTACACCTAGCTTACTACTAAGAAGAAATCGAAATACGATTGATGAATCAATCGAAAAATTTAAAGAAATTCAAAGTGACCATTTGACAAAGTTTTGTATAGATTTTTAGAATTTTTTTTTTGGTTTGAGCTCTAATTCTTTTTAAAACCCTAGTATGAGGATTTATTGACTGTTGCACTAGCACGAGACACATTAATATTGATTTTCTTGCTAATTATTGATATTTTCAAAATCTTCTTTTAGTAGGGGACTTGTGAGACTTTGAAGAAGATGTAAAACTTCCAACCTTTCCTTGTGAGGGAAAAAAATACTTCCAGTAACATGATTTGCAAAAACAAATGTATAGAAATATTGTCACCAACATGCAGTTACAATCTCTTTAAAAGAGTTATTGTAGAGCCTTCTTACTGGTAGAGTTTTTTTTTACACTAGATCTACCATGATGGATAACTTTTAAAAAGACCTGTAATGCTTTGAGAAACATATTTGGAAAAGGTAATACCACCAGTGCTACTCAGAGATCAATTTTCTTATGAGAACCAATGCATGACAATATTGGAGCATTGAATAGTTTTCAACAGACTACTTCAATCAGTTGGATGTGAGCATCAATCACTCATTTGTTACCTATAAGAGCTGTTCACAATCTCTCCATAGTTAAATTCAGTAACCAAAGCACTTAAAATGACTTGCAGGTATCTTGATTGCTTTGTGTGATTACTCTTGGATGGCTAGGAAAGTGAGAAGCTAAGTTTACATCAATTGACTATTGTAAGATCTTAGAGACCTTCATAATTTGTAGCATGATTATCATCTTGACAACCAACTCTTAGCATCATACATGACCCTAAAATGAATCCTTATCAAGTGCAAGCTTCCCTTGAACACTTCCATGAAGTTTTGAGCCTTTCAAGCTTGTTTATAAGACAAGGTACCTTCACATCTTCTTGTTGCACAAGAAAACTCAAATTACATGATAACAAACCTCAATCATTTTAGGCATAATAGACCTTGTTCTGAGTACATTCCAAGCTTGAATGATTCATTTCCAAGATATAGAATGCACTTTTCCACCACTGATTGTTCATGCCTACTCATAATATAGTTACATTCTTCATATTGACTTGAAATATTAAGAACCAAACAATCTTCATGACACACTCCACAACTTCACCTTCATTAAACATTTAACACAAAAAAAATATGGGATTAGCTTCTCACACTAGACCAATGATTGGATACCCTAGCTTGGAGCATGAGCTTTTTAGACTAGCATTTCTTAATGCAATACCATGAAGAGACTATCACCATTGTTGTTAGAAATATTGATTTGATTAGCCCCTTAGGTGACTAAGACTTACCGTGGCTTGCCATTTTTAGAGATGACTGTAGCATGAACCAAGATGATTCAACTCTCACGAAACATAATGACACACAGCTTTATTTTGCATGGTCAATGATAGGCTCATATACTCCACTTAGGACTCAATATTGACATTGAGACTAAAAGTACACTTTTCATGAGCATCTTAAGTTACTTATGCAGAACTTTGTAGCAGAAGCAACTTGAACAGATCATTATTCATGGGTTTTGTACAGTTCAATACAGACCCATGAGAACAATGTTTCCATTACACAGACTTTAATTCCTTGAAGAGATCACTGATCAATAATGTTACATGCAAATTCATTGACCCAATTGAAGACCTTTATGAATGACTCGTGAACAACACAACCACTGATTCATCAACATGACTTAGCACACTAAAACTTCCATCAATATTACAGCTTGCAGTTAAAGAATGATAGTGAACACTCTGGTTATGAGAACTATTTATGACCACTACAGCTTTGAAATCATGACTTTTCACACAAACTTGAATACCTTGACAATCACAACTTGGAACATGCATAATATGAGATACCTTATGCACCATGAAGAAGACTCATACTAACTTAGATAGCCCCCCCTCACCTCTCAAAGCTTGCATTCACACCTATATACCATGGAGGATCTTAATGAGAGGCCTAAGAAAGGTCACAATATCTCTATTTTGGTTTCTTGATTGGTTCATTATTTTTACTATAATTTTCAGTTGTCACAACAGATTCCTTTCTTTTGCTTAGTCATCTTCTCAAGATATTTTTGAGTACTTTGACTAGCTTCTCCCCTTCTTATTGTATTTCTAAGTGTTTTTGCTTGCGTTTTTGAATTTCTTTCTTCATTTTACTTGCATCACAGAACCTTGCAATGTTCCCTACCTTGTGTAACATAAAGCATTCCACTTTCATTCCTTTACACTCAAAAGCCATGTGTCCAAATTCATCACAATCATAGTAGTAACCATTAAATTTTCTTGCATACCTCCTTGTTTTTGATGGACTCATTTTTGCTAATACTTTGCTAAGATATCATTTCTCATGACAATGATAACACTCATCTCCGTATCTGTGTCCTAATTTTTTCTCTTCCTTCTTTCCTTCAGAGTGATGTTCTTGAATTTTCTCTTTACAATCTTATTTCTTTTCAACCTTAGAGACTACACATGCTAGCCACTAATGTTCTATAAACACCACACTTGTAGTAATTTCCATGAAAATCAACATACCTATATGCATAATTTGGTTGTTTGATGGATGATCTTCCATGAGATGAAAGCATTTGAACTATCTCCCTTGCTTGACTAAATTTTTCCATTTGATCCTTGACTTGATTCGCCTTCATTTTTCTCTACATTACATGAATCATCTATGTGAATCCTAGGACCTATTCTATCACCATATGCCTTTTGTTTTCTAAACATCTTATTCAATTTTTTTGAGCTCTCTTGAAAATATGATACCTTACTTGTCATGATGCTTAGTTCTTTCTTCAGTTCTTCTTTCTCAGCTAAAGCTTCCTTCAGTTGAGTCTGTGCACACTTGAGAATTTTTTCTTGTGATTCAATCCAATTTTTGCTAGCTTCTCTTTACAGAACTCTACTCCCCACTTTAAATGATAAATATCCCCCATCCTTATCACCAAATATCTCCCTCTAGCTTGTTAAAGAAGCTTCCAAGGGTCTGCTCTGATACCAATTGCTAGAATTGACAAGGGACTTATGAGGTGGGGGTGAATCAGTCCTGTAATAAATTATTTAACTTTTCCATTTCAAACATCAAACATACACCCTCATAAATTACATGCATTAATGTTGGATCACAATTAAATATATTTCATCAAGAAATTCATACATAACAAGAACACAAGATTTACTCAAAAACATTCTATATAGGAATTCAAATTTGAATACAACTCTTAAAATAAAATTACAACTCTTCAAATCATATTACAACCAACATATACTTCACCATTTTGATTCTTTTCTCACATCCTCCTCATAAAACTCCAACCAGCTACTGGCCTAGAAGAGACTTCTAATGGTTTTGCTTTGCAGCAAAGGTTTTATTCAATAGAAGAGAAAAGGAGGTTTTCAAAAATTAACACACATAAATGTTAAACACCCTTTTAAAGAACAAAAATTTCATGAATATGAATCTTACATTTCATTTTCCACTTGACTCTTCAACTTCCTAGCCTTGAATTCGAATTGGGGTTTGAATGGAATTAGATTTTGTCTTCTTCTCCAAATGAGCTCATCTTTTTTCTTCTAGCTCTCAAACTTGTCCACAAGGTTTCTAGGTTTGCGTTCAAATGGCACATGGTCCCACCAAACCAAATAATTCTCTTGTACGCTTAGACACTCGTAAAATTATCTAAGACATTCATTTAGGCTCCAAGGTGTGGTTAAATCATCTTTTACAAACATAGTTAAGAAAATCCATCTAACTAGACTACCTCCTCTCATATTCATGACCCAAGAAATATATAAAAATGTATATTCTAAGGTTTAATTTCATTAAAATTTACCAGAAAGACCCAACTCAAGACTTAACACATCAAGAAACACTACTTTGCAAAACTTTCTTGGCTAGTTTCAGCATCTCTGAATTTGGTCTTCAAGAATTGAGATGATACATACCTCAAACCTCTTCATCGTGATGCAAGTAACCTATCAAAGGAAATATCATGAAGTATAATATATCATCCACTTCTCATAACACTCCAATACATGGCATAAGGCTTGCAAAATCTTGGATCTCTGCAGCTGGTCTAGTTGATCCTGAAGACACAAAAAATAGTCTTCCACACAATGAGGTCAAACACATCCAAAGAAATTTTCAGATATGTATATCACCTCTAACACCTCAATTAGGATGTATAAAACATGTTCAAGCATTCAGACCCATAGGTAAAATGGAGAAATTTTTACCTTCATGCTCATTCAGGCATGCTTCTCAATAAGCCTAATATGGCAGATTTGGTCCACTCACCTTTAAACAAGAATACATCTTTCCTAGTTGAACCAAACATCATAAAACATCACATGGGACATGACCAAGATTACCAAAACAATAAATGACATTAGTTCAATGCAATTTGACATGGTTACCTTCCTTATTCTTCACTAGCTTCTCAAGACAAGCTCCTTTTGTCTGTAAGCTCAAATATGCAACCATTACTCAAATTTTCTCCTAATGAGTAACCAAAGTGAATTTCTAAAGTTGATTAAGACATAGCCAACATCATCCACCTCAAATTTGAGTAGGTTTTCCTTTGCAATTTTCTCCTGTACACTGAAATATTCACAAAACACCTATTTTCCGGTGGGGCCCACCAAGCATCATGAACTCAAAACATCATGGAAATGTTCCTTGAGGAGTCCTCTACATGTTCAAATAAGTTTCCAAGAAAAAACGTTGAGTTAAGACACCTACCCAGCTAATTTTTCCAAAACTAGTCCAAATTGGGGTTTGGAGGGTTACAAACATGCTCACAAAAATGGATGGAACATCTAAAATACTCAACCAATCACCGAAATAATTTTTGCACCATAATTTTATCCCAATTTAATAAAAAAATTCTCTTATGATTTATCTAAAGGAGGCTCCACAATTTCACAGAAGTTTGGTGCTCAATTTGCATACTTTGAGAAACTTGGTTTTGAGAAAACTTGCACAACTTGCAAAATAATCATCCTTAACTTCTATAATTTTTCTCGAACCTCAAGGAAACATTCCTATAACACCTCCAAGTGATATTTTTATCTGGTTCATCCTACATATTTCCATCCCATCTCATCTAGGTGCCTTTTGGTATCTGATTCTTAGCAGTTACACTATGTTGACTTGTAGAAGTGCCTACAACACTTCAATAACTACCTGTGAGGCCTTGTACAAACCATATATCATCATCCCATGCTCACACCATGTTTTTTCTACATTATCACACCTTGTTTGCTTGTGGATTGACTTAAGAAAGCTCTATACTGACTTGTTTCAGTCTCATGCACCTGGTTTTTCCTTTGTATATCTTTCTACACCTCATGTGCCACCTCACAGTGCTCCAATCTTGATTTCTCTTATTTAATTTGAGTGAATTATCATGTTGGCTTGATTTACACCATATATTTGCACTAGGCCAAGGCCTAGAATGGTTTGACTTGACCCATACATTTCATGATTGGACCATGTGGACATGTTACAGACCCATTGATACATATCACTCACCTCATGGACCTTGTTTGACCTTCATACCACCTTTGAGTGACTCAAGCCACACATATGCACCTTTGGAGACTTGTAGATCACCTAGCCAACATACCTAGATCACCTAGCCCATTGTGAACATCAATGGGCATGACATCAATGATAACACAAGTGACACACACTTCCAACACAAATTTTAGAGGATTTTAATCACCAGAAATTTGTAGATCTAATAAATGAGTTTTTTATTTCGGAAAACTTTGTTTGGCCATTAAAAATAATGTAGAACACAATTAGATTCAATTTTGGATTCATTTGAAGGGCATTTTTGAGAAGAAGTTGTTAAAATATCATGGGGATCAAATAAGGGGTTTGGGAGATATGGACAACTTTCCATGTTTATCATATGAGGCCTCTGACATATTTTCAGCGACATAATATCAAGGGAAAGAGCTTTTGGGAGGGAAATGCAACTTTAAAACATAAAAATGGCTAACTTTTAGTGAGATGATGACAAGTGTCATGCTAAGGTTTAGTGAGAATGAGATGTATTTTAACCCAATTTTGACCCGATTGCTTAACTAGAGTCAAATGGAGGTTCTCAAGTTACACCGGTGTAAGGGGAAAAAGGGACACAAGGGAAAAAAATTGCACTTTGGACCTAGTGTTGACATGTAGCAGGATAAATAATTGAGTAAGTATGAAAATGAGATGCAGAGGTGATAAGACTTAACTATCATGGGCTGAAAAATAAGTTTTGCATGTGTCTAGAAGTTGCATAAGTGGGGGGAGTGCACTTTTGTGTCCCCCTTGCCCACTTATCACCTCAGGGAAAAAAACAAGGGGAAAAATTATGCTCAAAATCCCACACTTTCCATTTAGGAAGCTGATGTTATCCGCACAGTCCAAATCGAGACACTGAGAATGATTTTTTAGCCTTGGGAGAATGAGAAAGTGCTTTAGGGTAAAAAATTACATGATTTTGACTCAATAACAATTTTTGAGATCATTTTACTAATTATCAAAAGACAATTATTCCCGCAATTACAATTTTATGGCCTATTTCATTCTTGACTTGAAGGAGTAATTATTGTGTTCTGGATTACGTTAGCAAATATTTGTGAGTTGGAACATATTTTATACATCCATCATGTAGAGGATTCAAATACCTTTCTAATCACTACTTGTTTTCCTCCTAACCCCTCATGAAGCTCTCGAAATCATTCGAACAAGCTAGCTTTCATTGTTGGAGCCTTCATTCCTTATGCCCAAAATTACCCGATGTTGCATAAGTTGTTCCTACCATCAATTTTCTTCACAGAATTTCCCTAATATGCCTTGGAAATCTTCAATGTTCTCCAACACCACCCTCAGATGGCTTAAATCTTCCTTGGAGGCTTACGGAAGGTGTTTACCAGCTGAGAAATAACCAAAAATGACCTTTTTAGGCCTTTGAAGAATTTTTTTTCCATCAAATCTTAATGAATTCATCTATCATCTTATGTACTCTTCCCTACACATTGCAACACACTTGAAAATCTTGTTAGCACTTTCCTTTGGGCTAGAGTGAGGGTAAAACTGAGGACATGTTGGGTAAAAATGAGGACATGTTGGATAGAGAAAGGGTTCACAATGATATGGAAGCGTACTTTTCAACTGTGGGTTTATTTGTCATGGCATTTTTTTTTTCTATTTTATATGTTAACAATTTTGCATGACAACATTTCCACATCCACATAAACCTACAAACATGGAAAATATTAACCATGACAAATTCAAAAAAGAATTAACCTATGCAAGAATACTTTTTGATATTTTTATTTATTTTTATCATTACTATATTTTTAAAAAATGGAGAGCGCTAAAAACTTGGAAAATGTCTCCAAGTTAGAATCATCTGGTTAAACACTTGAAATTTAGGTGGGCTCGCTCCAAAATCTTTAAACAAAACTAATAAGATTTGAAGGAATTAAAAACTACTTGCGATAAATGTGAAAGAGTAAATATTAATTTATTTAAACTTACCCCCACTAGTACCATGTCAAAGGTTCGATTATTAATACAAAGTTAAAACAAATAATGAAAACAATTTAAATAAACATTACACAAGTTTAATACCATTTTACCAAAAAAAAACTTGTAAGAGGTAAAAAAACATGGGAATAGATATTTCCATTTAATTGATAAACTTAAACCTTTACATATCAAGAGGTATAGGGTATTTTACAAAATAAAATTCACCCCAATTTTTATTTACGGGTACAAAATACAATTCATTATATTTGTATTTGTTTTTATTTTCAAAAGGTGAGTGTTATTTTCACCCCAGTTTGTTTTTATTTACAGGTGCAAAATAAAATTCACCACAATTTTTATTTACTGGTACAAAATAAAATTCATTACGTTTGTATTTGTTTTTATTTTCAAAAGGTGAATGAACCCTAGTTTTTATTTCAGTGGCAAAAAAAAATTTAATTTCACGGGCACAACCTCTTTCACTCTAGGATACAATACGTGTACAACTCAGCAAGACTTAATCCCTACGGGCTCATTAAAAATCATACATCAACACCAATAGACCAAGGATCCTTCGATAATATGATAAAATTAAAAACATTAAATCTTTTAACATAAAATACAAGACAAATAGACAAATGTAATAGAATACATACACATTTAACTCTTATCCAAATTGCTAGGCTTAGGGAAAATGAGAAATGTTAATCACTTGCAAAACATACAATGGTAAAAGTGTGGTGGATTATGTCATCTACTCCCAAAGCTCTACTTCTCAGTTGTTTTAGTTCGAAATAAGGAATTATCCTATCGAGCTAAAATCTGATCATAAACCTCTCTTTGTCAAGCTTGGTACCATCTCAAAACAACACCAAAGAAACCAAGTTGATCACATACAAAAGACAACTAAACGACATGGCAAAGTCATTGTAAATAAAGAAAATCAAGAAATCTTCACCGTTGCCCTTAAGCGACAATTTCAGTTAACAAGAAATGATATAGAGACCAAGGCAACGAAGGGGACAAATAGCTATGTGCACAGTAATTTGCTGATTCCTTTAATTCACAAGGCATTAAGTGTGTGCAAAAGATCTAAACCTAGAAAGGGAGTTGCAAATACTTTTCCAACAAATCTATGGTATGACGAAGAGTGTAAGGTGGCCAAGAGAGCCTTGAAGGGGAGTGAAATGAACAAAGAACATAAAAAAATATGAGAAATTGGTGCAATACAAAAAAGAAAGTTATGTGAGTATGAGGAGGAAATAAATAATTTCTCTTGGAAAGCACAATCCCAAAGGCTTTTGGAGGGAGCTGCAACAAAAGAAAACACACATAGAAAATAATATTGTGCTCAATGAAAGATTTTGCAAAGAGCTACGGATATGGGGCAAAACCCCAAAGCTTTGTGTAAAGTCCCTCAATGGACCATTAGATAAGAAATGAGCAAGGAATCCTATTTGCATGTGTTTAAAACTTGAAATAAGCAAGAAATCTAACAAATAACATTAACCTATCTTCTTGAAAGCTTAACAAAATATGCCTCCTAAAGACTTAAGCAATCAGTTTTGTTGTTTACTCCATGAGGGTGAATGAATCTCACTAAATGGGTACATGGCCAAGTTTAGCTATTCCATTACTAACATAACATGGGTGCAAGATGAAGCTATTTTAATGGTGGATGACCCAAGATCAAATGCCTTATTAGCTTGGCTAATGCAAATGAGCTCTTAAGGTTTCTTAGGCTTGTTTTGGCTTTAGCTTATGTAAAGTTGTAAGTTTGAATGGGTAGGCTTAGCCTTGTATTTATAGTTTTCCACTTGGGAGAGATTGGAACTTTGGGTGCATGAGGGACTAAAGCTCAAAAATCACTTTTTAGATTAGATTAGGATAAACATGCTTTAGGCTTAGTTAATCTTGGTTTAGGCTAGTTAACTAGGGTTTGGGCTGGTTAAACTTGATTAGCAAGTGATTAGAGACTCGTTGACCAATTGCGACTGATAGATAGCCTACGAAGACAATAGAAGTGGTCTAGAGAGAACTAGGGAGGTTCTGAATGGTTGAAAGGAGAAATGTTTAGCTAATAAGAGAGATATTACCCAAATAAGTTGAATATGGGAAGAATACGACTGATAAGGTGTCATAAATGGGCATCTGAGAGTGGATCAAAGAAGAGGGAATTAACAAAGTGTCGTTAATTGCCTGGATTGGATGAAATGCTAAGTGTAAGCATATTTTAGGTGTCTACAAATATCACAGATGCTCATTGGTTAGAGTATGCGAGGTTCCTTTGTGAGCAGCCTCAATAGAAAGATACCCCTCCCATAATTAATACTTTGACCGAGCTTTTCTCCATGGAAGACATCAAACATGGCATCATGAATCTAGCAAGTGGTAAAGCACAAGACATTGATGGGTTGCAGGATGAATTTTGAAAATGGGGTGTGGAGACCCTCGCTCCACACATCGAAAAAATATTCAATGAGATCAATCAGAATGGCTTCCCATTGGAATGGACAACTAGTGTTGTTATATCTCTATTTAAAAGCGGTGATATCAATAACCCATCAAACTATTGCACCATTATGGTCAATCCGCTCCTTAGTATACTTTTTGGGGGCATGGTGGAACATTGAATCAATAGTTGGGCCGAAAGTGAAAGTAAAAGAGCAAAAGGGCAAGCAGGCTTTTGGCCTAGACACTCAACCATCAACCATTGCGTCACTCTAAGGCACTTGATTGAAAAGGTTTGGGATCCACAAGGTGAGGAAGCTTTTTGTTGCTTTGTTTATTTTAAGAAAGATTTTGACACAATGCCTAGAGACAAACTTTGGAACATGATGGAGGAACTTGGGATTCCAGAGGAGTTCAGAGCATCAGTTTATAGGCTTTATGAGCAGGTCAGAGGTAAAATTAGAACTAGAGATGGTATGTCAAAATGTTTTGGCAGTGACATTGGTGTCAAACAAGGTTGTCCTCTCTCTCCCATCTTATTTGGCTTATACATTGACAAGCTTGAAGAATGGCTAAACAAAACCGAGGGAGGGGGTATATAGTTGGCAGGTTATGTGGTGAAGTTACTCTTATATGCCGACAATCTTATTCTAATGTCAAAAACAACTCAAGGATTGAGGAATCAATTGAAAGCCTTAGAACTTTTTTGCTAGGAAGTATGGATGCAAGTGGACATTAGTAAAACCAAAGTAATGATTTTTTCTTTAAAAAGGAAGAAAAAAGAACTTAACTTTCTTTTTGAAGGGAGCCCGTTGGAAATTATAACGAAATACAAATATCTTGGGATTGATTTGCACAACAAGCTTAGTTGGGAAACATGTAGAACAAAAAGGGTACACGGGGGGATGGAAAACATCTTATCTAATTCAAAATCAATACATGACAACCAAACTTTGGGATTGGAAAACTAAGACAAGTCTTTTTGGATTGCTGGTCACCCCGGTTGCTTTTTATGGCTGTGAAGTATGAGGAAGTAGCATATCAAATCATGGATGAAGACAATTAGAAAGAATTTAGAAACATGTAATCACAAACACTCTTAAAGTCAAGTCAACAATTCCTTATGGTATCTTGTTAGCAGAAGCAGGTACTTTCCCGATGGAAGCATCAACAATAACTTGATTATTAAGTTATTTGAAAAAGATTGAAAACATAGATAATCATCGCTCGCCTAAAATGGTTGTGGAGGAAAAATTAGAGCGTAGAAAGAAAACTTGGATGAAACAAAACAACGAATGGATGAACAAGTGGGGCATCAACTTTCAGGAATGTCCTAACAACAACAGGGAAATAAAACAATATGTGATAGAAAAATTTAGGACTGCCATGTAGACAGGGCAGATTAGTCGTAAGAAAGCTTATTACATCAAAGAATTTAACCCCACTTGGGGACATGATGAAAAAGCTTATCTTGGAGCAACTATCAAGGGTAAAGCAAGGATTTTAATAGCTCAACTGAGGACCGGATCGCATCACCTTCGATGTGAAACTGGTAGATGGACTATACCAAAGGAGGATTGGGAAAGAAGAACTTGTCTTTTCTGTAGTACAGGGGTGGTTGAGATAGAATGACACTTCATCATGGAGTGTTCAACGTATGATGATATTCGTGTTTGGTACGAAAACGACTTGAAGGTGGAAAGAGTAAATGAGTTATTCGAAGAACCAAGACTGAAAAAGATTGCAGTATTTGTGCTCAAGATTCATAGTAGAAGATCTGATATTAAAAAGAATCTAAACTCATCTTAAATCAGTTCTTTTGGTCCCATAGACTCATTAATCTCGTAGACATCATTAAAATCATTTCATTTCATTAAGTATAAAGTCTCCCTTGAGAAAAAAAGCCCCCTTAAAATTTTTAGACCAACATACTATCTACTCTTATGTGTCAAAAATGTCTTTATGTGGGTGTATGAAAATTGTAGTGCCCTTTTCACCTCGCGCACAAAACTTCCCTCTCAACAACATTTGGAACTCTTTTTTATTTGGAGAGAATTGCATTTAGATAGCATTTTGGGAAACACAAATCAGATTCAAAACAGGAGCGACAGCCCCCTCCTTAGATACCACGACTCCCATCCAAAATCCCACGGGGAAGCCTGCAATACAAGAAAACGCGCGGCGAATCGCGATTCCCTCGTATTTTATATAAAGTGGGGCCACAAACCCATTTTTATTTTCAAACAATTGGATTATTTTAAACGGCTGGAACTGGTGGCCCATTAGACGTTGTATTTTATTCTTGTTTCGCCCGGCTGGAAGTCTCGCAGATAAAATAAAATTCTCAGGAAATGACATCGTTAAATTTATTTGCTGCTTCCATTCGCCGTTAAACCTTCACTTCCTCTCGTCTATTATGGATCTATTGCGTGATTTAGCTTCATAATCATTTGCAGATTCTTTCAAGCTTTCAAACAAGGGGCTAAACGCGCATTTTGGTAAGATTTGTGAAAATCTTATGCTCTTTACTTGATTGTTTGAAACAGCGTACCGTGTAAGAATCCTACTTAGATATTTGAACGGGGTTAAATGTCTGCAGCTTAAACAACATCCACGACAGTTAAAAAATGAAGAATAAACTGGACGTTTGAAGCCACTGCTTAGACATTCTGGTGATTACTAGGTCACTGAAGAGAACCTGAAAAATTGAGCTAGTTTGAACGATTCCTGGTTTTCAACCTAAATAACCCTAGGTTTTTTGAGGAATTGAACTTTTGAGAAAGATTACTACGTTTATACTTAAAAATGGCGCAATTACTGATTAGTACTGTCACTGTGGGAGAAGATTCTAGAAATTGTGCTTATACAGTTATTGAGTAAAGAAAAGCCAGATGAACCTGATGAAGAAAAATTACAAAATATAAAAACAGTTTAATATTTCGTTGTTTTCTCAAGCTGAAAACTCGAGCTTTTGTATCTTATATTCTTTAAGCCGCCGGTGAAAAAGTAACTTATAGAGATTTGAACTTCTTGCCTTCCCACCATAATCTATATAGGAAGAAGAGATTCAACCTTTTTACCTAGCCCAAAAAATCTGTAGGCACCAGCCAGCCTGTGGAACTGTCATATTTCAAGGAGCTGGCAGGACTAGAACCGAGCACTTCCCATTAAAATTCTGGGGAGCTCTACTTTTGAGCTACCACCCCCTGTACAGTCTGGCTAGTGGATTGTTCTTTGAACAGGAACATCTTGTAGTGCGGTACATAATTTCATTTGTTATGTTGCAAATTTACTGTAAAATGTTTTTGGAGCACACTGGACCAGGGCTTTTAGTGTATTCTATTGCCTGTATTACGTCAAATTGCGGGGCATTGCCTTTTGAAGAGGATGCAATTTATCCAAGTGAGGGAATAGCAGTGATCTAGAAAGGCAGGCGGTTAGGTTTATGTTAATTGCATGGTACAGAGAGGTCTGCTGTGAGTTGCAATGTAAATATTGGCTTGGAAAGTTCAGAATTTGTTTGACTGTATGCATCAATATGGGAATTCAGTGGTGCTGCCTTTGCGTCTGGTTTGTGGTAGCAATTAGTTTTAGCAGCATGGATGGATGGATTGGAAAAGCAGGGTTTGTGTATGCAGATTGTTTTCCTCGTCAGGGTTGTGAGATGGCTCTTGTTTCATATCGAATAGCAAAAGGAGACACCTTAAATAGTTTAGCAAGGCTTTTTCATACCACACTTGAAAGGTTAGTCTACATCAATGGCATTCCAAATCCAGACACGATACCTGCAGATCAAAATATTTATATACCAATACCTTGCATGTGCATTGATAATCAGCTTGGATTCAATATGTTATATGAAGTGGAATTTGATAACACTAGCCTTCCGGAGATTGTGATGAAGTTCCATAACCTATCAAAAGCAGAGTGGATAGTTTCAGCTACTCCAATTAACGATCCTGAAATATTATTTGTTGGTTTCGTCATCAAAATTCCATTAAATTGTTCATGTGGGCATCCTGGTATCAATGTAAATGGCCCCTTTGTGACATATGTAACTGAGGAAAGTGATAGTCTTCCAGGAATGATGAAGCGTTTTGGAGTTGAGGCCAAGCTTCTTCAAAGTTTAAATCCAACTATCAACTGGAGAAATCTTATTCTTCATGAAACAATTTTTTTTCCTGTAAATATAGAAACAGGTAAAATAAAGTTTAAGCATTCTAGTTTCTTTTCATGCCTATAATCTTGCATTAAGGTTTTTACAAAACAAAAAATATATCTGTGTGGCTATCTAAAATGTCGCTTCTAAACTTTATCTGCTGGCCTCGTATTTTTATAATAGTATTTTGGTTTCCTTAGTACTCAAATAGTACTGGTATTGTTGACTATTTACCTTGTGAGTTTTGCATATAACAAAATGTTTTGTTGGTAAAAATTCCAGACTTTACCTTCCACAGGCAAGAGAGGCTCCCTTTTGGTAGGGGCCTGGTACATCCACACATGTTGTTTGCATTTAGGTTGTTTTATTTGTGACAAGCACCAGGATGTGTAGACTCAAAACCACAAGTGGACAGTTACCACACATCTACCAGTATATAAAGTCTCCTCTATTAACAAGCACAATATTACTTTGCTTTAAAGGGTTTCTCATGTGTTCTTATTTGACCATGTTCAATGTAATTTCTCAAGTCTGCTAAGACCATTGCAGTTATGGTTTATGCTTTTGAGCTTATGAGGTTCAGGGCTCAAACTCTAGCCCGCTATTATTATGGGTTTGAACTTGGTTGCAGAGAAATTCTCAAGCAGTGAATATGCACCTGTCGCTAGGGGCGGGCGACCCAATGACCTGGGGTTCACATGTAATTGCATGAGAAATCTCCACATCCCTTTGGATGTAAAATCCCATAGTATCACCTCTGTGTAACCTGCAAGGAGGCTTGCAACTTTTTCCTACCTGGTTGTGCGTTTGTTATGGGAACGATGAAATGTCTATGGACCAGTTTTTTTCTCGAGGATGTTTTTTTGTGCTCAGCACTATAATAATTAAAATTCATTTTGTCTTTTATGTTGTTTTTATAGGTTCTCCACTTTCTTTCCCCTTGCAAGTATTTGAAACATTCTCATTTTTTTTTACAAATTTTTATGATTTACAGCCTGCTCCCGTTTGAAGGGTCTGTTAGAATGTAGAGTTGTGGTAGAACTGGACATGCTGTTGACTGCTTATGAACTTCATTTGCCTAAATATTGTTTCCTTCCTTTCTTGCTAGCTTCTGTGTACTTCTTCTCATTGTACTAATTTCTGGATTGGCCAACTAGGAGCTTGAAGATGTTCGAACTAAGATTTCTCTCAGTTGTTTTGTTGGGGATCAGTTCCCACATGTTCTTTTCTTTAACAATAAACAAATATTGTGCTTTGTTTCCTTATGAGTCTCATGGGCTTTTTTCATTTTTATGCAGGCTATCATGGTCCCACCATTCCTCCAAATTCAAGGTAGCTCATTACTATATAGACAGAAAGATATGAGTTTTCTTTTAGATGACCCATCTTATCTATTCTGTTATTTTCAGCTTATTTTTTCACTTTGACATACTGATATTGCGCTTTATGACTTGGTTTTCCTGTGTGCAGTCAAACTGGTCAGTATCAATGAGTTGTTTTGTATGATTCACTTCTTGCACTTGCTGTGCATTATTTTAGCATGATTAGTAACTTAGAATTGTGGAAAGTTGATTTATGCAATTTCACGCATTCTGGTTTGGATTGTATGCCTATCTGAACTTTGGCAAGCTTTGACAGAGACCAGTCATGGGCACAACAATAATTTGGTAATTATTGGTGTATCAATTGGCGGAGGGCTTGTAATAGTCCTAGTTGCAGTGCTTGCCTTTTTATATTTCTTTATTTATCTCCCCAAGAGGAACCAAGAAGGCCGTGTCGAACAAGAGAGAACACCAAGTGCTATGCTAGGCTTTCATGCACATTCAACAGAAGGTACTGCAAAAAGTCTGTTCTGGAATAGGAAGACAAAATCTAATTTGGGTGCTGTATCCATGTTAGTTTGGTGTTTATTTCTATTGATCCCAATTATTATTTATCACTTTATTCAAGTATTTGTTAAAGTTTCGCTCAGGATTTTAAATAAAAAGAGGTGGTTTGACATACATATAAGCCAAATGCTGATCTATGATTCCTAGTTTTTTGTTGAGGTTATAAGGTTTTAGCTGCTTCAAAGTTCATTGTGGCTTATTGGAGCAGTTGATAGCCTACAGAATTGATTGTATGCCTTATTGATTAGCATTTATTGTTATAAATATAAACTAGCAAATTTGACTCTTGGACAGCCTTAGCTTCTTCTATTTTATAATCTTAGATGATCCAAGTTTGACATTGACTCACATAAAGAGTTACCGGGTTCAGCCGGTCAACGCTGAACCCACCGGCAGTTTACATCACTCATGCAAATGTGGTAAATGGGCGGTGTGTTCAGCGATGAGCTGATTGATCGTGTTGGCTGTATAAGTTTTATTTTTCGAAATAAGTGTTCCAATTCTTTTCTGGTGGTCTTAATATCAATCATTACCTTTATCTATTGCATCTGTTCCATTACACATCATTTACAGATCTAGCTGAAAGCAAAGTAGATGAAACAGTACATTCACGATCTCTTTAATTTTAAAAAAAATGCTTATGTATCTGATTATTATCTCCTAAATTTTATGCATCAACATGTCATTGTATAATGTTCTTACAACTTCCTATTTCTTAGTCTGGTACAACTTTATCTCCAAATATCCTTGAGGCAGTTATTATGGTTTCTCCAGGAGATCAGTCTCCAATAATGTAGCCAACATATAAATTTGACATTTGTCTTGCCTGGTATATTGTACATTGCAATTCAGGTGGGTATTAATGATACTCTGCAAAGAGGCATATAATATTATCTATAACTTCTATTAAACATGGTCATTCAGCAAGGCTTACATTAGAAATAGACTTGGCTTCTTTTGCAACCGTTTCAGCACCGATCACCTTAGGAACAGGAAACCTGGCTCTAAGTGAATTTGATCCCTCATCATTTCATAACTTACTGCTAGAGACGGCCACATTGAAATGACAACTAGGAGGAACAAGCAGGAGTGAGCAAAGTTATTGACATTTGAAGGCATGAATCCCAGCTCATCAACGTATGACACTTGGAACTCCTAGTGAGGTTCCAAGGTGCAGTTCCTCGTGGCAGATTGTGCATTGGTGTGCAGAATCCCATAAGAATACAGATTTTGAAGAATAGGTTCATACTGATTAGATGATAAAAATGAAAATCACAACAAAATTTTATGCCATAGAGTACGAATTTGACTTCTTAAATTGAAAACATGGAGTTTCACTCATTGTTTGGAAATTCAATAGTTTTTTTTGTTAATAAGGGCGAAGATAACAGTGATCTCAATCTTGATTTATTAAGAGATTTCTCAAATTCCTGGGAGATCAGGATTTTCCAGCTGTATGCTTACTGAATTCCGAAGATTCCGCTTATAGGTTTATGGATACAACTAAGGATTTCAGAATCTGCTCTAGACTATGTGGGATTTATGCTGCAGGTTCTGAAAATCTCCACAGTGAAGGATCTTTTTCCTGAAGTGTGAACTTTAAGCTATTTTAGATGGTTTACATACAAGAATTTTGTGCTTTATTTAAATATCATTCACTGTTTCTTCATCACACACAATGCTACACCCTTAGCCTATATAGCTTGCATTGGGATATGCATGGCTGACTTGTGACTAACATAACCTCTAATTGAGTCATATAATCATTTCTAATGCTTCATATTGGTAGTATGGTTGGCCTAGATGGTTTCCATAGCATAACTAGGGTATATATTGAAGGCAGTAGTTAGTAGTTAATCGCCATATTGCGCATTTGGTTCTTATTGTAAGGTTGTGGAGGTTGTCCCCTCGAAGTGACTACATCATACTTGAATATTCTTCTCTTATTTCCGTCATTTGGTGTTCTATTGCTGTTATTCTACTTATCTATCCAAGTATTTTCATTGCACACAAATTCCCAAAAGTAGTTTTTCATTGTTGGTCTCTACTGACAATGGACATTCAGTACATTTTATATTATGGCCAAAGGACCTTGATCATTAGATTAAATATAAACCACTACAATGCACATTGCAAGATCTGTCCCATAATCAATAGCAAGGATATTTAATTTGAAATAGTCTAGGGACCCGGCAAGCCACCATATGATGCCATAGTGTAATTCCAAGACCTTCATGAACGTTTAGGAAGAATGGACTAAGAGATGAAGCCATGGAATGAGGATTACGCCATGATAAGTACATTTAAGAACTTTTTAGCTACTAGGAATGCATGACATGCTTATGTCTTAAACAATAAAGAAATGGCGCCTGGCTATGCTTCCCCATAACTTATTGCTGAACAAGAACATGTAGGCTGACCTAAGCCTTAGAAATCTGTATCCAAATGGTTTATGCAAGATAGGTGTAAATAACCCAGTATAGTCTTCCACACTTATTTGCACAGTCTATCGAGAGAAATTGGGTCCTATTCTGCATAAATATGAGAATTTAGACACAAAAATGTGGCACTTCTATTTCTAAGAAGATATTACATTGTTTGGCTGTGCAACTAAGCTATTATTATAGGAAGACAACATGGAAGAGATTTTTCAAATTTGGGGGATTTTTAATCTTGATGAGGAAATACCAAGTATTTATGTTTTGAAGGGAGATATCTACATTGTTGATGCAAACCATGACATTCTTTAGTATATCTAACTTTTTCTGTCTTAGTTCAAATGATAATTATGTTATACTTGTGATATATTACATATTTATGAGGAATATCTGAAAACACAAGGCTTAGACTCATGGCCTAGGATGATAAACAAACCTTTGTTGGTGATTATGTCCATTCATTGAGGTTATTATAAGTAAGTTGTTGTCCATGCCCATGCCCATGAGCCATCCAAACCAGCTCTCTCCTATCCCCAAAACAGCAAAATCTGGTTCTCCCTTTCCCTTCATCTGATTTGATTCCCTTCCCATTGCCTCAAAGAGACCATGGCCTCCTCCAGGAGCCCAAATTTCAAACAAGCAATATTTATGAAAACAAACCTGATTTCCAATGGCAATCTATAGCATTTCTAATTCGAATTAAGTATGCAATTTGGCGGATAACACCCTATGGGGATTAATGTGTTATGGCAGTAAAATTGAAATTGACAGAAAATGAAGTGCAAATCCACTAGCCTTTTATTGCGAAACGAGAGCATATACAAAAGGCAATCTCTACAGGAGAGGTGTATGCCTCGAATTCTATCTTCTTCACACTATGGTATCTACTTTATAGCTTTACAATGTAGAAATTGAAACGTTACTAAAACTACTAAACGAAGGATTTTGAATCAGATCCAAAAGGTCACCTCATATAACAATGACATGTATCCACCTTAAAAGTGAAAATGAATGGACAGAAGTCAACAAATTGCTGAAATTTGGTTGATACCGTTACTAGTCTAGTAGTACCACTTGTCGAGTTAATCTCCAAGCTCATTGATCAGAATTTGAAACCGCGATATGCTTTGGAAAGCTCATGACTTCAACAACCATCTAGGGCACCCCACCAAAGTTGAGGGTCCAAATTGGTACCAAAAGCCCCCGAAAATGCAAAATATAGAAAATTTATCAAAAACCCAAAAAATAGGTTTTTTGAAATTTTAAAAATTAGGATTTTCATTGAAATTTTAAAACTCATACTCTGACCAGTCATTTAGATCAGTCACTTCTCCTTGAGAAGCAACAGGCCTGATTGCTTCTAAATTTTGGACCAAGCATGGAAAGGTTTGCTAAATCCAGTTCATAGTGAACCACTTTCCTCGGTGTGCCAACTGCCCTGCCTTCACCATCGAATAAAGCAGAATTTGTTGATGTTTCATTTCTTTCACCAATATATCAATAATCTAATTAGCAGTCATCAGTGTCGCACAATTTGGGTTCAGCATTGTGCTTTGAAACTTCTCAGCAACATATGATGTGTTCAAGAGTGGTGGAAAGTATGGGTGGAGCAACTCTACATTGGACACTAGACACAACCCAAGGTAGGGTGGCAAGTTGAGATCGATTACATTTTCTCCCACTGGTTTGATGATAGTGCATGGCCCATATCACAGAGGCATGAGCTTCTTGTTTGGACCCTTGAGTCCCTCCTTTTGAAGATGCAACTAGACTTTGTCACCCACTTGAAATCAATAGGGAAACCAATGTTGATCATGAAATTGCTTATACTTATGATTAGTCTTCTCTGTGATTTCATGAACTTGTTGATGAATGTGTTGAATTTGCTTGACAAACCTTGTTGGCTTATATGTTTCTTTCTGGGCATGGGATGATTCTTCTTCCACCACAATGGGCAATATTGCATCAATGGGAGCTAGTGGATGAAAACAAAGACATACTTGAAATGGGCTGTCTTGTGGAGCATGAAAAGCTCAAATATAGCTATGTTGGACATTGGAAGAATCTCATCCCATGTGTACAGATGTTTTGAATGGAACATCAGAAGAAGATGCACAATCATGTGATTCACCACCTTTATCTATCCATCAGTCTGAGGATGGAATGCAATGGACATGTTTAATTTTGTGGTCATCGTGGACCATAGTGTAGACTAGAAGATCCCAACAACCCTGCCATGTCTAACACAATGCTTTGTGGGATGCCAAAATGACCCCAAACACTCGAAGAATAGTTTAGCAGTCTCCTATGTCAAGATCCTCTTTCTGCAAAGTGCTATAGCTGCATGTAATGTCCCTTTTTCCCACCTAAGAGCTGTGTACAAACCTTGCTTCTGAGTAGTCAGCTTTGCAATTGCACAGGTTGTGCAAGCCTTGAAGTACCTAGTGACATCATGACAAAGCTTTGGCACGCAGAAAGTAATTCTGCAAAACTACCATTGTTTTCTCTACCCAAAGTGATCCTGCCACTCCACTATACCGGAGCCTCCCAAATCATCTTTTGACGCTCCCTTAGTAGGAAAATGTAGAGGGGTCCCATGTGACACAAAATCCCCTCCTGAAGATGGTAGTCAAAAACATGTCTGCCAAATCTCAACACTCAGTACATATGTCAAAGAAGTTAGAGTCGAATTTCATACAAATGAGGCCACTTCGATGTCTCATGCCCACCACAAGAGTTGAGAATCATGGTCAATGTTACAATTGGAGGTCAACTCAAACAATCAACAACTTGATTTGCAATTCCTTCTTATGTCGAATGTTGAGGTGGAATTGTTGCAGGTAGGTGGACCACCTCTGATGATAGTCATTTTGCAGTTTGCCTTGAGTCTACATGAATTGCAAAGGCTTATAATTATGTATGTATGATGGTCTCTTTGCCCAAAATTAATGTTTCCATCACCTACACAATGGCGTACAACTCCTTGTCATATGTAGGATACTTGCACACTATGTCAGAGAAGGTCTCACTATGGTAAGCAACTGGTTGGCCATGTTGGGTGAGGACCAACCAAGGGAATGTCCTGAGGCATCGTCTCAATCTCAAAAGACTGTTGCAGATCTAACAAGACAAGGACTGGCAATAAACAAAGCCTCTGCTTTAGTTGTCAAATGATTAGTGTTGTGCACCTCGGTCCATATGAATTTTGCTTTTGCTCCTCCCTTTGTACCAAATTCAAAGGCCATGTGATGTGAGAGAACCAGAGCATGAACTTGTGGTAGAAATTGGAAAATCCTAAGAAACTCCGGATTTCTGTAAGAGCCTTTGGTGCTGGCCAATCCCCTATAACTTGAATCTTCTTTGGATCTATGTGGACACTGGTCCTTGTTGATGATGTAGCCCAGAAGTTGATGTAATTTCCCAGCCAAAGGAGCACTTACTCTATGTTGGCATTGAGATTATGTTGATGCGAGGTGTAATGAACTTGTTGAGCATGTTGTACCTGCTCATGCATGTGCTCCTCCCATGTCTTTCTGAAGACAAGAATGTAATCTAGGTAGACAACCATGAAATAATCTACAAAGGGCCTGAGGACATCATTCATCATCCTCATGAATGTTGTTGGTGCATTTGTGAGATCAAATGGCATGACAAACGACTCAAACAAGTCCTCCTTAGATTTGAAGGCAATCTTCCATACATCAGTTCGATCAATGGGTACTTGGATGATACCCTCACTTGAGATCAATCTTGGTGAAAACTTTAGCTCCCCTAAGCTGATCCATGAGGTCATCAATCTGTGGAAGCAAATATGGTTCTTGATTGCAATCTTGTTCAGGACACGACAATCAATGCACAGTCACCATATTTCATAGTTCTTTTGGGTGAGTACAATTAAGTTGTGGAAAGGTGAGGCACTTGGTCTGAAGTGGCCCTTTTAAATCCATTCTTGAATCTGTCACTGAATCCCATCATTCACAAGCATTGAATGCCTATATATCAGGTCATTTGGATGTGGCCAAGTCAATCTGATGTTTCACCTAACAATCCAAAGATACACCTATCAGAGAGGATAAGACATCTCTGTATTTTGAAAGCATCTGGTCTGTATTCTTTTTTTGTGTTGTTTGACCTGTTGTAAAGGCATGTATGGTTACTACAACCTTTTGATTCACCTCAGGTTTGATAGTGAGTAGGAAAAAGGACCCAATCTAAGCAATCACAAGCCAACACTACTTTACACTAATCAGGGATATTGACTTAGCAGGGGCCACGTTTAGTATTCAATCGTGCTTAGGACCCATAGCAATGTTGACACATGGTTGTTCGACAAGCACATCACAGACATCCAAGGGTGCCAAGTCATAGATTACCTCATCCTTGAATGGTTTGTGGCGAAGGACAGGGAATACTATAGACTAACGTAGATGTCTAAGCGTTGATTTTCCAATCCAATAGAGTACGGTTGTGAGTGAGGTGTTGTCAAATTCAGCCTCTTGACTTCTTCAATCAAGATTATATTCATTGGACTTCCACTATCTGCAATAAAGTGCAAAGCCTTCCCATTTATCCACATCTATGAGTGAAACAAGTGCTTAGCATCCTCTCTAGGTTGAGGCGCTATTCATGCAGTGGTGACAATGGAGTATGGATTTGCATCCATTCTATGCTCCTTTTGTTTGTGCACATATAGAGTTTCTGTAGTTGACACTGGGGCTTCTATTGTTTTGGCTCCCACAACTCTACAAAAAGACTTTTGTTATTGGATCGTCAATCTCTTGTGTTATGGTACTTGCTCTTATGGTTCTCACACCACAGTCCAATGTCTTTTAGTGGCTTTTCCCTCCTTGTCCACATCTTGTCTTGCCTATGTGATAGTGCATCTTTTACTTGCTGCTTGGTGCCAAGCTTCTCTTTCTTTAGATGCAACTTGTCACATGGAGAATATTCTTTAGCCCCTCGATGCTTGAATTTCCCTTCAAGCTTGACTGCATATCAATAGGCTGCTCCTAGTGCCTACAAACTCCATCTCATCTAGTTGTTGAGGCTTTTGTGTCTAGCTCTCACGACTCTGTAAAAAAGAGTCTTGTTATTTTTTTGACAAGCTCGTGTTATGGTACTTGCTCTTGTGGTTCTCACAACACATCCCATTGTCTTTTTGTGGCTTTTCCCTCTATGTCTTTTTCTTGTCTTGTCTCTATGGTGCTGCATCTTTGGCTGGCTGCTGGGGTTCATCCTTTTCTTTCTTTGGATGTGACTTGTCACCATGAGAATATTCTTTAGCCCATTGACACTTGAATTTACCTTCAAGTTTGACTACATATTGTGGGGCTTCTCCTAGTGTCTTGGTGTCTATGAATTCCTTCTCGTCCTGGATGTACTATCGCAAACTACTTTATTACTTGAAATTTTTGTGCCTCTCATTGCCATGGGTACGAAATTTTTCTAATAAGGCTTGAGATTCATTGGTGTATCATAATTATCAGAGCTAGGGCACACTTTTTGGGAACGTCTTCTACATTTCCCGCTTTAGATCTGTTATTCAAGCAAAGAAATTCAGCCAGTGGAGAGACATCTTCCAAGACTTCAACCAGGGACAACTAAGACATGATTTTTAGCCATATCTAGGGCTATCTACACCCTTTGGAATTTCAGATTGGCATTTAGGGCATCATCCGTAGGCAGATTTCTTCGATTTCGGGTTGCATATTCATCAGTTGGCCTCTTCTTGCCACCTGGAGTGTCCTTTATCATAGGATTGTTGTAATCTTACACGGGTATTTTCTTGGTTTTTGGGTGTGAAAAATAAATAAGATAAATTCAAAACCTTGTTCAAAAAATTATTTTCTTTCATGATTATGTTCCTAGAGGCTTCTGGGATGTATTAATCCTTCTGGGTATTCTAGATTATAGATATTTTGATCAATAAATAGAAATTTTAGAAGTCTGTGTTTTTTGTTATCAAGGGTTTGAAATAAAAGTCAGTTCATTATCTTATTCTTGGCATTAACAGCTGATTGCTGTCATAAATTTCAGTCTGTTGTTATTTTTATGCAAAATGTTTTGTGGTTGTTTCAAAGTTTCTCTTTTTTGTGCCCTAAGGGGCCATTACAAGGGGTTTGAACTTCACCACTTGTTTTAACTTTTAAGGCCAAAACATTTCAAATTTTCCCAAGTCTCTTTGAGCCACCTTCATGCACACATAACAAGGGAATGCAACCATTTTTGGTGAGTTCAAAAACATAGAGATGCCAAAAATGAGAGTTTTATCATGTTTTAAGCTCCAAATGTTAGCACTAAGGCCCCAAAATGAGGTGAACAATTTTGGGTGCCAACAAAATCCACATTTGAGACAAAATTACAACTACCAAACAACAGTGCTAAACTAAATGGCCACCTTACAATTAGGTCAAATAGAAATAAATCTATTTGAACATCCTTGTTTGGGTCTTGAGACAATCTAAACTTCTCAAGAACAATGTAATATCCCCTTTTGGGATATTATCCAAATATACAAAATTACTTTACTGAATTGACTCTAGAAGGACTAAACCCTCCTAGTTCAACCTCAAATAATCCAATGTTAGCTTCAATACAACCCTAAAAAGGTTAGAGTGAGCCAAGGTGGTGGATTAGATGGGAGAACCAGTTAGGAAATTAATCACTTCAAATCTGAAATTAATTGCAACAATAATTAATTTATAAATGCACTAAATTGCTGCAAACTTCAAAAATTAATAACTCCTTCACCATCCATTATTTTTCTATCAAACTCATGCCAAATATTCTTAATATTTTAAGCTTTCCAACAAACTATAGATCACAAGTTTTGGATAAGTAGAGGGCATGCAAATCAACCCACGAAATCTGAAACTGTGTAGATAAACCCCTGGCACAAACAACTGAAACTTGGAAAATTCATAACTTGCTCAATACTTCATCTTTTGCCATGAAATAAATTGCAAATTAATCTATAATTCAAGAGCTTTCCAAAGATATTAAAATTTGAATTTTATGATAACTGAAACCCCTTCAAAACAGCCCCCGAAATCCCAAACCCAGTCGCTAGGGTTAGAATAAATTGCACAACTAATTTCCAGCACTTAATAATCCTTCAAGCATGCTAAAAGATACCCTAATCAAGTCTCCATAGTTAGAATAAAACCAACAATAACCAACAGATCTAAAATACCATAAAACCCTTCATAATATTCAATAACATGCAGATTTTACTCTTAATAAAAGGCGCCAAAGCTAGAAAGAGAATCACCAACAAGTAGATTTGCAAATCTCATGAAAATACTTCAATTGAATATCAAACCAACCCAATAACTCCCACGCAAGAGAGAGAAGATTAATGGGCATGCATCCCAACTCCAAGCATGGAGTGAGCATCAAATGATCAATCAACATACCCTCTAAGGAAATGCGACCTCCCTTTTATAGAACTAAGGGGTGCAATATCCAATAAAGACCGACCTTTCCCTTTTGGAGGGAAAACATACACTCTTATTAAAATATTTAATACGAAGACTATGTGCACTTTATTTATTTTTTAATTAAATTAATAAAAGTAACTAACCTATGTGCACTTTATTTATTTTTTAATTAAATAAATAAAAGTAACTAACCTATGTGCACATTAAATTAATTAAAGAGACTCCCACTTGTAGCGCTAGGCATGCCAAGGGGTACAAATGCAAATGAAAAATAAATATTAATAATGTCCCGAAAAGGGGGACATTACAGTCTTCCCCTCTAGGAAATTCTTGCCCTCAAGCAATAACAAGCTCATAGGTCCATGCATCATGCCCCAAAGAGAAGATGTGGGGTGGTGCATCCAAAGCCTCGATCCGGTGCCTGTCAAGTGGCGAAGAGTTGGAAAGAACAAATTTCTTCCCCTCATGTCAACCCAAAAAATGGGTCATCAGCTCCATAACATGTGCTCCAAGAGATGATGTCCTTAACATGGCATAGAGAGTCATCAAAAGGATGAGCTTTGCTAAGATCCAAGGATGCCCACTCAAAAATGCCCTCATGAAATGAATAGGACAACAGTCTTCCATCACATGTCTTTGATCCTGCACGTGAAGCAAACTCATTAGAAAAACAAGTGTTGAGAAACACTTTTCCTGTTTCTTCTTCATGTCTCCAAGGCATGGAGAGCTCCCAAATCTTCTTCATGCATGGGCTGTCCCCAAAATCTGTTATGTGGCTCCTAACACTGCTATAATCATGCATTATTCCTTCAAAAATCAGAATTAGGATGGCTGGTTTCCACCCCAAATAGTCACCCATGAGCCAAAATCAAATACCAACAACCATGTCACCAAATGTATGTAAAAAATCTGAATTTTGGGACTGATAGTGGAGCTGGTCCTAATAGTATTATCCATAAAAATGAGAGGACAGCAGTTAGCATAATTCAGAATTCTTTTCCCAACATGAATGATCATCAACCTAGTCAATAAAAATGGTTCCCATATAGCTGAAATTTCATCCTCAATCATAACAAACTGAAAATTATTCACATGCACAGTTGAAAATGAAATGCCTTGAGAAAAGTTCATACCATGTTCCTTCAAACTTCTCATACTTTTCATTGAAGCCCAAAAGATGGTGGTCATGCAAGCAACATCACTCATACATTCCCAATACTTATCTTTGGTTGACTTTACCCTTGGAAGTATCTCAATCAAACACCAAAATGGAAGACATAACTGTAGCTCAAAATCTGAAAATGAACTTCTTACCATGCAAAGTGTAGTCCATGTGATCCATCCTTCTTTCACGTCTTCCCAAGAGATAGGAGTTAACATCATTTGACAGAGGAAATGAAATGATATTCCTATATCCAAACCATACTTGCAAAACCCAAATCCTTTTATCCTCTTACCACATGAAGCAATATGTGCAAGATAACACCACAATTTTTCTCTTCTTCTATACTCAAAATGAAAGGAGAGAGCTGAAATATAAAGCATGCATTTATGAATATTATCATAGAAAAACCAAGGAACCTTGTACTTTACTTTGTGCCAATGATTTTCCCTTATGATAGGAGGAAAAATACATGAAATCATCATACTTTTGTGCCTTCTAATGATAGGCACATTACTCTATACAATTTAACCATTAAGTTTTAACTTAGCTATATGGAGTCCCTAAACCATGCATTGGGAAGAGTAATGATAACTCTTTCATCCATTTCCATCATGCTAACATGTGCACAAAACTGTTAAGAACACCATGTGCAAATAAAAATGCAACCAATACACTCCATGCTTGCACCTAATATCCATCTTCCTATCATGCTCAAAATGCATATCAATTCAAAACTCAACATATGAGGAGCAACATGAGATTGTGAAAGAACCATACCAAATGGGCTATCCGCAACAACTACCAAGACTTAGAATTCCTGAGCTTGGACCAACACTTAGTTCCTACAATTAGCAGCAACCTTCTCTACAATACCAAAAGGGTCTATTTATACATGGAAGGTAACAATTTGGGACATTCAAACTGAGCCTACTCGAATTCAGGGGGGCAAACCAACTAGTCATTCAATTGCTCATAAGGGCCTATTGTCTCGGAACAACTTTATCAGCGCTCCTAGCAGATTACCATAAACATTCAATGATGTCCTTCCTTCATCAGCATTGGTCTGTCACAAGCCCATGGTGTCGTAATCCTCCATGCTCCCCTGACGTGCTTTGACCAAAACAATGTTGAACGTGGTGCAATTAGTAGGCACTAATAAGTTCTCCAAGATTTCAGGGGATCATTACAATACCTAATGATATGAACTTCACTAGAGAAATTCATTTTGCCACATAGGTGTAAATACGCAAATGAGTGAATATTCACTTTGATTGAGTATACCCTTCTTTGAGTAGTAAGAGGCATCTAAGACCATGTCTTCTCCTTGAGCATTCTAATGGCTAGTGGTCAAGTTGAACCACTTCCCTCAAATATAAGAAGCCTCTTCTTTCATCAACATGTAGATTTGAACAATAAATTTATGGTGTGATCATGCAGACGGGTAGGTGACACTATGTGTATGCTAACTTGGCATGCCTATCAAGTAAATCTGATTGGCTCCCTTCACCCATTGTTATAAGCTATGCAATCATGCCAGATGGTACAATCAAGGGTTAATCATCAAATCCACAAGTGCTTATACACTTGGATGCATGTCTGCACTTTGCTTGCACATAAATTCACAATAATTGGAGCAAACAAGTGAACACAGACAGTGGTAATCCTTTTGACTTCATTAATCCTCTCAAGAATTTATGGACATAGACAAAGGTTGTGGATGTTCCTTTCTAGGGATGAAACATTAGAGACATAAGGGTTTGGCCTTGAATCTATTATCTCATGTGAATGTTGCACTCATGTCATAACATCACAGAACACCTCAATCGTAATAGTTGCAGAATGAGGTCATTACAAACAATCAATCTACACAATATGGAATGCAAGCCCTCTAGGGCAGCAAATTGCATATGAAGTTCACATCAACATCTTAACCATGCATATTGAGTTGAAAGTGCAACCAAATAATTGTGATGTCAACCACGAGCAATATTTGATCAATCTCAAATACATCAAAAATGTGGAGAAACGAATGATAAATCACAGTCCATAATTTATTTTAATGACAACAACTATACATCCAAACTTGAGGGCTGGAAAAAATAGATAAACTTCTCACTAATGCATGCAATGACCAAAAGTGTCAGATTCTAGCCTTATAAAATATGAAGAACAAGAATGCCAGTTTAAAATAGCCAAAATGTGTTACCTAGAGAGCACCGAACTACAACCTCAAGCAAGTCGCCTAGGGCTGGATAATGAAGATTAGCTGCTATAAAATCACTTTGAAGTACTCAATGTGACTCTCCAAGAGTGTAGAACAATACACTCTTCTGCACATGAAGAGGGTTTTAAGTCTCCTAGTGTGATCCTAAGCTTAAAGGGTTTCGTTCTTCAAACCTAGGTGACCAAGGCAAGGGTTTCCATGTCCTCTGCAATGACAAGACCCGCTGGAAAAGAAGCTACCTGCTCTGACTTACCATGAGAAATTAACTATGCAATAATTCTGAACATAACCCTCTTTTAGCGAGTCTGAACCATGCCTTATATAGGCTTGAAGATGTTTTCCAAATGGGAAAATAGAATCCTCTAGAGAGACTGACCCCCTTTAATGAAGGAAAAGTAACGTTAGAGTCACCATGTAGGCCTCCAGCTGAATTTGGACCGACCTGGCATAACTTGAAGAATAGAAATCCTCGAATTGCATTGAAACTTTGAGGAATGGTAGATCCACCACCTAGTCGAACCACTTTTCCAAAAGCCATGATTCAGTAAATAATTGATAATCTAATTACTAAAACCTGACAACACTATACAACCATATAGCAAGTTTAAAAATCCGTTGCTCCTTCCTTGATGCCCACGGGAAGAGGAATGGGCATAAGAGTCTTCCATAGTAAACTAGCTTGGAAAAGGGGACATTACAGAAACTATGCATAAAGAATAATGGCAAAACCAAAATTCTTGACTATCTCAAAACACAAACCCTGCATAAAAGCCCAAAACTCAGGTCACCCAGATTTTGATTTTTAGGGCTTACTTTGGTTGAACTCCAAGCTTTATCAACCATTAACTTCTGACCTTATTACTCCTTGTCACTTTTGCAAGATGCAAACTCTTTTAAGAGTAGAGGAAATGCAAGCTTATTACCTCATGGAACCAAAAAGATGTAATATCCCCTTTTGGGATATTATCCAAATATGCAAAATTACTTTACTGAATCGACTCTAGAAGGACTAAACCCTCCTAGTTTGACCTCAAATAATCCAATGTTAGCTTCAATACAACCCTAAAAGGGTTAGAGTGAGCCAAGGTGGTAGATTAGATGGGAGAACCAGTTATGAAATTAATCACTTCAAATCTGAAATTAATTACAACAGTAATTAATTTATAAATGCACTAAAATGCTGGGAGCAGTTGCCGTTGCACCAAAAGATCGGCCTGATAGTACCTGATACAACCATGGCACTTAAAGACCGGCCTGATAGTGCCCGATACAACCATGGCACTTAAGGGTGGACCTTCCGTCCACCGGAGGACCGCTCGAGTCGGGGCATGCGTGACCAAGGGAATTACGGGGCACATCTCCCTACCTTGTGTTGGGACTAGCGGATGTCCACGTGACATCACAACCCACCACGCTCCGCGAGTCTCGACCTCGAGACCTCTGCTCTGATACCAAGAGCAGTTGTCGTTGCACCAAAAGACCGGCCTGACAGTGCCCGATACAACCGTGGCACTTAAGGGTGGACCTTCTATCCACCGGAGGACCGCTTGAGTCGGGGCAACGTGACCAAGGGAATTACGGGGCACATCTCCCTACCTTGTGCTGGGACTGGCAGATGTCCACGGGACATCACAAATAACACCAAGGAGGTGCACCTATAACACAGAGCCCTACCGGTAATATTGGAAGATATGTACATGCATGCACATATAGAATCAAGAAAGCTTTATCCATGCAATTAGCATGCAATAGCACCATAAGGAGATGATGAATAAGTATTGAAGTTTAACTTTGTGGGTACAGATTGGAGTATGGCTGTCAGCAAAGCTATCATAACTCAGTAGTTTCCATTTGATGTTTATTCCCACCAATCAGTTTGGAATAGCCTCACTAATTCATGGCTGTAATGAACTACAGTATTTATCCAATGGAATCCATATTGGGTCAACCAAAGTTTAATTCGAGGAGAGATGAAAATTAGCCTACATCCTTTATTATAGAGATATTAAACAAGCTAAAAGCTTTTAGTTTCAGGTAAGCCGATCTTTCCGTATAGGGATTGGATGTGACCCACAGAATAGAGTCTTATACATGTTTTATACTAAGTCCTGTAGTAGGTTTGTTTTAGGGATTCAAATGTGCCTAGAAAGGTAGGCTAGCTTTTGTTTTCAATGTTTTTGAAGGAAATTCCGATTTTTTCTCATCATTTTTCATTTTTCTTTCATGTAGAGTATAACTATCATTTTTTGTGCCTAACGCCTTTCTTTATAGGAACTTGAGCTTGCAGCATTCACTTTGGTTCAAAAGGTGTACTGAAATGAGAACTGTGTCTGTATAAACTTATAAAGTGATGGGTGGAACAAAAATTATGGATTTATTTGTAAGTTTTTAGATAGTAACTCACACTCTTCAGGATCTATACAGGGATACCAAAAGGATCTTCTGGTGGAAGCACGTTGTCTGCTGTTTCTGGAAGTTTGCCATCTGTACTGTCTGAGTTTACAGCGGAAAAATCCGTTGAATTCTCATATGATGAGCTTGTGTCGGCCACTGACAATTTCAATCTAGATAACAAGATTGGCGAAGGTGGTTATGGATCTGTTTATTATGGCATTCTTCATGGCCAGGTCATTTATTCAACTCACAATTGTTATCTGTTGTTTTGAACAAGTTTAAAATATATATTATAATAAGCTGAAATAATAAAATACAAAAACTACCATGAGAGAGGACAATGATCTAAGCCAGAGAAGTGAAGAGACAAGAGAGGGAAATCACATAGCAGGAACCATATAAAAACCAAGCACAAGAAAAGCAAGGTGAGCCTATATGACATAGGGGGCCAACCATGGCAAATACAAAGGAAGCAAATATTAGTTTCTGAGAACCATAAATTAAACTTGTAAAAGATTCAAATATAGTAAATGGAAATATCACAACGAAACTCATAATTGTTATCGCTCAAGTAATGAATTAGTATGATACCTTTAAGTCGTTTCTAAAGGATGTTCATGTTTCATTGATTTTATTGATTCAATTATTAGCATATTCGATGATTTTAGTTCCTGTCTGCCTTCCATAATATTTCCGTCTTTTGAAAGCAAAATGATCAAGTTTCTTATACATTCTATTTCTAACCAGGAAAAGATAGAGAGTGCAAAAAAGCTTCCTAAATTTAACAATATGCAGCATTTTATTGTTCCATGCATGTTTCTTTATTTGTGATTAATTTTTTTAGTGTCCTTATTTTGTGGATATCTTTAATGTTATAATGTACGTGGTAGGATGTCCTTCCTCTGATATTACTTTGAAACCTGTCTTCATGATATATCATATGTAGAATATATTGCAAGTATTTTTATTTTCAAGTTAATAGAACCACATTGCCACTTGGATGTACTTTATTCCATTATCTATTTTAGATGCTATATGTCAGTATGCATTTCTAACATCTTATGTTTCTTACCACTTTTAACATATGTTTGGAAGGCTTTGTTGGAAAGGCGGGTAAAGGCAATCTTAAAAAAGTGAAACTGATAGACCTTCAAGGATCTTACATGGTTTAAACCTAAGTAGAGGCTGCAATTTTATTTTACCTGTTAGTGAAGCCACATTGGAATAATCTGGAATGTATATTTTCTTTTCAACAGAAGGTTGCAATAAAGAAGATGAATTTGCAGGGAACCAAAGAATTTCTTGCTGAGTTGAAGGTGTTGACACATGTCCATCATACAAACTTGGTAAGTTTCTTCTGTACACAGCATGCAAAGTAAACTAGTAAAGCATATATACTTGTGATGTACTTGTATTGATTATAATAAAAAGTATCCTAGATATATGATCACAGGTACTAATTGTGCTTTTGAGTTTTCAAATTTTCTGAACTATTACCAATATCTTGATTTGATGTTTGCCAGTAACATTATTTTTGTTCATTTTTTATTTAACTATGTATAAATGTTGGTCTGAGCTAAATATTAAAATATGTTCTCTTCAATATGTAATGAGCAAAAGATCTAAGGTTGGATGACCTTGATAAGACAACTGCTCTGAAGCATGACAACTATTTTGTATCTTTAGGGATATTATATATGCTTGCAAAAGGCCTTGCTTTTGCATAGGGACCTCGAAATTTTGGAATGGAAAAATATTTAGGTACTTTAAGTTTCAAGTTCAACCAAAGTTTCATGGGTCCATAACATAAACCTGTATATACATTTCAGAATTTTATGTCATATCCCTGCACATCTGCAGAATAAAAAACAGATACATATTTTGATTCCGTAGAACTTTTAAGGAGTTGTTCTCTTACATTGTTCCTTATGTTCTCATATTCACTTTTTTAAGGATTACAGGACATGAGCAGGAGGACAAGATTGATAGACAATTTTAGAGTTCTCATGTTCAATCTATAAAATGATTCGGTGGCATGAGCGGAATAAAAATATTTGCAGAAAATTTCAGCTGTAAAGCATAGTTCGCCAATATGTCTGCAACTTGGTCACAATATCGATGTTGGAATAAAATCTCCTCATGGAGACAAAGATTGCATAGGATATGCTCGATAATATCGTCCATCTTCCAGCGAGATCTTCTGACAAGGCAGTTGTTTGCTGTATCAGACAATAATTTTTTTCAATTTCTACGGACACCTTTTATTTGGAGCCGGAGGAAACCATTATTGATTTCCTGTCGAAGTCCTTTATTAGGAGCCATAGTTCAGAATTTTTTTTGGTTTGTGTGCCTATTTGTTGTGAATAACTAAGAACAGAGTCCCCATCAATAACTAATAACTAAGCCATACTCCATAGTACCTTGAATATATCTTATAGTTGTTTTTCTACTTTCTAGTGACTCACCTTTGGTCCTTGCATGAACTGTGAAAAATAGCTAACAACATAGCTAATGTCTGGCCTAGTGTAGGTCAAGTAAATGAGACTTCCAATCATCTACCAATAAAGAGTGGCATTTATTGGTGGAGATGGATTTGTATGAGACAACTGAAGTCTTGTCTCCATAGGTGTTGCAATAGGCTTACAATCCATTATATAGAATTTCTCGAGCATAGTCTTGGCATAGTTCATCTGAGACACGAAGGTTCGGTGTTGCTTTTGCCATATGTAATGTTACTTTTTAGGGGGACTTAGGAAATGACCAAAAACTCACAAATCAGTTTATAGAGCTGCTGTTATAAACCTGTAAAACTGCAAATTAAACCCTTTTCTAGGGCAGCGACCTGTTTTGGGATTTCAACCCCTCCTTCGTGCCTTTAAAACCCTTCCAATCACTTCACTTGAGCCTCTAAAATTATAATATGTCCTCAACAATCATATAATTAAAGAAATCTGAATTTTAATACCCTTGTCTGCAGCGTTATTTTTAAAATTTTATAACCCAACTTAGGAGGCACCTAAACTCATGAAACTCAAGATATTGACCTTATAAATTATGAAGAATAATCTAGTAATTTCAGATTTATCAAATTAGTATCACACATACCAATTTTCCACACCAAAGCGGGTCGTTCCACTATGAATAAATATAATATTGCACCAAGAAGACCACAAATGCAAGAGAAAGACCCTTTATTGCTTTTCCAACCAACTTGCATAATCAAAACCTCATGAAGGGTTTTCGTCCTTCACAAGTTTCCCAACCAAGTGTTTTCATCCTTGAAGAGATCCTCAACCCAAGGGGTTTTGTCCTTGAGAGAGAGTAAAAGGTCTACACTAGCCAACTTTCACCAAAATAAGAATAATCTCCAAAACATGACATAATAATGCCCAAGCGACCTCCTTAAATAGCCATAAGGAGTGCTTAAACATGAGAAATGAAGGCCAACCCCTTAAGTAAGTGCTTTTTAAATATGCAAAGGGTATTTGGAGCCTACATGCTCATAATACCTTTATTACTAAATTACTTAAGTTTATCTATTGGAGCACAAGGCTTCCAATAGGATAAATAATAGTAAATGAAAACAACTATCTAATCAACAATAAAGACATACTTCAGACCTTCCCCTTGCTTTTCTCCTTAGACCCACGGGGAGAGAATGGGTTAAGGTCTTCAAAATTCAGCTTTCAAAAAGGGACATGACAGTCCTCCCTTCCCAAGATTGCTTGTCCCCAAGCAATTGCAAGTACCTGGATTTCAAATAAATCTCAGTTGTTCCTTATTCCTTGTTCCTTCTTGCATAGTGTCCTCTCCATGAATTCTACTCATGCCAAAATATCTCATATCCGCAAGCATTGAAGTGGCTGAAGTATAGTTGCGCCTGCAGAAAACCAAAGTGAAGTTCCATTGGGTTTTTGCTTTCCTTCGTTTCCTTCGAGATATTTTCCAAATTTGAGTCCATTCGCAGCTGTGTATGCTTGTTTGTGGTTGGACCAGCTCTTTAGAATTTGTTTGAAAATCATAGAACTGACCTTCCATGGTTTGGGAAGGTGACCAACTCAATTTAGGGCCTCCTAATGGTGCTATGAACTCAATTATCCTAGCCATTATATGGAAAAAAGATCTCAGCTGTATCCTTCCCTTCCAACCTGGACCTACACACGAAACAAACTTATTAAGGAAAACCACAATACTTATTACTCTCCTTCCATGCTATGTTGGTGGAGGGAATGGCTCCCTTTTGCTTTCTTTTCCTATACTCAGCTGAAATACCTCTCCATGATTAAGAATTTGTATTTTCTCCCCTCAGATCAGATTGAATTGGGTTGGTGATAGCTGCTTAGGGGCCAAGTACCCCTTCAAAAACTTAGTTTCTTCTTCTCCCAAGTGGTCAATCTTTACCATCCTCAATTTGCTACCTTCCCAACTGCTGTAGCTAGGCATGTTCCCTTGTAATTGACTAGTATAAGTGACTGAAATTAATTTTAGGTGAGCCTGGGCATACCTCTTTAGAAAAGTGGGGCTGAGTGTCTACCATCTTAATCAGTGGAATCTCGTTTTCAGCTGTTGCAAAAATGAGTGGAAGGCGGAAAGAATAGTATGCAGTAGACACATAAATTTTGTAGTTTCGTCCTCTTTGGGGGTTGTTCTTGAAGGACAGTCTTCCATTGCTTGTGAATAAAAAAATATTACAACCAAGTTGGCAAAAATAGTCTCTTCTGTTTAGTTGGTTGGTTGAGAGAAAATCTCAACAGGATAGTCAAATGCTTTAGCTTAGAAAGATTCTAAACAACTGAATCACCATGGAATCAGCTTAGGAAGGAGGAGGATAAGCTCAACAGTAGCATAAAAGATAAAAATTATCTATTTTTAGGGTTGGTGCTGTTGGTGTTGTTAGTGTGCCAAGCATGTATGTAAAAATTCTTAATATGAATGAATAAATCAAGAAGTATTTTTTGAGTTCCTGCATATTTCTAGACTCCTCTCATATGTGTTAATGATCTCGATTCTCCAATGCCTAGGTTATTTGAACAATTTCTCATGTATACTCTGTTTTGAAATCGTGGACTGTGCTATGTTTTAGTAGAAAGCTTATATCCTAGAACGATTGGGGCATTTTCAGCACGTGCTTTCAAAAGGAGAAAGTTGCAGGAGGTTGACACATAGCTTTAGAGCTCAAGTTTAGGTTTTGAAACTCTCATTGGACCAAGATATCAAAATTTTCCTCTCGGGTGCCTGGAAACCTGCAACTAGGGTTTAAAAGCTAAAATTCTCATAATTTACACAAATACCAGTGTTTAAAGCTCAAATTTGATTGGAGAGGACTGACAGAGATTTAAAAAGAGATGAAAGTGGTTTGACATGATTTCATCAAGTTTTGAGAAAGTTACTGCGAGCAGAGTGATCTGTTGCAGTCAAGAAACCTAATAAGGTCTAATTGAGATTAGATCAAGGGTGAACTTGGTAAATATTCCAAAGAAATTGTCTACAAGCTTTTACCATCAAATATAACTTCCAAATGGGTGTCGGAAAATGTTTAGATCCACGTTTGAAATCCTTTATACCAGAATATAATCTCAATTTTCCTTCCAGGCAAGGCTACTAGGAATTGAATATTTGGCCCCAATAGAAAAAGTTGGATCTTTTGATACATGTTAGCCATCATTCATTGAATGCATCCTCTCTCAACAGAGGTTATTGCATATATTTGTAGCTAATTGCATTTAGTGTCTAACTGATTAGGCATCAAAAAATCTTTTTAATATGAGTGAAGGATCTAGTTACTACCTCCTTTGAAGAGAATTCGAGTGTTTGAAGTGTCTTACCTTGGGCAGGCTTGGGGCCGAATGCTATTTGTTTGTTGTAGATGTTTCTTTGGAGAGAGCCTATTCTGTTGATTGCTACATCCATCCTCCATTTCTTCAATCTTTGGAAATGCATGGGATGCAAAGGGGTTTGCAGATCAGATTTGTTTTGTTGTTTGTAATGCCCCTTTCTGGGCCGAGTTGAAAGAAAAAGAGAAATGGCACCAACCCAAATCACAGTAAACTTAAATTTATAACAACATGCTACATGAGTTTGAAATCTTATGACAACAAGAGGGAAATCGCAATTATTCACCACCAATACCACTTTTACACCATCCAAGCATGTAGGGAACAATAATAATTATTTTAGAGCAAGTACAAACCAAGAAATGAGTTTTTAGAACCCTAGCTGAAGTATAATAATTAGTTTTGCAACAACAACGAACCCACTTACAAAAATGGCTGTAAAAAATGATTCCAAGGCCCAAATTTCAATCCGTAAAATGTAACCAGCCTTATAAATTACGAACAATCCAAATATCAACAAAGAAAGGAGTGTCGTGCACTAGATATTACCAAAACCTTCCACTATGCAAGTCACCACACTAGGAGAGGGTCTACAATGAGCTGGAAATAGCGTTTTCCCATGGAAAATCTGAATGTAACACCAAGTGTGATCTCAGTATGAGACCACCAATGAAGAAATGAGGGGTTTCGTCCTCAAATCAAGTGCAAAGAGGGTTTCTGTCCTCAATTGCAACAGTTTCGTGCTCTAACTCCAAGAAAATGAATTCCAAAGCAAGCATGCCCTTTTCCAAGCTAAGCGATCCCTTTTTATATCTAAAGGTGGTGCCAAAACCAAAATATAATCCTCCCAAAAAGGACCAACCTCCTTGGAGACATACGAGTTCCCTTTTCTTTTATTTTTCAAGTGGCTTTTACACTATTTTGAATTAACTTGACTTCTCGAAGCTATGATTACAAAATTACTTTAAAAAATAATACAAAGCTACAAAAGCAATTGAAAATCACGACATTAAATGCTTCCCTTTCTCTTTCCCTATTAGCCCACGGGAAATGGAATGGGCCCAAGGTCTTCGAAATGAATTAGCCCTAAGAAAGGGACATTACATTGTTGAAATGCTTTACTTTCCTTTTCTTGTATAAGCTTTTTGAAACTTGTCCTCGTATGTGGTTTTTTCCTGGGTTTTTTGTTGCATATATTTATGCCATCTGTCGATGTGTTGTGGAACAATATTGTACATAATCCTAGGTATAGGCAATAATTGTAATAAAAATATTTTATAATATTATTACCTAGATACATTAGAAGCTTAACAATCATCTTGAAGATGAATTGCATAGTCATTTCATGTTGATAAATATGTACTTTGTATCACATTTTATGGTGAAGGAGAATTGGGTTTCACTCTTCCATTTCCATTTCATTTTCACAGTCCATTTCTTGGCCTTAAATTGGTATCAGAGTGTTAGCGCAAATATCCATTCAAAGCAAATAAATTTGAAGTAAAATTTATTTGCTGCATTTTTCCATTCCTTCATTAAGAGGATTTCAATGCACAAAAAATAAATTAGTAGAAAAACTTATTTGCTGATTTTTTTTCAATTCTTCATTTCATGCTATGACGATTTTCACTCAGAAAATAAATCAGCAGTCAAAATTCATTTGACGCCTTTTTTTAATCCTTCAATACTATCTATTTGAAACCCTCATCCAATTCTCATTCTGTAAACTGAAGTCTTCACCAAGTCAATTCCTTGGTTGATGAAAACTCAAAAACTGCAGAGGACTAAGTTATATTTTAGGCAATACCTTCTGCAGAGGACTGTATTTCAAAACAGTCTGAAAATAATAGTGTTCCAAAACAGCAATTTGAAAGATGATCAAGACCTATCGAGGAGAAGGAGCTTCGTATCAAGTAAATAAGGCACCAAATACACAAACTGTTTTTCCATAATAGGCGACACATCATTGGTTTCACAATTATACTTGTGGATTAAGGGGGAATGTAACCGTATTGTACATAATCCTAGGTGTATAATATTTTATATTATTATTACCAAGATACATTAGAAGTTGAACAATCATTTCATGTTTGATAAATTGTACATTGTATCACATTTTCTGGTGAATGAGAATTGGGTTTCACTGTTCCGTTTCCATTTCATTTTGACAATCCATTTCCTGGCCTTACATGTGCGATGGTCAGCTTAGTTTCTAGGGGGATTAAGCTCTTCGATTTCTTGAGTTGGGAATACTTTGGCGAGATGGTTGTGTTCATGATAGGTGTGACTTCTAAATCAGATGTTTTCATAGTCCAACAATTTTTCCCATTCTATACCACCCATATCAAGGGATGATCGGGCAGGTTTTTTTCTAAGTCCACATTAATGGAGATGCGAGTATAGTTTATTACCTCGAGGTTCCTAGTGAATTCTGTTACAGCAGTGGGTTCCCCTACGTAGGGCATCTAGACTAGTTCACTTCATGAGCTTTCCAATGCATATTATAGTTTACAAATTCGGTTAATCTTCTAGAAGATTTGATCATATTGTACTTCTTCCTTTGGCGTTAGGGTTCTTTACCCATACTGCATCCCTTCCTTGCTTAATCTAATGAAATCCGTGAGGGACATGGCCTCATGATATTCCTTCGGTAATGCTTGGTATTTTTTCAAACCTCGCGACATAGTCATTGGCCTGTATAGGGCTCCCATGTAAAGCGACCACCTCTTTTGGCACAAACTTGGGTTTATAGGGCCTTGAAAATAAAACCCACTCCTTCCTTGCATCACGAGGGGTGTGGGAACCCACTCCTTCCTTGAGCACACCACCTCCATTCAAATTTTGGATGGTTAGGGTAAGCAACTTGAGTGTCTCAGCTATCCCTTCTTGTGTTCTTGCGATCATGTCTATCTTTTCTTTTCTTTGGTAGCAATGCATATCTTTGTCATCTGCCATACTTCACAGGATGGGAGGATGAAGCTCTGATACCACTGTCATGTCCCTTTTTGGGAATCCTCCAAAAATAGCCCAATATTGAGCACGAAGGACAGAAATCAGATTTAGGGCAGCCTATAGATGACTGATAATGATTGTGAAAGCCCTCAAGAGCTGCCAACAATTTTCCTCCTAGGGTAGCGACCCCTTGGGAAAATTTAAGCACATTTTTCTATGCACCAAATTCACTCAAACCCTTGGAAAAATGCTCAGAAATTCTAAGAAAATACTAGCAATCATTAGATGCAAGAAGCTGATTTTTGGATGCTCACAAGTGCTAATTTGAATCTACCATGAAACCCTTCCACTGCAGTAATTAAATAATAATTCTAGAATTGAAATAACACTTATATGCACTCAAATATCGATAAAAGCTATAGATTTCACCTTTAGAAATTATGGAGAATCCAACCATGCAATTAGATCACACAAAAGGCCAACAATATCCTCCAAAACACTCTCCCAAGCAAGTCGCCTAGGGAAGAATTTAATTATATGTAGCAATAGAGAGATTACACAAAAGATAGTGTGGGGTTTCATTCACCCAAGATTCTCCTCAAGGGGTTTTGTCCTTGAGAGAGCCCCTCAATGAAGGGTTTTCATCCTTGAGAGAGATAGAGAGATGCTTTACAAGCAATCGACTCCAACCAAAATTATCAAATCCAACATGATCCCTCTAAGTCCCAAGCGAACTCCTATTATAGATGATAAGGGGTGCTAACATTCAAAAAGAAGGGACTGACCTCAATTTTGAGGGAAAAGAAAATTATAATACTCTAATTTGAATTTGGAGCCTACATACTCAAATACTTTATTTTATAATTTATTAAATTCACTATTGGAGTGCTAGGCTTCCTAATAGCAATACATGGCAAAAATAAAAGTAACTACTAAAACAACATTAAAATATAATCAACGTTTTCCCCTTGCTTCCTTCCTTAGACCCACAAGGAGAAGAATAGGTTAATGTCTTGAAGAAAAATTAGCCTCCAAAAAGGGACATGATAAGGTCACCTCCCATTTTGTTGTCATCGAACTAATTTCATATTATCAATGCTCTTAACCATAGATGGAAAACTCGCCAAAAAACTTGCAAAACGGTTTAATCGCAGAAAAACTCGCCAAAATCGGAAAAAGAAAACCCGCCGAGTTAACTCGGCGCGTACTTGCCAAAACTCGGCGAGTTCGTGCATGTCGATACTGGACAACGATGCTTTTACACGCATAAACACGGTTTTCACTATGCACTTACCGCTATGGTATTACGACGGTATATGTATATTGTCAGAAGCCCTCAATAATCCCTCATTGTCACTCATTCCACAACCATTTGAGCTGGAATTGCTTGAGTTTACAAGTGGACTTTGCGAGCGAATTCAAGGAGAGAATTTGGAGATTTGCATTTGGAGGTAGGTTTTTTTTTTTTTTTTTAAAATTCTTTGAAGTTTTTCCAAATTTTGTGTATATTATTTAGGTTTTATAGATTCCTATTGTGATTCTAAATACATGTAATGTAAAATCGAATGCTTGTAATTTTTTTATACTCATTTGCAGCCAGAGGTATGCATTTTTTTTTAACTCAAATTCATTGTAAATTAGTTAAATTTTATATATGTGTATTGTAATTGATTCGTTGTGTAATTCTAAATACATGTAATGTAAAATCGAATGCTTGTAATTTTTTTATACTCATTTGCAACCAGAGGTATGTATTTTTTTTTTTTAACGCAAATTCATTGTAAATTAGTTAAATTTTATGTATGTGTATTGTAATCGATTCGTTGTGTAATTCTAAATACATGTAATGTAAAATTGAATGCTTGTAATGTATTTTTTTTATTTACGCAAATTTGTTATTCAGGCACGTATTGTTTTTAAAATTAAATTAAGGTTACGTTTTCTAATTTTTTAAATGTGCATTGTGTTGCAGATTAGAGCTTAATAATGGCATTAGGCTCGGCATCAGGTTCGGCATCTGAATCACTAGCAGGGACCGTTCCTCCGAATGCCTGTTCCATATCATGGAAGTATGCTATACGTGGAGCTTGTGCGGGCGAAATTTTTTGCACTTTCTGTAACAAGAAAATGAATGGAGGCATCAATCGTTTGAAATATCACCGTTCAACTATTGTTTGCTGAGATGTTACGGTTTGCCCCAACGTGTCGGAAGAGGCAAAGCGAGAGATTAGAGCAGAGCTGGCAGAGTTAGAGGAGAAGAAACTAGAGAAGGCAAGGCTGAAAGCAGCCATAGCACAAGCGGTTAGACTTAGGGCTGCAATGGAAGAGGATTTAGACAATGATGCGGCAACAATTGTGGGCTCTACTCGTGGTCCACGCATACGAAGAGGAAGAGCCGAAAGAGGCACATCTTCATCGAGTTCGAGCAAAGGCATATCGAGTTTTTTTGTGGCAAGGAACACACCTGGAGCACAACCTTCATTGGAAGGTACAGTCTGGAACAAAGATATGCACGAGGAAGTGGATAAAGCTTGTGCATATTTTTGGTACTACAACAACCTGCCGTTCAATGTGGCAAAGAGCCCATACTGGGAGTACTGTGTGATAGCGTTGACAGCTGCAGGGAAAGGGTACAAGACACCCTCTCCAAAAGATTTGAGTGGGAAATTACTTGAAGGTGCAATTGCAGATGCCACTACCATGCTAGAAGAGCACAAGAAACAATGGAAAAAATTCGGATGCACCATTCTTTCAGATGGGTGGACGGATGGAAGGAACCGCACCCTTGTTAATTTTTTAGCAGCTTCAAATGGTGAGATGGTGTTTTAAAAATCTATTGATGCCTCTAACATAATAAAAAATGCAAAGAATTTGAGTGTTATGTTAGAGACATTTGTATTAGAGGTTGGTGTACCGAATGTTGTGCAAGTTGTCACAGACAATGTAGCAGCATATGTGGCGGCTGAGAGACTACTGCAGGAGAGACATCCATCACTCTTTTGGACTCCTTGTGCAGCTCATTGTATTGACCTTTTTTTGGAGGACATAGGCAAAATTGATTGGGTGAGGCCGGTTGTAGAAGATGCAAGATCTATAATGAAGTACATATACAATCACCCTTGGGTTCTGAGCTTGATGAGACTACATACAAAGGGGAAAGAACTTGTTCGAGCCAGTGTCACAAGGTTTGCAACTAATTTATTGACGTTGCAAAGTATTTCTAGTTTGTTGACACCTTTGAAACAAATGTTTGTGAGTCAAGCATGGCTAGACTCACAATATTCAAAGAAAGCTGACGGAGAGAGGGTTGCAAAGATAGTTTTTGATGATATCTTTGCAAAGAGAGCTATAGAGATCATCAAGGTAATTTTAAACTTCGATTTATATTTCATTCCTTTATTTTAATTTGTTAAATTATAAATATTAAATATATTGTTCTACTTTTCACTTTTTTATTTCATTTCTAATATGTATTGTAACTTGTAAGTTTGCAATCTTACATTTTAATTTGTGTGCAAGTGTCAGAGCCGTTAGTGAAATTTTTGCATTTGGTTGATGGGGAGCAAAACCCCATGGGGTTTGTATATGAGGCCATGGATAGGGCCAAAGAGTCTATCCAAAACTATTACAGGGGGGATATCGTCAGATATGGTCCCTTTTGGGAGATTATTGATCGGAGGTGGAACAATGAACTCCACCAACTTATTCATGCAGCGGGGTACTACCTCAACCCCAAGTATTTCTACTTTGACAGCTTCACAGATGTGAACGGAGAGTTTATGGAGGGCCTTTCAACATGTATTGAGAGGATGATACCGGATGTTGAGACGAGGGACCTCCTCATTTTAGAGTTGCAGAGTTACAGACATGCTAGGGGGAGACTCTTTTCTTTGGTGCTAGCTATTTGAGGGAGAACCACACAGTCACCAGGTAATAAAAATTAGAATGTTTACCAAGTTACTTATTATTTACATATTTGATTTTATTAATTAATTATAAATTTTTGATTATCTTGTTTGTAGGTTCTTGGTGGGAGGATTGGGGAGGGAATACCCCAAATCTTCAAAAGTTAGCCCTCAGAATTCTATCTCAACCTTGTAGCGCTTCTGGATGTGAACGCAACTGGAGTTTGTTTGAGGCCATTCACACGAAGAAGCGCAACAAGTTGACTCAAAAAAGGCTCAACAACTTGGTTTTTGTGCAATATAATCTCCGGCTTCGCACAAAAAAAGTTGAGGCCACATTAGAGGAGCTCATTGATTTGGATGAGATAGATCCATACAGTGAGTGGACTGGGCAAGAAGAGGAAAACCCTGTGTTCACAGCGGACGAGATTGCTTCTTTTGAGAGGGAGGCTATGGAGGGAGAAGCACTAGCAGGACTCCGAGGAGATATTGGACTGAATGACATCTTTGGAGGTGATCTCCAACATGCAGCAGAGGAGCCACCAACACCACCATCTAGTTCCATGATCGAGCCAGATTCGCAGCCTTCTAGGAGAAGCGTGGAGACGCAGCCGAGTGTGGGGACTAGTAGAGGCACCAGACCCTCTCCCCAATTTTTCTCTAGATTGGGGAAGAGGAAAATGTAATTTATTGTATATTGTAACTTGCATAGATATGAAATTTATAATGATATTTTTCAATGTCAATCATCATAAATTCATATTACTTATCAGCCGGTTGTCGTATTCGCATGATGATGCAATTTTGTATTGTATTTGTATTCAAAGTTAATAGAAAACACTTCTCCAACATTTTATGGGCTCATTTGATACATTTTATAGCTGTGTTGCTTAAAATTTATGTTTTTTAAAGAAATTTGAGTATTTTTTAAGTTGCTGAGTATTCCCGAGTATTGGCCGAATATTGGCGAGTTTTTGCTGAGTTTTTTTTTTGGGGCTTTGGCGAGTTTTCCTACTATGCTCTTAACCATCTATGGGAGAGGAATCGGGGAAGTATTCCTTCAATTATCAGGTATGCCCATTAGTATTCTACCTTATATCCTTTTCTATATTTATTGTTCTACTTTACCTTATATCCTTCTTTTCATATTGTGTCAATTTTATTTAATGATGATATATCATGACGACCTTGGGTTCATAAAAAATATATCCACATTGTTATTACATAAGAAAGATGGAGATCATGTCCCCTTTCCCAAATTAATCTAATCAAAGGACCTGTAGCCTATTTGTTGTTTCCCATTGGCTAAAGGATAAAGTTAGGGAAATAGTTTAATAATAATATCTTAAGTGGTCCTAAGTCACTTCAAATTTTACGACATGGTAAAATGACACTTATGTATTATTATTATAAACCGGGCCAAAAAGTAATATTCTACTAAAGTGTTTTTAATGATTTTAGGGTTTGAAATAAAAGGATTATTATGAAAGGAGGAGCTGGGCTAAAAAGGAAGAATTATTCATTATTCCTTGAAACCAAACCCTATTCCAAAGCTTGAGCCTTTGCGTTCATTTTTTCACCCAAGGACGAAAAGTTAAAACCCTTTGGTGTGCAAGATTGGAGGACGGAAACCCTCTAATTCCAGTTGTGGTGATTCTGTCCAAGGGTCATACTTGCCTGAAGATTGAAATTTATTCCACTTTCAGTTTGCTACAATGATCCGTACGACTGCTACAGTGACATGTACAGTCACTACAATGATCCGTACCGCTACTACAGTACTTTTGTACCCTGCCTTCAGCTATGTTTATGATCAGATGTTCAACGCAAATCTGTAATGAGTGTTATCTGTTGTATGTCCATAGTAAACTTGGGTTTTACTCTGCATATTACATAACTAGGTATTTCTGTATGTGTTATTTCAATACCCAACTGTCTTGTCATTAGTATTCAACTCATTACAATAAATGATTTCAGTTGCCTTGTAGTTTCAGCTTATTGAAATAAAGAAATCCGTGGGGTCTTGGTGTTATCAATGGAGTTTAGAATAGTATTCTTGTATGTTACTACTTATTATGTTATTGATACCCAATATTGGAAAAATAATTCACAAAAACAATCAGAATTTATAAATAGTGGGAAAGGGACATTTCATGAGTGGGGTTTGTGTCATTATTTCTATTTCCCTTGAAATTGAAGCTGTATTGGTGTCCAAAGCATAAGTCCGCAGACCATTTGAACGCATCATTCACACCCCATTTAAAAGCATCATCCACACCATGTGGAGCTCCTTGTCAAAATTCAAACTCCACAGCTTCAAGGGAAAGGCTAATGTTGTGAAAGACAAAAGTCTTCTTGATTTATCTCAAGAAATCCTGTGGATGTTATAGGTGAGAAGTGTATTTCTTTATATCATGTGAGGACCACACCCTTTCAAATCAAAGAGACGGTCAAATGAAGATCTTGAAATTAATTCTTATTTTCGCTGAAGACAGTAATCCATAGAATTCAGAAGTTAGAGGCTTTGGTAGTCAATAGCCATCAAACATCTCTCAATGACATTTAGGGTGTTAAGTTTTTTGTTGATTTTTCTTATTAAAAAACTCGTCTTGATAAGCCATACTCTAGGGAGAACAAATCTCTTTCAATTTGATGTCCTATGTAAACTAAAAGCATGTTAAACACTATCATTCAAACTGGAAGACATCACCGCTTGCATATGGCTTGATTCAAGAAATAAATTGTCTCTTCCAAAGTAATGTATTTGTATATGTAATATGATCATGCCACATCATACATTGTGTTCATGCTTCTACTTTTGTTAGTTCAAATTGGAGAAGCTAGAGATTATTTTTTATTATTACTATGGATCTAACAAGAAAAGCATGGAACGTGCAATTGCTGAGTAATTCTCTTCTGTCACATCATGTATAGGTACAGTTAATTGGATTTTGCACTGTAGATTCACTTTTTCTCATCTACGAGTTTGTTGAAAGGGGGACTCTAAGTCAACATCTTCATGGATCAGGTGAGATATGTTTCACAAACCTCATTGTGTTGGAAGTATTTTCTTTAGAGGCGATAATTTTCAGGAGAATAATACCAAAAATTCTATTTAAATATGTTTGGTTGTGATGACTAATATTTCTTGTGTAATCTCTATTCAACTATTGAGACTCCTATCATCATGTCCAAGCATTTGATTCTATGTTGTCATCCATGTAACAAAATTTAGGCTTTCCAACATTATCATGGGCTGTAAGAGTTCAAATAGCTCTTGATGCTGCAAGAGGATTAGAGTATATCCATGAACACACGAAACCTACATATATTCACCGTGATGTAAAGACAAGCAATATTCTTGTAGACAAGCAGTACCGTGCCAAGGTATGCATTGAAAAGATTTTCTTAAGTTTACCTTATGAATTACTTACATTAAATTTATAGCTACATAATTGTACATTCAACACTTATGCAGAGATGCACAATGCTATAGAAAATATGAGCAAGTGTGTATAGAAGCATACACAACACCATAGCATCTGAATATTTGCAATGTAGACGGTCTCTAAAATACAAATAGGCCTGAATTACATATATAGAAACTTAATCTAGAATTATGTGTAGAATTTAGAATGTATCAATCGAATTACTACATATAAGAAATAACATGATAAGTAAACGAGTTGACCACAACAATCCACTCTTAATCACCATAACCATCATTAATTGAAAACTTAGAATGTATCACATATACATTACATCACATATACTCATTTCATATTAAACATGTGCTTCATATCATGAGTAGGCGTATGTACAAGTCTTTAAATTAGTATGTGTCCTTGCTAACATCTATGTAGTGGTGGGATGGGCTCCAAATAATGGAGTAGGTTTAGATGGTCCCAAGAGATCAGTTACATCAGGCACAATATGTAACACCGACTTCCTTCACCTCAAAGAATGTGAAACTGGTAAGGATGGTGAAGCAAACCCTGTTATGGTTCCCAATAACTTTTTGTAATCCTGTGAATGCGAAACTGATAAGGATGGTGAAGCAACACCTATTATAGTTCCTACATTTTTGTAATCCATTTCCAACCTCTTTTACTCCCTAGATACCTTCTTGGCAGCCTCAATTGCTTTATTTGTATTCGTTCATGACCTGGGCCTCATAATCGTATTATAGATGAAGAATACTTGATTGCCGAACTATTCACTTTGGTAATAAAAAAATTCTCATCTTGAAAAGGAATCAAAACCCTCAAATATTGAACAAATGTTCGGAGAATAATAATAAAAAAATGAATTTAGTCCATTGCCGGTCTGATCTGCTATTGGCTACTTTATTTCCTGTGTCAACAAATGGCACCTATGCGATCCCAGCCTCCAAGTTTGAGATGATCTTTATTAGGACTAAAGCAATGTAATCTCCATTGAGAGGGCCACTTGGTGTGCTTTTTTCGGTCTAGGATATGAGTGGCATCCACACGGATGGTCAAGTTTGCATGGGCAACAAGTTGGTGGCCTAGATGGCTATCTGAGCTGCCTGTTGTTGGTGGAATATTGCATCCCTATGACAACAATTGTACATTTCACCGAATGGAAAAGTTAAATCGGAATAAGACCAGTCTAATAGTAAAAGTACCAATACATGCGAGAAATTAACCCAACCCACAAAAAGAAGACAAATAGGGAATGCTTGAATTATATTAACATTTGTTGGATAGTTTTATTCGAAGTGGGAAGCTTCAAGGGAGGTACAATATGTTTATTATAAAGGTAAAATACTATGTTGTAGAGAAACATCCTTGCCCCTTGTATTCTCCTCCAAACGTTTTTGGTATGGAAATGGAACTATAACCTTAAACGCTCTGAAAACTTGCTTGAAACACCCCTTTGCCCCGGGTTCATATTAGAATGGTATGGAAACGACTTTGTTGTTTCTGGGATGTTTCCTTCCTGTTTCCAGTGGCACATATTGCCAGAAAAGTGAGAAAAAAGTCATTCTGAATAGCTCATCAATCTAAAAGGCTCAAGTTCTGGAGTGCACAGTTTATCGAAGTTTAAATTCTAAACTCTGGTTTTGGATCAAGTTCTACAGTTTGGTTGAGGATCAGGGTCTACAGTCTGGTCATCATCTCTGATTAATAAAATAGTGTCATCATCTATGATTAATTAAATCATGCCATCACTCATAGACTTGCAAAGTTGTCCTTGATTGAGGATCTCTTGTTTAGCTTGTTGCAAAGTTGTCAACATGTTGAAGGTAAACTAAACTAGGCGATCGTTTGTGGCAAAGCTATCTATACTATAGGTTTCTTTTTTCATTGGTGCCTTGAGGCAAGCTGTATTTGATTAGATAGGCTCAAGACAATTTTTTAAATTTTTCTTTTGAATAGATGTTGCATATTTATAACAAAGGCTGTGAAGTATCCCTTGTGGGATACCACTTAGAAAAACACAAAATACTGACAATTTGCAGCCAAACAAAATTATGATTTTTGCAAAAAATAAAACTAGGGCAGCGAATAGAAATAAATCTATAATTCACAAAATACTTGCCTGAATCACTTGAAAATTTATAGACAACTTGATAACAATTAAACTAACACTAGGAAATTATTTTTGGAATTTTTCAGATAATAGAATACTGCTAGAAAATTACAACGTGCCCTAAACAGTTGGAAAACTTCCAAAATTTATATCTCCTTGAATACAAGTGCAAAAATTATGAAACTTCGGAAATAATATTTATAAATATATAAGATGATATTCTAACCTTCAGATCTGAAAATGGACAACTGGAAACCCTCCAAATAAAGGCTGCAATCTCCAAAACAAGTCGCCTTTTTTGGTAGGTGGTTGAAACCCTTGCAAAATCCTCTGAAAATGATGCTAAACCCTTCCTTTATTGCTGCTGTAAATCTGATCTGAAAATTCACTGATTATATTCACCGAACCTCTCAAAAACCCTCAAAACCTTATCTCTGAAACCCCCGCAAATATCTCTGTGAATCAGCCCTGAAAACAACTCCCAAAATGACAAGCTAGGGTAGATCTCTCACTACCAAAGAATGCCCTGCTAGCTAGGGATGGATCTCTCACCACCGAAGCTAGGGTTCTTATGGGATCTCACTCCACAAGTTGAAGATTTGCAAACAACACCTGCACATGAAAATAAATAGTTGAGTATGCATAAAGTATCCTTTCCTTTCTCCCCTCAACTCCTTATATAACTTTTTCCAATGCAAAAGAAACCCTAAAAGGTCCTAGTCGCATTTTTCCTTAGGATGGGCCAATAACATAATGTAACTTAAGTTACTTTTCACCTTTTAAGTTGCCATGGTCCAAAAGTGACCCCCAACACAAAATTAGAACATAAGTACCATGTGGCCCCTCCCTAACGACAAAACATAACATCTAGCCCCTCCAAAACCCCTTATGCACATGTCAATGAAGAATAATAATAAAATGGACAAGATATTCATACCCAATAGTTCCCAGAGTCCATAACCCCTTGGGTATGACCAAGGCCTGGACTCGAGTTGGCCCCTAGGCCTATGACATAGGAAAGGGGACATTACAGTTCTCCCTTCCCAAATTTTGCTTGTCCTCAAGCAAATGCAAGTTGGGATGCTGCAGAATCTGCTCTCCCTCCCAAGTCGCATCCTCAAATGGCAATCCCTTCCACCTCACCAAATACTCTGTGATCACTCTGCTCCTAAGGCCTCTTTGTCTCTCCTCAATAATGGATTCTGGTTCTAACACCAGCTTCCCCTCCTCATCCAGTGGCGGCAACTCTATAGATGGTACAATATGTTGTCCAAGTACCTTCTTAAGGCACGACACATGGAAGAAATTATGTATTTTACTGTGCTCTGGTAGCTCTAGCTCATATGCAACTGCCCCAACTCATCGAACTACCCGGTATGGACCATAAAACCGTGGTTTCAGTTTCTTTGCACTCTTCTGCTTCAGTGAGGATTGCCTATATGGCTGCAAACGTAGGAAAACTAGATCCCCAACCTCAAAAGACCTCTCTAACCTGTGCTGATCTGCATATATCTTTTGTTGATTCTGTGCTTTCTGAAGATTCTCCCTGAGAGCCTTTAGAATATCCTGTTCTCCTGTAACCAATCTCGAGCTTTGGGAGCTCGGCTATCCGGTAATACCAAATCCACGAATGTCATGGCATCGTATCCGTACAAGGCCCAGAAAGGAGTCATACCAATGCTCATCTGATAGGTGGTATTGTAGCAATACTCACCCATGTGCAACCATCTAATCCATGCCCGCTAATGCCCTGACACATAACTCCGCAAGTAGCCCTCTATCCACTTATTGACTATCTCCGTCTGCCCATCTGTCTGTGGGTGATAGCTAGTGCTAGGGGTCAACTTCGTACCTGCTAGTCTGAAGATCTCCTGCCAAAAGGTGCTCATGAAGATCTTGTCCCTGTCACTGATAATATTTTTAGGCAACCCATGTAGCCTAAAAATATCTGTATAGAAGATCCGGGCCACATCCACTGCCTCATGCCCCTTGGGTAGGGAAAAGAAGTGAGCATACTTAGTTAATCGATCAACTACAACATAAATGCAGCTATGCTCATGCACCAAGGGAAGTCCTGTGATAAAGTCCATCGATATGCTTCCCCATTTTTGTTCGGGAATGGGAAGAGGCTAGAGTAATCCTGTTGGAAAATAATGCTCGGATTTGGTTTGCTGACAAACCATACACTCTCTGACATGGTTAAGGACATCGTCCTTCATCCCCTTCCATGCAAATCTTTCCTTGATAAACCTGTATGTTTTGAAATACCCAGGATGCCCAGCTAGTGGTGTATCATGTACTACTCGAATGATCTTCTCCTTCATCTTGGACCCTGGTACAAGGAAAATCTTATCCTTGTAGAAAATGAGATCATCCACTACTCTGTATCGGTCATCCTGTATAATACCATCCATGATCTCACATGCAAACTGATTTTTTGGAATACTCAACAAGTATATGAGCCTTCCAATCCGCTGAAATCTCAGACATAGAACTAAGCATAGAAGTGAGGTAAGGCCTCCTAGATAAAGCATTAGCAGCAATATTATTCTTACCTCTAGGGTACTCTGTTGAAGTCATAGGTTTGTACCTTGTTCACCCATCTCTGTTGGCGATCGTTGAGCTCCTTCTGCCCCAAGAAGAACCTCAAACTGTTGTGATCCGTACGAACCACGAATTTGCTGCCCACAAGGTACTGTCTGAATTTGGCTGAAGCATGCATAATGGCCAACATCTCCTTATCGTAAATTGAATACCCTCTCTCCACGGGTTTCAATTTCTGACTCTCATAGGCAATGGGATGCCTATCCTGCATGAGAACTGCCCCAACCCCGTCTCCTGATGCATCACACTCTAGAATCAATGGGCGAGAGAAATCTGGTAATGCGAGAACAGGACACAAACTCATCACCTCCTTGAGGTGATCAAAAACCTGCCATGCTACCTCTGACCAAGCAAATGCCCCCTTCTTGGTCAAATCGGTCAATGGAGCAGTCAACCGAGAGAAATTCTTCACGAACCTCCTATAGTATGTGCACAATCCCACAAATCCTCTCAAATGTGTCAATGTCCTAGGTGGCAGCCAATCTAGAATTGCCCGTATCTTCTCTCTATCCACTTTCACTACACCCCCACCAATCACATATCCCAAATATAGAAGTTCGGTCATGCCAAACTCACACTTAGAAGCTTTTGCATATAGCGAATTAGCTTCTAATATCCCCAATACCTCACCAAGGTGCCTGATATGGTCCTCCCAAGTCCTGCTGTAGACCAAAATATCATCAAAGAAAACCAATACAAACTTCTGCAGGTGGCGGTTGAACACATGGTTCATGCAAGACTGGAAAGTAGTTGGAGCATTAGATAGTCCGAAGGGCATCACCAAGAACTCAAAGTGACCGTAATGGCATCTGAAAGTTGTCTTATGCACATCTTGCTCCTTGACCTTGATCTGATGATATCTAGATTGCAAATCTATTTTTGAAAAATAGATAGCACCATGTAGCTCATCAAGCAACTCATCAATATGTGGTACTGGATACTTGTTCTTTATTGTCTTCTTATTCAAGGCACGGTAGTCTATACACATCCGCATGGTCCCATCCTTCTTCTTCACCAATACCACCGAAGAAGCAAAAGGACTGGAACTTGGTCTAATGTGCCCCATATCAATGAGCTCATAGATAGTCTTCTCAATCTCATCCTTAAACCGTTTGGGGTGACGGTAAGGAGAAGTAACCATTGGTCTAGCATCCTCGAGCTCAATCACATGCTCAAATCCCCTGTCTGGAGGTATGCCTGGAGGTATGTCACCAAAAATTGTACTATGCCTATCCAATAGGCCCTGTATGTCCACATGATACTCATGCTGCCCATCCTCTGACTTTTTGGTCGAAACCAAGCAATGTACTGCCCAATCCACCCCATTGTGCCTGTAAATCCTTTCGATTTTCTTAGCTATTACAACCCAAGGTGCCTCTGAAGATAAGCCCTTCAAAATCACATTCCTCCCTTCAGACTTGAACTTCAGCTCCATAATATGAAAGTTAGTCCGAAACTCGCCAAGGGAATGGAGCCACTGTACTCCTAGCACTATGTTGGTCTCTCCAATACCAACAATATAGAAGTTATCGGTAACTGTATAGTTACCCATCGTGATGCTCAATTGGGGTACCCACCGTGTACACCTCATAGACTCTCCATTAGCTACAACCACGTTGAAGCCCTCAAAGTCCTCTGTCTGTAATCCTCGCCTCTCAACCAATGAGGCATCAATAAAGTTTTGGGTGGCTCCACTATCAATGAGTACCACTACTCGCTGCCCCTGTAAAACTCTCCTGACTCTGAATGCCTTGTGCCTCGGGGTACTAGACAAAGTGGCGATATTCTCTTGAGGAAAGGTCTCGCTATCCTGCTCAACACCTGCACTATCCAATGCCTCGTCATCATCCTCCTCCAATCCCTGTGTGTCCAACTCCTCGTCACCATCACTCTCCTCGAAGACCTCTATGAACTGGGCCTTCCCTCTACCCCTGCAATCATGCCCTGGAGTCCAAGGTGTGCGGCAATCGAAACATAGTTTCTTTCGCCTCAACTCTTCTCTATCGTCCCTAGATATGAATGGTTTCCTGGCTGCATCTCGCCTAGGTGGAGGTACCTTTGGCTGTGAACCATCGGATCTAGAAGGAAAAACCTTAGACTGTACTCAAGGGGAAAACCTCGACTTAGGAGTAGATAACTCCAAATCATGAGCTCTCCTAATAGCCTCATGTAAAGAAGAGGGTTCAAATGCCTTCACAAACCCAGCAAGAGCATCTGTCAACCCTGTCGTGAATAGTGAAATCAGCCTCATCTCCGTAACATCAGGTACCATGACTAATAACCTATGAAAATCTGCGATATATTGATCCAGGGAACCGGTCTGTCTCAGACGAGTCAACTCCCTGAAATGCCTGTCACGGTCCCTCCTATCAAATCTGCCCACTAGCCTCTGTGTGAACTCTGCATAAGTAGTAATGTGTATGTGTCCCTGTGTAATCAATCCATGATGCCACCAATCATGAGTGTCTCCCTCAAGATGTAAGATTGCAAACTTAATTGCATCTTCCTCACGCATAGGATTCAAGTCGAAGTATGTCTTCAACTTCTGAACCCAAGACTGTGCAGTACACTTCTTAGACCCATCAAAGTGTGGAATGGAAATCTGTCCCAATCTCCTCTGAAACTCTGTTGCCCGTGTCTGGTAATCTCTCTTGGGTCTGCTGCCAGTCTTCATTTTGCAATATTCCTGGGATGGCATGTGCTCACGAAAGCCATCACCCAAGGTCTGGTACGTTTCCCAACAAGATTCCTCATCTAAAATATACACTGGCTGCCGTACCTATGAAACTTCCGGATCCTTCACAAAAGAAGGTTCGTGAATCCCTAAAGGCCTGGTAGAAGAATGGGAAGACTGTTGCCCTGACTGTCCATCCTCACCTCTTCGACCATGTTGTTCCATATTGCTATTTTCTTGTAACACCCTGATTTTTGTAAGTTATCTTGGTGATTATTTTTCATACTGTTGTAACTACTGAAATGAAGGCAAACATGTTAAGATATATTTTGATTTTAAGGGAATGTGTTGCTAATCTGGATTCTTGCATGCTGTAATTTATTTGCATGGGACAGCAGTTATTGTTACTTGTGTGTTTGCTGATGTGACGACAAATTGTCGTATGCTTGCTGAACTCTTTATGCTGTGGCCTTCTTGTAATCGCTTTGTCGATTTACTCTTGAACTGAATTGAAGGTTGATATAAATGTGCAGCACCTGATTACAGGTATGAACAGTTGGCACGTAGATGCCAACGGAAAAGGGTTCGATTCACGAACCATACACTGTCGTAACGTGAGACCCCGTAAGGCGAGGAATGCCGAGATACGGGTGGCTCAGGCATGTTAACATGGGACAGAATGTCCTGTACAGTGTTGAAATTGGAAGTCAGTCGGGAAGACTTGACTGGATTGAAGGTTGATTAGTGTTAGGTGTTAGAGGGAATTAGATCCTAATCTAATCCTAAGCTCTACCTTACATCCTAAACTACTATCCTAAGTGGATTTTTAAATTATATAAAAAGGTGGAAATAGACCTAAGTTCTATTAACCTAAAGACTAGGCTATGACCTAGGTCGAACACTAATATGAATCCTAAACTAATCTTAACCTAGAAGGGGACGCACAGACCCTTGGGGGAAAGAGGATAAGGATGAAGGGGATTTAATGGCATTAATGTGAAGACCTTAGGTGGACAGCGCCAGTTTGGCGGGAACAGGGAAAAACTAGAGGTATCTAGTTGGTTATGAAGCTAAACTTGGTTTTGCATGCAAAATTCGAATTTGGTGGTTCGCCAACCCAAGTCGGCGGTGGCGTGAGAAAATAGGAAAAGGCAGAGCCTTTAATGCATTTAATTTTTTTTTGGTCTTCGCGACCAGCTCGCCTTGGAAAGTGTATGGAGGAAATTTTGATTGTTTATTGTGTTGTTCGGATTTTTGAGAAGTTGCTCTGCATTTGGTTTTTGCTTGGTTCAGTCGAACCAGTTGAGTTTGGTTTTTATCACTGTTTCTTTGGAAATTGAAGGTTGTTGCTGAGCCTATAGAGGAGGGATTGTTTGGAAGCTCGCTGTTGTTGCCGTGGAAGGAAACACCTTCTGTAGACGCGGTTTTCTTCAAATTTCGAGGAAGAAATTGCAGGCATGTTAAGCCCTTCTCTTTAAAACACTTGCTTTACTTAAGCGTCTCATTAAAACAACCCTGCTCTTGGGTTCTGGGTTTATTCGATTTTGCTGTCATTGTTTGAAATGAATTGGGTAAAATCGTTTCTTGCTGTTGTGATTGATCTGTCTTTGCATGAATTTGAGTAGGAAATACGAACTGCTGTGTGGGTTTGTTTGACAGTTTTGGAGAATTCGAAATGGGTATTTTTCTCTGTTAATGTTTATATTAAAACGGTACAGGCAGTATGAGTTGTTTTCATTGCTGTGCAATCGTTCTTTTGCTAATACGAACTTGAATGATGAAATCTGGAATGATAGAAATTGTTCAGTAGTTGTTGAAGTTGTTTCTTTACTGAAATCTTTAAAAAAGGAAATAAGATCCTTTTCCTTCTGCTGTTTTGGATTTTGATGGAAATAGCATTTGGGTTTTATTTGAGCTTAGGAACTTGATTTGAAGGAAGTAATGGGAATATTTTTATTGCTGTTCCTTTTTCTTGCATAAGAAATGAACGAATAACGTTTTGGGTATTCGTGGAAGTAGGAGAAGGCAACTGTTCTTTCTTCTGAACTTATTAATGAATTGTGTTTATCCTTGCTGTGAGGGTAGGATGATTTGTTGTGTTTTATTGATGCTGTTTGGTCTTCCTGTTCGGACTGTGGACACGATTACAAACTTGGCTTTGTATTTCTGTGCAATGAATGATTATATTTTCTTCTTGCTGTGATGGGAAGTTGATTCCATTGCGTTTTGTGGTTGCGATTTGACCTTCTGATTCGAACTGTCTTGTGAATGCGAACTTGACTTTGGATTGCTGTGCAAAAGAAGAAATGCATGGGAATTTGTCTTGCTGTTTGGGTCTGTCTTGACTGTACCAGGCTTACGCATTTAACACCCTATACGGGTTTGCCTTGATAGAGGTATTGATAACTGATTATTGCATTCTGAAGTTCTGCATATCATCATGAACTTGAAAAATGGATTTCGGGTAGAAATGTTTGTTGGCAGGGAACTCGATTTGGGTGTTTTTATTTCATTCTGAGCAAATGATTGTTTCTTGCTGAAATTATAGGGAAACGAGTTCTTCCTTTCTCTGCTGTTTTAGATTTTGAAAGAAACAGTAATTGGGTTTATTGAACTTTATAAGTTCGGATTGTTGGAAGTGACAGCGGTATTTAGATTATTTTTCTGAGTGCTGTGCTTTCTGTACAAATGGAATATTTAATTGTTTCGTGTGGTCTTCTGATCTTTGCACTGTCATTCAAAGAAAAATGAATCCGACTTGACTGATTCTTGTTGAGTTTGAAGAAAATGATTGTTTTCTTATTGAAAGGTGAAAGGAATGAATTCTTCTCTTCTTGCTGTTGAATTCTGGAAATAGCATTAGAGCCTTACTGTGCATTATGATTTGGTCTTGTTGTAGGTAACAGCAATGTGTAAATTGTATTTTGAACTGTATGCGTTCATGGATATAGAAGGTCATGTGAATAATTGATTACGTGATTGTATAACTGTTATTTGGTTAAAAATACAGTGAAAGAAGTATGGAGTCTTCTAGTACAGTAAGTACATAGTATGCATCCTTATACTGCTTGTTCTATGATAAATACGATGTTGTACTAACCTGTTTTTGGGTATTCGTATGAGCCTGATTTAAATGAAGTATTGATAAGGACGATAAATTCTTCCTTGTTTTCATTTAAAGCTGATTATGAATGAAATTATTCTTGCTGCTGGAAAGTGAATTCCGAATGGATTTTGTAAGTTTCACTCTGAACTGTTATCTTGATTTGTGTCTCGTTTGGATTCAATTTTTAGGACAGTCACGAGGAAAGAAATAGGAATGTGGATGGATAACTTGGAAAAATGATCTTTTCTTCTTCATACAGTTGGAAATCTGTAATCGTTTAAGAACGAATTTTGTATTGCTTGGGTATGAGCAACTATATTCATTGTTGTTTGCTTTCTCGTCTGTACTTGATTGCTTGGAATCAAATGAGATGCATGAACTGAAAGGAAAGTAATTGGTTTACATTTCAGTTAGATTTTATCCTTTTGCATTTATTACTAATGAAAGGAAATGGAAAGGATAACAGTTATGTTATAACAGCAGTATGCTTACTTATATTCCTAGTTCTTACAAATATTGTAATCTGGAAGGACTTGTAACGGTTATGTGGAAAATAGGACAGCAATTCTTTGGCTGATTGGGATGGTATTTTGATGGTTCAGTTGTTATGCTGTCCATTCTTTTGATGCTTAATTCTTGATTGATGTTCATACTGTCGTTTCATAAAAGCAGGGTTCTTTTATTGAGACAGTTAATTGAAGCACCTCATTTTAATGACAAGTGCTTAATATGCTCAGTTCATTGAACTGACCCGTGCAAGTAATTTTGCAGATGGAATTTGATAGAACGAAGACATGGCTGTTTTCTGATGCTTCTTTGATTGTCTGAAGATGAATTGTATTTGTTAGTTATTATTCCTCTACGAGGAATTGTGAAAAGAAGAAAGTACATTCTTCTATCTATGAGTTGTAATGATGTTTTATATAAACAAAGTCCAGTCAGTTGGATTGGCAGATGTATGGATTATGAAATGGATTGATGAATACAAATACAAGTGTGATATTTTAATAACTATATCAGTTTGATATTGTTGATTAAATTGGAAATATAATGTTATTTCTTGATTTGGATTTATTTAATTGTCCTTGGATGGATGTTAAAAAGGAATTGATATCTATTCTTACCTAAATGCAACTTTTAAGTTGAAATGTGCAATTAGTTCATACTTGGGTAAAGATGAATTTTTAATTGACATTAAAAAGGATTAGGAAGAATATGATTCCATAACTGATAGGTATTCAGGATTAGCTTGGAAGCTAAGGAATATCAATTAACTTAGGAGTAACCGAACTTCGTTTTCGAACTCCATTAATAACCTCGTATGTTAAATTCAGAAAGAAAGGATATGGGATAAATATATCCAGAGCTAATGGACCTTAACTATGTAAGGTTAAGGAGAATAAATGAATACATTTATTGGGAATTAGACCTCGTTTAAATGACGTCTAATAAGCTGGAATTCTGAATTTAGTTACAGTTGTGAAAATCTTGGTTAAGTTTAATAGGTTAAACTTATCACGTCCGTCGGTAACGGGCTGCTTAATCCAATGATTAAGAAGAGAACCAAGTAGGGAAAATGCAACCCTTCGGTAAGAAGGAGAAGATGTATAGCAAGCTAGAAGACGGATTTAGTCTCTCTTAGCTACATACAACTGTAACGGGAACGAGGATAAAGGATCAGCATGGTTGCTGAAAGTTGATCTTAAATATTAAGATCATATCCAAATCACTTGAGCAGGATGTGTACTCTCGATGGGAGGATTCCGTAGGACATTGACATACGCCAGCTACAGCACGGTGTCTTCATGAAGATGGGGTCTTCATGATGACACAATGTTATAGCTGACATATTACAATGCCCTCCCGAATTAAATCATCAAGAATACATAGGCTGAATGTGAAGTTCTTGGCTGGGGATAGGAGTATGATCACGTATACGGAGTGACTCCGGAGGACTAAGGATAACTAGACACACGGAGTCGTGGGGAACGACACCGTATGTCTGCGTATCTTTAGTTACCATGAGTGCCTTCCTATATTCGTTCATATTGCTAGTTGGAAATTGGAAGTTTGAATCTGACCTTAAATTGAAAGGACTGGTAGGAACCAGGAAAGACCATTCTAGATAACAGGTGAAGTGAAGTGAAGGACGTATTCCATTGATGTGTATCACATCCAGGAATATGATCATGCAAAGCATGTGAAAATCTTTGGCCAAAGTATCGCAAGTGCTGGTTGCGTTGTCCTAATCACTTAATTTAAGATGCAGGATGTCAGATGAATATCAGTAACAGATATTCAGATAGGCCTCTTAAATGGATCACTTCGATAACCGGAAACGGTTAAGAGAACTTGTATATATAATATACTATGCATGAACGAACATGAAGGATCGGTAGTTGCCGAGTCATGAAATGAGAGATCGTTGAAACTCCGAGCCATGAAAATGGGAGATCGGCAGTTCTTCGAGTCATTTACAGCAGCATATAGAATCTGTTATAAGATTGAATGGCATTGAATGTGTGTTCCATATTGTAAATATGCGAACAGGGAACATTAGTTTTAAAAGGAAATTGTGTGTTCCAAACTGTGTTGTTTGGGCAGAGAACAATTATTAAAACTTGAACGTGTGTTTGAATTATATAATTCATAACAGAGAACGTTATTAAAAAAAAAAAGAATTTTTTTTTTCCCTTGTTCTAGTATCTTAAAATGGGGATGTTACATTTCTCCTCTCTCCGTATGAGCATCAATCCTGCACTGTGCTAATCTCTCAGTGAGTTGGCTCAAATAGAGATTGGTAGTCTCCTGCTGCTTCACCATATTGGTGAACAATTGTTTCATCAGATCCACACCCATCTCGTCACTGTCTCCCATCTTTCCACCCCAACAGGCTGGAGAAACAACTGCTCTGATACCACTGAAGTATCCCTTGTGGGATACCACTTAGAAAAGCACAAAATACCGACAATTTGCAGCCAAACAAAATTCTGATTTTTGCAGAAAATAAAACTAGTGCAGCGAATAGAAATAAATCTATAATTCACAAAATACTTGCCCGAATCACTTGAAAATTTATAGACAACTTGATAACAATTAAACTAACACTAGGAAATTATTTTTGGAATTTTTTAGATAATAGAATACTGCCAAAAAATTACAGTGTGCCCTAAACAACTGAAAACTTCTAAAATTTATATCTCCTTGAATACAAGTGCAAAAATTATGAAACTTTGGAAATAATATCTATAAATATATAATATGATATTCCAACCTTCAGATTTGAAAATGGACAACTGGAAACCCTCCAAATAAAGGCTGCAATCTCCAAAACAAGTCCCCTTTTTTGGTAGGTGGTTGAAACCCTTGCAAAATCCTCTGAAAATGATGCCAAACCTTCCTTTATTGCTGCTGTAAATCTGATCTGAAAATTCACTGATTATATTCACCGAACCTCTCAAAAACCTATCTCTAAAACCCCTGCAAATATCTCTGTGAATCAGCCTTGAAAACAACTCCCAAAATGACAAGCTAGGGTAGATCTCTCACTACCGAAGAATGCCCTGCTAGCTAGGGATGGATCTCTCACCACCGAAGCTAGGGTTCTTGTGGGATCTCACTCCACAAGCTGAAGATTTGCAAACAGCAGTTGCACATGAAAAGAAACAGTTGAGTATGCATAAAGTATCCTTTCCTTTCTCCCCTCAACTCTTTATATAACTTTTTCCAATGCAAAAGAAACCCTAAAAGGTCCTAGTCTCATTTTTCCTTAGGATGGGCCAATAACATAAAGTAACTTAAGTTACTTTTCACCTTTTAAGTCACCATGGTCCAAAAGTGACTCCCAACTCAAAATTAGAACATAAGTACCATGTGGCCCCTCCCTAACGACAAAACATAACATCTAGCCCCTCCAAAACCCCTTATGCACATGTCAATGAAGAATAATAATAAAATGGACTAGATATTCATACCCAATAGTTCCCAACGCCCATAACCTCTTGGGTATGACCAAGGCCTAGACTTGAGTTGGCCCCCAGGCCTATGGCGTAGGAAAGGGGACATTACAGGCTGTACAAAAAATTAAGAATTGTATAGCAGTATGTACAAAGATAGATTACAGTTTAGTTCATAAAGCAATCAGAACAACAAGAAAATCAGAGTAACTCTGAGGCTCCAATTGCTTAGCCTCCCAATGTCGTAGAATACCTTTTGCTAGTAGTTGCAATTGAATATCACCTTTCCCACACCGAAAAAAATCATCAAGAGTGCATACCTCATTGCTTAAGACAAAATACCTAAGATACTGATACGGTTCCCTGGGAGGGCTGGGAGCGTAACAGGAGCGACGAGGGAGCGGGAGCGGTGATGGGTACGGCGTTGCCCCTGCGGAAACGTACGGGTTTTTTTGAAGCTATACTCGGAGAAACATACAACGAATAGGATATTTTTGAAGCTATGGGTAACTATATCATTTCAACTGGAATCTTATTACTCCAACCAATACGTGGAAGTCTGGAAGAATATATTAGAAATTAGAATTTAATATTTATTATAGATTATAGTAAATGATTTTATATATTATTAATTTATTATATATTTTAAATTAGCATCTAGAAAATACTAATAGACTATAGTTTATAAAATATCTAATTATATACAATTATATATATATAAATAAACGTTTATTAAATTGCTTGATATTATATATAATATTTTGTACTATATATAAAAATAATATAATAGTATTATTAATTATAGTGTTACGATAATATTATAATTAATATTCTTATGATGTCATTTTAATATTTTATTATTTATTATGTACTATATTGTCCACAATCGGATATTATTAATAATCATATAATGTTAGTATTTTGTCTTTCATTTGCATAATATGTGGTTAATAACTTAATTCTTATTTAGAAGGCTAAAATTTATATATTTTTATACTGACGTATCCGGGGTTGAATTTTTTTTTGTTGTATCCGCGTATCGGATACTCCGTACCTGTACCTGTATCCAAAATGTATCGGCTACTTTGCAAAATACATTGAAGCTTCCATATAATAAACAAGGATGTCAGTCGTACACTACTCCAACTAATCTTAAAAGGATGACGAATAAGAGTGTTTGAATCCCTAAGCAATGATGCCCATTAATGTATATGATCCTGAAAGTGCACTGGTAGGCGAGAATTAACTATCTTCCAACAGGATTTGGCAAAAGAGCAATCCCAGAAAAGATGTTTAACAGTTTCCAACTTTGAAGAATGGGGATAAAGACCATCACTAAGGCCACTCTTAGATAAGTGAGCTTTTGAAGCAAGCCCCTGATAAATCACAAGCCAACCATAAACTCAAAGTTTATATGAAACTCTTATGGACCACAGACTGTGAAGGCAGCGGATCCACATTGATTTTGAATCAGAAGAAACACACCAGGCATTAAAAACAGGTGCAAGGGATTTTTCTTATGATGCAAAAAATGATAAAGATGGTGTGTGTCATATTGGGAAATTGGCTGCCTTGAAAGCCACCTCCAATCATGCCAAATAGGCCTTGACATATTCAAATTCAGCTTAAATAAATCATCCTGGGGAATAAGATCTTGAGTTTCCCTAATAGAAGATTTGTCTTTGAGAGGTATACTCACAAGCTAAAGAGAGCCAATCCTTCCTATTACGTGTATTGGTGTCCAACAAATCTTTCTAGAAAAAGATGCCTTTTTCAAGACAATGTTTTTGAGGTAGTGGCGGTGTCGCATGTGAAATTTTAAGCATGTTGAATGTTTTGAACTTTCATGAATACAATATTTTTTGAGTGCTTTATCTTTTATGGACTAAAAATGAGTATTATGCTTTATATATATATATATATATATATATATATATATATATATATATATATATATGTATATTGTACAGACATTTCTGTGCCGTTTCATACCCAAGGATTTTTTGAAAATTAGTGTTTTTGCATTTCGGACCTGTTACCATTTTCGTACCTGTTTCCATTTTCAAGAAACCTAAGTAAAATATATCGAGATGCCAAAAAATACTACACAGTGAAAAAAACTTGACTAGATAGGAGCTCAATAAAACTACAAAATTCAGAGAGACATTTAAAGAGAGTTCAGATGAGAAAAATTGCAGGAACCTAGAGGCTATTTATATTATAAACAGCAAAGAAAAACACAACATCAATAGTCACGAGCCAACAAAAATGGGAAGTTATCCCCTTGGGGAGGTCTTGTGGCCCGAGCTTGGCTAGAAGAGGAGGTTTTGAGGGATAATAATAATTAGTTCCTCGCACTGTCAGCATCAATGGAGCAAGTGCGAGTATCCTGCAGTTTTTCTTGAGGGCTCTGAAAATCAGAATTTTTTCACTGTTGCTGCCAACTTGTGTTTGGCATATTGGGAGACCATGATTCCATTGACAACGTCCATCATACGATTGTGTTTGGATACCAACTGACTTAGGCCTTCAATACATGATTGTAAAGCCTTGAAAACGAGCATTTTGCAGAAGCATAATCTGAGACAAATTGGAGATAACATCCTGCCCCCCTCTGGAAGGAATGCCATTATGTTCAATGGTGGACGCCAACTACTGAATTGTTTCAGAAATTTTGAGTAAAATGGGCATGAGAGTATGATCTTGTGGAGTGGAGGAAAAAGAAGAGGCATGGAACAAAGAAGTAGGGCTTTCTTAAGGGAGGGAATACTAATGGGATTAAGGAAAGGAAAGATCTCCAATGAAGGAGATGATGAAATTTAGAGTGTGGGTGGTGAGTAGTGGGTCTAGATAAAGGCAAAGGCAAAGAAAAAACTGGGTGGAGACCCAATTTCCTAATGGTTTTGGTCAAGGAGAAGGAGAAATAGGGATAGAGGAAAAAATCATATTAATGTCCTCGAATGACTAAAGTAGGTAAATAGGACTTGAGAATACATCCAATTACAAGAGAGAGAGGGCACATTTTGAGAAGAAAGTACTTGAGGGTTATAGAGCCATGTTGAGAATGATGAAATAAAGGACAGGATGGTAAGAGGCCATTACCTTTTCTAGGTCTTGTTCCACCAACCTCTTTTTCTTTGAAGAGTAAGAACTCCCTTGTGTTGGAATGCCTACATGCTTAATTGAAGCCTATCGACACTAGAATTTTCCTCCAAAATTTCTATTTCATTAATGTATATGCTGTTATAGTCTATTGTAAAGTGTAGTTAGTAGTAGCGTCTACTAAAAATGAATGGTGCCCTCTGATAAATTATGGGGCACATGATAGAATGAAACTAGTAAATATTCTATGGTAACAATTAAAGTACATTAGGGGAATGTTGTGAATGTGATGGTCACTGATAACAAGTAAATATTTGTTGTAAGTGGTCATCATAATGTCAAAGTGTCGAAGTCGTGATAAGCAGGTAACTAAGGTCCAAGTGGTCATAAATAATTAATATTATATTCCCAATCATGACAATATATTTTGAATATTTTATTTATGTTTGGGATAAAGTCTAGAAAATGTGGATTAAATAGAGAGCCTATCCTATTCTAATCATCATCCTATGTGTAAAGGATAAGGTCTATTCTATCCTAAAGGATAAACCTACATGTAAAGATGAGAGTTGAGATATGTAATATGATTGGCTAGAGGAAATTTCTTATCCCATCTTAGAGATAAGATGGATAAGTTTTAAAGACCTATAAATATATGCCACACTCTCATTTGAAAGATTAGAAGGTGGTGAGGATTATGATATGCAAGTAGTGAGTGTCCATACCATTGGGTATTAGTATCCTAAAAGCTATCAAGAAATGTGTTTGAAAAGTTTCTCCTGGAGATACTGTTGGAAAGATACGTGAATGGAGTCCATGTGGAGTTGGTAACACTCGGTGTACTTTTGGGTGAATTTGTAACATTCCCTTGATAGTAATATAATTGTTGGTTGTGTTCCATTTCTATTATTGATATCTTGAATTATTGGTTGTGTTTCATTTCTATTATTGATATTTTGAATTATATACTGTGTTGCTTCTGTATTGCATGTGTTTTTTTGTTTCCAGATTCATTCCACAAAACTAAGAAGCTGTGCATTACTTAAATGATCCTAGCATGAGTTCCTAGTGAAATATTATTTAGGTGCTAGAATTGGGTTGACAAACCCCAAAATCATCCACCTAGATGAGATGTTGCTAGGTGTTCTTCAGAATGGAAGACTGCTTGATGAATTGTTGCGTTGAGGAAGTAGAGCTGAATTTTCGTTTCCTTTTTAGTTTTCTTCTGTACACCCTTGGCTATTTTAGGTTGGATTATGTGGAAGGATGTTGAAACAGTGTTCTCTTGTAGAAGAAGGCATAGGAATTCTTAGATGTAACTCCCATTCTTGAAATTGCAAACAAATTAAATGTGGTGGGTGGGATATTGGAAGATTGAGAATGCAAAAAATTGCAAAGATTTAGGAAAATCTCAGAGATGGTACATTTGGAGTCGTGTGTAGTAGTAGGCATGGTTGTATGGAGGGGTTGTTTAGTGATTGATAGATTGAGAATGGCAGGAGGAAAAAGTGATAATGGGTTGAGCTTTAGAGTAGCCAAGGGTGGTGAGATGGTGGTAACCAAGACAAATACATCATTAGAACCTTCTTCATATATCTTCTTGTAATGTCCCCTTTTTGAAACTAGCACCAAGTGAAGACTTCTTGCCATTTCTCTTCCTGTGGCCAAGAAGAAATTGCACAAGGGAAGTCCTTGGGTTTCGTTTTTATTTTCTTTTATTGTTATTAATGTTTTTCTTTGGTGTTTTACTCCCTAAGGTAGGTCGGTTGGGATTATAATGCTCCCAACATGAAATTAAAAGATAAAGTAAAGCTCATTAAGAGGTCGACAAGGTTGGGAAGTTTCCAACATGGAATTAGAAGATAATGCAAGCTTAAGAGGTTAGTCATTAACCCTTATGAATCTTGACGCCAACTAAAGTGTAATATCTCTTTTTGGAATATTATCTAAATCTGCACAATTAATTAACTAAATCAATCCTATTAATTAAGTATTAATTGATTTGATTAATTCCTATTTTCAATGGCTAAGGTCAAAGCATACTGTGACGCTTGAGTTAACTAGAAGCAGAAGTCTAAAATTAAATAAATTTAATTTATTTAATGGCAGCCATGAGCATGCACAAAATAGGCGCCCCATTTGAAAAGTAAAGCTTATTAATTAATTAATTAATTGCCAGGAATAGGAAAGACATTAATTAATTATAGAATCATGAGGATTATATAAGCAGGGGCAGCCATAAAGATGAATTAATTAATTCCAAAGCAGAGAAGTGCAGCCCAGACAAAAAGTGCGCCCCATTTGGAGAGGATTTTTGTTCAAAAGAAGGTGTAATTAATGTTAAAAGCTTCCAGAATTGGCGCATAGGTTGAAGGAGGTTGATTTGTGTCTGAATAATTGTCTGCATAGTGGTACAGGTGCTCAAGTGAAGTTGGTAAAATTCATGCTTTCTTTGCATGCAAATAAAACATCAAATTTTGGGGCAGCAGGATTGATATATGCAGATTTTTATGATTAAAATCCATTGTTCATGTTTCGGTTGCCATCTTTGTCTGAATTAATTGCAGGAATTCATTACAGGTGCTTTTATAAGAGAAAGGGAGCTTAAATCAATGTCCAATACATTGAATATATCCTCCGAATCTGAAGAAATATCCAGATCTGCACCGGTTGTGAAGAATTCCGGCCGAATAAAGAGAAAAAGAATTGTTCAGACAAAGATTGCTCCAGCCATGGCAAAGCAGGATGAAAGAGAAAGCTCAGTGGAATCATGCGTAGCTTCTAGATTTGCTGAAGTCAATAGTCCCAGATCCAGATCCAGATCTCATAATTGCAAAAGCTTCCGGCACAAAGGCTTCATCCTCTTGTTTCGAATGCAGCCCTTGAAGAAGTCAGTGGATGGAAAATTCCTTCCAGGATCTTGTGCATGTGCTTCCAATCTTCCAGTTGAAGCCTTCATTGAAGTTGCATTCACCCGGAGTGCTTTCCAGAATTTTTAATTGCTCATATGCAATTAAAAATAAAAATGACGAGTTATTTACGGCGAACATTGCACTGATGCATGTACTGGAGAAGAATTGCAAAAGCTTCAAGGATAAGAAGGAAGACATGTCAAAGGCAATACCCACAAGCAAATCATAGTCACTTCCAGATCTAGCCGTTTACAGATCCAGTAGGGTGAGAATCAAGGGCAAAATAATTAACTGCATGTAGAATATGAAAAAGGACAAGACTGCAGCTTTCCTCGTTCTTCTTCTTTCTCTTATTTCCTCCGACAAAGTAATTGAGTGATCAATTAAATTATACAACTTAAGTGATTGGTTTAAAAGCCATTACTTGAAGAAGTCAACTACTTGGAGATAGGTGGCAGACATGCAAAATAGAAGGTTCTATTTTCAGTTGCAAATCATGCATGTCATGCAAAGAGGAATTCCAGGAGGGAGATTGCCAGTTGTTTCCTTTCCGACTTCCACATGTGTCAGTTCAACTAAAAGCTTCCGACTTGTAATCGCCCCTCTACATTCTATAAGTAGAGGAAGAATTTTCGGGTTAAAAATCAAAATTTGTAAGCAACATTCTTGTGTTCCAGACTTTGTGCTGAAACCCTTGATCGCCACTTGAAGCAAAAGAATATAAAGGAGCAGGTTTCTGGAGAACTTTGTGTCACGATGCATTTTGTTTCTAGCTTTCTATCTTAGATCTTCTAATAAATTGTGTTATTTTAGATCTAGATCTGGAGTTGCCTTTGCTTATAATTATGTGTGTTAATATCTATTGGTTTCTTCTATGTGCATGCAATCAACTCTGTTATCTATTGATTGGGTTGCACATCTTCCCCATTTCTTCCCTGTGTTTTCTTATTTCCTTCTTCTATAAATATTTCCTTTCTTAAACAGCTGCTTACTTGCTGAAGAGCTATACAGGTATGGTTCATGAGATGAATAGTTAAAGTAAAACCCCATATAGATACTAGCATATTTTTATTGACAAATCTAATACGGGAGCCTCACCGGTAAATGAGGGAGATTTATCTCATGACTGCCTAGGTTTTCAATTATGCAGAAAATCTAGCCAACACCAATGAACTAAGATTCTGAATTTTTAGATCACTGAAACCCCTTGAAATCAGCCCCCAAAATTTGAAAACCATTCGCTAGGGTTAGGATAAAATATATAAATTACTTCCAGCTCTTAAACAACACTCCAAAACCTTCAAAACATCAGCCCATATAACTGAAATAATTATTAATTTGCAGCAACATGTAGATCTATCAAAAACACCTCAAAATATGATGCAAAATACCACAAACCCAGTCAATTTGCTTTAGATAATTTCCGGCAGTGAATAAGAACACAATAACCCCCAAAATATCAGTCTCACACTTGGAAAAATATGCCAAAACAGAGCAGATTGGAAATATTGCTTATTAACCCTTGTAATATGCCAAAACCATACCCAAATCAAGTCGCCATAGCTGGAATAAATGCAAACACAGACCAGATTTATTAAGTCACTTAAAAAGACACTTCTTTAATGAGTCAAAAACATCCACCCATTGTAAGTTGCTATGGCTGGAAGTAATTGCAGCATTAATGGCAGATCATAAATCACTATAAAGCTGTCCAATACTCAACAATAACATGTGAAATATCCATCTCAAATGAATTTTCGCCACACATAGGATGAATATATAATATGATATCCACACAATGTCAGCTTTAGAAGGTCTCACACTCTCCACAATAATGGTGGTGTTGAAGAACACCTTTGTTTGAGATCTCAATGGGCATACATCCCTCTTCAAGCATGAAGAATTTTTAATAAAATGAGTATCATGCCCCCAAGGGGTCGCCACTTCTCCTTATATAGCTTTAGCAATGCAAATCTCCAAGTTTCCCTCCTTACTTTCAATGCAAAATTAAACATGTAAAGAAGGGTCACTTTAATTATGGGTCATTTTTCCTGAAAAGTCACACTCCAAAAAGAATATTAATTCCCTCTTTTAATTTTAAAAATAAAACATGAGAGGAGAATTAATTATTTTAATTTTTAAAATAGATGAGCAATGACAATTCTCCGTATTTTTACCCTTTAATCCATGGGACAAGTGAATTAAGGGTTTCCCATATTTTTAAATAATTAATGTCCCGAAAAGGCTACATTACATAAAGGGTATAAGAGGAGTCCAATTTGCACATCACTTTTTGGCATATATACTTTACACTTGGTCTCTAGGGCTGATTGCTCTAAGTCCATTCCATTATTTGGGCGACAATCTATTAGTGTAGAATCCAAGGATGATGAAACCCTTCCTTGTGGGAGATTGGAGGACAAACCCTTCAATCTGGTGGTGGTTTAGACCCGCATTAAAAGATCGTCTTTCTGAAATTGAATACAAGGGCATTGGCTCTGATTGCAATGGTTTCAGCATAAGGTTGCTAGCATGCTGCTTCAAGACATGCTTCTTGCATAGAAACTCATTTGGCAGAGCGCTTCTAGGGCACTAAGCTTTCATTTTCTGATATTGAAATTTGGCATAACTTATGAAGGCTGGTGCTTGAGAGGACATATTTTTGCCATCTGGGACAGAAGGTTTATGTAGACTGCATTTTTGGGTCAAGAACTTCCTCTTCCTTACTTGCTTCTAATTTTAATGCTTCGTCACCACCTGCTTCGCTAGCATTTCCATTGGTCATTATGGAGCATTTCATTGGACTTCTTTGTGAAAAGTGTCATCAAAATATTCTTAAAGTGTTTATCTGCTATTGTGGATTTCAATGGTGATATTTGGTTGAATTTTTATTCTTTCAAGCTCTGTTAAACAAGCTTTAACTTGTTTCAATATTCAAGTCTGTCTATAAAAATCCGAATTTATTTCACTTGGGGTTTGTGTTATTTCCTTGTTTTTTAGTTTTAGGCCTAGAAAGGAAAAAAATCCAGAGGTGGAAACATGACATTCAGTGGGTTACAACATCGTGGCTTGTTATGAAGAATGTAGGGATCTTCGAAATGAGATCCGTGATGCTATTTCGCTTTTTGAATTCATAGGGGTAAGCAAGGGAAGGTCAAGGTAGGAGCCTAAGCCTCATGCGCCACAGAGAAATTTTCAAAATGCTTTGGGGAAGGTGTCACTCTCCACACTTGATGGCTCCAACAAGGGAATAATCGGAACATGGATGAAGATGCTAAGGTTAAACCCTAGACCACAAGAATATGCCAAGGAGCCAAACCCAAAAGGGTTTCCCTTGAAAGAAGAAAAAGGAAAATCAAATCTGCAAGAGGATTTTGAATTGGAGTCCCAAGAAGACCACATTGAAGGATATGGAAAGGTGTTGCGAGATGAAGAACCAAAAAGGGTTTTTGATGTAGCAGAATCTCCAAAGAAATGGGAAGAAGGCATGGAGCATGAGCCAATGAAAGAAGGAAAATTTGATTTCCAATGAAAGAAGGAAAATTTGATTTCCAAAAATGCGGAGAGAATTTGGTGGTTGAAGCCAAATCTCCTGTTGATAATGATGATGTTCAACTTGCTGGAATTTTCAAAACAACAACTTACAAGAGTCAAGTTGAGGGTGTTCATGGCTTTGGCAAGAACAATGGAGAGGCTCCACACATGTTCCAACAAAATATGGATGAAGTCAAGGTGGGAAGAGCTTCACTAGTTGAATATGAAGAAATCTCAACCCAACTTCATTTGGCAAAAAAAGATGGAGAAGCTGCAGACAACCCAAGGTATGATATTGAAAATTACATTTCAGTTTTTTGCTCTCCTCCTATGTCGCTGCCATACTTGTGTCATCATGGGTAGCTTGTTGAAAAGAATGAGCCTATATCAAGTTTGATGCTTCATAGTATAATTAGCGGTCATCATGGACAACATAGTGGAAAGGGTGATAAAGTGAAGAACACTCTAAGTGGAAAAGAGTACATATATTCTTTGAGTTATAAAGAAGGTGAAGTCTTCAATGGGTTCCATGTTACTATGGCTAGTCAGTGCTTCGTTTCGTGCCTATGGCAAGAAATTTTATGAGAAATCATATGGAGTTTGTTGTGCATTTGAACTTCCTTGTGAAGGATGAGATGCTGCAAGATGGCCTCATCATCCCTTGCACTAAGAGGTTCCAATAACTCATGCTCACCTTGGGAAAGCACATGGTAAGTAATGATTTCTATTTTGTTGGTATTGGAGGCACGGATTTGATACTTGAGATGCAATGGTTGTATTCTTTGGGTGAATTTACCCAAAACTATTAAGCTAGGGAGTTGAGATTCAAATTTGGTGATCAAAAGGTTGTGCTTCAAGGCATGACAAGTAGAGCTCCTCAAGTTCCTGCAACAATGACGACTGGATATCAGCTTCAATGGAAGAAGGACCAAAGAGCTAGGAGCTTGCTCATAGTATTTTGAACCACTACACTTTCAGTTTTAAAACTTCAGTCGTATGCTTAGTGCAATTTCAGTTCTTAATCCATTCATCATTTTTTTGCTTAGCAAGGAAGTCTGCTGATGTTTCAGTGGAATGTTGACGTTCACAACATATTCACTCAGTAGGGAGGTTAATGATATCATAATCACCCAATTTGTTATCTTGCTACCTTGAGCCAGTTGTGTGTAATGTTTCCTTTGTCAAATTGAGAGCCTAACAATAGACTTCTTGTCATTCCCTTTCCATGGAAAAGAAGAATGAATGAGCAAGGGAAGGAATTGCATTTCATTTCATTTTTCTTTTATTAATTTTTAATGTTTTCTTTAGTGTTTTCTTCAATAGGGCAGGTCGGTTGGGTTAGAGTAGTCTTAAAGACAAGTTAAAAGATAACAAGAAGCCCAAGGAGATCGGTCCTTTCTAATTGTCCTTTGGCGCCAAGAAAGGACTATAAAAGGAGGCTTATGACTTCATTTTCATCATCTATCTTTGGCGCATTTACTCTACATTTGATCTTTGGGTTGATTGCTCATTATCATTCCACTATTGAGCGATAATCCATTAGTGTGGCATTCCAAGGAAGACGAAAACATTCCTTGTGGCTTGGTGGAAGATGGAAACCCTTCATTTTTGGTGAAGTGAAGACATATTTTGAAGACCTCTTGCAGATTTGGACTTAGAGCATCAAGGAAGACATCTACAAGGGTTTTGCATGCACTTTGAAACCCTCCCTAAAGGGAGTGACTTTGGTCAAGTGGTTGTTGGGTACCTTGTAGGGCACATAATTCAGATTTTCTTTGATATTTGGACTCCTCATAATTTTAAGGTTGGAATCTATCATATTTTGTGGTCATTGGGGTTTGGAAACCCTTCATTTTAACATTTCTTTGGGGTGTACTTTTGATGTACTTACATTAATTTTCCAGCTGAGTGTTTGATCAAATTTCATGATGGAAAGTGGCTTAAATTCTTTCTAAAATATTTAATATATTTTGGTTAAATTATTTGATGAGATTTGAGTGATTTGCCTTTCATTTTGGACTGCTGTTATAAAAATCAGACTGCTGATTTCTAGCTGTCATTAAATTCAGTTTGTTGGTCTAAATTTGAATTTAATAATTTTGGGGTTTGTGTGATTTCCTCCTTTTTTAGTTGCAGTATCAAAAGGGACATTATATTGTAACCCATTTGGAAATTGGTGGTATTAGTGTAAGTAATAGAAATCATGTTTTATGGGTTTTAAGACACGCTTTCATAAAAATTTATATTGCTGCTATCAACATTTTCAGTTTGCCCAACATTGTATTTGTAGCCATACAAGTAGCCTCAAACATATATGGGAATAATCTTCAGTTTGTTGATGTTGTTGAAGCATTTTTTGTCCCCATATGGTTGATTTTCATGAAGAATTTGAAGCATGACAACTGTTATCCTATTCTTTTTGCTGCTATCCACATCAGAACCAGCCTGTTAATCCCTTTTATGACAGTCACCAAAGTGTTTTCAGTCACAAGGGGATACAGTTTTCCACCTACCATCAATGAGGGATTGTTTGCCATTGTTTTAGAAGAGTTTCTGGCCACAATAATGATAATTTTTGAGCTAGAAATTTCAATGGTACAGCTACAACCAGTCCATTATATGAAGGGGAATTTAGGAAGGAAAGGAAGAAAGCTAGTTCACATATCTATGAGGCATGAAGAAATGATATCAAGAGCTCTTGTTTCTTTTAATGTGCTTGTTCTTTGTGTAGGCACAACAATAAAGAAGAAAGAGCAGTTGAATTTATTATCCATCCAAGCATGTGATGAAGAATATGGGACTACTGCTGAAGATGAAAATGCGATAATGGAGGATGGCAATTTTGTGAGTGCAAAAGGTCTCAATTTGCATAGAAACAAGGTCCCTCCAATACTTGGATTATGAGTGAAACGTAAAGGCTTTGAGGAAGGTACAACCCAACCTAGGATAGTGGGAAACGGGCAGCCTAATCCATCTTTTGGGCAGCCAAGGAGGACACTAGGGCAAGTTAACTTTAGGTGTTTGGATCAGTTTTGCATGATGTTCAAGTTTTCCTTTCCAAGTTTGTTGTTGAGTGAAGAATGTAATCAGGAGTTGAGGAATGAGGGGTTGTCTAACCCAAGTGAGAAAGGAAGTATTTATATGGCAGCCATGAGCCAAACTACCATCATTGATACTATTGTCATCATTTATATCAGTCCACACCTAATTTCAGTTGCATTTGTATTTGGAAATATGGAGTGTTCTTCCACCTTAATTGACAAGGATGGAACGAAGAATGAGGATGCCACATTGGGACATGGATTAGCTTGTCAAGCTGCTGATTATTTATTATTTTTTTACTTTATGAATGAGATTGCAATAGTTTGGAAGGATTTTTATACAACTGAGTATGCAAAATAAGTTATTGTTGTTTTAGAAGTTGAAGATGAAGGGGACTTCAATAAAAAAAGGGGCAACGGGTGTCAGAGTTTGTTTGGAAAAAAGCTCCTTCATTTGACAGGCATAGGATCTAGACTATGGGAATGCTACAATGTCTTCCTTCACCTTGGTATGATGGCATTTAGGCATGAGAGCTTGCAATTGCTTGAGGGAAAACAATTTTGGGAAGGGATGATTGTAATGACCTGTTTTTCAAACTAGCACCAATTGAAGACTTCTTGCCATTTCTCTGCCCGTGGCCAAGAAGGAATTGCCGAAGGGAAGTCCTTGGGTTTCATTTTTATTTATTTTTATTACTATTAATGTTTTTCTTCAGTGTTTTACTCCCTAAGGCAGGTCGACTGGGATTATAACACTCCCAACATGATATCAAAAGATAAAGTAAAGCTCATTAAGAGGTCGACAAGATTGGGAAGTTTCCAACATGGAATTAGAAGATAAAGCAAGCTTAAGAGGTTGGTCATCATCCCTTATGACTCTTGGCGCCAACTAAAGGGTATAAGAGGAGTCCATTGGCTCATTTGCACATCACTTTTTGGCATATACACTTTATACTTGGTCTCTAAGTTTGATTTCTCTAAGTCCATTCCCTTATTGGGCGATAATCTATTAGTGAGGCATCCAAGGAGGACGAAACCCTTCCTTGTGGGAGATTGGAGGATGGAAACCCTTCAATTTGGTGGTGTTGACTCTCATTGAAGACCATCTTGTTGGTTTGCATTTAAGGCATCAAGGAGTGGTTTCAAGGGTTTTAATATTATTTGGAGCCCCTCTCATAGGGAGAGACTTGCATAGAAGATCATTTGGGTGCTTTCTAGGGCACAAAACTTCATCATTCTTTGATATTCAGATTTGACATAATTAATAAGGCTGGTTTCTATCATATTTCGCCATTGTTGGGGTTTGGAGACTCCATTTTTGGTCATTTTTCTTGGCTGTACTTCTGCTGTTTATAATTAAATTTCCAGTTGAGTATTTCATTGGATTTTATGGTGAAAAGTGTCCCAAAATATTCTTAAAGCATCTATCTATGTTGTGGATGATTTCTATGTGATATTTGGTTGAATTTTTATTCTTTGCAAGTTGTTGTTCACTGCTGTTCCAAATTTGAGTCTGCTGTTATAAAAACCAGAATTTACTTCACTTGGGGTTTGTACTTTTCCTTGTTTTTCAGTTTCAGCCCTAGAAAGGGACATTGCATAGTAGCCCATTTGTGGTGGATGATAAAGAGATGATTCTGATATTGTCATACTATTGCTAGATTAAGGTGAAGGAACAAACACTTCAGACATAGAATGAGAATGAAATTGGATTTTATTCTCTTGTTGATGTTGTTTGAGGTAAATCCATGTAGGGATGACGCCTTATAAAATGATGAGCGACATTTGGTTTTCTTTGTAAAGGTGAAACCCTGGCAGGGATCATCCACACCAAGGTTTGAAAATTTGGATCGAAAGTGAGGTGGAATGACTAGTGGGGAGTGAGAAAGATTTCCATTGATGTCCACAAGGTCAGCTCGGTTCAAAAAATGACCGAGATGGCTCAACGATGGAGAAATGACAAGGTGTGGGGGATCAATCTCGTCCAATAGGCAAAGGTTGATTAGACACAAGTGTGGTACACAACAATAGTGAGGAGAGGAGATGGTTCAATTTTCTCACTGGTATGCCATCAATCCATGCTTTTGAGAATAATAGCTAGTTCAAATTACCATGAAATGTGTTGGAAATCGCTTTGAAGTCCATACAACACTTATATCATTGTGCTCAACTGTGAGTCTCTAAAGACATTCAAACCGTCATACCTTAAGGTTGAAATGGTGAAATCAATTGTGGAAATGGTGGTGGAAGACTATATTAGAGTGGAAAAATCCAAAAGATAGCAAAGGTTGAAAGGATAGCATGTGACAAGTGAGAGATGGAAAGCATCAGCGGAAGAGGTTTCAAAATTTTGAGAGCAATTGGGGTCATGGAGTGGGCGATGGATTGATATTGTGCTTTAAGGAAATCAATGAGTGGAGGTGAGGTTGGAAGGGGGTCAGGGAGACAAAGTAATGGGAGGGTTGGTTCAGTTGGCACTATAAAGATAAATTAGCCAAGGCGATTGCAAATTGGTTACAATCCGATGGTGTATGCTAGAAAAGAATTTGTGTGAAGCGAGAGAAGGCTAGCACAATATTGTGTACTATATTATCCATTTTGTCAATTGGAGGTAGGAGGGCCCAGTAGTTGAAAGGTGTTGAAATGGGTCTTTTGGGATATCAGGGAAGGATAAGTTGGGAATGTTATGTTTGTGGAGCCTGTTTTCATGTTAGAGTGTGGTACACCTTCTATGTGTTACACTCGGGTATTCTTTCGGCGGTCCCGCTCACCGGTGAGCGGGTCAAAGGGGTTCGGGGGCGAAGCCCCCGAAGCAAATTTTCATGGGTGGTTTATTAACCCATGGGTAATGGGTAACCGTTATGGGCTGTTTTTGGGCCCATGGTTTTTCGGTACCCATTGTTTTTTAAAACCGCCTCTTCGGCTACCCATAAGTTTATGGGACGGTTTTGGTTTTTGCCCATTGTTTTGATACCCACAGTTTTGTAAAACTGCTTAAGCAGTTGTCTATTTATATGGTTTTATGCATATGATAGATATGAAAAACATTGCAGATGTGCTTTGAATTCGGCTGTGAATTTTGTAGAGTTTGTTGAGCATAGCTCCAAACGGATCTGGGTATTGTATTGAGAGAGCGGTGGCTTGTAATAAAATCTGAGCAAATGATTCTTGGTGGACGTAGCCCAAATTGGGTGAACCACATTAAATACTGTCTCTTTGTGTTGTGTTATTTTATTCTGCAATTTTATTTGAGATCTGTAATAATTTCTGCATATTAGTTTCTACTGTTGCGATTCTGTAAGGGATTATTCCGCATATTTTATCTCTTATTTCCTAATAGGGAACCACCTTCAACAATGAGTCTTTGAATGTTGTGTTGCCCAACTTTTGTGATGCCATATTGACAAACAAGAAATTCAGCAAAGTTTTGTAACGTCCCTTTTCGAGCTCTAACTGAAAAACAAAGGAAATATCACAAACCCCAATTGATACTCAACTGATTTTATGACAGCTAACTAATAATTATAACAATAAACAACAGTATGATTTTTATAACAAGGAAAAAACAATAACTCTTCAAAATTGCACCATTCACACCATGCAAAACATGTAGGGACACTTATAAATATTTTTTAGAACCAATATGGACGAAGAAATCAGCCTTTTAACCCCAAATGGAAATGTAATAAATGATAGTAGAGAACACCCTTACAAAATGGTTGGAAATGAATGATTCTAACCCCAAAAATGAAGTCCAAATATAGATTTTGGTTGCTAAAAATATGAAGAATGCAATGATGGCTGAGTTGGAAGTCGCCGAGCCCTAAAAACTACCTAACTCTTTACCAAGGCAGGTCCCTCCCCTAGGAGAGGGGCTAGAAATCATTGTAGACTCAAACTCTAGCTGAAAATCTGGTGTCCCCAGCTACCCTATTTAAAAAAAATTCGTACTTTTAAAATAATGGGTCGTTTTGTGTTTTTATTGCCAGAAAGTTGCTGTAATGTGTCAAGATATTCCCAAGGAGCCATATAAGCCAATTTCGACAAATATCCAGATGCCCGAAATTGTTATATTCTATTGCTGGGATTTGCCTGCAAGAAATTTGTATTTAATTATTTTGAGCCCTGTTTGAGGCAAATTGTGCTCCAGTTTAACCCTGTTGTGATCGTACATGTCAATATTCCCATATACCAGTAGGGTTTTAACCAGGAATGAATCTTGGGCTTTATTTGTGACTTCTGGCAACGTTTTGTGTTTTTGTGTTTTCTTGTTTCGTTTTCTGTGAAATTTTTCTGGATCAATTCCTTTGCTGGTTTGGCCTGGAGTATCTGGAGATCACCTATGCACGTTGTGCCAGAAGGAATTCGCCATCGGAGGTCTGGTTCTCTCAGAAAAGACGAAGTCATGCACCAAAAAGCTTCTTTTGAGCTGGCCGTATTTTTGGAAAAAGAGGGTTTGAAGCGAATCATGGGATTTTTGGAAGCAGCAGGCAGGTGGGATTTTGTACCTGCCTAGCAGGGTACTTTTTCCCATGAAAGCAACACCACTTAAGTCACAATGGGAAAATCAGAGGCAGCAGGTAGGCGGGAATTTCTTACCTGCATTGCAGGGTAAAAATTTCCATTGTGGAATAAAAGAAAAATCACTTAAGGCATTGATGGGATTTTATTACCTGCCTTGCAAGGTAAATAATCCCATTATGAAAGTCAAATAGCTTAAGTGAATCATGGGATTTTCGGAGCTGCCTTGCAGGGTAAATAATCCCATTGTCAATTGACTTTTAAAATTAGAAATTCCTCATGTCAAAAAGTGCGACCCCTTTAGGGAAAGAAGGGCAACTTTAATGCAATTAATTAATTAATTTCTTCTCCAATTTTGGAGCCCAGGCTTGTGGAAAAGTCAACGAAGGGAAAGTGGACAAAGGAAGTCAGAATTAGAAGTTCTAAAATTAAATAAATATTATTTATTTAATGCAGCCCCTTCATGTCAAAAAGTGCGCCCCATTTGGGAGAGGAATAATACTTTTTAAAGTATTAATTGATTTAATTAATTCCTATTTTCAGTGGCTAAGGTCAAAGCATACTGGGAGACTTGAGTTAATTGGAAGCAGAGAGCTAAAATTAAATAAATTTAATTTATTTAATGGCAGCCATGAGTATGCACAAAATAGGCACCCCATTTGAAGAGTAAAGCTTATTAAATAATTAATTAATTGCCAGGAATAGGAGAGACATTAATTAATTATAGAATTATGAGGATTATATAAGCAGGGGCTGCCATAAGGATGAATTAATTAATTCAAAAGCAGAGAAGTGCTGTGCAGACAAAAAGTGTGCCGCATTTGAAGAGGAATTTTGCTTAGAAGGTGTAATTAATGTTGGAAGCTTCCAAATTCGGCGCCTAGGTTTGAAGGAGCTTGCTTTGTGTCTGAATAATTGTCTACATAAGTGATACAGGTGCTCAGGTGAAGTTGGTAAAATTCGTGCTTGTTTTGCATGCAAATAAAACATCAAATTTTGGGGTAGCAGGATTGATATATGCAGATTTTTATGATTAATTCCGGTTGCTATCTTTGTCTGAATTAATTGTAGGAATTCATTACATGTGCTTTTATAAGAAAAATGGAGCTTAAATCAATGTCCAATACATTGAACATATCCTCTGAATTTGAAAAATTATCCAGATCTGCACCAGTTGTGAAGAATTCTGGCCGAATAAAGAGAAAAAGAATTGTTCAGACAAAGATAGATACAGCCATGGCAAAGAGGGATGAAAAATAGAACACAACAAAGTCATGCATCACTTCTAAATTTGCAGACATTGGAGACACAGTCTTAGATCCGGAACCTCTTTCCGAAATGATTGAAAGATCCAGAGCAGGAAAGACTTCCCACATGTGTGCAGTCAAAAGCAGTGGAATTATTCGAGCTGCAACGTTTCCGTACACAACCCAGTTGCCAAAGTTCATTATGGAGTGTGCTAGGTCTTACCATCCATCATCCAAATCAGTCCGAGATGCTACGGGGAAAACAATAATCCGGTTGGACGCGCAGTTCATCGATTATTGTTTGAAGATTCCGGCACGAAAGGTGGTGACTTCTATTAGCATATAGGATGTTGACAGCAGGTGGGAGAAGCATAGAGTTGACTACGTGAACATAATGAATAGCAGATACATGAAGAAGCCTAGATCTCCTTCCAAGTTCCCAAGAACTCTTCCGCGGTCCAATCTAGTACAAGAGGTGGATGATATTGCCAAATTGTTATGCAGGATAAATGGCGAAGCAAACGCTCACACCTTCCGCACATGGATGTATGCTTTCATCAGGACCATTGAAATCAACAAAGCAGATTCAATAATCAATTGGTCAGAAATCATTAGCGATAACATTGGTGAGCAACTCTGGAACGTGAGGCGTACTTTCAGCTTCAAAATGACTTCCTATTTGGTATACGCAGCAGCTTCACAAGGCATCTTCTCCAAGCTGGATAGATGTGGTGTTCTTTCCAAGGACCCTATTTTTGAGTGCTACCCACAGCTTACTGTACCTACATGCAAGAAAGATTTCAAAGTGGTCAACGATGGATTCTTCTACGAATTCATTTGCAGGTTGGACAGGGATCTAAAGGCCAACAGGGTGAGCAAAGAAGCATGGGAAGCTGTGTCTAGAATTGGCAGTCTCTTCATTCAGTTTGCGGATTTCATATACCTCAGGGTCACTGACTTTTCTGGAGAACCAGTTAAGTTGCCCAGATATCCGAATGATAGATTGGTCTCCATGGAGCTGAGCAGACAACTTGTGGAGATGTACGACCTTCAGTCGAAACGACACAAGTCTACGGGCTTCTTCTCGATCACTGTGGGCCATTATAGCTGCCAAAGCATTCATAAAGCTCGAGGAGTGGAAGCGGAAATGTTCTCTGAGTACGAGTAAGAGTTCTTCCCAGCACGGCTGAACTTCGATCCATTTGGAGTAGCCAGGAAGACGATCTCCCAGGAGTACGCACATGTGCCTTCATTAGAAGATTTCTGGATGAAGTGCAAAAGTGAGTACAAGGTTAGAAAGAAAGATTTTAGTAGGCTATCAGCACGGCAAGTGTTGGACTTTGGATTAGCATGGATACTTGCGGAACTTAAAGATGATGGGCCTGTGTTACTTGACACATATCATCAAATGGGAGGAGATAGAGCTGTACTTCAGGAGAACATAGGGGGCTGCCATACGATTGAGGAAAGGTCTGCCACTCTTCTGGTGAACACTTTAAACTGGTTGATGACGAAGGGATAATGCCTTAATGAATCAAATCACGGGCAACTTCGGCACAGGAGATTCCCTCAAGAGGAAGCACAGAGGAGAAAGCAACAAAATGCCTGAGAAGATGAAAGTGCACATAAGGTCTCATTCGAAGGAGAAGATCACTTCTACGGCTATGATGTTAGTTCCGGCTTCTCCAGGACCAAGTACTTCACCGACTGTTGCACCTCAACAGGACATTGCCATTCTTCCGTTGAATCCGACAACATTCATCTTGTCTCCTCAGCCACTCCATTCAATGCCTATTCCTGAAGAAACGTTGAAGCTGCATATGGCCGAATTTGAAAGAGCTTTGTCTTTGGATGACTCAGAGGATGGCAGCCACAACACTGTAGCGGTTTCAAATGGGGAGGAATCAGAGCACGAGATAGTGGTACACTAAGCAACTTCTCATTCTTCGAGAAGTAATTTCTTAGAATGGTTGACTTCGCAGTTAGTTCCAGAGGCTAGAGAGGAAATCAATTTGGAGGAACACGATTTGCAGCTGCTCCTGAGTCTAAGCGGGAAAGACATAAAACCTAAGGTTGATAAGGTAACTTCAAGGTTGATCACTGAGGAGTCAGGGTAGAAGTTTGTTGAGATGTCAGTTCCGACAGAGGGGAAGAAAAAAGATGAGCTCATGGCAGAAGACATAACAGTGACCAGAGTACCCATAGGTCAAGCCACCACAGAAGGATTGAAACAAGATACACAAATGTTTATAGATGCTCTATTCCTTAGGCTTGGCAAAGAAGAGGCAGAGAAAGTTGAACTTCAGAAGCAGGTATCTCAGTTGTGCGAGATCATTGCCAAGGTTGCTAAATTTTCCACTCAGCCCATTTTAACACAGAATCAGGTGAGTGATCATCTGATGCAGGAAATGAAAGATGTAAAAAACTAGGTTAAAGCTATCGACGAATGGAAAAGCCTGATTATTCGTCAAGCTTCTGTACAACTCGGAGAGGTGCCAACCCGCCTAAAGGTTATGAAAGATGCAGCAGATCAGCTGAAGCAACTGATGACAAGCATGATAGATATGAACACAGTTGCTGAGAGTAACCTGAGTACTTTGGCCGAAATCAATAAGCTGCCGAGAGAAGTGTTGATTGCGGAACAGATTATATTTGATGGATCAGTTAAGAAGGGGAAGTAGTTGGAGTTTGCAGTATCTTTCCGTTTGGAGATCTGCAAAATTATGCTGAAGAGGATGCAGGCACTTGAGAGTATGGCATTGTCTTTACCAGACAATATCATTGCTTTCACTCATGAGGAAGTGTCGGAAATGTTACTTCATACACATGGATCATTCCTAGCAGAGTGCCTAATTCCCTGGAAGGGTCTCTTCTGATGGTGCAAGGGAGAATTGATGGAGCCGTTAAGCCTTTCACGATGAATTCTATCAGCAGACTGATGGCACTGCAGTCGGATATTGAGAAGTTCGGGCCTAGCTTGGAGGAGGTAGAAGCATGTATCAGGGTATTGAACGAAGGATTGCTGCAGTTCAGGACAGAAAAGGAAGTTGTGGCTAAGACAGATGGGAAGATGTTGAATTACATGTTCGACAAGTATATTCAGTATCAGAACAAAAAGAAGATATAGATGTTACAGCTGGCGTGTCTTTCTTCATCTACTTTTTCTTCTTCTATTTTCCACGTTCCGGATGTAATTGTAAAAATTTAAAGTTATTGGCTTTGAAACCATTACTTTAAGTTATGTGGAACAATTCTATTAGTTAAGTGAAAGATGTGTCACTTGAAGATAAATTAGAGGAAGATGATTGCCAGATGTTATCTTTACTTTTGTTTATGTTTCAGTTCAGTTGAGTTTCCCATTTGTATTTTCCCTTTTACATTCTATAAGTAGAAGAAGAATCTTCGGGTTAAGGATCAGAATTGGTAAGCAACATTCTTGTGTTCCAGACTGTGCTGAAACCCCTGATAGCCACTTGAAGTAAAGGAATATAAAGGAGCAAATTTCTGGAGAACTTTGTGTCACGGTGCATTTTGTTTCTAGCTTTCTATTTTAGATCTTCTAATAAACTTTGTGTTATTTTAGATCTAGATTTGAAGTTACCTTTCCTTATAATTCTGTGTGTTAATATCTATTGGTTTCTTCTATGTGCATGCAATCAACTCTGTTATCTATTGATTGGGTTGCACATCTTCCCCGTTTCTTCCCTGTGTTTTATTATTTCTTTCTTCTATAAATATTTCCTTTCTTAAATAGTTGCTTACTTGTTGCAAAGCTATACAGCTATGGTTCATGAGCTGAATAGTTAAAGTAAAACCCCCATATAGATACTAACATATTTTATTGACAAATCTGACACGGGAGCCTCACCGGTAAATGAGGGAGATTTATCTCATGACTGCCTAGGTTTTCAGCTATGCAGAAAATCTAGCCAACAAAATCTACAACCTCAATCTTCTGAAAACACTTTGGAAAGCCCGGAATGGAAAATCCCCAACAAATTGAAGAGTTTTTGTTCTTCAATCAAGCAAGTAAGGTTTTCATCCTCCTTGTTGGCCACACAAGGGATTTTCTCCCTTAAGTGGAAGTAATTGACCAATCAGACCGAAAACCATGCAATGTTAATTTTAGACAAGATGATCATGCCCAAATGAGCCAAGAGAACCCTCTTTATACCTTGTAGCGCCGAAATAGATTAGAATGCCTCCAAACTAGGACCGACCTCATAAGGGCACCTTTTTTTTTCCCTTTGGCTTATCACCTTCATAACCCAACCGTCGAGACTAATGGAGAAAACTATTAAAGAGGAATTCAAATGCTTACTAAAATAATTGAAATTCATGACAATTACTTCCCTTGCTTATTTCCTTCTTGCCCCCGAGAAGTGGAATGGGCTCAAAGTCCTCCAAAATCGAACTAGCTTGGAAAAGGGGACATTACAGTCCTCCCCTCCCAAAATTGCTTGCCCACAACCAATTGCAAGCTCTCATGCCCAAATACCATTGTGTCAAAGTGGAAAAATATGTTGTAATGATCCAATAATCTAGATCTTGTACTTGTCAAATGAAAAATATTTTGCAAAAGTAAGCTCATACACCTGCTCTCTTCATTTTCTTCTTCAAAAACAGCTCTAGAAAATTTGTTATCTGCATACTTATCCATACTCAAAACCTTCCAAACTGCTGTAACCTGATAAAAATCAGATTTTAAATGGGCTGGAAGCAAGTTACAGTGACCACAACATACTTGGGTTTCCACCCAACTAAGTACCTTGGTGGTTGTCATAAGAATTTTCTTCAGCTGAACCTTCTTTCCACCTGTTTTCATCAAGAGTTTTTCCTTAATTTGTACCAACTTACAGCTGTCCTTAGCTAGGACCAACGGTACTATACCAGTTATTTTCATGCCCATCAACGTGAAAAAGGTACAACAAATACCAAAGTGGAATTTTCTGTCAAAAATCAACAATTTAGGCAATGTGGGGGCTGGGAACAACCATGCAAGCACTGAAAATCCCATACTAACCATCACCAATCGTAAAGAATTCCTTCCCGTGTTTGAAGGAACTTGTAAACTCTTTTGTATGAGAGAAAAAAGTAGTAATCAAGTGGCTGGTGAAGGTGATGACAGCTATACCAAAAATCACTCTCCTTGCTGCCCCAAATGTGTCAAGCAACTCTTTTACCTTGGTTGTTGTATCTTCTTTTTGGTATGATTCTTGGGCTTGTGGAGACATCTCTTCATCTTCTGCTGCAATCTCATATTCATCATTACTTGCAATCCAGTCTCGCATGCCTCATGAGTTTGGTCTATCAAACGGTAATCAGCTGTATGATGGGTATGTGCATTGCAAATCTTGTAGTACATAGAGATATTCTTCATTGTCGCGCGCTGCAAGAGGGGGCAATTTCGGACATCATGATTCTTGTGGTAGATCTCACACGACTGTAACAGTGTGCGCACATTCTTGTGTGGACAACTATCCTTAGTATGCCCCTCAACGTCACAATCAATGCATCATAGCCCACTGCGCGTCTCATGCGCTGAATTAGCAGAAAGCTTCTCCAATTGTTTAGCCATAGCTGCTATTTGTGCCTCAAGAAAGGGACTCACCCCAGTGTCTGCACTTCCAACCGCTTCAGCGCGCAGAGCTGCTTCCAAAGCTTTGTGCAGATCAGTAAATGTTTTAAGTGAAAAGACCCTTTGAAATGAATTCAACAAGCCTCCAACAAGCCACTGTGCATGTTGGCTCTGGTGAATATCATAAGATAGCTTGGACAAGGGAGTCTTAAACTGTGCATCATACTCCTCACACTTTCAGACAAAACTCTGCTTGATGTCCTTTAGCACGCTAATACTTTGTTGCTCAAACTCTGGAATATGAAATTGGGCCAACAACGCAGTGCACAATGCATCATAGTCCACCACAATCTGGTGTGGATCATGCTTTCTATACCAACTGTGTGCGCGCCCTTGAAGTGTGGTGGCAAATTGACTCGCCATTTTGTCAGGGGTTGTAATTCCCTTTGCTCTCCATAGAAATTCACACTTGTGCCCATGCTAAGCCGCATCCTCTACAGATTTATACTCTGGAAAGTGAAGAGACATCTCAAAGAAGACTTGAGGTGGTGTTTGAGTTTGGTTGATTTGGTGGTGGTTGGGGACCTTGTCCTGGAGTAGGGCCAGACCCCAAGCTTGAGCCTCCATTAGAATTTCCTCCATGCGGTGGCTAACTTGAACCTCTTGAGCGTCCCACACCGCCAGCCGCGACCTATGGTACTGTAGATGAACTTCCTTGTGTCCCAATTGTTGTGCTGAACTGGGCACCCACTGTTTGTGTTGTAGCATCACCTATAGGATTGCTTCTAATGGTCTGCGCGCCAACACTCTGTCTTGATGACGCACCTGTAAAAATGCCTCCATAAATACTTCCAAACACTGGTGCCTCCTCCGGTACCATATGTGCGTCTCTAATTTGTTGCGCTTCCTGAGATGAAACTAGAATATTCCTACCTGTATCTCCTTCCCAACATGGAGATGCTACTTGCTCGCCTTCACTATGATGTTCTTCAACAACTACCTCTGGATATGGCACACCTTGCGCAAAGGCTACGTAACCAGGCTGGGTCAGATGCACGCCCGTGGTCCTCATTCTCTCCTCAGATGCACTCTCATGAGAAGTCGATGGGATCTCTCTACTGCACTTCCCTAACGTTGGGAGGACATGATACTGCGACTCCTCATCTTCCACAGGGCTCTCATAACTTCTGCCAATGATCATTCTTCTTGACAGCAGCGCTGCATCAACTACCCTCTGCAATGCCTCATTATACTTGAGCCATATTTCCTCTCTTTGTCTTTTCTTCCGCCAGGGCCACTGCCATCCTTCCCAAACTTGCTCCTGCCCTTGCGCATGGTGGGGTTTAAGCTCATCATAGGTAAGTTTTCCATTCCCAATTCTACCATAAGGATTTTGATAGCTAAGGATATAACGCGCAAATAAGATCCTCTTGGCTCATGCAAAAACAAGAACTCTACTTCCTCAGGGAAAGAATATGTTGAGATTGCGTATTCCAAGTTATAGTTGCGCATTACACCTTCCCACCAACGATATACAACTTTAGTCCACGCCTCCGTCGAATCAAAGAGTGTCTGATAGTCTTCCTGCGTCCAAGATCTCTTTCTTAGTCAGATACCTCTGTTTTGCATGTAAGCTGTCAACCACTGGTACAACTCTATTGGGAAAAAGATGAAGAACGTCTCATACAAACAATCATATAGATTATCTTCCACCCACTTTGGCGCGTTAAAGTTAGGCCCAATGCTGTATCTTTGTGCAAAAGCGTTTTGGTCGTCTTTGATCCAACTCTCAATATTCTCCAAAGACAGTCGAAATGCCATCTACATGCAACATCTTGGTAGACAAATTGAAAAGAGGTCCCGACAACGGAACCAAAATATAGTCTTATTTAACCCACTCAACAACTATGTGCGCAGGCACTTCATCTAGACAGATTTGGAAGCTCACTCGAAGCGCGCGCAACTACCAAGTCCCTCCTTTGTTATGCTTATCAGAATGTTAGCATGCATGTTCATCATATTCATAACCAAATCAACCATTCATGCACAGAGAGTCATCATAATCATGGCAGTTCAGAAACACATATAATAAGGAAATTCAATCAACATAAAGAATGATTAGTAAGATCTGAATTCCCATAATTCCATACTCAAACATAGTCAATTTAGCAACCCAAACACAATTATCCATTGTAAACCATAATCAAATACATAACATAGAAGTTGATTACATCATACGTCAATACATCCATAGTGTTGGACCATGTGCACTCTCATATAAACTCCAAAACCTAAGACTTCATAACATAAAAACTATATTTTTTCTTCTCGAATACTAGTACTACCTATATTTATATGGGTGGGGACTTTCCCTTCACCGCTTACATGTACTTCCTAATAATAGGTGTGTTATAAAATAACTTGCATGCTTTTACACTATGCTAATAATAGGCAAAGCTAAATATACAATATGCTTTAATCCTATTTTTAGACTTCTCCTGTGTGTTTATATTGTCCTACTTCTGCATGTGCTTTTTCCAATTATAGCCCTTGTTTAGAAGCCAAGTCATCTCGCTTTTCTTTATTTCCGGATCTTTACTTGAGCAACAACACTCCAACTCTGTTTTTCTATTTTTAGCCTTGTCCCTAGAAAATTAGCTAAGTCATTGATCTTCTATATGCATGTGTGCAACCTTACCCGCTGACCTGTTTCATTGCTGCGTGCACCCCTTGCGCGCTACTTTTCCATCTCTTGCGTGTGCATATCCTTGTGCATGAGCCTTTGTGCTTCACTGATACTTAGTCAATTTTCTTTGACCAACATTACCCCACACTAGGGATATTGTCCGTCCTCGACAATATTTAATCAAAGAATGCTTCTCAAGATTAGAAGAATAAATAATGTGTAAGATGAAAGAATAGTGGATATATGCTCCCAAAGAATCAAAGAATGTCACATTTCCATAGGCGCGCACTTGACTTTACTCTTGGGGTGGCTGGAGTAGTTCTAGGGAACCAAAATATTTATAGTATTCTCCAGCTTTTCCCACTTTGTAGTTTTCTTGAAGCTGCATCCGGTACAAATCCGACAATATTTGGCACCTTGCTCATGGGTCATTTCTTCGCCCTTCTCCTTCAACTCCATAATAACTCCATCAAGGCCTGATGCCATTCCTTCCAAGGCATCCATTTTGCGCGCAACCAATGATCCAAGATCTTTAAGCCTCGTCTCAAAGATATCTCTTATTTGATTTTCAACAAATCTCTTTTTCGCGCCACTTCTGCCAGGATCTCTTCACAACCAACTTTATTATCATTTCTTAGCGGCTTGCGCTTGCTTAAGTTTGGCCTCCTCCTGAGTAGTGTGTGCCTTGAGGATGGGATCAAGATCTTGGCAATTTGTCAAACACGCATCTTGTCTTTTTCATGCATCCTTAATCATGGTGCCCAACACCTCATACTCCACTATTTTTGTGGCACAACTGCCTTATTCTTTTCTGTGCTGCAGCCAACTCTTCTTCCCTTGTCCCTTGCACATACTCCTTCTCATGCAATAACATCCTTACTAGGTCTTCCAAGTAGTGCACTGTCGAAGGGTATTCATCCTTAGGCTTTTCTTCTAGGTCGGGGTGTGCTGTTGTAATTGCATCTGCAATATGAACGGCCTTATTGAAGGCATACTTTTGCATGCTTTTCTTCTCTTCCCCAACTCCTTTATAAGCTGAATTGCTTGGGTTATCCTTCTTATTCTTCCAGCAGGACTCTTGATAGTGGCCTCCTTATCCAAATTTCTCCACCCTACTTCTGCTGCCATCTTATTCAGAGCATTGCTAGCTTGTTCATCAGTCAACTCCGTGGGTTTGATGGTAGTGAGGACTCTACCTGGTGCTTTCTTCATCTTACGCCTCGCACATGCTTCATTATTAATCTCAAATTCAGGCTCCTCCACATGAGTCCGCATATTCCAAGAGAGCATTTTCCTTGTGCACATGGTCACTCCTTCTGGATTGATCACCTCCCATCCATAGAGGTCTTTGTTTTGTATCAATTCTTTGGAATCTTGCGTGCAACAAAGGACCTTTGATGATCATCAATATAATTTACCTAGGGTGTCTGCAAGAATTCCTCCTTTTTCTTCCTTCCACCAGTGTGCCTTCCTGTTGGTACCTTGCGTTTCTGAAATTTGGCGTGCACTACTTCCTTCTCCTCATGTGGCTCCCATGCCTTCTCCGAATGGCTCATTATCGCTTCCTCTGTCTTTCTCTTCCTCTTCTCCTGTGGGGCCTTCACTTCACTTTCATGTGCTTGGTGGGCATCTCTCCATCATGGTGCACATTCTCATCCTTAGGCTCTTCCTTCATCCTCATTCAAATTATGGATGACTGGGGCTTCTTCATTTCGTGCAATCTCTTCCTTAGACTTCTCATCATCACTTTCTTCAGTTGTCACCAACCTTTGCCTTCTTTTTTTTGGAGGGGTCTTCTTCTCTGCACTTGGTTTGGTTGGATTAACCCTTGGGGACTTCCTGGGTGCCTCTGCAGTCCCTACGCCGCTACCTTGTTTCTTGCGCCTTCTCCGCAACTTTTTCTTATGATTGTGGTCGAGTGCGGTGTAATCTTCTTCCTCCTCCTCCTCCTTTTCCTTTTCTTCTTATTCTTCTTCTTCTTCTTGTCTGGGAGGGGTCTCCTCGCGTGCTCTTTTGGTTCCCATAGTATGTTTTCCCTTGGTGGTTTAGGAGATTAAGGTTATGTTCTGTCAATATACTTCCCATTCTTCACTCTAGGCCTCAAATAGATGTAGACTTTCGCTACTTCCTTTCCTACTACAAGAGTCTTAGGAGTGATATCTATATTCTCAAACTCCATTGTCTCCACATATGCTGACTTGTTAGGATATACATACGTGGTGCACAATGTATGGTAGTCATCTCTACCATGTCTGCATCAAACTTCAACTTCCACGCATCAAAAACCCTGTATTTACCGATGCTTGGAAGTACTTGTTGTGAAAAGCAAAGGAAGTTTTTGCACTAGGGGCTCTTATCTCCAGTCTTCATGTAGAATCTCCCAAACAATAATGTTGATAAACTGCAAATTTGGCCTTGCCATCCAAAATTGAGGGCATCTCCCTTGGTATGTGCCACTCATCTTTGAATGCTTTACGCATCCACCTATACCACTTATCTACCTAAAGCTTATAGTCATTATTAATGCCTCCATCACATGTATACTTTGTAAACCTCTACACTGGGGGACTTGTTCTCCATCGGATATTTCCACACTTTGTCATTTGGCCCATCTGACACTCCTATCTCATAGAAGAAAATTAACAAAAGGATGGCGTACCAAGTTATCTTCTCACCTTTCACTGACTTGTACCCTTTCTTCTTCAATAATTCCTTCAACAATGAAAAGAATTTGTGAATGTTTAATATGTATCTTATCTTTGTTATCCTATTTTCTGCGCCATGCTCTATGTGAAGCCACTTTTTATTTACCTATGTCCACCTTTTTGACGTGCCCAACTTGCAATTGACAAGGCACACAAAACTCTTGTGCTTGGGTCACTGATATTTACAATGTCCATTGCACGGCCTCCCCTCTGATAGTTGAATGCAATGGCAGTGGCCTCTACTCCTATGTCATCCTCCAAGTCAAGTTCTATCTCAAGGCCTGAACTGCACAAACCTGTAACTTCTCCCAATCAACTATGCGGTGATGCACATTCTCCTTCCCACAAAGTAGAAATAGTCCTCATGGACGTGCATGACATCAACCATTGATATAAGCACTCAGGTTTCCAAAGAAGGGAAATCATAATTGGAGAACTCCCGTGCTTTCCAAGTCCTTTTGCACCTTGTCATCATAGACTAACCTACCATCTTCAGTTCTTTGATCCATCTTCTTCAGTACTTCTCTGTTTATCTCGGCCTTATGCGATTCTGAGTGATGGTTGTAGTCACTTATCTTGCACTTGGTCAAGTGTGACTCCCAAAACTACCCTACAATCAACACACCTGAATATTGCATCTCTGAGAACCATTCTTCTAGCGCATCTTCTACTACAAGATTCTTGTTCTTATCCTTTCCTTTTCCCTTGGGTGATACTGTAGGTGCTTTCTTCAGTGCCATCTTTACTTCACAACTTCTTCAGATCTCAAACTTTAAAATTCCCATAGAAACTTGTGCCCTAAATGCTAATAAACTTACTCAACCCAACTTGCTTCAATTCTTTCAAACCTTGCTTAGTCTATCTTGTTTTCTGGTCTGCGTTACACAACTTCGTGCCTTAGCCTACAACTTCTAGTTTTGTGAATCTGCTTTCTTCAAACCCTAGCTTCGCAAACTGCAAACCTTTGAGCCTCAACCTTTGTGTAATTCAAACCTCCATGCCTTTTCCATGCTCTGACTTCCACTGAAAGAAGCTTCTAAACTAGGTTGTGTGTTATCATTTACTCTATTTTTCTTCAAATTTCCTTGGCTCTTCGCAATTTCACACAAATTCACACTTCGTCACTCTTCAAATGCTCAAACTCTTCATAAGGTAAGGTAAGAATGAACTCTCCTGCACTCCTTTTATAGATTTCCAAAAAATTTATTGCATTTATTGTTCCTCACCTACCACCAATTTAAAGTATTAAATGTGCTTTTTTCTTTTTCTGCATTTTTCCTTGCTTTCTTTCATGCGGTAGTCATAACCTTCTGGCGTGCCACTACTTCCCAGGCTGCAGTCATCCTTGTGTGCACTTCCCTTGCGCTGCAACCCATCTTCCTCTATGCCACATACCAAGTAGTATGTTCTGCTACTTCCTCCCTCGCATTACACTACGTAACCCTCTTTCTCTCATGTTTTCAATTTGAGCAAATTCCTTTCAAGCACCATCATTCCTAAGCACTGCAACACCTTCCACCTTCCTTTCCTTGCGTGTTCTCAATTCATATCCACCAAGCACCTTTCATTTATTTGTCACACACCTCTGAACCAACTCCAAGGCAAGTGCCAACATCCAAAAATTTCCTATTCTCATAGTCACACATGTTTCCACCCCACACTAAAAGTATGCATGGTCCTCTGTGTATCAACTCAATGAGTAGTAATCATTGCATGCGCATGAACATGCTTATTATAACAAAACAAGCAAATAAAAAAAACAAAACATGAAAGGGAAATCTAATCTAAGTGGCAATACTGCCTTATTACAAACACAAAGAAGCTTATTTATAGTAGGGCTTCAGCCTACTCCCATTGAAGTAACCAGGAAACATGGTGCCATCCAACACTTGCAATTGACATGTGCACCTGAGTCTAGTATCTTGGTCACTACAAAGGGTCCCAACCAATGAACTTTCAACTTCCCTGGGTGGCGTGCAAACTTGGAGTCATACAAAAGTACCATCTTTCCAATTGCAAAGGACTTGCTCTTGATGTGCCTGTCATGCCAAGCCTTCTATCGTGCCTTTTTTGTCTTCTGGCTCCAACGCACAATGGCGCACCACTCATCTAATTGCATCAACTTGTCAATACACTCATCTATAGTTTGTTCATCATCCAATCCACCTGCGTGTGGAATTTGTGTTACCTGTGGGATGGTAACATAAATTCCATAGGTAGTACAACCTTCGTGCAAAACACCAACTGAAAAGGTGTGGCCTTGTTCAACTGTTTATAGGTTGTTCTATATGCCCAAAGTATGGATGATACCTTGTCATCCCAATCCTTTCTTCCAACATCACATATCTTCGTTAATGTTTGTCCTAAGATCTTGTTGAAAGCTTCAGCAGTGCCATTTTCCTGAGGGTGATAAGGAGTAGTCTTATGGTGTGCCACCATAAACTCTGCCAATAGAATTCTTATAGTCTCATTCAAGAAATGAGTTCCTCTTTCACTCGTTAAGCTCAAAGGGCATCTATACCTACTGATAATATTTTCCCAAAGGAACCTTGTTGGGGTTGTACTGTGCAATCTTTTGTAGGCGCAACATCTGCCCACCGTGTTAAATAATCAGTACATGTGATGATGTAGTGCACTCTAGTCCTGCACACGGGTGGTGCAATAGGTCCTACAAAATCAATTGCCCATTTTTCAAAAGGTTTCACACTTGCTATAGGCCTTAAAGGCATTTCATCTCTATTTCCAGGCTTTCCAATTCTCTGATAGTGATCACATGCTTTGACAAAAGCCTTAGTATCTTTGTACAATGTCTCCCACCATAAACCAGCTAGAAGGATCTTGGCTGCAGTTGCATCCCCTGCATAATGGCCTCTTGCTATCCCTCCATGAGCCTCCTCCATGATGGCTTTGTGCTCATGCTCTAGAACACACTATGCAAGACCTCATCTCTACCCATTTTATACAAGTCTCCTCCAATGAGCTGGTATGGTGCTGCTCACGAATAGCAAGTTGTTTCTTTTCCAATGTTTTCATTCCTTGAAGTGCAAGCCCAGTGTGCAAAAATATTGCTATGTCCTCCAAATCTGCGGGCATGTGGTTCAACTTGAACAACTGTGCATCAGGCATTGTGTCTTCAATACTCTACATTCCTCTCCAGAATTGATCCTTGATAAGTGGTCAAGGTCCCAAGTTGCTCTTGCTTGGCTTGACTACAACCGTAAAATCAAATTCCTGAAAAAGGAATATCTAGCGGCAAATGCGCCCTTGCAAAACAGGTTTGTTGACCAAGTACTTCAATGTCATATGATCTGTATAGAAAATGAACGGTGTGGCCAATAAGTACTGTCAAAACTTATGAAGCGCGTAGATCATGGATAATGCCTCGCACTTTGTCATTGTATAATTCTGCTATGCTGGTGTCAACTTCCTACTTGTAAAGCATATGGGATGATCCACATTACCCTCTCCTGGTTGCACCAAGACTGCGCTAATAGCCATGCCAGAGGCATCAACATGTACATGAAAAGGTTTGTTCCATGAAGGGAAGTGCAAGATTGGTGCGGTGGTAAGCTTCTCCTTCAATGTTTCAAATGCTTGCTGTTGTGCGTCACCCCAATAAAACTTTCCTTTGGCCTTGAGCAATTCCTCTAGGGGCGCGACAATCTTAGCATATCCCTTGATAAACTTCTTGTAATAACCAGTATGCCCCAAAAATCCACACACTTCACTCTGATTGGTAGGTTCTTCCAATCCCAAAATTACTGCAATCTTAGTTGGATCTACCAACAATCCATCCTTACAAATAATGTGCCCAAGTAAAGTACCAAAGGGTGTGGAAAAGATACACTTATTGATGTTGAGAGAGATGCTAACTACCTGCATCTCTCAAACATCAGCCTCAGATTATCACAATGATCTTTTACAAGCCCATAGATAGTCCAATAATCCAAATAAACCTACAAATACTTATGGAAAAAGTCTTGAAATGCCTACACAACTATGCATGAGAATACAACTTGCGCATTCTTCAATCCAAAAGGCATGACAATATATGCAAAAAATTCCCCATTCAGTAGTGAAGGTGGTATTTTCTTTATCCTCATGTGTAATGCACACCTTGATGATACCTGAAAATCCATCAGTGAAAGAATAGATTTCGTGCCCTGCAACTCCTTCAAGGATCTCTTCTATGAATGGCATAGGAAAAGGATCTATGACACATGAAGCATTGAGTTCCCTATAATCTACACAGATCTTGATCCGACCATCCTTCTTGATGTTAATCACCATGGGGCTGACCCACTCAGATTCCTCAATTGGTTTAGTGATTCTAGACTTAAGCATCTTGTCAATATCTTCTTTGACCTTCATGCGCAGGTTCAAATTCATCCTATAAGGCCTCTTCCGAACTGGACGCGCACCTTCTTTCAACTTAATCTTCATCTCTCCTAATGAGGGATGCACACCTTTCAACTCATGATAGCCTCTTGGAAATAGATCCTAGAAATTGTGCAATAGTTCAATGATCTTTGCAACCTCTAGTTCTGACCAATAGTCTCCAATGATAGCCTCCTTAGGTGCACCTTTAGTTCCAATATTAACATTTTTGGTCTTCATAGGAGCATGGTATGCACATGCTTTTTCATCTGCAAAGTCCATTACCTCGCGTGCACCCTCTGTATGGATAATATCCAAGTTCTCTACTTCTTCATCATCAATGAGGTATACCATCTTCCCTTTTTCTTTCTCTTTCCAGGCGCGTCCCAAAATGTATCTCTTCTATTTCTACATGTATCTCACGCACCTCAATATCAGGTTCTCCTAACATCTGAATCATGAGTTCTTCTAACTTGGTGCAATATTCTAGCCTGATGCACTTCATTATCTGCAAAGCCTCATGTACTGGTGGCTTATTAGAAAAATAATCAAAGGTATGAACAATACCTTCAGACATCTCACACCAACTTGTAGTCTCTTGTTTCAACTCAGCATGGACATACCAAGCACGTGCGTATCCGCGCAGAGTGGAATAGAACTTATGCACCCAAAGAGATGGTGGTATAGCCTCCTATCCTTGTGCCCATTATCTCTCACAGTTATGGACATGTACCAAAGCAGGAGTCTTCCCATCATATTCGTGTATAAGTGAGGGAACATTGCTCTGAGTAAACCTTGTTGAAAAGGCAACTCTTACCTCACGCCAGCCCAAAATATTATCTCTATGTGTTTCCCACTTGCGCACTTCTATTCCATGCAAGGTATAAACCATCATATTTCGTCTACCTCCCTCATTCTTCCATTGGTCTTCCATGGTGCACAAGAAAGAGTCAGGTTTCTCCTCTCGAGTATACCTGGGTAACTGAGTTTTGCCCAAGCGCCTAATCATGTGTGACCTGATTATCTGAGTGAATCTTCCTTTAACCTCGCATCCGACCATTTCATATGTGTCATGGGCCCAATTGTCACAAGCAACACTAGTAGTGTCACTGACAGACTGAGCATCCTCCCACTGAAGTATGCCTTCTTTAGATGGTTCCACGTTCTCAGGGTCACGCATTGTATGTGCATAAATCCTATTAAGCTCTTCTTCACTCACATGCTCAATGTAAGGTGCAACCTTCACATCATCCAAGGGTATGACAACACACTCCTCCTTGTTCTCAAAACTGATATATCTTTTGTTGAAGTGCAAATCTACATTATTAGCATAACACCAAGGATGTCCAAGCAGTGTTGGTAAATTGTCTTCCTCTGTAAGCTCCAATACTTCAAAATCTCTTGTAAACTTGGCTCCTTGAATAGTAATTGAAGCATGCTTCAAAACCCTAATAGGCATGGCTATTGTTTTATTTACCATATGCAACACATTAGAAGATGGTTCCAATTGTGGTCTCCCCATTTGGTTCCAGGCATCCAAAGTTAGAACATCGACCTAGGTGCTTGTGCCAATCATAATATTACTCACCAGCCAACTGTCTATCACTGCATCTAGTGTAATTTCTTTGTCATAATTATGGTTCTGTGGTGTTAAATTTGCATGAAGTATTTGACGCTCGTGCTCAACTCTTGTGTGCGGTACCTTCTCTTGCAACCATTCTCCTAGCAGTGGGATGTTCTCCTGCCTCAACATCCTATATACTTCCTTCAAATCATCTACATCTTTTTGTGGGAGCTTAATGTTCTTCGCACATTTTCTATCGCACGCTTGTTCCATCAAGCACTAGATCTCACCCTGTAAATCTCTGATTACTCCCGTGGTTTCCTTGTAGACCTCCTTCTGATGATCCACATCTAGATACTTAACATGCATAATCTCCTCCCTCCTGATGAGAGGTTTTACTTTAAGAATCTCACGCACGCTTATTCTACATGTGTGGTAACTAACATAGGTTGAAGTTCTGGATCATCTATCTTCTTAGGTGTCCATTGTTCATTTTTCACACACTGTACCTTGATCATTCTCGTGCCTTTGTCCTTCTTTTTTTTTTTACACATATGCTCATAAAGATCAGGATAAGTATTCAACCTTATGTTGCTTTCCACAGTACGCACATACCTGAATCTTGGGACACTCGCGCTGGTAATGATCTAGGGACCCACAAGTATAACAAGTCCCATGTGTGAACCTTCCTTTACCACCACAACCTCTACTCCTATATCCACCTTGAAACCCACCATCTCCACTATTGTGCCCCTCATTAGGCTGGGCTTCTTGCGCTTGAGAGCTACTTGCCAATGTGGTTTGTCGCAATCAAGTTTCACATGCCTCATGAATTTTGTCTATTAAATGGCAATCAACTGTATCATGGGTATGTGCATCGCAAATCTTGTAGTACCTAGAGAATTCTTCATCATTGTGCATGCAAGAGAGGAAAATTCTAGACATCATGATTCTTGTGGAAGATATCACAAGACTGTAACAATGCGCGCACATTCTTGTGCATGAACAACTATCCTTAGTATGCCCCTTAACGTCACAATTAGTGCACCATAGCCCACTATGCGTCTCATACGTTGAATAGATAGAAATATTCTCCAATTGTTTAACCATAGCTACTATTTGCACCTCAAGAAAGGGACTCACCCCAATATCTGCACTCCTAACCACTTCAACACACAGAGCTGATTCCAAAGTCTTGCACAGATCAGTAAATGTTTTATGTGACAAGGCCCTTCGAAACAGAGTCAACAAGCCTCCAACGAACCATTGTGCATGTTGAATCCAATGAATATCATAAGATAGTTGGACAATAGAGTTTAAATATGTCATACTCTCACACTTTTAGACAAAGCCTTGCTTGAAGTCCTTTAGCGCGCTAATACTTTGTTGCTCAAACTTTGGAATATGAAATTTGGCCAAAAGCGCGCAATGCATCATAGTCCACCACAGTCTGGTGTGGATCATACTTTCTATACCAACTGTGTGTGCGCCCTTGAAGTGTGGTGGAAAATTGACTTGCCTTTCTGTCAGGGGTTGTAATTCCCTTTGCTCTCCATAACAATTCACACTTGTGCACATGCTTACTTGCATCCTCCACGGCTATATACTTTGGCAAGTGAATAGACATCTCAAAGAAGACTTGAGGTACATGATTGTTGTGCATTGTTGAAAACCTAGGTTTTCATGTGATAAATCTTCCTGATTTACCGTTGTGAGTTGTGGACCTTATCCTAAGAGTAAGGCCAGACCCGGAGCCTGATGCCTCCCCAAGGATTTCCTCCATATTGTGGCTATTACCTAAACCATGCTTGATCCACCTATGCCTCCTACTATGACTTTTGGTGCAAGTAGATGAACTTCCTTTTGTCCTAGTTGAAAGTTAATATCTAGATGACCCACTGTTTGTGTTATAAACATCACTTATAGGATTACTTCCAGATGTTCTACGCAATCAACAGATTACTATGTTGATTGGCGTGCACTGTAAATAATAACTCCAAAAGATACTTCCAACCCCTGGTTCCTAAGTAAATGCTGCTTTCATGATACGTAGATCCTAGAATCTCTCAAAGCTTCTAAATAGAGCGGTAAGACTAAAACATGTCTACCTATGTCTCCTACATACACCGTGGAGATTCTAATTTCTCACGGATTTACTATGATACTCTTTAACTACCTACCTATGGATTTGGAACACCTTACGCAAGGGCTACAGTAGTTAGGTCTGGGTACAGATGTATGCCCACAGTTCTCAAATCTCTCTGATCCTTAAACTCACTCTCATCACAGGTTGATGGTTTCTCTACTGTTCTTTCCCAATGTTGAAGAGGACATAATACTAATGGTGCCTCGCCTTAACTGCAACTAGAACTTATCACTTTCGTCAGTCATCATTCCCCTAGACCTCAGTGTGTCAATCAACTACCCTGTAATTGCACCTCCATTAGTGACTTGCAGTTTTCTTTCCTCGATAGTCTTACTTCCACTAGGGCACATCTGTCACTTAACTTCTCAGAACCTGCTCCTACACAACTTAAAGCACGATGGTGGTTTAGCTCACCATAGGTAAGTTCTTCATTCCTAGTTCTACTATCAAGATCTTGATAGCGTAAGGATATTGCACACAAGATAAGATCCACCAACTGGTTCACATCAAGAATGATAACTTTGCTTCGATCAAGGAAATAATACATGTCAAACATGTACATACTCCAACAGTACTTACTACACAATACACCTTTAGCCACCAACTGATCTTTTTCTGTCCTTAATTCCACGTATTAGCCTTCGAATCAAAGACCTCGTATGATACGTCTTCCTACATCCAAGATCTCTTTTTTAGACTCGTACACCTCTTATTTTCTGTGTAAGCTGCCAACCACTGGTACAAATCTTACTGATGGAATCCATCGTGAAGAATGTCTCATATAAGCGGCATACAAATCCTATCTTCCACCATCAGAAGAGATCCTTCCACGCAATCAAACACTTGGGTCTAGGAATGTTCCTTATCTTTTATGCAGAAACGTATCTTGGTCCACTTCTTCTATCTAGCGAAAGTAATGACATTCTCCAAAAATGATGATGCCATACATCGTCATAGCATGCCCACATCCTGGTAGATCATGAGTCTGAAAATAGGTCCCAGCAGAAATGGAATTGCAAAATGTAGTTGCTTCCCCTTTTCAACTGATCCACTGGGCAACAACTATCGTTCTGTTGGCAAAACTTCCATCGGCAGATTAGGTCTGGAAGCTCGACCCAAAGTACGTGCAGGTTACTTTCAGGTCCCTCCTTTGTTAATGTCTTATCAGAATGTTAGTCACTACATGCTTTACCATGATCAGATGCAACCATTCATAACATTTAGAAAATCCGATCATAATCCCTGGTAGTTCAGTACAACACAGTATAATAAGCGAATGATTCAGACTCTACCATAAAGAACGATTAACAAGATTTAACCTGCACATACCTGCAAATTATAATCCATTTCCTCCACTGCAGATGGTCACTCACCTGATTACATAACATGATAATTTGTTTAGTAGTATACCCAATTGACAACCCATGGCACTATATCATCGCACAACTGAGACACCTGATTCTGACAGTTCAATCTCTTACTGCCTTTTCTTTGTCAAGCTCTAAGGACTAAAACATCTCTATCAATGTCTGTGAGTCATTGCTTCCATGCTTCAGTAGTGGCATGTCATATGGGTCACTTAGGTGACTGTCATAGGTCTAGGTGTCATGAGCTAGGCCTTCATCATTAGATACCTTACTGCTGTCAGACATGCAAAACAAGATGTGTCATATGTTTCATATGGGTAGTTAAACTCTAGCCATTTCGTGTAAGCTTGAACTACAATTTCGCATCTCCACTTAGGAGAGGTCCATGATTGTAGAACACCTTAGGGGTTATCACAACACTTCAGATATGATCTCTCCTTGAATTTAACTTGAAATCAATCTTCAACAACTATTGGAAAATCAGCGAACTCCTTGATATGCAATGAAAACCCTTTGCTGGAGAATCCTCTGCAACTAGAGGACGTCGTTGTTGATGCCTCTAGCTCTCGTATGAGAATTTGTCATCCTCAAGAGTGAAGATGCAAGAACAAATGACTTAATATACATGTTCACACCATCCTACATGATAAAACAAGTGATGCTTGTCCAAGCAAGTTTCGACATTATTTTTCATAGAAGTATCAGAGTCACAAATTGTGGTATTTGTGTTACATCCATCATCTACCATTTTCTATCTTACTTTGCAATCATGATTTCCCTAGGTTTCATTTGCATGCCACTAGGATCAACCCACATTAGATTTCCCTTGTCTTTACTGGACCTATTCCTAAATACCCTTATCACTCATTGTTTGCTACTTGTTATTCTATTATTACAGTCCATCCGGTTCAATTATAAGTGCATTATAATCTTTCCCCAGTGACATGTGGCTCCCTTGCACTTTATAACCTACCATTATTATAACCTAGTGTCTACTTCACCCTCTGTCATTTATTTTCTTAGGCGCCGGGAGACAAAATGGGCTAAGGGTCTTCGAATGGGAAGTGAATACCTACCATCGAACTACGCTCCACATGGAAACACGTAAGCTCCAAATACTCATCATGGAAGTTTATCGAAAGCTCAGGCAGCTACTATGTCCCTCCTTTGTTATGCTTATCAGAATCTTAGCATGCATGATCTTCATGACTCGTAACCAAATCGACTAGTTGGTTCTCAGCGAGTCATCATAACTCATGGCATGTGCAAAAACACATACCCCTAAGAAAACTCAATCAACATAAAGAATGCCTAACAAGATGTGACCACTCCCATAGCTTGGTCGAGTCACTTTAGATTGTCAATTGAGCAACCCAACTATAGTTATCCATTGCAAATCGTTGTGCACTCTACATAGTTTAGTTAGGCCGAGCTCCATCATAGTTCAATATCACCAATCTGCATGGGACCCTTTGAGCTCCTAAGATAGATTCTTTTTCCCTCCCTTTTGAATTTTTAACATCAAAAACTCTCTAGACTCACACTAGTCAAAACTTAGTGCACTACACAGTATATATATATGGTGGGGACTTTCCCTTCACCGCTCTTCATACACTTTCCTAATAATAGGCATGCAGTACAAATTAGCTTGCATGACTTTTTACAATGTGCTAATAATAGGCAATGCATAATATATGACAATATGCTTTACTCCTATTATTAGACTTCAATCTATGCATGATTCATTTAATTCTTCCTCTATATGTGATCTTTTCCCAATTATAGCCCTTGCTTGGAAGCCAAGTCATCTCGCTTTTGTCTATTTCCGGATCTTTACTTGAGCGACACTCCAACTTTGTTTTTCTATTTTTAGCCTCGTTTCTAGAAAATTGGCTAAGTCCTTGATCTTCTGTATGCATGCGCGTAGTCTTGCGCGCTGACCTGTTTCATTGCTGCGCGCGCCCCTTGCGCGCTACTCTAATCTCCCGCGTGCGTGTATCCTTGCGCGTAAGCCTTTGTGCTTCACTGATACTTAGTCAATTTTCTCTGGTCAACTGAGCTCACCCTCCTTTGCTTTTGCTTCTTTTACAAGTGAAGATCTTCCTTCTTTGTCTCTTTCCATATTTTGTGGACACATGTATGGAACATCATCATGGTTCTTGCCGAAGTCAGGAATTGTTCACTTTCTTTTGATTGTTGTTTGGTGTAATGTCCCTTTTTTTTTATTTGTGGACAAATGAAGACTTCGTGCCATTCTCTTCCCCTAGCCAAGAAGATTAAGTGAACAAGGGAAGTAAGTGAGCTTTGTTTCTGATTTCATTTATTATTTTTAATGTTTTTCTTTAGTATTTAGCTTCTCTAGGCAAGTTATATGGAATTGGGAGTTCCCAACAAAGAATTAAAAGATAAAGTGAGCTAGGAGGTCAGTCCTCATCTATTTGGCCTTTGGCGCCAAGCAAGTTGTATAAAAGAGGTTGTATGACCTCATTTGGAGATTATCTTTGGCACATTTACATTTACATTTGGTTTGTTGGGCTAGCTGATCAATACTGTTCCACTTGAGGACGAAAACCTTGTTGTGTGGCATCCAAGGAGGACGGAAACCTTTTTTGTGGCTTGCTAGAGAATGAAAACTCTCCATTTTGGGGAGTTGAAGATCTCTATTGAAAACTCTTTGAAGATTTGGATCAAGAAGAAAACCTACAAGGACTTGTATATATTTTTGGAGCCCTCTCCTATGGGAGCGACTAGGGTAGAGGTCATTCTAAGTTCCTTCTAGGGAATGACACTTATTCATTTGTTGATATTCAGATTTGATATAATTTATAAGGCTGAAATCACTCATTTTTGGGCATTGTTGGGGTTCGGAAACCCTCATTTTGATTATTTCACTTCGCTATTCTTCTGCTGTTAATAATTAATTTTCCAGCTGAGTATTTACGTGATTTGCATGACGGAAAATGTTCTAAGGTGTTCCTTAAAGATCTATAAATATTGTGGGTACATTGTAGGGTGATATTTTGGCGAAATCTTGTGTTTTTCAGACTGCTGTTATAAAAATCAGATCATTGTTCCGTATTGATTTAATTTTCTTTTTGCTGTTCCATAAATCAGATTTAAGTCAGGTTGGGGTTTGTGCTAAAACCTTTATTTTCAGTTTCAGCCCTAAAAAGGGACATTACATTTAGAAAATTCTAGCAAGCTGAACATCATCATTAACAACCGGTAAATCTCTTTTGTCATGTCTATGCTCTTCAACATGATCTTCTTGGGTCTCCCCCTCAAAACCCTCTTGCATATCTGTTTTTTCTTTTTATTCGTTCAAGAAAAACCCCTTTGCATTTGGATCCTTGGCGTGTTCGTGGTCTAGGGTTTAACCCTAGCATCTTCACCCATACACTAGCTTCCTTTTGTTGGAGCCATTGAATGTGGAGAGCGTCACCTTCCCCAAAGCATTTTGAAGATCCCTCGGTGGCACATGAGGTCTAGTCTCTTGACTTGAATCACTCATTTGTTGATAATCAGATTTGATATAATTTATAAGGCTGGAATCACTCATTTTTGGGCATTGTTGGGGTTTGGAAACCCTCATTTTGATTCTCTCTCTTCGCTGCAGTTCTGCTGTTAATAATTAATTTTCAAGCTAAGTATTTACTTGATTTGCATGGTGGAAATTGTTCTAAGCATAAAATTTGGACAAAGTTGCAGTAAATTAACCACGGGAATGATCTCTCTCAATATTCAATAACATAGGTTACATTATATAGATTGTATGAGCTCATATTTTAAAGGAGTCTCAACAAACAATCAAACACGTATTATTTGGACTACCCAAGAATGGTGGGTTTGTTGAACAATCGAACCAAAAAACTGATTAGCCCATATGCGTGAGCTTTTAACACAACTCACTTAACATTAGTTATATTATGATCCACAAATCATATATGTTCACGCTATAATTCCTAACATTTCCCCCCATAGTGTGAACATGGGAAGAAAGCACATTTGAAGATACGGAAATAGAATCATATGCCTCCGCATACTTTTAGGTCTGCATACTGCTAGCTTGGATCTTGCTGCACATGACCAATCCTCTTCACCACAGTGAATCCCATACAGGATGATCACACTTCCACCGATTCACCTACAGATGCGAACTCAATAGTTTCCGCTTTCACTTCCAGTGATCGCTCTTTTACCGGTTGATCGATGTTAGAAGTACGACAGTCGAAGAATCTCAGCAGTTAGAGGATCACTCCTAGTTCAGTTTCCCTCCTATACAACTGTTCTCAGGTTCCAAAATGCACATTCTCCTCTTTTCAATCATAATAGGGATGGAAACCACACACCATTTTATTCTGCACACACCACTCAAAGTAATCAACCGAAATAAATTTCACCATAGAAAAACGCGACCCCGTCGTTGGTGAATGACGAGAGGCGTTGATCGCCCTCCATCCTTTGTTATGTCTGACCTCCAGTGTACGTGCTACTAACTCAACCAAATGCGAACATGGAGCACATTTGTTTCCACATTGAGCTTATTCTTTTCTCCCCCCACAATGTGAAACCCTTTATTTTTCGGACGTCAAGTAACACCGAAAATGCGTCTGTAAGGCAATTTTTAATTTATTTTTCAGACACAACAACACTGACACTATGATTTCTTAAACTTCTGACACTATTAATAGCAAAACGCGATCCCGTTGTTGGTGACTGATGAGAGGTGTTGATCACCCTCCATCCTCCGTTGCCTCCGACCTCCAGTGTACGTACTGCTAACTCAACCAAATGCGAACATGGAGCACATTTGTTTCCACATTGAGCTTATTCTTTTCTCCCCCCTGCAATGTGAAACCCTTTATTTTTCGGACGTCGGGTAACACCGAAAATGCATCCGTAAGGCAATTTTTTATTTATTTTTCTAACACAACAACACTGACACTATGACTTCTTAAACTTTTGACACTATTAATAACATCCAACATATAACTTGAGACACTAAAAACATCTTAATGAAACTCAACCAAAGAAATTTGTATGGTTCGACTAGTCATAAGACCATCGACCCGATAATTTAAATTTTGAGCTTATACCTAATATACTCGAAGCACCTTATATCTTGATATTAACAATACAAAACTTAATACAACTTAAGAATTTAAAGATCAAACTAGTATTGAGAAGACCGCAGGAGAATTCCACATGCAACGTGTAGGTTCCAAGGCTGTATGACTTTGCTCATAGCAGGGCCACCTAATAAAAGATAAAATTTTCAATTTGACAGCTAGCATGTAGACGATTGGATTAGGATTTGAGCTTGGAAGGTGTTGATGGTAGCTCAGCCGATGTCAAACCTTAGGAGGCATGTAGTGCCGTGGATTGACAAGCTCTGGCTTGTGGTGAAGATCCCATGAAGAGCACGTAAGGAACGTGTGAGGCCCAAATCCGAAAAAAGAATATTTAAGAGTGCTGCACACACTTAGGTTGGTAATTAATATAGCCTGCATGCATCGTGGGAAGGCATGTCAACCCTGAACTCATGAAATGATCAAAACATCAATGTAGAAATAGCGCATGGACAACTCCACATGGGGCACAAATTCCAACACTGAATAGGAGATTACAACTTGGCCTGATGAATGTGCATCTATATGTATCTCATAGGCAATTCAATAGATGAAAATATTTAAAAGATGATCAAAATGTATGTCTGCCAGATGTAGCCAAAACGCCAATGGTGAATTCCGATGAAGAAGGTAATATGAACCTGATTCCTTGGTATCAAGGATACACAGTGCTTCAACGTTGACTGTAACTCAATCCCAATGCATGCGCGAAGAAATGTAAACCTCTGCAACTAATGAATACATACAATATATTGATGTTGGATCATTAACCAGGGCGATAAAAAACTTGATTTTCCTTCTACAAATTCACTATACACCCATGGAAAGGACTTGTCAACGCTCTGATACCAAATATAAAATTTGGACAGAGTTGTAGTAAATTAACCACGGGAATGATCTCTCTCAATATTCAATAACATAGGTTTCATTATATAGATTGTGTGAGCTCCTATTTTAAAGGAGCCTCAACAAACAATCAAGCACGTATTATTTCAATTTGGACTACCCAAGAATGGTGGGTTGGTTCAACAATCGAACCAACAAATTGATTAGCCCATATGCGTGAGCTGTTAACACAACTCACTTAACATTAGCTAAATTATTATCCACAAATCATATACGTTCACACTATAATTCCTAACACTAAGGTGTTCCTAAAAGCTCTATAAATATTGCGGGTACATTCTAGGGTGATATTTTGGTGAAAACTTGTGTTTTTCAGACTGCTGTTATAAAAATCAGATCACTGTTCCGTACTGATTTAATTTTCAGTTTGCTGGTCTGTAAATCAGATTTATTTCAGATTGGGGTTTGTGTTAAAACCCTTATTTTCAGTTTCAACCCTAAAAAGGGACATTTCATTTGGAAAATTATAGCAAGTTGAACATCATTATTAACAACTAGTAAATCTCTTTTCTCATGTGTATGCCCTTCAACATGATCTTCTTGGGTCTCCCTCTCAAAACACTCTTACATATCTATTTTTCTTTTTCTTCATTCAAGAGAAACCCCTTTGCGTTTGGATCCTTGGCATGTTCGTGGTCTAGAGTTTAACCCTAACATCTTCACCCATACACCGGCTGGCCCTTTGTTGGATCCATCAAATGTGGAGAGTGTCACCTTCCCCAAAGCATTTTGAAAATCCCTCGGTGGTGCATGAGGTCTAGTCTCTTGCCTTGAATAACTCATTTGTTGATATTCAGATTTGATATAATTTATAAGGCTGGAATCACTCATTTTTGGGCATAGTTGGGGTTTGGAAACCCTCATTTTGATTCTTTCTATTCGCTGCACTTCTGCTATTAATAATTAATTTTCCAGCTGAGTATTTACTTGATTTGCATGGTGGAAATTGTTCTAAGGTGTTCCTAAAAGGTCTATAAATATTGTGGATACATTGAAGGGTGATATTTTGGCGAAATTTTGTGTTTTTCAGACTGTTATTATAAAACTCAAATTGCTGTTCTGTACTGATTTAATTTTCAGTTTTCTGGTCCTTAAATCAGATTTAATCCAGGTTGGGGTTTGTGCTAAAACTCTTATTTTCAGTTTTAGCCCTAAAAAGGGACATTACATTTGGAAAATTCTAGCAACCTGAACATCATCATTAACAACCGGTATATCTCTTTTCTCACGTGTATACCCTTCAACATGATCTTCTTCGGTCTCCCCCTCAAAACCCTTTTGCATAGCTGTTTTTTCTTTTTCTTCATCCAAGAGAAACCCCTTTGCGTGTGGATCCTTGGCGTGTTCGTGGTCTAGGGTTTAACCCTAGCATCTTCATCCATACACCGGCTGGTCCTTTGTTGGAGCCATCGAATGTGGAGAGTGTCACCTTCCCCAAAGCATTTTGAAGATCCCTCGGTTGCACATGAGGTCTTGTCTCTTGCCTTGACCTTCCCTTGCTTACTGCTATGAATTCGAAAAGCGAAATAACATCATGGATCTCATTTGGAAGAGCCCTATATTCTTCCTAGTTGGCCGCAATATTGTGCCCTACTAAAAGGCCGTGTATCCACCTCCGGAATAACTCCTTCCCTTGGGAGGAATGTAGGATGAAAACTCTAGCTGTAGGATTCATCACGAATTTCAGTGGTTGAAGATTGTTGTTGGCCCTTGAAGAATTTCTTGGATGCATATTATGGGTCAACCATGCCATTACATCAACTAACATCTCTTTCCCTTGGGCAAACCTCTCAAACCTAGCATCATCAAAATTTATGTTCACCATTTTATCTTCTCCTTTCGAATGAATACCCTCCAAGCTGGGAGGATCGATGGTCTGATACCATTGTAATTTCCTTTTCTAGGCTCTAACTAAAAAACAAAGGAAATAGCACAAACCCCAATTGATAGTAAACTGAATTTTATGACAGCCAACTGAAAATTATCACAGCAGTGAACAATCTGATTATTATAACAACAAGAAGGAAAAAACAATAATTCTTCAAAATTGTATCATTCACACCATCCAAAACATGTAGGGACACTTAGAAACATTTTAGAAACCAATAATAACCAAGTTTTCTGCCTTTAAACCCCAGCTGGAAATTAAATAAATGACAGCAGAGAACACTCTTACAAAGGGGCTGGAGATGAATGTTTCCAAGCTCTAAAAATGAAGTATAAAGGATAGATTCCAGCCGCTAAAAATATGAAGAATGCAATGATGGGTGAGTTGGAGTGTTTCCATGTTCCCTAGAAGCCACCTAACACTTCCCCAAGGTGGGTCGCTCCCCTCAGAGAGGGGCTGAAAAACATTGTAGGACTAAAACCCTAGATGAAAATCTGCAACATCAATCTTCTTGAAACACTTTGGAAACCTCGGAATGGAGAATCGCTAACTAATTGAAGAGTTTTCGTTCTTCAATCAAACAAGGAAGGTTTTTCGTCAAAAACCTTGTTGACCACATTGAGGATTTTCTCCCTTAAGAGGAAGTAATTGAGCAATTAGCCCAAAAACCACGCAATGTTAATTTTAGACAAGATGATCATGCCCAAATGAGCCAAGCGAACCCTCTTTATACCTTATTGTTGTGCGAAAACAAATTCCCTTCCCTCTAAACTCCCACCGACTTCGATAAGGATAGTCTTATATTCTTTCCCCGTTGGCTTTCCCCCCTTATAACCCTAGTTGTACCATAACTTATGTATGAAAACTATAAGGAGGCAATGTAAAATGCTTACGAAGAAATCAACTTATCTGTAGAATATACGGCCTTAAAGAAAAATTGTCGAAAAAGACAAGATTTGATCAAACCAAAATAGTGAAATCATCTGTGGGTTTTATGCGAAAATTGTGTAAACGCTACATGTAAGTAAATCGTTAGTAGTAAGAATTCAAAGGTGTTTGTCCAAAATGTGGAGAAACATTGTAATGACTAGTCTCAAATCGAATTGATCTTTTAATTAAACCTGGTACTTGGATGTCCCATCGAGCTTGCAGAATTTCTTGTTCGGTGGCAGTCTTGGGCAACGATGGAGGTATAGACCCCAGAGAGTTTAGGGCCATCCATCTACCATCATCCATGTATATACATGAAGATAATTGGGCGATCACTGTCCAAAAACCATACAAAGCTATATTTTTTAGAATAAGAGATGAATGCACAAATGAGTCAAGCGAACCCTCATGTCCTTATACCTATACTCAAGTAACGCCAACAGCAAATTAGAGTGCCTCCAATGCATAGGACTGACCTTATAACAGTACTTCTATCTTCTTCATTTTTCCTTTGGCCTAGGTTCACCATTCCAGCATGACCCAGCTGGCTTAGAAGTCATTGTAGAAAACTATTAAAGAAGCCTTCATGCCCAACTTGCTTATGAAAAGTAATTGAAAATACTTTTATGCGACAAGTAGTACTCATCATCCATTAAGCTCAATATTGACTTTCTTACCCCGAGATAATGGGAACTAGAACTCAATATGAATGCAATTCTCAATATGAACTAGTTTGGAAAAGGGGACATTACAAAATCAAACTAGCTTGGAAAAGGGGACATTACAAGTTGTTTATATGTGAGCCTATTTAGTGGGCATGGGCATAACAATAATCCCCATGATCATCCTTGACGATGCCTCCAATGTTGGCTTTGCGAGGGTTGCTTTTGGCCTTTAATCGCGCCCTTCGTTCATGCACAAATTGATCCTCTCTGAAGAAGTGCCATTATATAGAGCCACGATTTCGGCCTGTTGACACTGTTAGGGTCTTATATACTCCGTCCATTGATGTTTCGTCCCTTATCTTGATCATCAGGGGTTGGGAAAGGGTTTCGACTTTCCTTGGTTTCGTTTTCCTTTCTTTGAGCCTTCGTGTCTGGTTTTGCGTCTTTCTTTTCCTTTCGGATTCGGATATAACCCTTACTACAGCGATCACCTCCAAGGATTGTGTGCCATGGAAAATACAAGAAAATCTATCCTTGTTTCCAATACTGGTAAGACATCTTTTAGGGATGTGTTGCGGGGAGCCTCATCCTCGAATCCCTCCTATAGAAATTTCTAGAAAATACCTCTGAGATTGCCCAAGTTCAACCCACGGAAAAATGATAAAGGATGTATGTTGACTGCTGATGGAACTCCTATCATTCACCTTAAGAAAGAAGATGTGCAGGATAATCTTCGTGAATTGGAAAATTGAGGGTTAATAATCAAATTTCTTGGATTTCGCCCATCGCTTATAGTAATGAAAGAATGGGCTGATAAATTGTGGAAGACAAAAGGTGAGTTCATGATCTCTGTCTTCCCTAATGGCAATTTTTTGATTATTTTTGATTCAGCAGCAGGTAAGGAATTTGTCTTTCAAGGAGGTCCTTGGTTTATGGGTCATGTGGGGTTATTCACGAAGCCTTGGCACCCCATGTTTAAACTAGAGGAGAATTACCTTCAGTGGCTCCGGTTTGGGTGAGACTCTATGGTTTACCAACAAAATATTGGAATCAAACTGTGTTTATGGCTATTGGCAATACCTTGGGCTAATTTATGATGATAGCTGATGCTTCTATCCAGCTGGAACACATGATCTATTTCAGGATATGTGTCCTTGTTCAATGAAATATTTTGCAAAGAGCTATGGATATGGGGCAAAACCCCAAAGCTTTGTGCAAAAGTCCCTCAATGGACCATATGATAAGAAATGAGCAAGGAATCCTATTTGCATGTGTTTAAAACTTGAAATAAACAAGAAATCTAACAAATAACATTAACCTCTATTCTTGAAAGCTTAACAAAATATGCCTACTAAAGACTTAAGCAATCAGTTTTGTTGTTTACTCCATGAGGGTGAATGAATCTCACTAAATGGCTACATGGCCAAGTTTAGCTATTCCATTACTAACCTAACATGGGTGCAAGATGAAGCTATTTTAATGGTGGATGACCCAAGATCAAATGCCTTATTAGCTTGGCTAATGCAAATGAGCTCTTAAGCTTTCTTAGGCTTGTTTTGGCTTTAGCTTATGTAAAGTTGTGTGTTTGAATGGGTAGGCTTAGCCTTGTATTTATAGTTTTTGGTTTGGAAGAATTTGGAATTTGGGTGCATGTGGGACTAAATCTCAAAAAGCACTTTAGGATTAGATTAGGATAAACATGCTTTAGGCTTAGTTAAGCTTGGGGTTTAGGCTAGTTAAACTTGATTAGCAAGTGATTAGAGACTCATTGAGAGTTGGGAGGGGTCTGGATAACCAATTGTGACTGATAGATAGCCTACGAAGCCAATAGAAGTGGTCTAGAGAGAACTAGGGAGGTTATGAATGGTCGAAAGGAGGAATGTTTAGCTAATAAGAGAGATATTAGCCAAATAAGTTGATTATAGGAGGAATACGACCAAGAAGGTGTCGTGAATGGGCATCCGAGAATGGAGCGAAGAAGGGTTGATTAACGAAGTGTCGTCAATTGGTTGAATTGGAGGAAATGCTAAGTGTAAGCATATTTTAGGTGTCTACATTTTCCCCTCTTTGAGGTGACGTAAGCGACGTCACTTCAAAGAAAGTAGACAAGCATAAACAAGTAGAAAATTTTGAAGGGATAGAAGAAAAATGAGTAGAATGGAGGATGCCCCCTCGATTGTTGATGGGGTGATAGAAGAACTCGATTGACGATCGAAAAGATGACAGAAAGAGAACAGAAGAAAGAATAGTGTGAAGAAGAAGAAAGGGGATATAGAAGAAAAAGGAGTATGAGGAAGGGGGAATGAGCTAACATCCATCCAGTGCCTTTTAAACAACTTTATTTTTCATCATATTGCTAAGGATCTTCATCATCGGTCCTTATTAAAAAGAATGAACAAAAGTGTAGTATGACATGAAAAGCCATATACGAACAAATGTCCATTGCTAAAAACACACAACTCCATGCAACATACAAAATGCAATGCAATACGAGAAAGTAAAAGATGCCTAACTCCATGCAACATACATAATGCAATGCAATACGAGAAAGTAAACAAGCTAACCTAACAGAGAAACATAGATGTAATGTTTTTGTTATCAAGCTTCAGTTCCGACCTGTGTGAATTAACGACAAGGGTTATGATGGTGCCCCAAGCAAGGATACATGCAAGGGGAATAATGGAGGACACTTCGGTCCTATGAAAAAGCAATGTGCACTATGAAACAGTACCAGGCAACTCGTTGTGCCCCAGAGTACAGACGAAGTAAGCAGCTTAGCTTTTGTTGATGGAGGTAGATCAAGATGATCCGCGAGTCGCGCACATGAACAAGTGAGAACCAAAGAGCGATGTTTTGTAGGATGATTTATATTGTTTTTGATGTTTTCTGAAACATATTTGAATGTTTTAATTTTTCTAACATATTTGAATGTTTTGATTTTTATAACATTTTTGAATGTTTTGATTTTTCTAACATATTTGAATGTTTTTTATTTTTCTAACATATTTGATTTTTTGTTTTTTTGAAGTTTTTTGAAACTATGTACAGGAAGATGAGGAAGCGTGGATGCCCCTAGCGATAGATGGGATGTACAAGGGCATAAGGCCACGTGCGTATGAGAAAGGTGAAGATGCAAAAATGCCCCAGCGATTAGGTGGGAGTATTCAAAGGAAAACTCTTCACAGGTAGAAGCGGGACCCAAGGCCATTATGGATAGGTTCAACATGATGATGAACGTAAACCAATGAAGTGCTGGGAAGAAGCAAGGATGCCCCCAGCATAAGTTGGCCTAAAAGCACATGATAGAAAGGAAGGAGAAGATTTTTTTGTGAAAGGGGACAAAGGTGTCTGAAAACATGGCAAAAAAGTAATCTTATACACATGGATGTTCTGAATGAAGTAGAAGAACAATGTGAATGATATGAATGTAGCTTAGAAGCCTCGCGATGAAGAAGTGATTAGCCAAAGGCACAAATCGTGAGACAAGATACTGGACTAAAGTAAGAGTCTGAACAAGGTCCAAAAAAGACACTTGGTAACATACTAATCCTGTTTACTCATAGAGATCTAGTGTGTGCACATGGAATTTAATTACCTCTTGAAGGGAAGATTTAATAGACAACAAGTGAAGACACCCTAGCCAATGTGTAGGAATGATTGATTTTGATAGGTGATAGGTGATTTGTGAATGAAGGGTGGAAGGATAGCCGTACATTGCTCCGCTGCCAGCCAAGGCATCCATAGCCCCGATGGAGATGTATTTAATTCTAATCACAACATTTCTCTACTACCAGTCAGGCATCCATAGCCCCGATAGAGATTATTGGAAATACCTCAAGAGAGAGTAATATATCAATTTGCTTTTTTCTTTGTAGCTTTTAGCTTTTGATTTTTTGATTGATTTTGATTCTTTTTCTTTCTGAAAACTTATTTCAGCTCTCTTGTTTGACAAGGGGTTAAGAACCACTGATGGCTTGATGGAAGGAGGTGGAAGTGATTGTGATGATGACATTGGCTAGTGTCAACAAATATGTCCAAAATTTCTTCGCAACAAGTTTATTAGATGTTGAATGTGATAGGATCTCTAAGAGGTCAGTCATTCTTTAATTTACCAAGGTGATAAAAGACCAGGGTCAAACAGATACCATAGAGATAAATGTCACAAAATGCGTGTGAAAAGGCTAACCAAAATATCACCGAAGGGATGAAAATGGTAGGAAGACTTGCAGAATAATGATAAGAAAGGGAAGAAAGAAACATCCATGTGTACGCAATACCTGATTGCAATGTTTGATCTTTGTACCTTTGATTTTTTTTGTGTTTTCTCAATGTTTTTGTATTTTTGAATTGTTTTTTATTTTTAGCTTTTTGATAGTTTTTGGAAAGTTGGGACCAAAAAATGTCACTCCATGTGATAGGATCCAACAACGATGTTTGCGACTTCCTTGATAAGGGAGACTAGGCATGTTTGTTTATCAAGAGTCACGTTATCCCTGATTTCAATGATCGAGGTGAGCTCGTACTCAACAAATGATTGTGATTTATCCTGAAACATGGATTTCGTATGTGGGATCTTGAGTTCCCTATCCATAGGTTTCTGCACTTTACGCCAAACTTGATGGTTGCGTTGATGTGCATTCTTGAATCGTGCTTGATTTACAATTTTGAGATTGTTCGAGTTGTTGGGAGCTTTAGAGCTCTTGGAAGTTTTAACCTAAGCTTGATAATGAACCTGTTTGGGTTTCTTATAAGCTGACGCGTGACTTGTCTGATCCCAAGAAGGAGAAGAAAGAGAATGTTGACGTTTAGAACTGATGTGAGAAATGACCGCGGGCTTGCCACAACCATTGATAGAAGAAATATGTGATGGATGAAAAGGATACGGTCCAAGAATTGAAGAGGATGGGCTACGAGGAGGTGAGCCACTAATAGAAGATGATGAAGGGCTACTAGGATATGGCCCTAAGATGGAAGAAATTGGGCTATGAGGACATGACCCAAGAATAGAAGAATGATGAAGGGATGAGGGCATGGCCCAAGGTAGACCCAGGGATACCAAGAGGGGTCCCATAGATAGAAGAGGAAGAAGGACTACTAGGACATGGCCCAAGAATAGAAGGTAATGGGATACCAAGAGGTGACCCACAAGTAGAAAATGGAGGGCTACTCGAATGTGGCCCAAGAATAGAAGAAGATGATGGGCTACTCAGTGGTGACCCAAGGAGATATTTTGATTGAGGAATGATGATAGATAATGAATGATTTGGTAATGAGAAGATAGGCCATGGCTCAATGCTAGACCCCGACATCTCATCATGCTCAGAAGAAGGTGAAGATGGAATAGAAGAAGAATCAAGTTCCATGACCTTAGGCTCCTCATCTATATTATGTCAAAAGGGATAAAATTCTTTTCCCGAATATGTGAGCGTATCAAGTTCTAGAAAGAATCCTTGTTTACAATCTTCTAAAGGGATATCATTGTGTAGTTTAATTGTTTCTTCATTCTGGGAGAAATCAATCAGTAGAGGTTGTTGTTCTTTGGCCATTTTAATAGAAGAAACCCGATAGCGGGGAAGGTTGAATAGAAGAAATGAGGGGAAGGTTTGATATCACTCCCGCGGGATAGATATGCATTTTTCTTGTAAGACGTGGTTGCAAACATTTATCTTTAGAAGATGATTGAGGAAATCAAGGTTGAAAGAGGAAAAAGTAGGATTGATAGTAGAAGACGACTCAAGAGAAGTAGGATTGGTGGTAGGCGTCTCATGAATGGACGATTTGGATTTGGACCTATGTCATTTTTCTAGAAGATGATGCAAATGTAGGTTGGAAAGTAGGATCACATAGCCATCCGTTAAGTTGCAATGTAGGAGTCAAATTAGATGATTGACTAGAGGGAACCCGGATCGTGGAACTCTTCGACGGAGGAAGAGGTCATTGAGACGACTGATGAAGGAGGTCCTGCGAAGAAAGGGAGGACCGTGACTCAAGACCCGAATTAGATGTTCGATCGATGGAACTTGGAGTCACACGAGTCTTCAAAGGAGGAAGACATCATTGAGGTGATTTGGAATAAAGGTCTTGCGAAGGAAGGGAGGACCGTGATTCAAGATTTGATCTAGGGGTATCCAAACAATAGTTGGGATCCAAATCTTCAGAAGAAGAGTGGGAGTCTGAATGGTAGTTTGGATCTGAATCAGAAGAAGAAGAGTGGGGGGAACCTGAATAATAATTTGGATCAGAAGCATCCAAACCATACCACCGACTATGAGCTGAAGGTGGGGAACAGGGTACCCGAATGGGCTCTCTAGCACGAAGAACCAAACGAGGTTTAGTTGTAATGGGAATCTTTTGATTTGAATTGCTAAACCTAGGTTCCGTATTGTTGTAAATGTGAGAAACCGCGCGATAGTCAGTCATTGTTAGCGTCATTTTAAGCACAAATGTCTAGATCTAGATAGTGTGATGGAACTCCTTCAAAGGGAAGGAAGTGACATGTCGATTTGGTTAGCATAAGGGCAACCAACTAGACATTTGGTAAGTATGGAGATGCATGTGTGATTTTCCGAAGAAGGTCTAAGGAAAATAGACATTGTGATGACGCAATCTCGATGAGATCGAAAATGATTGTCCTAGAAAACAATTTTTCTAGATGAATAATCACAAGGAACAATCATGCAAGTGTAAAAACACAAAGCCAATCAACAAGGAAATACACCCTATGCAAATGTGTGTGAAAAGTGATAGTTCGATGCAAAGATGATCAACACAATGTCAATATTTATGTCAAACTCGAAATGAACAAGGCGTAAATATTAACAAAGGGTAGATGCGACTCCCAATCAAAGGATACAACAATGCGTTCAACAACCAACAAGGCCAAATGGTAAAGGACGAGGATTACAAATGTAAGCCACGTAACCACACCAATTGGACACGTCTATCCAGCTTCATGGAGAAGCGAGATATTAGTGCCAAAGTGGTATTGAAACGACGCAAACACAGTAAGCAACACTCTTCAAGATTTTGGAAAATGTTTGAAGTAAAACCAAGTTAAAGTATACTAAGGATGTGCTAAAATGTGTGCAGCGTAACGCCACAATGCGGATACTTAGATCACGTTTACGAAAAAATACGACATAAGTATCTTAATTGTGTCGAGACAATACAAACAAGATAACACGTCAAAGGGATATCAAATGATGAATCAATCTGAACTATGATGATGATCTTGAAATCAAGATCAAGTGGCCATCAAAGATATGAGGACGCATCCACACACTTTAGACGTTTAACAACTCAGCCGCAAACATGGATGAGCGTAAACGGACAAAAAAGTGGTGAACACAATCTATGACAACACTCCCGAAAGATGCCTTCTCTTGCCCCAAATGGGCAACAAGAATGCAAAGGTGTAGATGAAAAATAAACTAAGCGCCACTTGGGCAGAGCTTCGCCTCATTTGAAGGCGAGAAAGAAGCTAAGCTAAGTGAAACGTTGTCTAATTTAGAGGTCAGTCCTTCCATCTGGAGAAGGAAATCCATTTCCACGAGGAGGAAATTGAGCAAAGGTGTCTAGATGTCATAAGGCATGTTTCCACTCAGGTGACATCTTGGTCAAGGGAGTAAATTGTGAAGTGAAAAAGGGTGTTATCATGACCAAAAGTGAAATGGGAAGCTCATGGAGCAAGCTGAGGGTCATCATATCGTGAATCTGCCGTCACCTCTCCGAGAAGCAAGTCAATGTGAGCTAATCAAGCTATCGAGGTACTTAAAGCCATCATATGTGAAGGATCAAGAAATCATCTTTTCCCATGGGAGGCATATGAGCAAGAAGGTATGTAAACATCCCCAAATCTGATTTCTTTCAAGAAGACTCTGGAGTCAAGGAAGGTAAATGGGCGATCTTCATGTGAATCACCATGTATGTGAGAATGAGAAACCATCCCGGTTTCACTTGATGTCATTCACATAATAGTGTTTTTAAACACTCATTCAAAACTTGGTAATCTGATCGCACCTCAAAGGAAGAAACATTGCAACCAAACCTCATTCCAGTACAACAGAGGGCCATTGGGAAAGAATCTTCGAAAAGAAAGATAATGAAAAGAGAGTGTATATAGGTTCCCTATTCTAGGAACCTTTATAAGAAGGTGAGAATCATCGAAAATCCCATAGAGCCTCTCGAGCCATGTAAGACTGATCCATCGCAGTCCCCAGCTCTTCACTGACATCCAAATGTGTCTTTCTTGGTGGTGGAACCTTCCCATAATGAACAAGATGGGATCCCTCACCAAGCTCCTAAAGATTTCCTTGTGGCTAACATCATATCTACTTTGGAAGATACATTCCCATGGATCAAAGAGTTGCTCGTGAGTGAACCAAGAATGATAAAACAAGCTATAATGCCTGACTTTGGGGCCATCACAAAGATTTTGAAGACCAAACAAGGTAAGAAGGCACAACTAACTTCTCTCTTTTTCAGTGGTGTTTGTGAAATAATTTGTTGTATGAAAAATTAGTTGATTTCCACCAATGCTCACGGGCCTACGCCCCTCGTTCTTCTATATGGTGAGGCTCCCATTATTGAATGCAAACTAATCTAATCCTATCTATTGCTATGGGGTGGCCAAATAGGCTGGGGCTCGCACAGGAACACTTCACTAAACTTGCGGTAAGATGCTTGTTCGGGGTATAAGGGAGGAAATTGCAGCGATGAGGGGTGAAGGGGAGAACTTAGAAAAAGGAAGGTTATTGTTATGAGTAGGCACAAGTAGAATTCACACCCAATTACCGGAGTAGTTCAACATTCAATTAGAGGAAAACAACAACGAAGCTATTTAGTGAGACAGACAAACTCAGACACAGTTCTTTGGATTCATTCGTCAAAGATACAAAGCTCTTTCTTTATCACTATACTTACAAAGTGCATATAAGAGAGAAAATAGAGGAACACATAGGAAAGCAAAATGGAAGAAATGTAGCTTATATTTCTTGTGCATTGGTGATACAAAGCTTAGTACCCAAAAACACAATCCACAATTGCTACAACATAGAAATTCACAAAAATTTAAATCATTTGGAATGGAGAAGCCTTCCCAATTTATAGCAATGTGAATTGACCTTTCTCTTATCCCCTACATGACTCTTCATGATCTCAATCTCCTTGTGACTTTACATCTTCCTAGGAAGTGAAAATTAAGTTCCCTTTTTATAAATTAAAGGGACTTTTACAATATAACTTTAGGAAGTCACTTAAGTGAATGAGACAAAATATAATGATTACGCTCAATGAAGAATTAGAAAGGGGAGAGAAGGAAGAGGGAGAAAGAGAGAAGGAAGAAGTTGTCACATTTGATGAAGAAGCTCCCTGCAATGAAGAACTTTGCTGATTCATGCTCCTTGATGAGAAGTTTCCGGAACGGGCCCCTATTCCTTGAATTCCTTACTGAATTGAGCTACTGCATGTGCCAACTTAGTTGTCTCTGGAATGCAAGCACAACCCAATACCTTGGTGCATGCTCCAGGAACTTCACTGATCTTCTTGCACTGACTGAGTCATATTTCATGATCCATTGCAATTGCAACAATGCAACTTCTGATATGGGCTAGGGACTCTAAGTTATCTTCGTTGAAGGAAAGAGAGTCACTTGCCTCTTTCTTGACTAGCTCCTGGAAGGAAACAATGAGTTCTTCTGATGATGAATCCTTAGTGGGTGGAGGGAACTCAAGTTTCTAAACACAATTGTAGACATCGTTCAAGATCTCGAAAGCATGTTGTCCACAAGAGTCCGATTCAGAGGTTGCATTCTTGAGAATTGAATATCTCACATCCATGATGCGGATCCAAACTTGAGACAAGTTCTCTGCAGCTAATACTGATAGCGTCAAAGCAATGCAAGGAATTACTGATAGCATCAACCTTGTGGGGATGAAAATTAAAGATGGATTCAATTGTGTGGAGAAAAATATTGACAAGAAAGGGCTGCAAAACACCCTCCTGGAGAGATTGGGATAATTCGTATCCCACATTGTAATTTTTTTTCAATCACAGACAAAATGTAACCAGCAACAGGAGTGTCAGTTTTATCTGGTTGAAACCTTCAAGCTCCATCAGCACAGAGCGGAGGCAGTAGAGAACCTTCTCACCAATAACAATGCTAAGAGGCGGTTGTGCCCAAGCGACAAGCAACACGAGAAAAAAGCTTTGTTAATGCAACTATACGAGGGGATGAATGGAATTCTCATAATCACAAGACACACACTCTCCCCTACCCAAAATTGGGTGCTCCAATATCTTTGTCAAGCTTGAGTGAATGAAGGATGAAAAGAACAAGCTATCATAGGATTGTCCCACCATAAGGAGTGTTGGCTAGATTTTCTGCACAGTTGAAAGCCTAGGTAAGCATGAGATAAATCTCCCTCATTTACCGGTGAGGCTCCCTTGTAAGATTTTGTCAATTATATTTCCTAATATCTATCTGTTGGTTTTACTTTAATTGCGTAGCTCATGAACCATAACTAGACAATTTTGCAACAAGTAAGCAATATGTGCAGGAAAGGTAAATAATTAAATACGAGAAGAAAGGAAAGGAGATGTGCAACCTAACCAATAGTTGATAGAGTTGATCACATGTAATATCCCCTTTGGGATATTAGTAATATATTATTATTTACTTGCAAAAACAAACAACTTAGAAGATAAACCCTTCTAGGGTTACCTCAACTAACCCTAGTGTCAGCTACAATACAACCCAAATGGGGTTGGAGTGACCCAAGGTGAGGGTTTAGATGGGCAATCCAGTCAGTATTTATACTCCCTTTTTCCAATATACTTTTGCAGAAGTAAAATAATAAATAAAACTGCTGAAAATCAATGAAAACTTTGAAAATCCACAACTTCGAAAATATTAACTCTTTCGAAATGAAACTAAGTGCAGCGGAAAGGGAAAATTATGAGCTTTAATCCAAAATAAAAACCAGATCTGTTCACACACTAGAAACTCCTCAAAACAGCTCCCAAAATCCTAAACCCAGTCGCTAGGGTTAGGGTAAAATCTGCAACACAATTCAAGCACTTTTCTCTTCACTTTAAGAGTCAGTAAATGCAGTTCCAGATCTGCAATTAATAAATCTAAACAACAAATTTATAAATACTTCAAAATCACTCCAAAACACTCTTAGCATATGTCAAAACAAGTTGAATTCATTGAGTAAAAACCAGCAACATGTAAATAAAGATATTCATCACAAATCACACTTCAAACCCTCAAAGCAAGCTTAGATCTTCTCCCAAAAATGGCGCCTTGTATATAGAAAGAGAAATGATTGCAAAACTTATTATTTCAAGCTTGTATGAGCTCACACACTTCACAAATGGTGGTGTTAATAAACACTTTTTGTTTTTGATCATAAGTGGGAATACATCCCTTCTTCAAGCATGAAGATAAGTTTTTATAAACCGTCAACATGCCAAAAAAGAGTAGCCACATCTTCTTTTATAGCTTTTGTTTGCACATCCTCCAAAGTTCTTCTCCATCTTTGGTGCCATCATCTAAGAGGAAATGTCATTAAAAATGTGCCTGAAAGTCATCAACAACAAATATTAAATGCATAGGGATATTAAAAAGATGCTCTTATGGGTCGACCCATGCTTAGGAATAATCACCTTATTTCAAATATTAATTATTACATGCTCCCAGGAAAATGTGACTTGCCTAGTCACTTGTTTTATTTTTAAAAATAGTTATTTATTTTCTCAAGGTGAAGTCGAACTTCCCCTTTTTAATTCAATTTGCACAATTTATAAAATTTCATTTAAAAATTGTATGTGCAAATCGACTTTATCTTCTTTTTAATTTTTTATAAAAAAGGGGGACATTACATCATATGCACATAGACAAAACAAATAGATCTTGAAATGCAGAATTTGAAGCAAACGAAAGTTTCCGATCTAGATCTAAGACAACACAGTTTATGCAGAGATCTAAAAAGAAATAAGAAACAAATGCACCGTTGACAAAAATTTCTCCGAAAATCTGCCTCTTTATTCCTCCGCTTTCAGAAAGCTATCAAGGGTTTTAGCTCAAAGTCTGGAACACAAGAATGCTGATTACAAATTCTGATCATTTAACCCGTAGGTTCTTCCTCTATTTATAGTGTATAGAGGGCAATTACAAACATGAAGTTTTTAATGAATTGCCACATGCGGAAGATATGAAAAAGGGAAGCAACTGACAATCTTCCTCCTGGAATTCCTCTTTGTATGACATGCATGATTTATAACTGAAAATAGAACCTTCTATTTTACATGTTTGCCACCTATTTCCAAGAAATTGACTTCTTTCAATAATTTGAAGTAATGGATTTTAAACCAATCACTTAAGTTTTACAATTTAATTGATTACTCAATTACTTTGTTGGAGAAAATAAGAAAAAGAAGAAGAAAGAGGAGAAGAAATTAGAAGAAAGCTACTGCAACACTCCTAGTCTTGTTCTTCCATACTTTGCATGCTGATCCAACCTGTATTGCACCTCTGCCTCATGAATGATCTGAATGATATCTCTTCCTTGAATCCAAGATGCTTTTTCTTTTTCATATGTTGTTGAATCCTTTCCTTTGATTCTCAACAAACTGGATCTAGAAGTAGCTGACTGTGATTTTCTTGTGGGTGTTGCATCTGAGTTGTCTTCTTGTCTTATCCTTGAAGCTTTTGCAATTCTTCTCCAGTACATACACTAATAAAATGCTTGCTGTAAACAATTCAGACAAAACTCATCACCTTTTATTTTTAATTGCATATGAGCAATTTTAAATTTTGGAAAGCACTCCTGGTGAAGGAAAATACAAGTAAATTCAATGAAGGCTTCAACTAGAAGATTGGGAGCACATGCACAAGCTCCTGAAAGGAATTTTCCATGCAATGACTTCCATATGGGCTGCATTAGAAACAAAAGGATGAATTTTTCGTCGGAAGCCTTTGTAATTATGAGAGATGGATCTATTTCTTCCTCTGATTCTGAAGATATATTCAATGTATTAGATATTGACTTTTGCTTTCTTCACCAATATGGGCATAAATGAAGTATTCCTGCAAATAATTCAGACAAGTATGCAGTTCATAGCATGAACATCTAATTTCTTCACCAATATCTGATTATAAAGCCTGCTGCCCTCTATTTTTAGACTTTGCTTGCATGCCAAACAAATTAAAAATATTATTTTATTCACTTGTGCACTCACATCAACATGCAGATAGCCAAAATAATAAAATGAAAGCTTCTCCAACCCTAGGCGCCAAAATTGGATGTTTCCCGGAAATTAAAAAAAAGTCATCTTTTAGGCATTTAGCTATGCTAGAATGGGTCGCACTTTTTGGCTAGAAGTCATGTTAAAAATAAGAAGGCAAAGCAATGGGAATTTTTACCCTTCCAAGAAGCTCCAAAAATCTCATATTTCGCTTAAGTGATTTGTCTTTAATGATGGGAAAAAAACAACCTTCCAGGCAGTCATAAAATTCCCACCTGTCTGCCACTACCAAAATTCCCATTGACAACTTAAGTGATTTGACTTTAATGATGGGGAAAAACAACCTTCCATGTAGGCATAAAATTCCCACCTGCCTGCCACTACTAAAAGTCCCATTTGCAGCTTAAGTGATTTGACTTTAATGATGGGAAAAAACAACCTTCCATGTAGGCATAAAATTCCCACCTACCTGCCACTACCGAAATTTCCATTAGCAGTTGAAGTGATTTGACTTTAATGATGGGAAAAAACAACCTTCCATGCAGGCATAAAATTCCCACCTGCCTGCCATTACCAAAATTCCCATTGGCAACTTAAGTGACTTGACTTTAATGATGGGAAAAAACAACCTTCCATGCAGGCATAAAATTCCCACCCGTCTGTCATTACCAGAATTCTCATTGGCAGCTTAAGTGACTTGACTTCCATCATGGGAATTTTTCACCTTCCAGGAAGCGCCAAAATTCCCACTAGCACTTAAAAACTATCCTTCCAAAAAATGCGACTTGCATGGAAGAAAACTTCTTCCCAAGAAGTGCGACTTGCATGGAAGAAAACTTCTTCCCAAAAAGTGCGACTTGCATGAAGAAAGCTTCTAAAGTTGTGTGAAAACTAATCAGCAACATTTTATTTCCATTTTTGGATTTTCGGTGAAGAAAACACAAGAACAAAATAAAATGTTCCATTTTTGGAAAGGGTCCGGGAAGATGTAGCAGCAAAAACTTGCAAGTACCATAACTTTCTCTCTGTGGCTCAATTTTAGGTACCGTTTTCTCAAAAAGTGCATATTTTCTCAAGCTCTACACATTGATGGCAATATTTTTTTCTTATTTTCATAAAATCCATTTTTGCACCTTTTTGGACTAAGCGACTGCTTGCAATCTCCTGAAAGAATCATGAGCTCTGATCACCTTTAGACATATTAGTAATTAAAAATACTAGATAGCTTTTCAAAACCCTAGGCCTGGGAAAAGATCTGGCAAGAAGAATGAATAGGCTACGGGAATTGTCAGAGAAAACAAACCAAAACACAGACAACAAGAAATAAAACAAAACAAAAGAAGTTGTAGGTAATTGCTCGAAAAATTTCTCCAATTAGCTCATTTGCAAAAATTCTTCCCCCCGGGGGAATGTTCTATGGTAATAATGATGGGGTGAAGTGCTTTATATAACCTAAATCCTCCAATTTTAGCTCAATATATTTTTAAAAGAACTTTATTTATTTAATAAATAAATAAATAAAATTCTCTCAGACAAAACCTGGCGAAGGGATAGAGTGAGTTTTAGCATGTGGCTGCTTAGGGAATTTGGCTTTTATGACTCTTTGGGGATACCTTAGAGCAACTGTAGGCAAAAAAAACACAAAACGACGTGTTACTTGAAAAGAACGATTTTTTTTTTTAAAGGGGTAGTCCCAGATTTCAAGGTGAAATCTCGGGGACACCAAGGAGGGAGCCAATTGATGGTTTCGATCACATGCCTTGTCAAATGTCCATCCCTTGACAAGAAATATGTCCTAAGGAAATATACGCGTGTACAAATCAGGGATTTTCTCTACCAAAAGGGTACAAATTTGTAATGAAAAAGATCTGGCTTTATATAATTATAGTAGTGGTCACTTAGGATAATACTATACATAATTAGTTTTTGTACGGTGTTTGGGTATTTTGTAGTATGAATGGTATTATTGTTCTTTTGGTCTTTTTGCTGTTCTTACCTTCACAGGTGATGCCAGTACCATTTAGTCTAGTTCAGAACAATGCTTAGGCAAGTGTATATATCTCTCCCTTTTAATATAATTTTTAAAATTTTATTTATAAATCTTACTGGCGTGCAAGATATTCCTTGTTTGACATTTAAGCATACAAATACTCTTAATGCAGGTTGCTGACTTTGGATTGACAAAGCTTACCGAATCTGGAATAGGAAGCATTTCAATGACATTTCCAACAAAATTGGTTGGGACATTTGGTTATATGCCCCCAGAGTATGTCACTTCCCCCTTATTTTAGTGACTTATACTCTCTTTGGAATATTATGTTTGAATTTTCATGAGCGCTAATGTGGATAACCTGATATAAAAAATATTTGAAAGAAATTGAATGCATGCTACCTTTATTTCTAAGTTATAAAAGAACACATTTTGTTGTTATGTACAATAGATGAAGCCTGCAATATGCTTTTGTTGTTATTCTCAAGATTTATAATCAAAATTTTCTAATTACTCCAGCCTTATAAACTTTTTCATCATTATTAAGTTGAATAATTTTTAATTTGGCATACTCACATGAGTTTTGAGTGTTCAAGTAATATATCTGCTTAACACAAATTCTAGAGCTATGTTCGTAATTTGGTAACATTGATGCAACATTTCTGTATTTTATGAAGTAATATGGGTGCATGCTTTCACCCTCACCTCACCCCTGCAAAAATGGAAGGAAGTTCCTCTTATATGAAATTCATAGATACTATTTATGTAGGCTTAATGATTCAAAACCTTCCGATAGAAATGCACTTTAGAATAGGATGCAAACTGACTATCTGTGAATTCTTTAAACAATATATTTAACATTGAAATCTAAACTTCAGTTCTTCCTATGCAATATTGGAAACACACATGCTTCAGAAAAAAAAGGTACATCTAAATCATAAGGTTAAGTTAGAAGAGCATTTGGACCATATTTAAAAAATTTGTACCCGGACATTACTCAGCAGACCAAATATTAACTTGTATTCAGGACTTTCTTGGCAACTTAATCACTACTTAAAAAACATCTATATTCATAAAATAAACTTAAATAACATGTAAAACACTATTAAATGTCATGAGAAATGATTGTAGAGAATGCATACGTATATTTTCTATTAATTTTCAACCAAAACTGAGAACAATGTACAAACTACAATGCTCGTAGAGTGATAGACTATAGTGACATGGTCATCAATGCAGCAAAATATACTAACATGAAATATCAAATCTTCATACCAAAAAATAAATAAAGTTAAAAGTAAAACAACAATTTAAAAAAGGTAAGTACTGAAAGGTTAAAAATAAATAAAGCATGCTTTGTTTAACCTAAAAGTGATTTGACATCTCTATAGCCCTCCAAAACATTATAGAGCAAGCTTTTCTTTTCTATTCGACAGCTGCATTTTTAAAATCCATTTACCCTTTCATGACAGCTGCGATTCATATTACCCTTCAACAACTATTGCGATTTTACCAGATACTGCTGTGACTGCTGGGTCAACAGCCTTTAACCATAAACGATAGTATTTCATTGATGGTGTTCTTTGGTTCTTTTCATCCACAAACCTTTATTACAGCAGTTTATGACAAATTATGGAAGGGATTATTATTATTTATAAATATTGAATATGCGGATGTACTTTTCAAGCAGCCAAGCACAAGTTAGTGTCAGCGCACATGTCATTAGAGGTAGATCGTCATAATGAATCATTACAGGACGAGGCTTTTTGTTTAGAGGATATTATTCACAAGGAAGAAGAATATGTTGCATAAGAAGCTGAAATATCCCTTATGGGATACCACTTAAATGCACCAAATATATGAAAAATTGCAGCAAAGTAAAATACTGATTTTTACTGAAAATGACCAGCTAAGACAGCGAATGGTATTTAATTGATATCTCACAAAATACTTGCCCAAAGTGCATGAAATTTTGTGGGAAGCTTGCTATAATAATAATAAACACTAGAACAACATTTTTTGGAATTTTATATTGCTGCTAGAGAATTGCAGAGTGCCCTGGGCGGCTGGTAAACTTCTGAAATCTGTAAATCACCAAATACATGAGCATAAATTAAGGGTCTTTGGAAATACATTAACAGATACAAGAAATAATATTTTCACCTTCAGATCTGACGACGGCCGACTAGAAAACCCCCAAATAAAGGCTGCAAGTTGCCACCCTTGGAAGAGGGGTCGGAAAATGATTGTGGCGCCTTCAACGAGCTGCCACGCCCTGCCCAAATGGCTGCTGTGAATCTGATCCGGAAGCCCACTGTTTATCTTCCTCCAATGCCCCGAAAACCTTCAAAATCCGTCCTCTGAAACCTCGGATAAGATCTCTCTAACACAGCCCAGAAAACGGCTCCAAAATGACAGACTAGGGTAGATCTCTCACTACTGAGGAATGCCCTGCTAGCTAGGGACGAGTCTCTCACCACCGAAGCTAGGGTCCCTGTGGGATTTGACTCCACAAGCTGTAGAAGTGCAACAACAGCAGCTGCACGTGAAAGAGGCTAAAATGTATATGAAAAAAGTGTCTTTTCTTCCTCCCCCGGCTCCTTATATACTTCACCTCGGCAAACGAGCCCCATAACCCTAAGCGCATTTCATTCCATGGAGGGGCCAATAAAATAAGAGTAACTATAGTTACTTTTCTCCTTTTTGAGTCGCCATGTCTAAAAGTGACCCCCCCAAACGCAAAACTGGGATATTAAAACCACGGGGCCCCTTCCTAAAAACTTCCGGCATCCACAGCCCCTTGGGTCTGACCACGGTTTGGACTTGACTTGGCCCTTAGGCCATTTGGCGTAGGAAAAATGGGACATTACAGAAAGGGACATTACGGAAGCTCGGATTCGTGCTTGTCTTCATTGGATTCAGGAAGGAGAAGAAGGTTCTAAATATTTCTTTGACTATTTGAAGAGGAAAATATCTTCTGAAAAGGTGCTTAGTCTTCATAGGCTAGACGGGTCTTTAGAAGAGGACCCTACAGGGATTAGACTTTTATTCCAACAAAATTTTTAGAAGATTTTTTCACCTTATCCTACCTTGTTTGAAGTTATAGCAAGTCAGAATAATTGTATAAAGGTGATCCCAAACAAAGTCACAGCTTGTTATCACAACAAACTTGATTCCAATTTTTCCGAGGAACTGCATACTACTCTTTCCTCGATGCAGAATGACAAATCTACAGGTATTGATAGACTGCCTTGTGAATTATACAAGGAAATGTGGGCCACTATTGGAGATGATTTCAGCTGTTTAGCAAGTGAAATATTTTCTTTAGGCTCTTTATCAAAATTCCTCAATCAAGGTCTAATTAAGATGATTCTTAAATCTTCAGCCAGAGGTACCATTAGTGGATGGAGGCCTATTTGTAATGTCCCTTTCGGGCTCAAATTTGAGGAATTTGAATTTTTCCGAAAACCCTAATGAAACATTGCTGAAAATGATGACAACCACATGTAGAAAACCTTATTTTTATGACCACAAACTGATTTTATGCAAAAAATTAGGGAAACGACCTGTTTTAGGTCCAAAAACCCCTAATTGGCCTTGGTAGAATTCAGATTATAGCCTTTCCCACACACAAATCTTCAAAAATACATCAACAACATGAAACACTTGATGAATTCATGCAAAATAGATGCTTCAACAATAAATTACAAACTGCTGGAATTAATTATTGCTCAAAAACAACTGAAACTTCAAAATTCCATATCCTCACAAATACTTGGAGATAAAATGCAAATGATAGATCAAATTGACCACAAAATATCAGGTATATAATAAAATTAGAATCAGATTTTTCGAACCACGAAAACCTACTGAAAAGTGATCCTAAAATTGGGTCAAAGATTTTCCTTCTCAAAATTCTAGACACTACTGAAATTGGGAGGAAACAGAAAGAATTTATTAAACCAAAAGGAAAAAAAACAGTGCGAGAGGAGATTCAAAAGAAAATGGAGGAAAGCAACCGCAATAGATTTGCTAGCTTGCAACAACTACAAGAGGAGGAAGGAAATGAGGAGTTAATAGAATCCCAGGTTCCAGAATCACAACCTAATCAGGTTGTTCAAAAAGAAAAAAACATGAATCAGCAAAAGGAAGATAACCAAAACCATCTTGTAGTTTACCAACAACAATCAAACTCTGATACTTCAGGGAGAAATATAAAAAGTTATTAGAGGAAAACCAAATATCAAGACAAGTTCTTAGATGCAGATCAACAGGCAGCGGTACTTGAAAATATGGATAAAGCTTTAGTTCTATTTGATCAAGATAAGGGTAACCAAATTGATGAATCTAACTTGGGAGTGGCTCAAGATAAAAGTAAGAAGATTAAAATTGATAAAAATATCAAACCAAGACGTAAATCAAGTCAAGTATCTCTTCAAAATGAAGGAAAGAAGTTGAGTAATGCTGGGATGGTACGAGATTTATCCCAATTTTTTGAAACCCCCCCATCATGAAGATCATCACCTGGAATATAAGGGGGCTTAAAGGAAGCCCTTCTAAAGTGCAGGAGATAAAAAGAATGATTCATACTAATCACCCAACTGTGGTTCTAATTCAAGAGACTAAAGCCTCTATAGATCTTATGGCTTCCATCTCGGAGAGAATATAACTTAAAGCACATCATATAGCTCTGAGTTCGCAAGGATCCTCTGGAGGTATTATTACTTAATGGGATCTAAAGGCTATCATGGTGTTGAACTCATGTGCTATTCAAGGAGAATTCTTAACTCACATGTACTCTAAGGTGGATGACCAAAATTGTGTGCTTATAAATGTATATACCCCTATGGAGGTGGGAGCTAAACATACACAGTGGAGCCAGATCTCATGTATGGTGAGTTTGTTGACAGGGACACCTCTCATTTTAGGGGGATATTTTAATACTATTCTCAATCTTCAAGAAAAGCAAGGTGGGAATAAACAATTGGATGCTAGCTTTGCAATTATGTCCTAGCAGATCAAGTCATTACATCTACTAGATGTTCCAACTAGAAATGGGGTTATGACATGCAATAATAGAAGACAACGTCAACACTGTATTATGGAAAGACTAGACATATTTTTAGTTTCTGGAGAATGGTGGCTACAAAATTTTGTTCCCAAGGCAACACTTCTGAACACCATTGGCTTAGATCATTGGCCTATTTCTATTGAGATAGGGAAATCTTTACGACATAATGTACCCTTCAGATTCCAATTGATGTGGTTGCGACATGAGAATATTAGATAATGTATTCAACAGTGGTGGATGGAAGGAAAGCCAAGAAATGGTACTTTGATGTATTCCTTTGTTAAGAGGATGGATTACCTTAAGACCAAACTTAAGAAATGGAATTGGAATGAGTTTGGAGACATTAAGGCTAAGAAAACATGTATTCTAAAACAACTGGAAGAGATTAATGCTGAAGTGTGGCAAACAGGAAATACAGGTGATATTATTTAGAAAGAACAAATGCTAAAAGAAGAACTGACATAATGGGAAACCAGAGAGGAAATAATGTGGAAGCAAAAATCCAGAATCCAATGGTTAAATGAAGGAGATGAAAATTCTGCATTTTTCCATAAATCATTACTTCATAGGTGCATAATTATATTTATTCTTTGAAGAAAAAAGGGGGATTATAGACCTATTGCCTTGAAGAAATGAAATAGGAGGCTTTATTGTTTTTTACCTACCTGTTTATAGTTCAACCTCTCAATTTAGAGAACCAACAAAACGTTTTAGATGTGTTGCCCAGGCTGATTTCCCAAGAGGAAAATGATCCACTTATACAGCCAATTACTAACCAAGATTTATATGCAGCGGTCTTCAGTATGGGAAAAGGAAAAACACCTGGGCCAGATGGTTTCCCAATTGAATTTTATCAGACTTTCTGGGACACAATAAAGTAGGATTTACTTGGTGTTGTGGAAGAGGCAAGAATATCAAAAGCTTTGCTCAAGGAAATAAACAAAACATTTATTACTCTCATTCCGAAATCTGTGGATGTGGCAGAGATCTCAGGATATAGGCCATAGTGTTATGCAATGTTTTGTATAAGATTATCACAAAAGTTATGGTAGAAAGGCTTAAACCTCTTCTATATAAGATTATATCCCCGGAATAGGGTGGATTTGTTCCTGAACGTCAAATTCATGATGAAATAGCTTTGGCCTAGGAGCTCCTGCATTCTATGGACATCCAAAAATCACCGGCAATGTTTATTAGATTAGATCTATCCAAAGCATATTATAGAGTAGACTGGAAGTTTCTCAGCCAAGTCTTAGCTAAATTTAGTTTTTTGGAGGACTGAATTAAATGGATAGAGGCTTGTTTAACCTCAGTCTCTTTCTCTGTGTTACTCAATGGGGAGCCTACCAACCTTTTTGGAGCTTGTAGAGGTATTAGACAAGGAGATCCGATGTCCCCTTTTCTATTTATTATTTTGGCTGAATGTCTGGGAAGACTAGCAAATAAAGCTTTTCAGGATAAAAAAATACAAGGTGTGCAACTTGTTACTTCTGTAAATCATCTCTCCCATCTTCAGTTTGTTGATGACTCTACTCTGGCAGGGAGAGCCACCAGAGTGGATGCTAAACAACTGGCTAAAATCATTCAAGTTTTTTCTTCTACCACTGGTCAACTGATCAATGAAGAAAAATCTAGGATTATTTTCTTCCATTTCTCCGTACAACAGGAAGAGAAAATCCTCAAGATCTTCCATTTCAAGAAAGGTTCTCTTCCTATTAAGTATTTTGGGGTTCCGCTTTATACTAAGCAGAGTAAAGACTGGGAGTGGATAATAGCGAAGATAAATGGTAAGATGCAAAAATGGACCAATAAATGGTTATCTACAACATGTAGAATGACTCTGGTTAAGGTTGTTCTTCATGCGGTTCCAGTTTATGTTCCATCCATCCTCAATATTCCTAAATCAATTTTGAAAAAAATTGATGCTATTTGTTAGGTCTTTTTGTGGAGTGGGACACAAAATTAGAAAAAAATGGTCATTAGTAAATTGAGATATTGGTTTTCGTCCTAGAAAGGAAAGTGGATTAGGTTTCAGATCTGCAGCTAAACAAGCTCAGGCCCTAGCTGGTAAAATTTGTTGGACGCTAATCACATCTCCAAATGATTTATGGGCTATTAACATCAGAGGCAAATACATGAAAAATCAGCCAAGAGAACAAATTTTTAGATGGTCTCTTCCAACAAGAGGATCTCCAATTCTGACAGTTCTTAAAATGGTGGAATGTTTGATAAAAAAAGCTATTCTGGATAGTGAATAATGGAAATCAGGCATATTTTTGGTTGGATTCATGGGATGCCCAACCTCTTTTAATCCATCAATTTTCTCATTTACGTAATATGATGGAAGTAATGCATCAAAAAGGATGGACAAGAGTTATGCATTATAGTAAACAAATGTCTCACCATCCTGAAATGGGCAGACATTGGAAACCTACTCATGAATGGCCTATTTCTTTAGAGCAACAATAACAAGCTTTGATCAATCAACTATTGACAAGATATTCTCTCTCCTATTCTCATGAACCAGATCGAATTGGATTGGGGAATACGTCAGGAGGAGAATATACAATGCACTCATATGAGGAGTTAACCAGAAGCAACCCTCATCCCCTCCGAGAAATGTTTAAACAAATATGTCAGCTTGCAATATGGCCCAAGGTTAGTTTTTTTATTTGGCTTTTGGCACATGGCATAATTCTAACAGGAGACAAAATTATGAAGAGAGGTTTTTATGGGCCATACAGATGTACACTATGTTGGAATGAGGTGGAAACTAGACATCATCTTTTCTTCCCTTTTTCCGTGGGTTATACCTATATGGGAATCTCTTGTAAATATGTTTGGCATACACTACTAGGGACTTCATTCTCTTGAGCAACTGATGAAGGAGTGGCAAAAAGGTATTCCAAAAGGACAAATCTTACTCCCTGCTCTATGGATAGGTATTTCTCTATTAATTTGGAATATATGGAAGGAAAGGAATAAAAAAATTTAAGCAAGAGATCACAAAGAGGGGGTATGTATGACAAAAGACTATAATTGGTGTCCCCAGATTTCACCTTGAAATCTAAGACTACCCCATGTAAAAAATTTCGTACTTTTAAAATAATGGGTCGTTTTGTATTTTTATTGCCAGAAAATGTCTGTATTGCGTCAAGATATTCTCAGAGAGTTATATGAGCCAATTTCGACAAATACCCAGATGCCCAAACGCGTTTTATCTCTTCGTCAGGGTTTGTCTACGGAAATTTTTATTTAATTATTTCAAGCCCCATTTGAGGAAAATTGTGCTCCGGTTTAACCCTGTTGTGGTCTTACATGTCGATATTCCCATATACCAGTAGGGTTTCCACCAGTAATGAATCCTGGGCTTTATTTGTGACTTCTGGCAACGTTTTACGTTTTTGGTGTTTTCTCGTTTTGTTTTCTGTGAAATTTCTCTAGGTCAATTCCTTTGCCGGTTTAGTCTGTTTTCTTGCCTGGAGCATCTGGAGATCATCTATGGACATCATGCCAGAAGGAATTTTCCACAGGAGGTCTGGTTCTCTCTAAAAAGATGAAGTCGTGCACAAAAAAAAGCCTCTCCTAGGCAAGTCGCATTTTTTGGATAAATGGATTTTATGGAAATAAGAAAAATATTTCCATCAATGCGTAGAGCTCGAGAAGATATGCACTTTTAGAGAAAACGACACCTAAAACGGAGCCACAAAATGAAAGTTACGACACATGCAAGTTTTTGCTGCTACATCTTCCTGGACCCTTTCCAAAAATGGCAAATTTTATTCCATGCTTGTGTTTTCTTCACCAGAAATCCAAAAAAGGAAAGAAATGTTGTTTTTATGCCAGTCGCAATTTTCAAGGCTGCCTTCCGCGTCCAATTTCCACACTGGCCTAAGTGATGAATTCTCACGCAATTTTAAAGGCAGAAGTCACAATGCAAGTCGCACTTTTGGAAAAGAGCTATCTTTTATGCAAGTCGCACTTTTTTGAAGGAAGACTTTAAACTACTTGGTGTCACTCAATTTCACCCTGAAATCTGCGACTACCCTATCCGAAATTTTTTAGTACTTTTAAAATAATGGGTCGTTTTCTGTTTTTATTGCCTGAAAGTTCTTGTATTGCGTCAAAATAATCCCAAAGAGCCATATTAGCCTTTTTCGCCAAATACCCAGATGCCCAAAATTGTTTTATTCTGTCGTTAGGATTTGTCTGCGGGAAATTTGTATTTAATTATTTTGAGCCCCGTATGAGGCTATTTGCGCTCCGTTTTAACTCTATTATGAGTGAATATGATTTTATTCCTATGTGCCATAAGGGTTTTAACTTGTAATAAGTTTTGAGCTTTATTTGTAACTTTTGACAATTTTTTGTGTTTTTGTGGTGTCCCGTTTCGTTTTCTGTGAAATTTCACTGGAACAATTCCTTTGCCGGGTAAGCCCGATTTTTGGCCTAGAGCAGCTGGAAACATATACGCACATTATACTCGGAGGAAGTCGCCATCGGAGGTCTGGATCACTGGGAAAAAGCGAAATCGTGAACAGAAAAGCCCCCTGCGGGGATGGGCGCATTTTTGGAAAACAAAGGATTTAAGTTGCAATGGGAAAAATAGAAGCCGCAGGCAGGGTTGGAATTTTATACCTGCCTGGCAGGGTACTTTTTCCCGTGTTATAAAAATCACTTAAGCTGCAGTGGGAAAAATAGATGCTGCAGGCAGGTGGGAATTTATTGCCTGTTTCGCAGGGTAGGAATTCTCATGATAAAATAAAAGGAAAGTGACTTAAGTGAAATCATGGGATTTTAGTGCCTGCCTTGTAGGGTAAATAATCCTATTGTCAAAGTCAAATCACTTAAGTGGATCATGGGATTTTGGTGCCTGCCTTGCAGGGTAAAGAATCCCATTGTGAAAAAATTCTTAAAAATAGAATTACATGTGCAAAAAAGTGCGCCCCCCTTTGGTGAGAGAATGGCAGTCTTGAAATGATTATTTTAATTAATCTATTCTCTCAAAAAGTGCGCCCAAGCTTGGAGGAAGTCAACAAGTCAAAGTTGGAATAAAAGAAAGGATTAAAAAACTTTAAATTAAATTTATTTAATGGCTGCCCCCTTCCTCTCAAAAAGTGCGCCCCATTTGGGAATTATTTAATGTTTTTTAAGGCATTAAAACATTAAATTAATTTCTATTTTCAGTGGTTATGGTCAAAGCACACTGTGAAGCTTGAGTGAAGTGATGTGTGAGGGATTAAATTGGATTAATTTAATTTATTGGATGGCTGTCTTTAAACATGCTATTTTTAAAAGAGAAAAGCATGATTTTTAATTAATTAATTGCCTTTAATTGTTAGGGCAATAATTAATTATAGAATTGTGAAGGTTATATAAGCATGGGCAGCCATATGGGTGAATTATTTGATTCACAGGTAAAGAATTGCAGCCAAGAGGAAAAGTGCACCCCCATTAGAGGAAGGATTTTGCTCAGACAAGGTGACAACAAGGCTAAAAGCTTCCAGATTTGGCGCATGCTTTGGAGGAGGTTGATCTTTGTTTGCATAATTGTTTCCACAGGTGTTACAGGAGCTCAGGTGTTGATTGAAAAGATTCATGCTCTCTTTATGTGCAAATTAAACACCAATTTTTGGGGCAGCAGGCTTGAAAAGTGCAGATTTTTACAATTTAAATTCACTATTCATGCTCTGGTGGCCATTTTTGTCTGAATAAATTGCAGGAATTCACTACAGGTGCTTTACGAAAGAAAAGGAGTTTTTGTCAATGTCCAACACATTGCAAACATCCTCCGAATCTGAAGAATTGTCCAGATCTGCACCAGTATTGAAGAAATCCGGCCAAGTAAGAAGAAAAAGAATTATTCAGACGAAGATAGACAAAGCCATGGCGAAAAGAGATGAAAAAGAAAGCACGATGGAGTCATGCATTGCTTCCAAACTTGCAGACATAGGAGACACAGATCTAGGTCCGAAGCCTCTTTCCGATTTGATTGATAGATCCAGAGCGGGAAAAACTTCACTCATGCGTGCGGTTAAAAGCAGTGGAATTATCCGAGCTGCAACTTTTCCATGTACAGCCCAGTTGTCAGAGTTCGTGATGGAGTGTGTTAGATCTTATCATCCTTCATCCAGATCAGTGCGTGATGCTTCGGGAAAGATAATAATTTGTTTGGATGCAAAGTTCATGAATTATTGTTTGAAGATTCCAGTGCGAAAGGTGGTGACTTCCATTAGCATTCAGGATGCTGAGAGTAGATGGGAGAAGCATAAAGCTGATTGCGTGAGCATAATGAATAGTTGATACATGAAGAAGCCTAGATCTCCTTCAAAGTTCCCGAGAACTCTTCCGCGATCCAATTTGGTGCAGGAGGTAGATGATGTTGTCAGATTGCTATACAGGATTAATGGTGAAGCAAATGCTTATACTTTTCGAACGTTTATGTATGCGTTCAACAGGACCATTGAAATCAACAAGGTTGATTCCATAATCAATTGGTCGGAAATTATTAGCAACAACATCGGTGAGCAACTCCGGAACGTAAAGCGTACTTTCAGCTTCAAGATGACTTCATACTTAGTGTATGCTGCAGCTTCACAAGGCATCTTTTCCAAGCTGGATAGATGTGGTGTTCTTTCTAAGGACCCCATTTTTGAGTGCTACCCACAGCTCACTACACCTGCGTGCGAGAAAGACTTCAAAGTGATCAACGATGACTTCTTCTACGATTTCATCTGTAGGCTAGACAAGGACTTGAAGGCCAATAGGGTAAGCAAGGAAGCATGGGAAGCTGTGTCCAAGATTGGTAGTCTATTCATTCAATTTTCAGTTTTCACATACCTCGGGGTTACGGGCTTTTCTGGGGAACCAATAAAGATGCCCAGGTATCCGAGTGATAGATTGATCGCCATGGAGCTCAACAGACAACTTGTGGAGTTACATGACCTTCAGTCAAAGCGGCACAAGTCTACGGGCTTCTTCCCAATCACTGTGGGATATTACAGCTGCATTAGCATTCATAGAGCTCGAGGGATGGAGGCGCAAATATTATCTGAGTATGAGCAAGAGTTCTTCCCTGCACGACTGAACTTCGATCCATTTGGAGTAGCGAGGAAGACGATCTCCCAGGAGTATGCACATTTGCCTTCATTAGAAGATTTCTGGATGAAGTGCAAAAGTGAGTACGAGGTTAGAATTAGAGATTTCAGCAGGCTATTAGCAAAGCAAGTGTTCAACTTTGGACTAGCGCGGATACCTACGGATCTTAAAGATGATGGGAACGTGGTACTTGACACTTACCATCAAATGGGAGGAGATAAAGCTATACTGCAGGACAACATAGGAGGCTGCTATACACTTGAAGAAAGATCCGGAGCTGTGTTGGTGAATACTTCAAACTGGCTGCTGACGAAGGGATATTGTCTTGATGAAGTATTGATGAATCAAATCACGGGAAACTTTGGCGCAGGTGATTCTCTCAAGCGAAAGCATGGAGGAGAAAGCAGCAGAAGGTCCGAGAAGTTGAAGGTACACAGAAGATCTCAAGAAAAAGGAGAAGATCACTTCTATGACCGTAGCTTTGACTCCGGCTTCTCCAGCACTCAGTACTTCACCAACTATTGCACCGCAGTAGCAGGACACCTCCATGCCTCCATTGAATCCGGCAAAACTCAAACAACCATCTCACAAAGGTGACGGCGCTTCTGCAAGTACTTCTGATCCTTTGTTGCAGAAATTGGCTAATGACATGTTGCAGATCAAGAAGCAGATCTCTCAAGCAGGGAATGCAACCCCCTCAAGAATAGCTCCTACCCGGACTTTCAATGGTCAAAATCAAAATCAAAACCGAAACAGACTTGCTGCTGCACCACAGCAGTTGGCAATAGAAGCTGCTCCAAGGAATAACTTGGAAACTAATGAAGAAGATCTCGGCATTGATGAATCATTCGATGATGAAGACTTTATAGATCCCGCTGACGACTCCAATATTGGTTACTTGGACTACGAATCTGACGATGGCTATTATGAATCTTTTGAAGATTCTGATGGTCACACTTTTGCGGTGTTTACAAGGTCTCAGACGCGCCAAAATGCCGAAGCATCCACAAGCGGCCGAAGAGAAAGAGAAGATCCTGGGCCGGATGTTACTATCTTGAAAAGAGGTAACACTCTTCCTTCTTCATTAGCGCCCAAGGATAAATATTCAAATTATTTCAATTCGTAGCAAAGAGCCAATGCACATCCTGCTGAAACAAGTCAAGCTTTCGACATAATTGATCACATCAAGAGGAACAAGGTCCAAATGTCGGAAACCGAGTATTTGAGAGCATTTCCTGATCAGCTGAATAGATTGGTCAAATATGTGCAAAGTAATGGTCCTAGCCCAACAAATAATACTACACGGGGTATCTTGTCAAGCCCAAAAAATACTCCCCCTTCAAATAATGCGGCTGCAAGTTCTTCTCCTTCTACCTCTTCTCCTGCTACATCAGAAAGGATTGAGCCATTCTATGTGTCTTTGCTCATCAACGGACACAAACTTAGCAATTGCATCTTGGACTCTGGAGCTTCTGACAACGTCATGCCTGCCAAAGTTGCTGATGCCTTGGGTCTCACATTGACAAAAACCATCGGGAGATGTTATTCAATGGAAAGGCAAGTCCCTCTTGTGGGGAAAATTAAAGATGCGCAGGCAGTACTTGCTTCCTTTCCAAATAAAAGACTAAAAATGACTATCCTTGTAGCAGACATTCCAGTCTCTTATGGCATGCTGTTGAGTAGAAATTTTTGCAAAGAGCTGGGTGGAGAGGTCAAGATGGATTGGTCTTGTGCGCACATACCAATTAAAGGAGTAAATCGGAAGCTGGAACCTGAGAAGAAATCTAAGTACACAGTGTCAAAGTCTGAGGATCCTAGATCCCAAATCTTGTTTCAGGAATCGGATCACGGAGTCTATTATCTAGAAATGGATAAAGAAGATGTTCAACCTGTGATTCAAGAGGCGCATCAACTTGACAACAAGATTTGGACTCTGGAATTTGATGGCAGCTGCTGTTCATTTGAATCAGGCGCAGGCGTTGTTCTTATCTCTCCTGAAGGGAAGGTGCATGCACACTCCTTCATATTGATGTTCGAAAATACTAACAATACAGCTGAGTATGAATCGTTGTTGTTAGGCATGGAACAAGCAAGAACAATGGGAATCAAATTATTACACGCAAAGGGAGATGCTGAGCAGATCGTGAAGCAGATAAGAGGTCTTTACCAAGTCAAAAAAGACAAACTGCGACACTATAGAGATCGGGTCTACTCTGCTATCCTAGATTTTTCTGTTTTCTCGGTATCTTATATTCCGAGAGAACAAAATTCAAGAGCTGATTCGCTTGCAGTGATTGCAGCCTTGTTGAATCCGGATCAGCCCCCTGCATTCTTTAGACAAGGAGACTACAAGGTGGAGATGGTTTTTCGCCCAAAGGTTCCTGACAACGTCCAACAATGGCAAGTTTTCAACGATGACACGTAGATTGCTGCGCTTCTCCAATAGAAGGACAACTTTGAAGAAATCTACTATGAGGGAAGCAATTCACCTCCTAGGCAGATTACTGTCAGAGAAATGGATGCGGATGTCTCGGGAGGTCAGGAGATTATCCAGCTTAAAGGAAATAAAATTCCTAAAGGCTTGGTATCTCTTGAGGAAATGTTTGATAAGCATGATCAGATGCTTAAGAAAAATGAAGACAGTGGGGAAGGTTCTTCCTCCGACACACAATTACTAAATTTGGGAGCCGGCAATGATCCCAAATTAGTAAATCTGGGTAAGTGTTGTTCAGAAGCCGAAAGAGAAGCTTTTACTAAGCTCCTTAGGAAATAGATGGATGTTTTTGCCTGGTCTTACCAGGATCTAAAAACATATCAGCTTGCAGAAGTTCAACACTACATCCCAGTTAAACCAGAACAAAAGCCTTTCAAGCAGAAGCTGTGGCGGCACAACCCTACCATTTCGGGAACCATCTTTGCAGAAATCCGAAAGTTGTTAGACGCAAAGATTATCTATCCCATACACCATTCCGAAGGGTTGGCCAACATAGTTCCTGTAAGGAAGAAGAGTGGCGAGATTAGGCTATGCGTGGATTTCTGCAACCTTAATCAAGCTTCATTGAAGGACAACTACCCCATCCCCATCATGGATCACACTCTACAGGTGGTCACTGGATCTGAGATGCTTTCCATGCTCAACGGCTTCTCAGGCTACAATCAAGTCAAGGTGGCCGAGGAAGATCAATACAAAACGGCGTTCATCACACCTTGGGGAACCTTCGCATATCAGAAAATGTTGTTCGGCCTGATTAATGCTAGAGCTACGTTTCAGAGAGCTATGGATCTAGCCTTTGCTCATCTCAAAGATATAAGCATAGTTGTGTACCTGGATGATTTGATAGTCTTTTCCAAAGATAGAAGCACACACATTTCAAACTTGGAAGAGGTTTTCATATAATGCCGTAAGCATGGTATCTCCTTGAATCCTAAGAAATCCATCTTTGCTATAATAGAGGGGAAACTACTTGGACACATTGTTTCTAAAGAAGGAACAAAGATAGATCCAGAGCGTGTCAAATCCATTCAGACATTGCCTTTGCCCACATCCAAAAAAGGAGTTCACTGTTTCTTTGGAAAAGTTAATTTTCTCAGGAGATTCATTCCTGACTTTGCTAAGCTAACCCGTCATATTTCGAATATGATGAAGAAGACACAAGATTTTAAATGGAGCAGCGAAGGGAAGGAAGCTTTCGAGAAAATCAAAGAGGCCCTGTCGAAAGCTCCAGTCTTGGTTTCACCCAACTTTAGTAAAGAATTTATTTTTTACTGTTATTCCTCCGAACACACCATGTCAGCAATACTGATGTAGAAAAATCAAGAGGACGCAGAAGCTCCTATTGCTTTCATGAGCACGCCCCTTAAAGCCTATGAGTTGAAATACACTCCCATGGAAAAGCACACATATGCAGTGGTGAAGGCGTGCAAAGCATTCAGGTATTATATTCTTTCCTCGCACACTGTGGTTTTGGTTCCAGATACTGCAGTTAAATCTATCCTTACTCAGCAAGAGTTAGGATTATTGAGAGGCATATGGGTGACAAAGGTTCAAGAATACGACCTGAATATGAAACCAACAAAGCTGGTTCGAGGAAGAGGTCTGTGTGAATTAATGACGGAGATGAAGACATCAAAGACAGAAGCAGATCAAGATGGAATAGATGAAGATTTGCTTGCAGTACTTTTTATAGATCTGGTAGAGGAGTGGTACAGTAACATTGCTTACTTTCTGACGTATGGAGAATGCCCAGATCAACTTTCCCGAAAAGAGAAACGAACAATCAAACTTAAATCCAAAGATTTTGTTCTTTGGGATAATGGTTTGTACAAAAGGGGAATTGATGGCGTATTTCTCAGATGCGTTGATAAGGCTCAACAGGATCAGCTACTTCAACAGTTTCATGACATGGCTTGCGGTGGTCATTTCTCAGCCCGAGTCACTGCACACAACATCCTCAGAGCAAGGTATTACTGGCCAACCCTTTTTCAAGATACTGCAGAATGGGTAGCTAAGTGTCAAGCATGCCAACGTTTTGTTGGGCATGTGAAATTGCCTGCATTACCTCTAAAGCCCATTGTGATTGAAGAACCTTTCCAATAGCGGGGAATGGATTTTATTGGAATGCTTAACCCGGCTTCCAGTGCCGGTCACCATTACATTCTAACAACTACTGATTATTTCAGTAAGTGGGTAGAAGCTATTCCTGTGCAAACTACCACTTCCGCCGAGGTGTGCAATTTTATAAAAGAAAATATTATTGTCAGGTTTGGCGTGCCCAACAAAATTATAGCAGACAACGCTCCGAATCTTTCTTCTGAGGAGTTGGTGGAATTTTGCTACACTTATGGGATCCAGCTGGTTCATTCCTCAAACTATTATCCACAAGGGAATGGTCAAGCTGAATCTAGTAATAAAAACTTGGTAACTATCGTGCGCAAGCTTGTAACGGAAAATCAAAGGACTTGGCATAAAAAGTTGTTTGATGCATTATGGGCCGATAGGATCACACCAAAGAGGGCGATAGGCATATCCCCATTTCACCTACTATATGGTAGAGACATAGAGCTGCCTCTTACCTTGGAACTGCCTGCCCTACGACTTTCTAAGGCCCTGGAGGATTCCACATTCACGGATGCTCTTGATAAAAGAATCATGTACCTGACTGAATTGAGGGAAGTACAAACTCAAGTTGTAGATAGATTGACAGAGCATCAAAGAAGGATAAAAGTCATCTTCGACAAAAAGGCCAGGGAAAGAAAGTTTGAAGTCAATGACTGGGTCCTTTTATGGGACAAAAGAAGAGAAACAAAAGGCATGCATGGAAAATTCGATTCATTATGGAAAGGGCCTTTTGTGATTAAGAGAATTGTCGGAGCAGATAGCTTCATTCTTGCTCATCAAGATGGAGTTGAATTGCCGTTGCCTTTCAATGGGCAACACTTGAAGCTGTTCCGGACATGACAAGCAGGATAAAACCTGTATGTACATAAATAAATCTTTGTTTGTTTTTCCTTGTATTGGTGTTGTGTTGTGTTGTGTTTGTTGCCTGACCCCGTGCCCAAAGGACAAGATACGAAACTAAAGATGCTGGGATCTCATCTTTTCCCTTTGTCATTCTGACAGAGAAAAAGATGTCCACAGACGGAGCCAACTGGTGTCACTCAGATTTCACCCTGAAATCTGCGACTACCCTATCCGAAAATTTTTCGTACTTTTAAAATAATGGGCCGTTTTGTGTTTTTATTGCCTGAAAGTTCTTGTATTGCGTCAAAATAATCTCAAAGAGCCATATTAGCCTTTTTCGCCAAATACTCAGATGCCCAAAATTGTTTTATTCTGTCGTCGGGATTTGTCTACGGGAAATTTGTATTTAATTATTTTGAGCCCCGTATGAGGCTATTTGCGCTCCGTTTTAACTCTATTATGAGCGAATATGATTTTATTCCTATGTGCCATAAGGGTTTTAACTTGTAATAAGTTTTGGGCTTTATTTGTAACTTTTGACAATTTTTCGTGTTTTTGTGGTGTCCCGTTTCGTTTTCTGTGAAATTTCTCTGGAACAATTCCTTTGCCGGGTAAGCCTGATTTTTGGCCTAGAGCAGCTGGAAACATATACGCACATTATGCTCGGAGAAAGTCGCCATCGGAGGTCTGGATCACTGGGAAAAAGCGGAGTCGTGCACAGAAAAGCCCCTGCGGGGATGGGCGCATTTTTGGAAAGCAAAGGATTTAAGCTGCAATGGGAAAAATAGAAGCCGTAGGCAGGGTGGGAATTTTATACCTGCGTGGCAAGGTACTTTTTCCCGTGTTATAAAAATCACTTAAGCTGCAGTGGGAAAAATAGAGGCTGCAGGCAGGTGGGAATTTATTGCCTGCCTTGCAGGGTAGGAATTCCCATGATAAAAAGTGACTTAAGTGAAATCATGGGATTTTAGTGCCTGCCTTGCAGGGTAAATAATGCTATTGTCAAAGTCAAATCACTTAAGTGGATCATGGGATTTTGGTGCCTGCCTTGCAGGGTAAAGAATCCCATTGTGAAAAAATTCTTAAAAATAGAATTACATGTGCAAAAAAGTGTGCCCCCTTTGGTGAGAGAATGGCAGTCTTGAAATGATTATTTTAATTAATCTATTCTCTCAAAAAGTGCGCCCAAGCTTGGAGGAAGTCAACAAGTCAAAGTTGGAATAAAAGAAAGGATTAAAAAACATTAAATTAAATTTATTTAATGGCTGCCCCCTTCCTCTCAAAAAGTGCGCCCCATTTGGGAATTATTTAATGTTTTTTAAGGCATTAAAACATTAAATTAATTTCTATTTTCAGTGGCTTTGGTCAAAGCACACTGTGAAGCTTGAGTGAAGTGATGTGTGAGGGATTAAATTGGATTAATTTAATTTATTGGATGGCTGTCCTTAAACATGCTATTTTTAAAAGAGAAAAGCATGATTTTTAATTAATTAATTGCCTTTAATTGTTAGGGCAATAATTAATTATAGAATTGTGAAGGTTATATAAGCATGGGCAGCCATATGGGTGAATTATTTGATTCACAGGTAAAGAATTGCAGCCAAGAGGAAAAGTGCGCCCCCATTAGAGGAAGGATTTTGCTCAGACAAGGTGACAACAAGGCTAAAAGCTTCCAGATTTGGCGCATGCTTTGGAGGAGGTTGATCTTTGTTTGCATAATTGTTTCCACAGGTGTTACAGGAGCTCAGGTGTTGATTGAAAGGATTCATGCTATCTTTATGTGCAAATTAAACACCAATTTTTGGGGCAGCAGGCTTGAAAAGTGCAGATTTTTACAATTTAAATTCTCACTATTCATGCTCCGGTTGCCATTTTTGTCTGAATAAATTGCAGGAATTCACTACAGGTGCTTTACGAAAGAAAAGGAGTTTTTGTCAATGTCCAACACATTGCAAACATCCTCCGAATCTGAATTGTCCAGATCTGCACCAGTATTGAAGAAATCCGGCCAAGTAAGAAGAAAAAGAATTATTCAGACGAAGATAGACAAAGCCATGGCGAAAAGAGATGAAAAAGAAAGCACGATGGAGTCATGCATTGCTTCCAAACTTGCAGACATAGGAGACACAGATCTAGGTCCGAAGCCTCTTTCCGATTTGATTGATAGATCTAGAGCAGGAAAAACTTCACTCATGTGTGCGGTTAAAAGCAGTGGAATTATCCGAGCTGCAACTTTTCCATGTACAGCCCAGTTGCCAGAGTTCGTGGAGTGTGCTAGATCTTATCATCCTTCATCCAGATCAGTGCGTGATGCTTCGGGAAAGACAATAATCCGTTTGGATACAGAGGTCATCAATTATTGTTTGAAGATTCCAGTGCGAAAGGTGGTGACTTCCATTAACATTCAGGATGCTGACAGTAGATGGGAGAAGCATAGAGCTGATTGTGTGAGCATAATGAATAGTCGATACATGAAGAAGCCTAGATCTCCTTCAAAGTTCCCGAGAACTCTTCCGCGATCCAATTTGGTGCAGGAGGTAGATGTTGTCAGATTGCTATGCAGGATTAACTGTGAAGCGAATGCTTACACTTTTCGAACGTGGATGTATGCGTTCAACAGGACCATTGAAATCAACAAGGTTGATTCCATAATCAATTGGTCGGAAATTATTAGCAACAACATCGGTGAGCAACTCCGGAACGTAAAGCGTACTTTCAGCTTCAAGATGACTTCATACTTAGTGTATGCTGCAGTTTCACAAGGCATCTTTTCCAAGCTGGATAGATGTGGTGTTCTTTCTAAGGACCCCATTTTCGAGTGCTACCCACAGCTCACTACACCTGCGTGCGAGAAAGACTTCAAAGTGATCAACGATGACTTCTTCTACGATTTCATCTGTAGGCTAGACAAGGACTTGAAGGCCAATAGGGTAAGCAAGGAAGCATGGGAAGCTGTGTCCAAGATTGGTAGTCTATTCATTCAATTTTCAGTTTTCACATACCTCGGGGTTACGGGCTTTTTTGGGGAACCAATAAAGATGCCCAGGTATCCGAGTGATAGATTGATCGCCATGGAGCTCAGCAGACAACTTGTGGAGTTACATGACCTTCAGTCAAAGCGGCACAAGTCTACGGGCTTCTTCCCAATCACTGTGGGATATTACAGCTGCATTAGCATTCATAGAGCTCGAGGGATGGAGGCGCAAATGTTATCTGAGTATGAGCAAGAGTTCTTCCCTGCACGACTGAACTTCGATCCATTTGGAGTAGCGAGGAAGACGATCTCCCAGGAGTACGCACATGTGCCTTCATTAGAAGATTTCTGGATGAAGTGCAAAAGTGAGTACGAGGTTAGAAAGAAAGATTTCATCAGGCTATCAGCAAAGCAAGTGTTCGAATTTGGACTAGCGCGGATACCTGCGGATCTTAAAGATGATGGGAACGTGGTACTTGACGCTTACCATCAAATGGGAGAAGATATGCTATACTGCAAGACAACATAGGAGGCTGCCATACACTTGAAGAAAGATCTTGAGCTGTGTTGGTGAATACTTCGAAGTGGCTGCTGACGAAGGGATATTGTCTTGATAACGCTTTGATGAATCAAATCACGGGAAACTTTGGCGCAGGGGATTCCCTCAAGCGAAAGCATGGAGGAGAAAGCAGCAGAAGGTCCGAGAAATTGAAGGTACACAGAAGATCTCAAGAAAAAGGAGAAGATCACTTCTACGACCGTAGCTTTGACTCCGGCTTCTCCAGCACTCAGTACTTCACCAACTATTGCACCGTAGTAGCAGGACACCTCCATGCCTCCATTGAATCCGACGACATTCGTCTTCTCTCTTCAGCCACTTCGTTCATCACCCGTGCCAGAGGTTACGTTAAAGCTACAAATGGCAGAGTTTGAAAGAGCTTTGTCCTTGGATGATTCAGAGAATGGAAGCCATAACACTGTGGCACTTTCTGACGGAGAGGATGCAGAGCGGGAGATGCTAGTGCACTCAGTGACTTCTCACTCTCCGAGAAGTAATTTCTCGGAATGGTTGGCTTCGCAGTTGGTTTCAGAAGCAAGAATGGAGATGAACTTAGAGGAGCATGACTTGCAGCTACTCCAGGATATGAGCAGAAGAGACAGAAGGCCTAAAGTTGCTAAAGCAACTTCTAGGTTGATCATCGAGGATTCGGGAGAGAAGTTCGCTGAGATATCAATTCCGGTAGAGGGAAAGATAGAAGAGGAGCTCACGGCGGAAGATGTGACAGTAACCAAAGCACCCCTCGGTCAAGCCACCACTGAAGGATTGAAGCAGGACACACAGACATTGATAGATGCTTTATTCCTTAGGCTTGACAATGAGAAGGCAGAGAAAGAAGAGTTGCAGAAGCAAGTATTTCAATTATGTGAGATCATAGCCAAGGTTGCTAAACCTTCCATTCAGCCCATTTCAGAGCAGGTGAGTGATCATCTTATGCAGGAAATGGAGGATGCAAGCAATCAAGTAAAGGCTATTGACGAATGGAAGGATTTGATTATTCGTCAAGCTTCTGTACAACTTGGGGAAGTGCTAGCCCGCCTAAAGGTTATGAATGATGCAGCAAATCAACTAAAGCAACTGATGGCAAACATAGAAGGCATAAATACGGTTACAGAGAGTAACCTGAGTATTTTGGCCGAGATCAACAAGCTGCCGGAAGATGTATTGATTGCGGAGCAAATTGTACCGGATGGATCAGTTGAGAAGGGGAAGCAGCTAGAATTTGCAGTATCTTTCCGTTTGGAAATCTGCAGAGTTTTGCTGAAAAGGATGCAGGCACTTGAAAGAAGGATGTCATCCTTACCCGACAGTATCATTTCTTTCATTGAGGAGGATGTGGTCGGAGGCGTTACTTCATACGTGTGGATTGTTTCTAACGAGGTGCCTAATTCCGTGGAAGGGTCTCTCTTGATGGTACAAAAGAGAATTGATAAAGCTACCAAGCCTTTCACGATGAATTCTATCAGTAGACTGGTGGCGCTGCAGGCAGACATTGCGAGGTTTGGGCCGAGCTTGGAAGATGTGGAGACGTGCATCAAAGTATTGAATGAAGGGTTGCTGCAGTTCAGGACAGAGAAGGAAGCAGTGGCTAAAACAGATGGAAGGATGCTAAATTACATGTTCGACAAGTATATCCGATATTAGAACAAGAAGAAGACATAAATGTTACGGCTGACATGACTTCTTCTATTCTTTCTTCTTCTATTTTCTATGTTCCCGGATGAAATTGTAAAACTTCTAAGTTATTAGTTTTGCAACCATTACTTGAAGTCATGTGGAACCATTCTATTAGTTAAGTGATACATGTGTCACTTAAGAAGAAGTTAGTTGATGATGATTGCCAAATGTCATCTTTACTTGTTGTTCATGCTTTAGTTTAGTTAGACTTCCCATTTGTACTTTCCCTCCTACATTCTATAAGTAGGAGAAGAACCTCCGGGTTAATGATCAATCAGAATTTGTAAGCAACAATCTTGTGTTCTAGACTTTGTGTTGAACCCCTGAGAGCCACTTGGAGCAAAGGAATACAAAGGAGCAGGTTTCCGGAGAACTTTGTGTCACGGTGTACTTTGTTTCTTGCTTTTAATCTTAGATCTCTTAATAAACTTTGTGTTATTTTAGATCTGGATCTAGAGCTGCCTTTGTTTTATAATTCTGTGTGTTCATATCTATTAAGTTTCTTCTATGTGCATGCAATTAGCTCTGCTATCTACTAATTGGGATGCACATCTTCCCCATTTCTTCTCTGTATTTCCTTTACTTCCTTTTTCTATAAAATACTTCCTTTCTTGAACAGCTGCTTACTTGCTGCAGAACTTCTTAGTTATGGTTCATGAACTAAGTGGTTAAAGTAAAACCCCTGATAGATAAGAACACATTTGACACGGGAGCCTCACCGGTTAAATGAGGGAGATTTATCTCATGACTGCCTAGGTTTGATGCTATGCAGAAAATCTAGCCAACACTGCCAGTGGGAATTTTGGCAGTGGCAGGGAGGTTGGAATTTCTTACCTGCCTTGTAGGGTAGTTTTTCCCATGAAGTCAAAGTCACTTAAGCTGTAATGAGAATATTAAATGTGGCAAGCAGACGGAAATTTCTTACCTGCCTTGCAAGGTAAAAATTTTCATTATAAAAGAAAATCACTTAAAGCACCGTCGGGAATTTCTTACTTGCATTGTAGGGTAAAAATTCCCATGATGAAAGTCAAATCACTTAAGTGGAAGAAGGGATTTTTAGAGCTGCAGTGCAGGGTGAAAATTCCCATTAGAAGTTGATTTCTTATTTTTAGAATTCACCCTTGCCAAAAAGTGTGACCCATCTTGGGTAAATAATCAATGCATTTAATAATATTTATTAATGTTTATTCACCCAATTTTGGTGCCATAAATAGAAGGAAAGTCAATGCATGAAGACAAGCCAAAGTGAACTGAGTGTAGCATGCTAAAATTAAATAAATTTAATTTATTTAATGGCAGCCATGAACATGAACAAAATAGGTGCTCAAATTGAAGAGAAAAGCATGTTAATTAATTAATTAATTGCCAGTAATAGGAGAGACAATTATTAATTATAGAATGGTGAAGGTTATATAAGAATGGGCTGCCATAATGATGAATTAATTAATTCTTTAGCAAGGAAGTGCAGCCCAGGCAATTTTGGCGCCCAATTAAGGAGGAATTTTGCACAGAAGAAGGTGTTTTCATTGCTGGAAAGCTTCAAAATTTGGCGCATAGGTTTGAAGGAGCTTGAATTAATTCTAATTAATTGTCTGCATAGTGGTACAGGTACTCAGGTGAAGTTGACAAAATTCATGTTTGCTTTGCATGCAAACAAAACATCAAATTTTGGGGCAGCAGGCTTGATATATGCAGATTTTTATAATTAAAATCAAGTGTTCATGTTCCGGTTGCCATCTTTGTCTGAATTAACTGCAGGAATTCCTTACAAGTGCTTTTATAAGAGAAAGAGAGCTTAAATCAATGTCCAATACATTGAACATATCCTTCGAATCTGAAGAAATCTCCAGATTTGCACTGGTTGTAAAGAATTCCGGCTGAACAAAAAGAAAAAGAATTTCTTAGACAAAGAGCGCTCAAGCCATGGCAAAGCGGGATGAACGAGAAAGATCAACAAAATCATGCATAGATCCAGATTCAGATCCAAATCCAGATCCATAATTGCAAAGGCTTCATCCTCTTGTTTCTAATGCAGGCCGTGTAGAAGTCAGTGCGTGGAAAATTCCTTCCAGGATCTTGTGCATGTTCTCCCAATCTTCCAGTTGAAGCCTTCATTGAATTTGCATTCACCCGGAGTGATTTCCAGAATTTTTAATTGCTCATATGCAATTAAAAATAAAAATGATGAGTTATTTACGGCAAACATTGCACTGATGCATGTACTGGAGAAGAACTGCAAAAGCTTCAAGGATAAGAGGGAAGACATGTCAAAGCAATACCCGCAAGCAAATCACAGTCACTTGCTTCCAGATCCAGTTTGGTGAGAATCAAAGACAAATGAATCAGCTGCATGCAGAATATGAAAAAGGACAAAATTGCAGCTTTTCTCTTTCTTCTTCTTTCTCTTATTTCCTCCGACAAAGTAATTGAGCGATCAATTAAATTATAAAACTTAAGTGATTGATTTAAAAGCCATTACTTGAAGAAGTCAACTACTTAGAAATAGGTGACAGAGATGCAAAATAGAAGGTTCTATCTTCAGTTGCAAATCATGCATGTCATGCAAAGAGGAATTCCAGGAGGGAGATTGGCATTTGTTTCCTTTTCGACTTCCACATGTGCCAATTCAACTAAAAGCTTCCTATTTGTAATTTCCCCTCTACATGCTATAAGTAGAGGAAGAACCTTCGGGTTGAAGATCAGAATTTGTAAGCAACATTCTTGTGTTCCAGACTTTGTGTTGAAACCCCTGATAGCTATTTGAAGCAAAGGAATACAAAGGAGTAGATTTCCGGTGAACTTTGTGTCATGGTGCATTTTGCTTCTAGCTTTTTGTCTTAGATCTACTTATAAACTTCATGTTATTCTAGATCTAGATCTAAAAGCTGCCTTTGCTTATAATTCTGTGTTAATATCTATTGGTTCCATCTATGTGCATGTAATCAACTCTGTAATCTATTGTTTGGGTTGCACATCTTCCCTCTTTCTTTCATGTGTTTTATTACTTCCTTCTTCTTTAGATATTTTATTTCTTTAACAGTTGCTTACTTGCTGCAAAACTATACAGCTATGGTTCATGAGCTGTATGGTTAAAGTAAAACCCCTAAATAGATACTAACATATTTTATTGACAAATCTTACACGGGAGCCTCACCGGTAAATGAGGGAGATTTATCTCATGACTGCTTAGGTTTTCAGCTATGCAGAAAATCTAGCCAACAATAATAAATATGGCAGAAACTATAAAGCAAAAAGTCTCCCTTCTCTCTACTCTTACTCCGGAACAGACTAACATATGTAATTTGCTATCATTACAATCTTCCGACTCCTCGCTTCCTGCTTGTAAGACCAAAAAGAGAAGATAAACAACAAAAATGGGTTCCTCCTCCTATGCAGTTTGGTAAATTAAATACAAATGGAACTTTCAGGGGAAATCCTGGAAAGGCGGCAATGGGAGGTATTGGAAGAACTTATGATGGGAGAGTTACTTTCTTGTTTACTGAAAATATGGGAACTACTACCAACAATGTTGCTGAGGTTAGAACTATTTACAGAGGTCTGCAAAAGGCCATTAAGTGTGGGTGGACTCAGGTGCAGGTGGAATCTGATTCTAAGACTATTGTTAGGATGTTGACTACTACAGAGAAACTAGGGAGTTCAAATTGGTAGATTGAGAGAGAAAAAATAAAATCAAAAGCTTGCAGGAAAGTTTCAATTGATGCAAATCACTCACATTTCTAGAAAGGAAAATCAAGTGGCAGATGCTCTAGCAAATTGGGCTTTTGACAATCATGACATAGGATGCTAGGGAGACCCTCCTTTGTGGTGGCCTCAACGAGATTAGGAAGATATGAAAGATATTTTGAAATTAGACAATCCTTCATGACTTTTATTAAATTTATTTTGTTTCATAATGTCCAGGATTGGACTAATAGTTTCAAGGCCTGACACAGCCGAATTTGTACAAGTATTTCTCTTCTGAAATAAAATTTTGAGAATTTAAAAAAAAGTGATTCCGAAATCTTCAAATGGGTAGATCAAGATGGAAATGAATGTGGCATCCCCAAAAAAGCGTGTTCTAGCACTGATAGAATCCCTTGCCGTTTTTGATATTCTGAATTTTGAAGCTCCAATGTGACTCCCAGATGAAGTCACCAATGCAACAAATGAGGGTTTCCGTTCCCTAGTGTTGTGACTATTGAGGGTTTTTTTCCCTAATAGGATCCAATGAGGGTTTTCGTCCTTAAAGGGTGAAAATGAGAGCTCAATGCTCCAATTTCCAAAAGAGAAGTATATAATCCACAAGATGATGATTATAATGAACCTCAACATTTTCTTTTATAGTCTTTTCTTTCCTTTCTTTGTGGACTGTTCCATGTAGGCCTTTTTATTTCCTTTTTAACATGTTCTTTTCCCTCTTAAAGTGGGACAACCTCTCCCTTTTAGCCGACTAAAAATAATGAAACTAGGCCAAGGGTCTTTTTCCTACTTTAGTATTTAAAAATACCTTTTATTTTAATAATATTATTGAGTTTTCCCAAAATAAAGAATTGGCCAGGCCCAACTTAAAATATTATTAATTATTTTTAATTTAGAAAAGGGTTCATTACATAATCATTCTTTTAAGTGTTGTATATAAGATTCTAGCCAATGATTTGAACTTCGAATGACGAACATTGTTATCCAGATTGTCTGTAAAGAAAAACATGATTTGTTTGAGGACGCTTAATTCTGGACACTATATTATTGGCTTGGGAAGATATGGATTGGGCAAATGTAATGTTCCCCCTTTAAGACGTGCTCACCATTAGATCCTTTCTTCCCTCAATGATTTCTCGGAGGCTTAAAGGGAAATGCAAGGGAAGTAGTTTATCGTTATATTTTTAAGTTGCTTTATTAAGCCTTGCAATATTTATAGAAAAAGCAACTTTAAGTTATAATGATTAATTAGAAGGAAAACTGTCTATTATTAAAGTGGCTTTATGATAAAGTGTATTCATACGGATAAAATAGAAATAAGGAAGTCAGTTTATAAATTAAAAGTCACTTTTAGTCCCACATGGAGCACCCAACTTAGAAAAAGGCAAGGAAAGGTTATAAAAGGAGGTTTGGGTATTAATTTGAGGGCATCTCTTGCCAATCTATTTTCTATCATTGCATGTTAAGCTATTTTCTTGCATCAAATCTTCTAAGGACGAAAACCCTTAAGGAGAAGGAGCTTTGGGGACGAAAACCTCCAAGGTTTGAAGGTTAGGGAACAAAAACTTCTCAACTTTGTGAGGTTGATCCACCTGGGATTCACTATTGTGCTACAATTCAGAATTTCAGTTATTGGAAGGTTGTTTTTCAGATCTAGGGCATGTTTTGGATCATATTTTAGATTTATTACAGTTAGGGCATCATTTGTAGGTTTGATTTTTAGGGTATTTTGTGTTGGGTCAGCCAACAATCAGTTGAGATTCACTTGTGACAGTTTTGGGCTATATGAGGCAACCATTTTCATGCATGGCTTTCACATCCATTTCCAGCTTGTTCTACACATTTGGAGATTTCAAGATCATTTTAGGGGGTCTTCCAATGGATGAAAAACTAAAAGGTTTGTTTTAATTGATAGCTGCTATTTTTGAGATCATTTTGAGCTATCCTTTGCATTGTCACTCCAAGTATTTCGGGAGATATGAAATTTTGAAGTTTCGGCTATTTTTAGGTATGAAATAAATTTAAATAAATTCATATATTTGTTAGAAAAATTATTTTCTTCCATGTTGATGTTACTAGAGGTCTCATAGATGTTTTAAGCCTTCTGGGTGTTGTGGGTTGTGGGTATTTTGATAAATAAAGTAAAATTTCAGATTGCTATATTTTTTGTAAATTTTTTAAATAAAAATCAAACTGCTGTCATTTTTATATAAGGGTTCTCTAGGAAATCCATATTTCTTTATTTTATGCCCTAAGTGGACATTATAGCAAATGAGACTAGACAATAGATACTCTTCCTCAAGATAGACTTTGATAAATCATATGACAAAACTGGTTGGGATTTCATTATTAAAATACATTTATGTCTTGGATTTAGTTCAAGATTTGTGAAAATGTTGAGTACTTTATTCTCTTATGCTTCCTTCTTTGTCTTCGTAAACAACATCTTTTCCCCACGCATTGTGCTTCATCATTCCATAAGGCAAGGCTGCCCGCTGTGAGAGCATCGGTTAGATATAAATTAAATCAAAATATAACCATATAAATTAAATTAAATAAAAGTAAATACATGAGACAAATATTTAATGTGAGAAAACCTCTTATGAGGTACAAAACCCACAAAACAATATAAGTTTCCATTCATGTGAGAAACCTACAAAATTACAAGTCCAGTAAATTATTCTTCTCCACCTCACTAGATCTCCCCTTTTTTATATTTATTCTAGGCCTTGTGTGCCCTATTTAAATTAGGGTGATTGGGTGTGACTTCTCGAATTACGCCCTTTCACCCTTAATTGATTTTAAATCAATTAATGTAAACTAACTTTTATATTTAATAAATAAAATTATATTCATATAAACTACAAGTTTCTGGTTGCATTTAATATATTATTAAATATAATCTTTTAGGAACATGTTAATGGGTTAAAACCCACTTAATGTTATTGTTCCGACACTTCCCCTTAATATTAAGTGGGGTTATATGCCGACATTACCTGTTTATACAATACGATTTACAATCTTTAAACCATGATAAGGGTTTTTAGGTTAGCATATGATTGGTTAAAATAAAACTAAACCATGGAAAAGTATAATAATAGCTAATCTAATATAGGAGGACTAAAACGTTGTAAATTACACTAGGACAGTATGAAATGATTTAAAACAATTATATCAAATGAAATAAAACCTTAAGTATGCAAAGATGTAAAAGGAAAGGACTTAGCTGATTGACGAAGACTGTCGCAGGTTGTCACAGGTTTGACTGTGGATTCCAAAAGTAGGAACGATCACTCAGAGGTCCCGTAAAGGCCAGATCTGAAAAATATGAGTAGACTAGAGCGTCTGGGAAGGTACTTAGGCGCCCTGGTGTGATGTCCCATTTTTTGGAACAAACCGGAAAATTAGCCAAATCTGAAATTAAAAATCTGAATCTTACATTTCAACCATAAACCCTCAACAAAAGCACTGAAATTTGGAACTTACTATTTTTAGTAAGTTCGTCAAAACCCTAGGCTGAAATATTCAAAATTCCATAACTTTTGATTTACAACTCCGAATTGCATGAAATGAAAGGGAAATGATAGATATTAATTAGGAGCAAATTTCCGTACAAGAAAACCATGAAAATACGGAAAACCTGAATTTTAAATCCCGAAATATAATTGCAGCATCAAACCCTCATAACTTGCAAAATACTTATCCGAAAATTATGAACCATAGCTCAAAACGAAGCATAAATTATAAGGAAAATTATGAGATCAATTTTAGAATTTTGCATCCACGAATGCCATGCTAAAAAGTCACTTGAAACTCCAAAACAAGTCGCTGCCCTAATTTTGGGAAATTAGTTAAATAACAAAAATCTTCATAAATTCATATCTTAAGCAATACTTGGAATTTTGACACGAATTTTTACCCTTGTTGGAAAGCTTGGACAAAGAGCTTTCCAATGAACATAAATTCATCAAATTCCAACCAACAGAATTTTTTAGAAATGCAACAAAAATTTGTAGCAAAGTTGCCATTTTCCAAACTGGCAAAAATAAATATCAAGTCTTCAAATCTTCAATGAAAAAGTCTTCAAAATCAGATCCACTTCAATTCCAAATTGAATGAGAGAGAGCACAATGAAAATCTAGGGCATACATCCCATTTCTCCAAGCATGGAGAGACATAAATGATCAAATCAACATGAGTCTAACAATGATCCCAGCACTCCTTTTATAAGCAAGGAGGCACAAAATTCGAAATCCCTAGGAGAGGGAAATTATTAAATAAAAGCAATTTATTTCCCCTAGGTGTGGTGTCCCCTTTTCAAAGGGTGATTTTATCAATAAAAAACACTTAAATATTTATTTAATTAATTCCCCATTTAATTTTTATATTTTGGGAATTAAATTAAATAATCTTCACAATTAAATAATTAAATAATTATTGCTTCAGGGAATAATATTTAATTACTTAGTAAAATTGTTCCCCTTGCAACATCCCAAAGCCCACGGGGAAAGATAGGCTAAGGGTCTTCTTCGAAAATGGGGACATTACACCTGGTCTGCATAATAGGCGCCCTAGTCTCTATAAAAGCTTAGAATCTGGTTTTGGTAGTGTTGCAAGATACCCTGAAATATTCTTTGCCTATTGCACTAGATCTGTCGAACTGCGCCGAATGTACGGAATAATGTAGGATGAAGGAATGACCCGCAAAAGACAAAGAAGTATCAAAACCCTAAAAATAAAAGATGCAAAATGAATGGGTCGGACTGACGTCAGTTGCCACAACAGTGGGCTTACTAATCTGAGCGTTGCACTACATTTCGGACCCAAATGTAGTTTTGGTGTGTATGTGCATGTCGTGCCCTAGGTGCTCTTGTGTCAGTCGCACTTTGTGAAGTAGCGAGTAATAATAACTATAGAAAATGTACTAGCATGTGTGCATGGAATAGAATAGGATCCCTCCCCCTATGTTGTGTGTGTTGATGCAGATTTTCTAGCCTTGATGCATGACACTATGTGGATTTAAGTGATGCAATGGATGTAACTCTAGATGGAGTGATAGTAGTATGTGACGCCAGGACCCTCATTATGGTTTCATAACTTTATACTTATAGGGTTCTCTTGTTCTAATTTCGTAATTAACCCCAACATGGCTAAGTAGGAAAAAAATAAGTATGAAAAATGGCTAGAAAGAGCCCAAAAAGAGGCGGGAAAGTGAAACAAGGATCAGGGCACCCCAGCTGGGACCAGGGCGCCCCGGGGTGCCCCAGTTTAGGTTAGAATGACAGGACAATGACAAAATAGTTGGGCATGTATATGAAAATATGCGGGAATGACAAAATAAAAGATAAAATAAGATGGCCAAAAGGTGGGATTAATTACTACTTTCTTCACTCAAGAACCTTCTAATTAGTAGTATGAAAACTAGGCTAAATAATGTCTAATGTGCATAATTTTGTGACTACAACATATCATTTTTGAAGGATTTATACACATTCATCATGCTAAACTTACTTTTTTATACAAAAAGCTTTGGAATCCACAAAAATCAGAAGTGGCGATTTAGGCTAAGCATGATTTGTGAGACTATATCTCATGGTTTCTCATGGAAAATCTATATAAGCACCTTAGGAGGCTTTTATAAAGTTGGACTGTAGGGATATGCTAGGCAATGGCCCGTACCAGGGTGGAAACATACCTGGTATGAGTACACTGTGGGTACGTACTCACAGTCCACGGGTACGCCCCGGGTATGGAAAAATGTACCTGAGACATACCCGTGGATTGTGGGTACGTATCCGCACCGTACCCACATGATTTTAGTTAAAGTGAAAAAAAAGATTCACACTTGCAAAAAGCGAACCCTAAACCTAATTCACATACCCATTGATCCTAAAGACACCACTCAAATGATATATATATTCCCCTTTGCCTCCATTCTACTCACACACATTTTCATCTAAGAAGACCGAGGATTTTTAAAATTGATGGGATTATATCATCTGTACATGAGTAGTCCTAAATTTTTTTATTGCTTGAGAACTAATGCCATTTATGAAACTGCATTGTACTGCCCAAAACCTCAAAGAAATTTGTTCCACTGTCAGTTGATAGAACAATATACATATTGAAGTTCATGTACTATTTTGGTGTTTTATAGTTCATTAGTACCGAGAATATGCATTATATGGCTGCTTCTAAATCATTGAGCATGCCAAAGATTTAGAACACCTTTCTAGAAACTATTTTGTTTGAATGGTCTATTCTTTTCTATCGCTAATGCTTTGGAATTTCATATTCTGTTACAGGTATGCTCGTTTTGGAGATGTATCACCCAAAGTTGATGTGTATTCATTTGGAGTTGTCCTGTTTGAAATTATTTCTGCAAAAGAAGCTATAGTCCGCAGTACTTGCATGCCTAGCTCCTCATCTCAGAAGGACGAACAGATGGGCCTTGTCACATTGGTACAGAAACTTATGCCTACAATCTTTTTAATAATTAATAAGTCTTTTTGCTGGCATCATTATGTAAACTTGTATTTATGAATTTACTGAGTAAAATCTGTTTTTCTTTTTCTTTTTCTTTCTTTTTGATTGGTGAAGAGGGGGTTGCAAAATGTCCCCCACCCCTAAAAAGAAACATTTAAAGCGAACAGGACAAGAAAAGGAAAGCATGCCATATAGACCTGAAATTCTATTAAGATTCACAGAGAATGCTACATATGTATTTATTGAACAGTTTAAATAATTCATTCTTTCTGTAGAAGATATCCACGCAACAATTTACTATCTACTTCAGGCCATCCACAATATTCTGCTATTTTGCAGAACGAAAGAATTGGGAAGCATTTTCATGTTCAAAAGCAATAGAGAATTAGTATGTAAGGGCTCCATAGCATGCTAAATTCAGAGGTGAAAATCCCATCAACCATACTCTTTTCCCTCTCTTATCATAATACTTATGCTAAATGATTTCAACTAAGAAGCTCAAACAAGTATCCGTAAACACATTTGTCTAGCCAAGCTTTCTTAGAAATAAAACTGGCAACAAACCAAAAAAATGGCAATACAGAGAATCTTTAAAGGAGCAACTGAGGAAATGACAATGCATCATTGATTCATTGTGTCTGCTTACAGCATGATACCTGACACAGCTTATATCATGCATTCAACTTACAAACCAAAACACCCATTATCTGTACATAAAGCCTGTCCAACTTAGCCTTATTGTCTTGAAATAAAAAAACCATTTCAGGCATATCTGCGAAAACTCCCTAGATGTTTTGGGGCCAAAAATCTTATATATTTCTAAATTTTGGGGCCAAAGACGGGAGCTTTCAAAAAAGGGAAAGCCCTGATACCCTTAGCCCAACCAACTCCAGGCAAGATACAAGACTCTATATTTCCCAATATGACCATGATTTATAAAAACATGTCTGGCAAAAACTGAAAATAGCACCAGCTCTTAAAGCACAACCTACAGGAGTTATTATAACACACAGAATATCAAGCTAACAGGTGGAGATAGAAGTAATCAAATGACTAAATCTTACCCAATCAGACTCTAACTGCTTTGATTTTCTCAGATGGTTCAGCATGCCTGTATTGGGTCATTATAACTCCATGAATGCCAGAGCCTTCATCTTCCTGAGGCCAACGCCAACATTCCTGCCCCCCTCACCATCCAATTGATCCCTGTGAAGATTCTGAGAACAGGGACTGGCAACATCTCCATTCTGCAAAGTATCTCTGTTCCTCTGACCTGGACTCAACCCAAGCCTCACACCAGGCTCTGATAAATCATGCCAGGGGCTAGTTTGATATATTGAGCAGACTTTCTTGAGAAAAGGCACAGCCATAGAGGTACATAAGGCCAAAAGACCGTTCACATGAACAACGAACAGATTCTTTGCATATCGAGTGAAGTCCACATAGTGGCATCTTGTTGCCTCTAGTTTGTTATGCACTTCCTGTATTTCTTGCCTTAAATCAACCGCTTCCTCTCTAGGTTTTAGGTCATTCTATATATCATCCTGCAGGTCCGCCATGCGGTGTATTCTCTTTCCCTTGACACATGGTCCAAAATCAAGTAGCAGATGGCCTCATCTTCGACCATCACAACCATTTTTTTCTGGTAAAATTGTCTTCACTTGAAGCATATGTTCTTATTGCTCCATGTGTTACCCAAATCATCATCCCTCAACATCACTTTGATCATGGCCATGGTGCCCAAGTCTTCTATTAAAAAAGCTCTCCTGAGATGGCTATCGGACACAACTCCAGAAAAGGGAGTACCCCTTAGGCCACTGTTGTCACCCAGAAATTGCACCCTACCAGAGAATGGTGTGTGTACTCTCTCCCCTATTGACAAAATTGGAACACCTCAAGGCCGTGGGTAACCTATGTCTGAGGTGAACCTCCAAAGAGGGCTAGTTCCCTTGTGAATCACCTAAAAAACAAAAAATTTGAAAAGGAAAAGGGAGAAGTAATGTAGGAAATGGGAAATAAGGGTGATACACCAATAATTTAACACATGCATATAACTCTGCACACAGAGAAATCAAAGATCCACACACCTGCGCAGCTTTAAGTTATTTTGCATAATAAATTCAAGGGTTTAGGAGAAAAGGACAACGGTAAAGGAAGTAAATTCCACACTAAGGCAATACAATATCCTATCAAACACAATGAAAAATCAGAAAAACAACAGTATGAGAAGGCAAAATGGAGCTATTTATTTAGAGGTGCAAGTACACGGTTAGGATTGCCAAAGCAAAACAACCCACAATGTGTCTCCTATGTTTTTTACAATAGAAATCAGCCTATATGAAGATGAATCCAACTCTGCCTCCAATAATAGACTGCTGCGTTTAAAAATAGCTTGTCTAAGCTATTTTTATTTACTTTATTTATTTTCTTCACCTCCTTTTGACGCATGGGGCTGCATAATGATTTAATTAATAAAAATACTCCTTATCTTTCTCCCTTTTGGCGCCACAGTCCTGACTGCCTGCTGCATGCATTAATTAATAAAAAACCTCTTTCATCATTCGCGCTGCCATCTAAAACCAGCAGCTGCATGCTTTAGGACTGTTTTATTCATCTTTATCACCCCTTTTGGTGTCAATTATAGGACTGCAGTTGCTAAATTTAATAAAAGTCCTCTCCTTTTGGTGCCAAGGATTAATTTAGAGCAACAGTTGCTAAAATTATCCAAAAACACTTCTTTTTTTAGCCAATTTCTATTTGGAGCAGCACTTGCTAAATTTATCAAACCAATCTTATCCATCCAGTCATGCACTCCCTTCAACTCCTAAAAATAGAACTGGAACTTCTATGTTTAACACTTCCATTTTTAGCACCAACTATTTTTAGCCAAACTCTTTTTTAGCCAATTGCTATTTTTAGCCAAAGACTATTTTTAGCCCTTCTAAAAATGGAACTGAACTTCTTGGTGTGGAAAATATGGTAATTTTTTGGGTGACATCACGAGATTGTTTACCTGCTAAACAAAAAGATCATTAGCCTTCTGCATCCATTGGGCTATGAAGTCACATACCTCTCTCAACAACTTATATTCTCTGAAACAAAACACTGAAATACCCTCTCCAACAAAAGGAAAACATGTGCATGCAAACACTTCTTGAAAAGACAACTAACTAAGAAAACTGGAAAAACAATGCGCATGCAAGCACTTATTGAAAGTAAACTACCCTAAAGTACTCCTAATCTAAACAAAGAGAAAGGAAAGCTAAACAAAACCACATACTGGTTGGGAGAAGTAACTTCCTTTTCTCAGAAAGTGTGGCCATGAAATCAATTTTGCAACTAGATCACATGGTAAAAGTGTAGACATGGTTTGCACCATTGATTTGCTCAAAATATTAGTCTAGAAAATAATAAACTCCATAGTATCCATACTCTGTCTTTGTAGATGTTGGGGCTGATTTTTGACAACGTGAAGCTCTTTCTTATGCTCTGAAATGAGCACAACTGATGGTAACTCCTTTTGTGGCTCTAAACTAGGCAAATACCTAATTGGACATGGTTTTCTCATAGCTGATAAGCTGATTTTTCTGATCTGCGCCTCTTCTTTGTTTGTAATATCATCATTTAGAATACTTGAGGCACTTCCATGATCATATTGGATACTTGGAGACTAATCTGAAACATTTTCTACCTCATCCTTTGCAAACAACCCCATATTTGGCTCTCTTTCAAGCTCGAAAGAAGATGTAATAACAAGAGAGTCTTTATTGAAGAAGATAGATGATGGAGGTGGAATAATTACAATTATAATTGGCTCTTCCTCATCATCAGAATCTTTTAATTTTGATAAAACCTCATCCTCTTTATTGTTCATGCTTGAGGAAAAATTCTTTTGAATTTGAATTTCTTCGCTGATTTCCTCCTTTGTATGACTGTTTGCAAGCTGATCTGAAGGTGATATAGGCTCAAGATTTCTGATCTGATTCTTAGAAACATTCATATGCTCTTTCAAAACATTATTTTTACGTTGTATCTCAAGAGATTTGAGAAAAAATTGTCTAACCTTTGTTTGCTGGTCATATTCCTCCTGTTGCTTTGTATTTTCAACCACTTTCTTGCACTCCTCTATTGTAGGCTTAACCAACCATGGAGTTTGTTTGTCCTCAAACTGTAAGCTCCATTTTGTTAGATTTTTCTTGAGAAGTTCTTCACTTGGCTCTTTAGTTGGCTGCTCTTCCAAATTGATTTGCTGATTAGTTTCATTCCAGAATGGATTTGGGAATATGAGGGGAGGGGTGGGTTGGGTTGCTAACTGATTTTGCAATGGTTGAGATGATTAGAAAGGTGTAAGATCTTGTGGAGAAGCTTTAATAAAGCTAGGAATGTGGGACTTGGGCTCCAGTTGAAGTGGTTGGAAAGTAGAAGTAGGAGGGCTGCATGATGATAGTGAAGAATTACCCCATTGACAGGGTTTCTCAACACTATATCGGTAAGCTTTTATCTCTTCATTCCACTATGATTTTTGTGGTATCAATTCAAACGCAAAGTCTATCTTCTCTTGAGGGCTATACTAGCTTGGCATTGGACTAGCCCATGGGTAGGGTACCCTGAATCCAAGCTTGGAAGCCTTGGTGGAACTTGTTGCCCTCATTTGTACCGTTTTTATCTCCAAGTGTTGTACCTGCATTTGAAAATCTGAATATTCATGCTCCTGAAAAATGCCATGATTATTAGGATAACCATACAAATTGTTTGGATCATGGGCATATTCATTATTATAGGGCTTATAATACTGATTTGGAGGAGGATTTTGGGGGGAAAGGAGGTGGAGGGGAGTAATAATTCTCTTGAAACTGGGAATTCCAAGGAGCAATTGAAGTCATGACGGCACAACCTCATAAAAAATGGAAGGATAGAAGAAATGGTTTGTTGCTTGAGAAAATGGGATCTTTGGGCCAATGGAGTTGCCAGATGCCGAATATTTGTGTCTAAAACATTGATATTTGCTAAGAATAACATCAACTTCTTTAGCAAATTTTTTGTATTGTCCCACCCAGCGTGCTAGAAACTGTTGCCACCCAAAAGTTGCACCCTAATAGATAATGGTGTGTGTACTTTCTCTCTCCCGTTGACAAAATTAGAACACCTCTAGGTTGTGGGTAACCTATGTCTGAGATGAACCTCTTGAGAGGGCTAGTTCCCTTATGACTTACCTAAAAAACGGAAATTTTGACAAGGAAAAGGGAGAAGGAATGCGGTAAATGGGAAATAAGGGTGATACACTGATAATTTAACACATGCATGTAACTTTGCATACAGAGAAATCAAAGATCCACACACTTGCACAACTTTAAGCTATTTTACATAATAAATTCAAGAGTTTAGGAGAAAAGGACAGCGGTAGACGGAGTAAATTCCACACTAAGGAAATACAATATCTTATCAAACACAATGAAAAATCAGAAAAACAACAGTACGAGAAGGCAAAATGGAGCTTTTTATTCAGAGGTGCAAGTACAAGGCTAGGATTGCCAAAGAAAAATAGCCCACAGTGTGTCTCCTATATTTTTAACAATAGAAATCAACCTATATAAAGATGAATCCAACTCTACATCCAATAATAGACTGCAAATAGCTTGTTTGAGCAAGTTTTCCGAAGTTGTGCTCCCACCATAGCAGTCAGCCCATCCACAAGTTTGGCTCCACTTCCGGCCTGAACAACTACAGGACGATCATGGTAGGCCACACGTTCTCCAAGCTGTATGCCGCGGTCCTCCACATGCGGCTTTCTGAGTTGTTGGAGTAGTACTGTTGCAGTGCCAGGGGGCAGGTGGGGTTCCGACCTGCTTACAAGAACGTCGATCACATCCTCACCCTTTGAGCCATTATTGAGGCATGCCACCACTCCTTTAGGGTTTTCTGCTCCTTCGTGGATTTTCGGAAATCTTTTGACTCAGTGCCACGGGAAGCTCTTTTCCGTAGGCTTAGAGACATCGGTATTTTTGAAGCTCTTCTTGCCGCCAATATGTGCCTGTACGAAGAGATTTTGGGCCGCCTTCACATTGGTGGAGCTTTTTCTGATTTCATTAGGAGCACCATTGGGGTTAAACAGGACTGCCCCATTTCGCCTGCCTAGTTTGGTATTTATATTGATGAATTGGAGGAATTTCTCAAGGACCATATACAATACAGGAGGGGGATGGTTGCCTTCTTCACCAGGTACTGATCTACACTCTCCTTTTTGTGGACGATGTAGTCCTCCTTGCCTCTTCCCCAAAGGGACTTCAGAGACAGCTGGATGCCTTAGCCTTTTTGTGCAACCACAGACAACTGACAGTTAACCTTGGTAAAACCAAGGTCATGATCTTCAATGGGATGAAGACTTCTGACTTCCATTTCTTCTATAGAGGGGAAGAGATTGAGATCACCATCTCCTACACTTACCTGGGAGTCTTATTTACCGGGCCCCGTTTCAGTCTTTGACCTGCTCTTTAGCCCCGCGTCAACAAGGGGTATGTCTCTTTGGAAATCTTGGAGAGACAGTGCTTCCGCCACCACTTCCAGGACATCTTGTCGAAGATGTTTCTCTCGGATTCTCTTGTGAGGTCCATAGTTCTCTATGGCTCCGAGGTTTGGGGGCCATCCCTGCTTGATTCTGATTGGGCTACTATTGAGCGAGTCCACATCCTCATGCTCAGACGCATCATCGGGTGCAAAGAGACAATTCCACACAATATCCTCTTGGCTGAGTTCGGAGCTCGCCCTTTTAGATTGGAGACCATATTTGGCCTTGTTTCGCTTTTTGCATCGCATCTAGGGACTTTCAGATTCCTCTACAAGAAGAGACAGGTATCTCTACCTCGCCTACTGTTCCCATGAGGCTGTTGCTCTTTCTGACAGCAGTGGTCATTCCCGCTGCTGGTACGCCGAGGTCTCACGTCTTCTTGGCTCTTTTGGGATTCAGATGGACTGTCTCCCACCATATGGATACTTTGTGGATGCTCCTGCCCATCTCCTACCGAGTAAGAAAAATCTACACAAAATTATTAGAGACGATATTTATAGGCAGTTCATCCAGCACACTTAGATCAACTCTCCGGGCGGATTACGACCTAAGATGGCTTTCTATGCTACACATTTCCTTGAAGTGAATGATGGGCTTATCATCCAACCTACGTATATCTCCCGACACTAGTTACAGGCACTCCGCATATCCCTAGGTCAGTTTAGAGTAGGCTCTCATAGACTTTGTGTGGAGGACCATCAGTTGGACTTCTTGGAGAGGATTTTCCAAATTTTCTCTCTCCAAGAGCTCGAAATGGAGAAACATTTCATTTTTCAGGTGCCCCATCTACTATGATATGAGAGGGAGATTTCATTGCCTATTCCGGGAGCATCCTTCATTCGCAGCTTTCTTCAGGTATTGTGATCAGCGGTGTCTTGCTCTCTACCTACAGGAGGCTCTCAAGCTTCGGAATGAGACCCTTCAGTCTCCTCGTAGACAAACTGCTACTCGACAGATCACATCTTTCTTTACGATGCTCCCACCGAAGAGGGGCACCAAGCGGCATCTTGACACTAGAATGGATCCCCAGACCAAATCCGTCAGGACCCGAGATTTCACCTCCCAATCCAGAAGCTTCCATGATCACACTCGGTTTGGGGCCCTCCCCCACAGATCACGGTCAGTCAGGAGGATACAAAGGGTTCGTCTTTCTCGTCCTTCTCCCAAACATGGACATTCCAGACTCTCCACAGTTTCAGATACATGACACACGAATATCGCCAACTACTTCTAGTTAGCCTCGGATGCTAGGTGATTGGGTCGGAGATGGGGCTTTTCTGCCCCCCTCTTCCTCGGCTCCGTCCATCCACACACTTGTGGCCATTATGGTCATTGCTTCTCCTTCTTCTTTCATTTCTCTTCTCTCCTTTCTTGTTGTTCGGATGACCCTTTCGGGTCTTCCTACTGGTTCTTTTGGCATTGTATTGTGCAGTCCCATTGACTTACTTTTGTGGTCATTCATTGGACATTAATAAAATTATCTTATCTTATCTTCACCTCCTTTTGGTGCATGGGGATGCATAATGATTTAATTAATAAAAATGCCCCTTATCTTTCTCCCTTTTGGTGCCACAGTCTTGATTTTTTGTTGCATGCATTAATTAATAAAAAACCTCTTTCATCCTTCGTGCCACCATCTAAAACCAGCAGCTGCATGCTTTAGGACTGTTTTATTCGTCTTTATCACCCCTTTTTGGCGCCAATTATAGGACTATAGTTGCTAAATTTAATAAAACTCTTCTCCTTTTGGCGCCAAGAATTAATTAAGAACAACTGTTGCTAAATTTATCCAAAAACACTTCTCTTTTTAGCCAATTTCTATTTGGAGCAGCACTTGCTAAATTTATCAAACCAATCTTATCCATCCACTCATGCACTCCCTTCAACTCCTAAAAATAGAACTGAAACTTCTATTTTTAGCACTTCCATTTTTAGCACCAACTATTTTTAGCCAAACTATTTTTTAGCCAACTGCTATTTTTAGCCCTTCTAAAAATAGAACTGACCTTCTTGGCGTGGAAAATATGGTAACAACCACATTTTTCCTTTTCTCCTTTGTGGCTTTTGAAACAAGCAGAATGTGGTGAGCATTTTCTTCATCACCTTTGAACATAATATAGATCGATGGACCATGCAGAACCATTCTTCTTAGTCTCAACCGAGTTATAACTTTTTTCTAATAGAACAGCCATGCAAAGGTGATTGCTTTGGAATTCTGTGTTTTGTGCATATCAGATCAGATGGTCAATCTTCCCGAGCACTGTGGCCCTTCTTAGCTAAGGCATCTTTGGCATTTACCTTGTATCTCCCTTCCTTATTTCCGGTCCATCTGATGTTGTCCTCCTCCTGAGACCCTAAGACTCTTTACCATTTTAATGTGATGCTAAGCTGATCCTTATGATTTAAAGGGAAATTGCAGTCATGGAAGGATTTATATTGTCTTATTGTCCATTCATTCTCCTTGGTCTTTTCCCAGTAGTCACAAACCCTTGCACCCCATCTTTCATTTAGAAAGGCCTCCACTCCAAATAGATCTCCAGAGCTTGACCAAACTTGATGCCCTTCCCAAGAACCCTCCTAGAACCTTTTCCTGTTGATTTTAATTCATTTCCCAAGTAAGGTGATTGCATACGAGGTTGTAGGAGTAGGCAATAATCGTGTTTCTTTAGTTTTCTCTTTTACCTACAATTGAACACAAGATGATACTTCTGCAAATCTCTATTCTTATAAAGCAAAGTGGAAGGAAAGGAAAAGGAGTGACTACATGCAGTGATTTTGTCCAAAACCCAACCTTTAATAACTCTATAATCTGGTGATATTGTTCTTATAGCAACGTATAATGGACTCCCTTTCAAGGTTGTGCCAGTTACAGGATTGCATGTTCTAAGAGGGACCACATAGAGTAGTATATAGGATTATAATAGCTATCTAAAAGGATAATTTGAGTTTTCTTCAAAGTTATTATTTCATTTTCCACTTTTGGTACCTCTCATGAGTGAAATAACAAGAACATATTTAAAAATTGAAAAATGAATGGTAAAAATTTACAAGTAGGTTTCCTTTTCTTTTGCGACCAATTTATTACTTGTTATTGATTATTTGTTATTAATATCTGGAGTAGAAATGATGATGTGGACTATGTCCATCTCTCCCATTGCTTTGATGACAAGATGCAGTGGACCCTTTTCATTAAAAGTTAGTATAAATACCCATCACTTCCTCTATCCTCCTCTCCTTGCATGAGTTTAGGATTTAGCACATATGTCAAGTTCTTGATGCACATACATTGTGATTACTATCTCTTTTGTGATTGTTGTTCTTGTTAATTACTTATTATTGCATTCATGTGGTGCTCAAGCTGAGTTTCAACTTCAGTTTGTTCATAATGATATTATGGGTGCCATTAAGCATTCTTCACTTTATTTTATTTTTATATCAGAAAATGAATACAAGCTTATAATGACTAGGTGCATGCTTCAGAATAGAAATTTTCCTTTTTTTCCCTGAAGTTGTGATTTTTCACTTTTATTTTGAATAGATGCTTCATATATTAATAGAGAAAAAGCAAAATTAATAAACATGGAAATTTTGAAAATTTTCAAAAGTGTTACTTTGCGTGATTTATCAACCTCGTTGTGATCGTCTCGTTTTTGTGATCGTTCTGGTCTTTTTTTGTTCATTTCGGGCGAGAACTCCTCCCTCCATGTCATAAACTACTTTCAATATTAATTAATTAATATTTAATTAATTTATTACCCTTTGTTTGATAAAATTAATTTTATTAAAATTTGGGGTTTTTAATTAAATAAATATTATTATAATAATTATTAAAATTCAATAAATATTACAAATTTTTATTTTTTAATTGCCGGGGGGAAAGTAAGCTTCCGCTTCCCATTGTCGGGGATGCCAAATTGGCTTCCCATACCAAGATTTCCCCTTTCCTGGAAAATTTTTTTTATTTCCCCGATCGTGGGATTCCTTCCACTGATTGTCAATTCAACCAATTAGCAAACGGGCAAAAAATCTCCCGATTTCCCACATGGGGAAATAAAATGGGGATTGTCAACCCACCTTGCCATTTCTGCTGGCAAATGGTTGTTTATTTCCCACTTTCCCCTGGCAATTAATGCCACTACCCGGGAAAGAGGGAATTGGTTATTCCAATGGAAATAAGAAACTGTTACAAAAGCTTCTTTAGCCATTTCTCTGTCAAACTCCTTGGAAAAAGTCATGCAAAGAAGATTTGAAGCTTTCAAATTTCCAGTTTACTGTAAACCCATTAAAAAAAAAAGATTACATCAGCTTACGCAACAATAGAAATAGCACAGGGAGAAAGCATAAGCCAAAGAAGAATCCGCAGAATAAAAAAATTTTATACAAGTTTCCACACATTCACCAAAGAGCAGTCACATGGGAAAGGGTGATAAGGAAATCCAAATAACAAAAAGAACACAACATTACACAGAGACAGGGTACCTTCCATGCACACGCCTGAAGGAAAGAATAGACAAATAAGATATCACCACGCTGGAGAAAGAAAGAAAGGCCACGTATAGTTGTTTCTATGCTAAAATCCACATAAAGAAAGGGATACAACTCCACACATATTTAGGTTCCAACGCAGGTTTGAAAAGGTGGAAGTTCCAAAACAAAAATAAAAAGATCACGCTCAGGGAAAAGGGAAGCACATATACACACAGTCTGAGTTTGAAAGTTGCCACATATTCAGGAAGAAGGCAACACATGCACAAGAAAAGTAAATAAAAAAGTCCAAAGAGCCCATGCATTTGATTTTGATAGCCACGCACCAATCCAAAACCAATTTCCACACAAGAGGTAAAACACAGCCAAAAGACCAAGCAACCAAAGTCCAAACTGGGAAGTCCACGCATTCCCCAAGGAAGTCCACGCAACAGGGGAGGAAAAATAAGTCATTTTTAACGCCCAAGGAGATTAAAAAATAGCATAATAGCCAACATTCATATCCACGCGCCACATAAGAAAAACAATAGTAAGGGCAATTAATAATAGAACAAGTTTCCATGCACTGGGTAAAACAACTAAAGTGAAAGAAGTTTTTCGAAAAAAGTTTCAGGCATCAACAAAAGGAATTCCAAGCATTCCCCAAGGAAATCACACATTCATCAAGTCACATTTTTAGAAAACAAGAAAGAAAGAAGGTTGAAACCAGTTTCAATGCAAGCACTTGGCTTCTCCAAGCATTTGTAAAAAGGATTAAGCAAGTTTACCCATGCATTGATCAGAAGACAAGGAAAGAAAAGTAAATATCAAAGTACGCATTCATTATAATCAGGTGAATTTCCACGTAAAAAGAAGATATGATTCACACATGCAAGGGAAAATTTGCTCAGGCAATAATAAAAAAAATAAATTAAATCGATCGTGCAGAATATTAAAATCGGGAGATTTTAATTTTAAAATAATAATAATAATAATATAAATCATTGTCGCCAGAATCGAAATTTGAGCCTAGTCTCGGTGTGATGTATTGACATTTAAAAAAAAAAAAAATTGTAACCCGAGACCGATTAATAATAATAATAATAATATTAAAATGAGTCATATTTTTCTTGCATTGACGAGACTTTCGGAGACTGAGACCCGACCCCGTTTGCATTGTTTTGCGTGCCTGAGTCATTTTTCTAGAATTCATAATGGCCGAAAAGTCTAATAAATCTGTAGGAAGATCAAGGAATCCAGTGGAGAAATTGAATAAGTCTGTGCCAAATTATGAATTCCAAGGAATCATTCCTCCCAGTTCCATCAAGTCAGCATATGACAATATCACTTATACAAATCTGGGTCACATCAATGTGCAACAATTCTGCGATCAAGTGAAAGCTGAAGGCAAAACCATATTCTCATATAGGCTTTACCATAGTGGTCTACCCCAAGCAGCGGCATTTCCGGTCTTAGTGCAATGTCCGGAGTTGGTTATCGCTTGCGCGGAGCATTATGATCCCGAGAGACGAGGAATTTTTAAAGATAATCGCGAGCCTTTCCTCTTAATCACACCAGAGCACATTGAGGAGTTGCTCAGCATACCTGACTTCCCTGAGAATGCGGATATCACTCGAAAGTCAACACAAGAATTTTGGGATGAAGAACCCCTCAGGTGGAGCAAGATGGTTAATAACAACTGGTTAGTGACCAAGAGGCCTCAAGTTGACCGTCTTCCTAAAGAGATGTACCCCATTGAGTTCGTGGAAGAAATCAGGGACATGATTACTCTCATGAGTCGAGTCTTCGGTTTACCCTCTGCCAAGATTTTCCACCCATGGATGTATCAGTTTATCTGTATCATCCTTGCCAAGAGAGAGTTTGTGGATTGGGCCACCATCATCAGTGATACCCTTCACAAACAATTGATTCGAAGTGAAGATGACTGGATGTTTCTACATGACATCATATCTGACTTATGCAATGGCTAGAAGAAAGCTATTTTTGAGACTCAACACAAGAGGAGTCATGGGTCCATCAAATAATGTCTTCCATTATTATCTGCAACTGAGTTTCAAAAATAGCTCTCATCATTTTAGAAGAGTTAACGATGCATTCACCTTCCGCATGATTCGAAACCTGAATCAGAATACAAAGGAAATATTTTCTAAAGAGGCCATGGATGTCATTTCCCAATGGGGAACATGGTTTATTCAATTTTCATCCTTTTCCTACATTCATGTAAGCGGCTTTGCGGGTACTCCATGGAAGCTTCCTAAGTACGTCAGTGATAGGTGGGCATTAATGGAGCTTGCACGACAATTATTCCAAGTTCATTGTCTTCTTAGTGACAAGCATCACTTAGGAATTCATTTCCCAATCCAAATCAGGGGAATACCAATGTCCAAATCTCTTTAGTGCACAACTCATGGAAAAAGAGTTTTCCCTCATCACTATTCATCCATATGTGAAGAGATCCCAGTTTGATATCAATGGATATATGTAGAAGATTCTTGGAGCAAAGTATCAACATAACCCTACCATGGAAGATTTTGGGCTGCCTGTTCAGACGAACATGAAGTAAGAAGATGAGAGTTTTCTCACCTAACCCTTTCTCAGATCAAGGCCTTTCACATCAGGAACCCTCCATATTCATTTGTAGATGACAATGAAGATGTTATTGATCCTTCATATGATGCAGTTACTTTTACCCTGTTGTTAGGAATTGATTGGACCAAAAGAGATGAATTTTCTCTTGATAGCAAGAATCAACCGATTCTCGAAAGAAGCATATCCTGGTATGAAAGAGAACTTGCCAAATTACAATCAATTCAAGATCATACCTCAGGATCACAAAAATTACCAACTCGAGGAGGTCTCCAGTCAACCAAAGCTCCTTCTCAATCAACCTCTGTGTCATCTAGTCATATGCAACAAGCAAGAAAGGAGTGGTTGCCAAAATCCACTTCACCGAAGAATGTGTCACAAGGTGAAAAATCTAAGGGTCCTAGCCCCTGCGAAGGAAGAGAGTGTGTATCAAGATTTTCCACTTTGAATTAGAGATTCTTCTACTCACTCATTACAAACAATCCTCAGCCATGCCTTGCATAAGAGTCCACTCAGGTGCAGGTAGTCCAAATATCAAACACTTCGGAACCTATGGTTCATGAAGAGATTTCCCAAAATATCCCAAATGATCATGAGGTAAATATTGAGGTTATTTCACCTGAAATCGAGGTCATGGAAAGGATTCTTGTAGAATCTCATGATGTCAAGAACAATGAGAATGTTGCTTCGGGCTTCAGGCTTCTGTATGCAGAAATAGTGAATGATACTCCTTTCTAGGTTGATTGTGAAATCAAGAAAAGGAAGAGGTTTGTCAAGGCAATTGACATTGACTTCGATGCCCTTTTCAAACTTTCAAATGACGTCATTCCCAAGAAGCCTAAAGTGCTTTCCCGAATAATGGTGGATAATGACAGAAACAAATTTGCGGATCTTGCCATCCCACAAGTTGACAAGGAGCGTGATGCCATGACATCTGTTGATTATGAAGTTTCCAGACTTGGACTTGGGAAGTCCACATTGGAAAGTGACATGGCGATGGCCTGAGATTCAATTGATATCGTGCTAAAGAGACTTGAGAAATATAAGTCTCAGAACTCTCAACTCAAGGCTAAAAAGAATCAATTGGTGGAATATGTTCAACATCTGATAAATCCCATATCATCCACTTTCCCAGTACCCGATGCAGGTGGCTACCCCTGATGAAGAAACTCTCAATTTATCAAAAGAAATAAACACACTGGGCCATGTCACTAAAACTTGGCTTTCAGAGATTCTCATTTTAGGCCAAGAGATGATCAAAACAATGGTTAAGCTCCATGAAGATGTCAGTGCATATCTTGATCCAATTCTTTCTTTCAAGGAAACTTTTGTTTCTAACATATCAAATTTGGATGAGATATTGCCCAGTCTACAGGAGATGACAAGTATGGAGTCCTCAGTTTTAGCCATTGAAGGAATTCTTGAATTTGAATGTCGAGGGACACGTTTTCTTTGGTGTCTACATCTCAAATCAAGAAAGACACTTCTCAAGGATTCTATGATCCATTATGAGAGCGTATGCAATGAAGCCTTCACTTCACTTGCCTTGATTCAAGAATTCATAGCTGAGATCCCTTGCAACCTCGTAAATGAGCATAATCAAAGGTGTTCATCAGAACATGTGGAAGAATAATTTTCACAATTGTTTAAGGACATGTATACTCCCGCCATCAATTTCTCTTCAGCTTCAATGGAGCGTTGCATCAAATTAAAGAACTTGTTTGAGAATGCTCAATCAAAGATGGTCAATCTGAATGATATGCCAGGTAGGATCTTGGAATTGCAGGTATTTTGTGAGGCTATTCTTCAACCAAATGAACCTCTAGAAGAAGAAAAGATGTTTGAAACATTGGGAAGGTTGATATCCTTTCAATTAACGAAAGCGGCGGATCCTAATTTCACCGATGGGACAAGGAGATAGTTTTCTTGGTATCTAACGAAGTGGGAGAGTCCATTTCTCATACGTTTGAGATAGGCGGACCCCATTTCAATGGATAAGGCACTGGTTATTGTCATATGTTTTAAAAGTGGAATTTTAAAAAAGGATGTTGTTATTGAGTTTACTTTTAGAAAACTATGGATAACTTGAGTGGTTTCTATTTTTAGTTCCTTTTAATAAATTTGGTTGAAAAAGTCAAAAGTCACTTAAGTGCCTTATTTAATGTTCATGTAAAACCCTAACTAATTTGTAACCAACTTTTGGGTTATAAAAGGAAGTCCAGGGGCTCATTTGTAAAGGGTGACTTTGAGAGAGGAGAAGAAAATACTTTTGTATGCAAGCTTTACTTCAAAGAAAGAAACTTTGTGTTCTTTTGAGAAGACATTTTAGAGTTAATGAAATATGAACTTTGTGTCCCATTCATTGTCTCTTATAGCATTTGATGTTCTTATGTTCATTAGATGTTAGTGTTTGAATCTTGCATGCAAATATTGTCTTTGATCTTATTGTCAACGCTACTAATATGTTGTTCTAGTTCACAGTGATCAAGCTCTGATTATCTACTTTCTCACGTGTGTTCCCTTTTACACATTCTTGTTTAGCTGAACTCAAACTCTATTTTATTTGTGTTAGTTATTTATTTTCTTCGTCCATGCAATATTAGGCTCTTCTTTTACCTAACTCTTGCATGTTCTTTCAGTTCATTCCATTCCATTCCATCTCCCTCATTCACTTTTCTTTCCATTGATGTTCCAAAACACCCCCCACATACAATTTTGAATGTACAGATGTAAATACAGTTTTGGTTTTTAATAAAGGCAGCCTCACCTTCATTGAGGAGGGACTTCATTCCCACATTGTTGCATGTCATTTGCATGCATGCAAATCGAAGTCAGAATAGTCCCTAGGTTCAAGGTTCTTGGTTTCCTTGATCCAAAGAAAACCTTTAGCCAGCATTTACAAACAAACATCTCCTTTCCAAGTGTGACAAAAATCATCTAAAGTGCATGCTTCATTCTTGAAAACATAGTTACATCTAAGTTTCCATAGGATAAGTAAGGCCGAAACCCATTCAAAATGCCAAATACTCCTAAAGAATGGCTTCCAGTTTGGATTGAAAATATTTCCAACAGGATATTGTGAGAAAGCAGTCCCAAAGGAGATGTTTAATTGTTTCCAGTGTAGAACAAAACGTACACAAGCCATTTGAAAGACCTCTCTTGGACAAAATCTATTGAGAGTTTCCCTTACCTTGTCAATGTCACTATAAGAAGAGCACACCTTCCTTATGATCAAAATCCACTTGGTGGCTGCAAATAAAATGTGAAACCAGCTGAACATGTTGGTCATAACAGCCACAAAGTTTGAGACAACTCCCACAATGATTCGGGTTTCATTAGTCACATTTTCTAAGCTCCTCTCAATCATGTTACAAGGATGACTTACGCCACAAAACTCCCATTGAACCCATGACTCATTAGGCATTCTTGCTAGGCATGTTTTAGAGAACCAATCCCAAACAAGGGCATGATACATTACTTCACCTCGGTTTATAAAAACTGAATTATTGCACATCTTGTAGCAAGTTGAATTTATATTTTATGAAAATGAATTTGTATTTTCAGTGGATGAATTATCCATAACATTCACATAAATCAAAAAGTGGCAATCGTGAAAGTAACTTGAGTCCCATTAAACCATAGCAAGCTGATTCATACAATCATGATTAAAATAAGACCTAGCTTGCTTACCATTCATCTTCCCATCAATGTCAACATGTTGTTCAAGATGAGAAATATATTGCAGCGACATAGGAGGAATTAACAAATATGAAATACTATCATTACTATCATACCTCAGGCTGTTCTCAACATGTTCACCTTCCCTTGCCGGATGAGGAATGATTGAGCTATCTTCTACACTCCTAACCTTGTGACTCAGAATTTCCGAATTTGGATCAGCCTTCTCCTTCACCTTAGATTCAACAAGTGAATCCCTTTCTGCCTTGTCTTCAACAATATTTTGTTGACACTCGCATGGAACATCTTCATGGTTCTTGCCGAAGTCATGTACACCGTCAACTTGCCTCTTATTCACTTCTGTTCTGAAATTTCCAACAATGTGTTCATCATCATAACTATGTAAATCAAATTCTTCTTTCATTGATCCAATTTTTGTAATGCTTGTAAGATGGATAGGGGCTTCTTAGAAAAAAATATTTTTCCTTATAGTACCCTTCATTCTCTCATCTTTGTTAGAATTATTTTCATGATGATCAAACTCTGTGCAAATAGATAGTGTGAGGGTGAAGCAATAAATTAAATTGCTTACCATTTTTGTTGATATGTAAATTACAGCAGACTGAAAACCAACATGAGTATTAGGTGAGGCCTCCTTTTGAAGGGCATGCCTCTCAAAAGGGTCATCCCAAATCTCAACCTCATGAATTTCTTGTAGATATGATTTTCCTTCACTATCTTGCCACCACATGCAAACATTGGGAATTAATAAAACATCATTTATTGGTGAAGAATCTTTACCTTCACCCTGCATATCTGTCTTCTCTTGTTATTTCTTTTTCTTGCTCCACCATTGCAATTTGGAAGCTCTTCTCCTCTTCCTTTCTCCTGGCATGTTGAAGATCCTTCTGTGGTATATGAGATCTAGGTCCATGACTTTCTCTTCCTTTGTTTACTCCTATGAACTCTGCAAGTGATAGGGCATTACAAATCTCAGCTAGAAGGGCCCTATACTCCTCATAGATGGTTGCAATATTGTGCCCTACTGAATGCCGTGTATCATCCTTCATAATGATTCCTTCCCTTGGGAGGAAGGTAGGCTTAGTGGCTGATCCATGAGCTTATCCAAAGGGTTGCTGTGAATTATTTTCTCCGAATGAGCCGCCTTCTCCATTATGAACCCTAGGTTCATGAAATCTCTGAAGGGTTAGGGCTAGAAGGTCCATGGTGTCCGCCAATCTTACTTTCCTTTCAATTAGCTTGTCAATCTTGGCTTCTTGGGCATCCTGATGAGGCATATTGTTCTTCTCTCTTAGCTGGTCTGATTTCTTTTCTCTCCTTTTATAGAAACTGAAACCCTTGTTACCTTCTTGCATCAAACCCTCAGGCTGGAAAGATTGGTTCTCTAATACCACTGTAATTTCCCTTTCTAGAGCTGAAACTATAAATCAAGGAAATCACACAAACCCCAAGTTAAGTAAATTCTGATTTTTATAATAACAACTCTAATATACCTTGAAACCCTAGCAACGAACTGTATAGGGACTTTAACTCACCATATAACCATGCACAACAACTGAAAATACTTCTAAATAATTATTTTAAGTATGGCAACAATTATCCATCCAATTTACATCAAGCAAATTGAGAAAACAATAGACGATACCCAGTTATAATTCAATTTATGACAACAATAGGGCAGCCCCAAACAAGGGCTGAAAATGATAGATAAACTCCAAAAATAACCAAAATTGTAGATTCCAGCCTTGTAAATTATAATAAATCAGAATATCAAAGAATAATGATGTTTTGTGCCTTAGAGGGCACCCAAATCCACTTCTACTCTAGTCGTTCCCTAGGAGAGGGGCTCCAACCAATGTCAAAAGCCTTAGTAGGTATTCTTCTTGATGCCCTAGATTCAAATCAGCAAGAGAGTCTTCAATAATGCCTTCAATTCACCAATATGGAGAGTTTTCGTTCTCCACTATGCCCCAAGGAAGGGTTTCATCCTCCTTGGATGCCACACAAGAGGATTTTTGTTCTCAAGTTGAAAGGTATTGAGCAATGAGCCCAGAGACCAAAATAGTAAGTGTATATGCGCCCAAAGATGATGTCCAAATGAGGCTAAGCAACCTCTTTTTATATCCTTTGGTTGGTGTGAAGACCCCTTGGGTGAGAACTGACCTCTTTAAGCTTCACTTTATCTTCTAATCTCTTGTTGGGGTCTTATAACCCTAGCCGACCTGCCTTAAGGAGTGAAACACCAAATAAAAACATTAAAAATAACAAAAGAAAACTGAAACAAAGCTCAATCACTTCCCTTGTTCACTTATTCTTCTTGGCTACGAGAAGATAATGGCAAGAAGTCTTCAATTGGCACTCGTTTGAAAAAGGGGACATTATAGTTTCATGAGTCTATCACCCGTTAAGACTCTCCTCCTTAAAAACAGCCATACAAAGAAGCTCACCTTTGACCATATAACAGGCTGCCATATGTAACTAAAAATATCCCTTAGAGGATTAGAAGTACCCTTGGTTAAAGCAACATAACCTGAAGATACTGTATAAACACTTGTGGGGTATTTCGCTCATGCTAAGGAATCAGACAATGGAGAAGTTGAAAGAGGTGAGGCCTTAAGAATATTATTTAGAAGAGTTTGTTGTTCCTCAATACAAATAGGCCATTCCAGAATAGGAATCCAACATTGGCAATTTTCCCAGGAATTAGTAGCTAATTTACAATAACTAGCAACCTTAATCCATCCTATTTCATGCAACTTATCCATGGTTGTCTGTAACTTTGCGTATTTGGTAATGATTAGAAGATGCCCATCCAAGAATCCGTCCAGAAATTAGCATTTTGACCATTATTCACAATGCAAAACAAATGTTTTTTAAAAGCTCTTCTCCAATTTTCAAAACAGCCAGAAGGGGTGATCCTTTGGAGGGAAGGGACAACTTAATGATTCTCTTTGGGGAGTTATTTTTCGCATATTTATCTCTAATATTGGCAGCCCACAATTTGTTTTTTGCCATGAGCATTCTCCAATAGAGTTTTGCTGCTAGGGACTTATTTTGCTTGGAGGAAGATCTTAATCCTAAGCTCCCTTCCTTTTTAGGCTGACATAGAGTTTCCCATTTCACTAGAGACCATTTTCTTTTTCCGTGCAAGCCACTTCATAAGAATTTCTGGCATAAGGAATCCTGTTGTTTCAGAATTCTACTTGGAAGATTCAAGACATAGGAGACATAGATTACTAAGGCTTGAAGAACAGCCTTGACCAACATTGTTCTTCCTCTTGAGGATAGCCATTTATAAGTCTATTTTTGCATTTTCAGATCAGCTTTGTTTGTCAGCCAATGCTAGTCATGGATCTACTTATATGCAAGAGGGACCCCTAACTATTGGAGTGGAAGAGAGCCCTTTCTGAATTAGAAAATATTAAGAATTTGTTCCTCCTGTCTACTAGAGCAGTGAAAGAAAATAATACTACATTTCATATGATTAATCAACTAACCAGTAGGTCTAGAAAAAACCTGAAGAAGTTTCTGTAATTGTTGGGCTTCCAAGCAAGTGGATTTTCCTAAAAGTGTACTCATCCATCTAACTGAAGATGGGTAAGAGGACAAGCTTCTTTGGCCAATTTAATACCACTGATCTTTTTTTCTTGACAAGCTTTATTTGCTAATTTTCCAAGGCACTCAGTCAGAATGATGAATAAAAAGGGTGATAAAGGATCTCCTTGACGTATGCCTCTCGAAGCCGAGAAGATGTCAGATGGAGTGCCATTTACTAGAACAGAAAAGGAGATTGAAGATAAAACAAGATTTTAGCCGAGCTATCTATTCCCTAGAGAAGCCAAATTTGGCCAAAAGTTGACAGAGAAAATCCCAATCCACTCTATTAGAGGCTTTGGAGAGATCGAGCCAAACAACATGGAAGACAATTTCTGAATATCTACCGAATGTAAGGCTTCCTGGGCTAACACGATCTCATCATGGATTTGGCAACTTGGAACAAATTCCCCTTGTTTTGGAGATATGATTTTGTACAGAAGTGGTTTTATCCTTTTTTTGCCATAACTTTGGTAACTATTTATGCAAGATATTACACAAAGACATAGGTCGAAAGCCATAAATATTCTCCACCTCATTAGCTTTTGGAATAAGAGCTATGAAGGTTTTGTTAATTTCCTTTAGTATTGTTTTAGCTATCCTTACATCTTCCACCACTTGAGGGAGATCCTCTTTGATAATATCCCAAAACGTTTGGTAGAATTCAATCGGAAAACCATATGGTCAAGAGTTTTCCCTTTCTTCATATGGAACACCACAATCTGCAATTCGTTCACTGTAACTTGACAAATGAGCTGTCATGTCCTTTTTTGGAAATTAGCGAAATTGAAGACCTTAACCCATTCTTCCTCCCTCTGGGTTCAAGGAAAGAAAGACTTGGATGAAATTTTCTAAATAGATATTTTCATTATTATCATGTATTCCTATTGGGAAGCAAAGTGCTCCAATAGAAAAACTTATTTAATTAGAATATAAAGTATTTTGAGCATATAGACTACAAATACAAATTAGATAATTAAAAGGTGCTTATTATAAGATCGGCCATAAGGTATGATGTAGCACCCCTTATGTTATAAAAGGAGGATGCTTGGCCATTATGTGAGATGTTGAATCTTATTATTTGTTTTGAGTAAATGTTGTTCCTTTACTCTCTCTCATCAAGGACAAAAACCCTTGTTGGAGACTACTTCAAGGAGGAAAACCCTTGATAGTGGAACTTGTCTTGGGGATGAAAACCCTCAAGCAATGATATTTGGAATTATTGAATATCTCAAGGAATTTGGAGCTGATATCTCTCTATCTAGCCCTGAGCGACTTGTATTATGAGCATGTTGGATATGTTTCGATGGATGTATGGTATGATTTCTTGCATGGATGGATTTATACTGGTTATTAAAGGTGAAAACAATCATTTCCTTGCATGTTTGAGCCACTAATTCATTATTTCCAAGAGGGGCGAATTGCCTCTAGGTCAGATTTGGCATGTTAGGGTGGATGTTTGGACAAGCTGATTTGATATATGCATTCTTCATATTTTTAAACCCCAAGATCCCAAGTTTCAAGAATTTTGGAGCTTCCTAGGTAAAGTAATGAATTTTTAAATTAACTCTGTAGACAAGGGTTTATATAAACTCATATCTTCAATTCTAGGGCACTAAAAATCAGTTTTCCTCCATATTTTAATTGCTGTTAATTAATCAGAAATTTTGAGCTTGATTGAGCACATTTTCAGCGAATTTAGGTCATCCAAAAGTGGGGTTGAAACCCCAAAACAGGTCGCTGCCCTAGAAGTGTGTTGGCTGGTAGCAGTTAAGGTTTTTTATATATTTATTTGAGTCACTAACAACCCACTAAAAGTCTGAAAAGTGTTGTTTATCTTCAGTTTTGCATAGTTTCCCGTGAGTCCCCAAAACAGACATTACATGAGCTTTTCATTATCTTGTTCTGATAAAAGACAAGGGAGGGTATCCAATAATCTGTGTTGGGCTATTTAATCAAGAGGTTGGGCTGTAAATAACTAATGGAAATATTGTTGTGCAACTTGCTGCGTTCCCTCCAATGAGTACTCTTTCTTCCCATCTGCCTTGATAAGAGAGTTTATGCGGTTATGAGCACGTCTAGCCAACAAATATTTATGAAAGAAGGCGGAATTTTTGTCACCTTGTTTTAACCACTAGATCCTAGATTTCCCTCTCTAGTTTCCCATTCATGAAGATCAGGTCTCAAAAGGATCTCTTTCTCGAGAAGATCAGTATTACTTCCAGAAATACGAAGGTGAAAATTCAGCTCTTCCAAGTGGTTTAGAATACGTATTTTCTTCTTCTTAATGTCACCAAACTCGGACCAATTCCAAGTTTTTAGCTTGCCCTTGAGATAAGACAAACATTTGGCAAAGGAAAACATATGTGTTCCGTACCTAGGTTTTCCTTCCAGCCACCATCATTGAATGAGCTTACCTATATCTTCATTGCGGAGCCACATCAATTGGAACCTGAAGGGGGCATGACAAGGAGCTGATTTGCCTATCTTCAAAAACACTAGCCAATGATCTGATCCACTGTTATTTAGAATCTGAGCATGAGGGATAAACTCCTGTAACCACCATTCATCAGACACCAAAAAACGATCCAACTGCTCCAAAACACAATCTGAGCTTAGTCTCTTGTTGGACCAGGTCATCATCCCATTACCAGTCGGAACATCCACTAATTGAAGAAATTGTATGTCAAATCAATAAAAAGAAAATTTCACACCGGGACTTGCGTTTGAAGTTACATTTAAGCAGTTGAAAGATTCTATTTTTGCCTCACCGATGCTTTCTTTCTCTAATCTACAACAATCTATTGAGATAAAAGTTTTATGCTTATAAATATGTATAGCCACAATTATTAAGAAAGTAGAAAATTAATGGAATATCGTTTAGAGACATTTTCAAAATACAAAATGAATTATAACACATATGATAAAGATTTGTAAGCCCTATTACAAACACTCAAACAATGGAGTCGCTATGTACTTGAAAGGAGGCAAATTTTAATAATACGAGCCATTGAAGGTTTTGAATCCTTAGTGAAAGAGTCCTAGAACATCATCACCTTAAGTACACGACTTACTTGCAAGGGAATCACATTTAGCCAAGAATTGGCCGATTCTCTTAGTTTTCCTCTTGCCAAGGTGCTCATTATTTTTTATTAATACTCTTGGATAAGGAATTGTTGATCTTATTCATCTAATTGGCCTTGAGAGAGGATACCTTGGGTATCCTAAGATGATTTCTATGAAGAATGGTGATACATCTACTTTTGACGAGCATCAATTCACTTGTGGATGGTTCCTCTCAATCAAAGGAATCAGTTTACAATTGCCCACAGGTTTTGATTTCTTGTAAGAAGAAGCAACAATTAGAGCATTGATCATGCACAACTAAGCCATATCAGCAGTCACATTTTGCGGGTTAGTGGCATTATAGGTTCCATTTTGGAGATAGGAGGCATTTTAGACCTCATTTTGGAGAGAGAAGGAATTCTAGGCCTCAATATAGGTCCCAAAACTCTCATTCCAAGAGATAGAGATGATATGGTTATAGTTTGACACCTATTGCGAGGGTTGACTTTGGATGGCCTGATACTAGAGAATGGATCTCCTCATGTTTATTCTTGATGACACCACAGATGTATCTCCTCTATGGCAAGGCCTCTTATCTCTCAACATTGATGACTATATGGTTATATTTTATTGATGGATGATTTGAGCTTGAATGTGGGCTATCTAATGACTACTTGTGGATGCACATTACGTCTTTGTGGTTGGTTGTGCATGTGGATTTATTTATCTAATTGGATTTGAGTTTTGTATTTGATTATTCTATGGTTTTTTTGGTCCCTTCGCTCATGGGAAAGCCCTCTTTGATTCAGTTAAGATCTTAGCAGCTCCTTTTGTTGGGAGCTTGAGGTTCACATTTGCAATCCCGAGTTTCAAGGTTGTGTAGAGTTTGCAAATGCTTTTTAATGACATGAAGGTTTCATATTATTCTTTTTGGAGTGTTGTTGTCTAGAATCTAGGAGATTGAGTTAGAATCCCTGATTTTTAGTCGCTTGAGACTTTGATGGGCACTGTTTTGGAGCGAGTTGGTAAAGTTTGACAATTTGTACTTGGACACTATAGGCCAAATTGGCTCTGAAACTGATGCGAAAAGAATCCTTCCCAAGGAGATAAAGTGAAACCAACTATGGATCGCAATTCTCAATGTGTGAGAGAAAGGGTTTGAGGAGGTAGGACACTTTTTTTTGGTCCATAGGTATTTTTTGTAAGGCGATTCCAAATTGATTTCATAACTCCAAAATTTGGGACGATCGGACTTAGCCACACTATTGCTCAAAGTAGTTCAAATGGCTACATAATAGCATCAGAAAAGGTTCATAAAGTGCCTAAACAGGGATTTAGTCACTTCAAATCCATTCTTATATATGGTGAGAATGCAAGGAAACTGACGGGACTAGAATTTGACAAACAATACACATTTTAGAGGTACCATTCTAGAGGGAGTTATTGAAAATCGGAAGTTTTCACTTGCATACCGTGAGCCCAAGTGGCTCTGAAACCTGCGTAAAAAAAATGCCTCCCAAATAATTATAGTGAAACCAACTATGGGATTCCGATCCCAATGTGGAAATAAACAAGTTAGAGTTGGTAGATGGTAGTTTCTTGGCTTGTAGGAAATTAAGATAAGGTGATTCCAAACTGAATTTATAACTCTAACAAGGTTGTTTTGAAGTAGCTAAGGTCTCATCTTTCTGTGGTTGTGCGAACCAATTTCCACAGTAGAGGCCTATTTCATGTCGTACTAGTTAGGTGTGTCTCCAAGGTGGTTTGTGCATACGGAGGGATCGTTTTCCAACTTCGGTTTCACTAATCAACAAGCGTTTACAACACTTTATAAACATGACAACCTACCAATAATCATTCATTCAACTCATAAATGTTATACGATTACAAAAGTAATGGAAATGAAAGCACAATAGCATTGCGAGAGAGAGAGAGAGAGAGCAATAAGAGACATTTTTTCATCCAGGTCCCATTTTCAAAGCAAATATACTGATATATACACTTCAGAACATGAGGCATATTTGAATATAAAGCTGTAGGACAAACACATTCCGCTTGTATATCATATGGTAAAGTCCAGCTAAGAAATGGCTTATGTTTTACTGATTCATTTGAAACGGTATGAATTGCTTAATTATGTATAATAGGGATCATGACATAATATCTCCATTGCCATTAATACCAAAGCAAGATCAGCACCTCCAAAGCATGCAGGCAATTTTCCACATTCTAAGTGCAAATATACATGCAACTTTGAATTTCCATTGTCAAACAGATCTTCAAGCAACTCTTGCAGCTTGGAAATACAGAAAGCCCGTTCATTTTTGAGAACGGTGTAAGCTTTGGGATGGGATAAATGTGTAGAAAGGCACCAATTTTGAGGTATCCGTGAATGGTTGAGGGCATGTGCAACTTGTACACGACGACCTTGCTCCTCATGTCTCTGTGCATCTTCCAATCTCTGCACAAACACCAAAATAGTTAAAAGTAAGCAAGACACCTTCTTTTCATCCAAATCCTTCTTCAAAAAACGTCTCTTGGTTGCCAATACATCCACCATCAAACTCAATTTCAGCCTCACAACGGTTAGTATAATAGGCGGCATGAAGGAGGTGCTCTACATTCTTCTTGCTACACATCCTTCCCTCTTCTCGCACGCACCCAACCTGCATTCTTGCTCCCATTTTGACACTGCTGGAAAGGATAGGGAACTGATTTTACACCTTCAAATTGCATTTGCTTGAAAGTATCCAAGGCCTTTTCAATAGACCCATTTTGTGCATTTCTTGCAATCGTCACGTTCCGTAGGACCACATTTCTTTAGGCATTTTGTATGCTTCCACCTTTTGCACACGTCTACTAGGGGAATTGCAACTACAACACCTGCAAATCCCCTTCCCATTATGCTTTGATGGACGTCCTTACTCAATTTCAAAGCTCAATGCATAGGCTGGAGTATGCTAGGAAAGAGGAACTGACATGAGTTGACCCAATAGTGAAGAACTTGCGTTCTTGAAAGAGAGGTCACAAGTTCGAATCTTGCCAGGGTAAGGTATGTACACCTCGTATTTGAAGCTCGGTTAGGGGCCTCCTGCATACAAGGAGTACGCAGTACTCCCATATACTATAAGTCTCCTGTAGAACAAAAACAAGCCACCCGACTTTTGGGACTATAAACCAATTATTATTATTATTTTTGATTCATGATAGTTTGTTATTATTTATTTATTATGATCCAATGCGGGTCACACGTTCCATGACCCATAACATAAGCCCGCAAAAAAGCTCCAAACTAGGGTGCCCAACAAGGCACCAAAATTCGATTTATCAAAGTCTCTAGACTACCGACATGAAAACACTCATTGACACAAAGACACAAGCTCACCTTGGCTCGTCAAGGAAATAAGGGCCAAAGATGGGCATAGGAGAAACACTAAAATTGGGAGGGCACTACACATAGATACATGTAATTTCACAAAAATAAGGGTTGAACTCTCCTAGGTAGGTTTTAAAAAGCCTCAAAAAGCATGATAGCTTATATCTTGTCACTCAAAAAAAGTGGGTCAGTTTAAGGCTGTTCAACTAAGTTTGCTAGGTTCACCAAGGTTTGACTTTATAGATAAAAAAAGGGAACTAAGATGAGTGAATAGGAGGACCACAAAGGGAAAACGTATCAATTCCAGATGGCCAGTTAAACTCCTTTTATTGGCATTGGGTTATCCATACGGCACATATGTCCCAAATTACATTCTACAACTTTGTTATAAATCTATACTGAGGAGAGCATATAATCAGTTTACTGCAGAATGTAATGACCCTTTCTATGGCTGAAACTGAAAATAAGGGTTTGGGCTCAAACCCCAATCAATCACTTCAACCCAGATTTTAATCTCCTAGGGCAGCGAACTGTATTGGCACTTCAAGACACTACTTCAACATGCAATAAGAGATGGAAATCACATAGAATGCTAGAGAATATTTTTCTTTAACCATGGCAATATTTATCCAACAATACAATTCAAAGAAATGGATAAATGGATGAATAAAACATAGCTTTAATTAATTTTATGACAGCAGCAGACCAGTCAACCCCAAGGGATGGAAATAGCTCATAAATCACCAACAATGAGAATTCAGCCTCATAAATTATGAGGAACAAGTTCATAATCTCAAAATATCCAAGATTGCCCTAGATGGTACCAAACCCTTCACCCAAGCAAGTCACCTAGGGTTAGAAGGGAAGAAACAAACAAGGAATCCTCCTTGAAGCTCATTTGTGACTTCCGGTGAAGTCACCAATGCACACAAGCAGGTTTTCATCCCCAAGTGCGGTCCTATTGAAGGTTTTCGTCCTCAAAGAATATTAGAGAGAAGCTACTTGCTCCACCTCCAAGAGAAATCAATATCCAAATCAACATAACTTCCTCAAGCCATTCGATCTACCTTTATATCCTCTTGTGGCACCAATTAACAATTAGAAGAAGAAAAGGAGGACTGACCTCCTTGGGATGGTTCTCCCACATTTATCTTCAATGTAGGCTCAAGAAGACCGACCTTAATAAAAGAAAAGAGTACTTTTCCAACTCCATGTAGGTTCTCAAGACCAACCTCATGAAGACACTAGAAGTTCTCTTTACTTCGTTTGCCAACTCATCCCTTCACCTCATGCGAACCAAATCATGCCATAATTGGAAGTTGTATCAAAGAATATAAATAATACAAAACAACTTACAATCATTGCGGTGTTTCACCTCCCTTGCTCTCTCCCTTGAGGCCCATGGGAAGTGGAATGGGCTCAAGGTCTTCATAGTAACTAGCTTGAAAAATGGGACATTACACAGAAACAGCAGGTTAATGCATATGAATATCCTTTTGTTCAAATACATCTGTGTTATTGTATTCCAAAATAAGTGTATGACCTGAATTATCACATGATCTCATGGTTGTTCTACTCATGGTGATTATGCATATTACTGATATTGTAAGCCATAAACATGAAATACTAGGGCGATATATTGTATTTGATGGTGTTGTGAGACATCATTGGGTAATAGTGGAAACTAAAAAGGTATTTTGAGCCCTTGTGTATATTTTATTCTATCATTGGATGACAAAGTGATTGATTAAATCATTTTAAGGGTTATAACCTGTTGTCTAATATTTACTAACAATCCCATTTGTGCATTTGGACAAACGGTGCTGTCCAGGTCATGAATGTTTCTATTACATTTTATTTGATTGTGAAGAAAACACGATGATAGTCCATTCAGGAACATTTTTGAAATGTATACTTCAAAACTATCATTAGTTTGAGGAAGATGATATTTACCTTGATTCCTAATTCGAATTCTTGACCTTGTTGGTTGATCTATAGACCTCACACATCTTCATTGTGCAAAAGCTTTCTTGGTCACTGAAAGTAGATTTAAAAGGTTGAATGAGACATTCATTGAGGTATAGTAAATATTCGGTTAGCCTTAATGTGCACAATGGTCCAAAGAACATGTTGGCGCTTCTTATTCAAACCAACCTTTGACAATCTTAATTGACTAAAGGCTTCTTAAGAGTGTGTCAAAATGAGTATTGTTGGACCCACCATCTTGAAAGTTCTTTATCAGCCCAAAAAAAATTGAATCTGCATTGGTCCACTGGATCTCCTGAATTATGAATATGCAGATAAGGTAACATTCCAGAAAGGTTTATAAATTTACGCTAAAATTTTAGCATGTTGCAATAGTATTTGGAGAGAAATTGTTCTTGGTAAACAAACTTTCATTTTCTAATGCATCTCACTAAATGACGAGATTTGTGAAAAATAAATTGAAGTGGAAAGTGTTTCAAGGGCTAACTTTGTTTCCACGCTTGTATCTGCATAACATAGATATATCTATTACATAAGGATGTCTAACCTTTCAATTTCTAGAAATTATTCTTTCCATTCATTATGTCCAGAACCTTAAGATACATCATTTCATCACACAGCTCTGGTTTGGCTAATAGTTCTACATCCCTTTACCCTTCATTCAGCAAAAGGCAAGAAGCAAGGAGTTAGTGATTACTGTGTATTATTTGTTCCTTGCATGGAGTGTCTCATTTCAACACATTTTAAAGGGGTCTGGATGTTTTGATAATTTATTGCATGTTTCAGTTTGATAATGTTTTAAAAGAAGCGGATGGAATAGAGAAGCTTCATTTTCTTGTTGATCCTGCATTAGGCAACGATTATCCACTTGAGGCAGTTGAAAAGGTATGTCCTTATCTTGTGTATGAAATCCCCTTGTTAATCTATTTAAATTATCTGAAGTTCAACTCCAATTTTAATGGAAGATATTATGAGTGATATATGCAAGCCTCTTTCTGAGATTTGTTGCCAAAACTAAATGATGTATTTGAATAGTAGCAAGCAATGTAGGAAGAGTTGTAATACTTTGAGCGTTTCCTAATTGCTAAAATTCCACGGGCTTTCTAGATGGTACAACTTGCCAGAGCATGCACGCAAGAGAACCCTGAGTTAAGACCGAACATGCGAGCTGTTGTCGTAGCCCTGATGACATTGTTTTCTTATCAAAATGAAGGTCTCAGTAGTGTGTAAGCCAGGTTTAAGGGTTCTTCTTGTCATGGTGGAAGGGCATTGAAGTAACATTACATTTTCTTCATCTCTGTTATTTAAATTTTCATCTTTTTTGGTGCATACGTAGCTGACACAATCATACTAGAAAGTTAGAATGTTGATTTTAATAGATGTAACATAGAAAAGATGTGCTGCAGCTGCAAGATCTTATTTTTTGTTAATGATTCTTTACCCATTATTTTGTAGAAGTCAAGATTGTTCTCAAGTTTATTCCAGAAAAAGAGTATATGCTTTCTCAAATATCATATTGATTACATATCAGGAAACGAAGTTGCTAGTATCCTCATGGAGGAACGTTTTGCATGTTATTATGCATGTTTCAAATCCATATCCCATCCCTCGTTGGTCAAGTATATGGTGACTCATTAAGTTTCAGTGTCATGTGAACATGGTTAATCATTTTTAAAATGGATTGTCTTTGTACTAGTGGATACATTTATTCAGTATGACCCATCTTCAAATTGGAGACTCGACGTTGGGTGTATCACCCTTCCAAATCATGAAGTAACGATTTTTTTTTTTTAGTTTTTACATGCAACTGTGAATATTACACGACATTGTTTATATATTAATTGTAATGAAATTTTTATATTACTCGTAATTTGATATTAACCATGAAGTTAATAAAAATAAAGTAGGCAATAGGCATGCGAAATTTTTCTTACTACCTACCTTTACTTCTATACACAATATAGTTTGACATATTTTAAATGTACGAAAAACAAATAGGCAATGGGAATGCCAAAATGTTTCTTTCAAGCTCAAGGAAGAGTGAAGTGAGAAAATATTTAATTAGAACCAACAAATATGAATTATATTAGATTTTTTATTTTTATTTTAGAAAATTTCACTTGTGAATATTTAACTATCTTTAATGGTTTACAATTAAAACTAGAGAGTTGTGACGCTGCCAAAGTGTTGGTAATTATAATAGGAGTTGCACAACATGAAATTGAGAAAGTTAATGGAAAGAATCAATCACATAAAGAGGCGAGATAAAATTTACCCGAGAGAAATATAATGTAAAAAATCTCAAATAACTTTGTGTCGTACTTCCTTATTTCAACGAGATAAAATTTACCCTAGAGAAATATAATATAGAAAACCTCAAATAACTCCATGTCATACCTCCTTATTTCAACCAAAATCAACAATTTTTTAATTGTTGAAAAGTGTCTTGTATTTGTCATACATAAAATACAATGGCAATCATACAAAAAGGTGTATGGATGAAATTAGACCTTGGAAGGAGCAATCACATCGACTAAAGGGTTGAGAAATATCAAAAAATGTCTTGAAAAACTAGAAATCTAATTATAAATAATTAGATAAAAGGTAATTAAAAGTAGTTTAGAAATATTCAAAAATTTCAACTAAAAAAATACTTATAAAATGCCCATGGGCAAAGTCGCCAATGCACAAAATAATATAGCACAAACCGTAACTAAACAAACATGTATTATCAAAGAAAATGGGTGGAGGATCATCCAACTTGACCCCCCAACCACACTTACCAAATAAATCCGTTGTATCAAAGTACCAACTCATGTATGGGCCAAGAAGGTCTATAGATTATCCGTTTTTTCTTCTCAATAATATTGAGAGGACCATTCCAGGGTCTACACACAACCAAGAGGTGCGAGAGGCGTGTATCTAGAAAACGATAATCCACTTTCGCCAAAAGGAGTAGGATTCCAAAGCTTAGGTCTAGGATAGGGGATGAAGTCTTACTAGTATCATGATCGTATGAAGATCAATAAGATATAAAGTGCATATAAAGAGATATATGAGTTGGGATTGTAAACAAGGGTTGTATGAGACCAATAGATTGTAAGGCAAGGGGCAGATGTTAAGAAAATGTTGATAAGAATAATAGAATATATAATATGTTACTCTACTATAATCCATGTGCATCATACATCAATCAAGCAATCGAGTAATATCGAAATAATAACATAAAAGGAAAATAGATGCTATAAATACCTTTGTGAACACATCATTCACACATTGACTAACCTCTTAGGGTTAGGCGCACCTTATGAGAGAGTTGATGTGGAGTGCCACAAAATGAATACAAAAAAGGCCTAAGTAAACCATAACTGGTGGCCCCAAAGACTTGGTAGACCTTTTTGGTACAACTCATATTCTTGAGTTCCATAGACCCGATACTCCAAAGATAGTCCTCCAAGTGTAAGTAAAACTAATTCCTAAAAATTTAAGACCTTAAAAGCAACTTGGCGAGCATATCTAGATCAATTTTTGATGATATGATGTTTTCAAAAATTCTCTCAACAAACGCCCATAAGTAGGGTTCATGATTAGTCATTACAGTCCATGGTTGTTGCCCTCAACCATAAGGAAACACAACTAGACCATATCGACCATGGTCAATACCAACAACTCTAGGTAATAACAAATCATGGGGTCTTCAAGGAAAAGTAAGAAGGTGGAGGAAGGACTCAAGAGCTTTATAAAAAAGTGATCTAATGGAGGTACAAAGGTGTTGTAAGTAGATATGTAGGTGATAGCAAGACGATAACAAGGTGATGTTGAAGAAGACCATAAAAGGATGACCATGAGATGCAAATGATACAATATTTAAGGTATCAAGTGTTGCACATCAAAACTCTTTCATGGACATTACTTACTAACCTAACCATTTCTGATCATCTTCATTATTAATAATACCTTGTAAGACAACACTCGCATGGGATTAGTGCTCTAATGGTGTTTACAAAGAGAAAAGTTAGTAAGAGTGAAAAATAAGGTGTATACATTTATGCCCCAATTGAAAATCGTCACGTCACAATATTGTAACATGAGATTGTCTTCAAGAAAAGAAAATGCATCACTAAAATCAAAATGGCTAAAATGAAGTAGCAATATAAGTGATAAATATATGAACTCAACCTAAATGAAATATACTTGCCTCATGGTCTAGCAAGCACAAGAGGCTCCACTTCGAGACCAACCTTATATATTTGGACTTGCATCTCTAACATAACATTAGAGATAAATGACATTGTGTTAGCCATTTGAAAAACCCTATCCATAGTAATATAGTTGAATATTACATTATTTCTTTCTATCCATATCTGAAATAAAAAATCAACATGAAAGCTATGCCAAATTTGATCGAACTTTGTTGGTAGCATGAGTGAATCCCCAGGAAGCACCATTTTCCAATTGAAAAATTTGAAAATGGAAAGTTGAACAAGAATCCATTTCCAAGCCAAATGTGTATAAAGGAAGAACCAAAACAAATGCTTGAATGTATCAAGTTATGGGCAAACATGAAAAATGAGGGAAGAAACACCCAAGCATTTCACTTGATCATTTACAAGAAAACATAAATGTTCATTTTTAGGAGCAATGATGGCTTTAAAGAGGTTGGAGTACTTCCTAATCAATGTGGCTTCCATAGAACTCAACTTTCAACATGCATGGTACGTATCCAAGCCGAGTGAGTATTGGTGGAATGGAGTTTCAACTAGTTACTTCCATTCTTTCCACCACATAGAGTTAGAGTGCACATTAATTCTAAATTTCAAGAATAGATCCATAGTCACTTTACTAAGTTGGAAATTTTCTCTAACATTTGACTAGGAAATTCAATTCTGGGCAACTTTATAGAAAATGTCAGAAATGGACTTCATCCCTTCCATGAGAATATGTAACTTTTAATCCAATGTACCATAACAAAATGAGTGCCATAATAATTGAGAACAACATACCACTGGAGAGAATATGTATTGATAGGCATGTCGTATTTAAAGCCATCCCCATCCTAGATGAGTTCAAAATTTAACAATTCATTATCTTTCCAAATGCTCTTAACAAAAAAGATACCCACAATCTTGACTAGAACATGGGTGATGATGAGGTGATTGAAGGCCTAACACCTAGCTAACATTTTTTGCCAAAGATGGTGCCATGGGAGATGCAATTCCCAAAAAGTAATTTATAGGTCTTGTCCCCTTCAACAACTCTCGTGATATGTTTAATATACATACCAAAACCCTAGAGTTTGATATCAATGAGAGCCAACTCCCCAATTCTTTAGCTCTGCCAAAAATGTCTCAGGAAACCTTGTGCAAACCTTTGGCACCTCTTGTATCAGCCCAAAGGAAAACTCTCAACATCTTTTCCAACCTAACATAGGAGGCATTATAAGGATCCCAATTAGAAGAATAGTAAACATAAGTTGCAAAAAACACCTTAAAACACACCTGAATTTACTTGCTAGATAGAAGGGTTGGGTGATCTAGAAAGCAAGTTTTTCTCCACCCTCTACACGATATAGTTCCAAATATTAGCCATAAAGGCATGAAAAGAAATGGGTATTCCGAGGAACTTAAATTGGCCCACTTGTTGAATCCACTTCCATTAAAAACCCCTATAACCATTGAAGTTTATAGAAATGGATTACATGTACACTTGGGTCTTCTTACACTAGATTGAAGACCTTGAAGCAAGGTAAGAGGTTTTTAAAAACTCCAAGGAATATCTCACAAAGGATTCATCTTTCGAAAAGGATAAGGAAATAATCATATGTGAAGTGACCATTGACAAGATACTGAGGGGAACTGGGAAGAGAGATGCCTTTAGAACCAAATCTCTGGATGAGTATTCATTGAAACATAGATAAAACCTTTAGTAACCAACACATAAAGAGAAGCATGTAATTGAAGACCTTTCCTAATACATTAGAAGAGCCCAAACTATGTGGATTGTGCACCATTAAGGGTGAAGTAAGCACAATCATATTGGGAAAACATGTTGACCTTCTGAACAAAATTAGGGCTAAAACCATGCGCTCAGAGCATGGTAATAAAGAAAGGCCACTCAATCTTGTCATAAGCTTTCTCAAAATCAAATTTTGCAAACATGGCTTTATGTTGGGAGATTGGAGCCCACTCCATTCCTTCACATACAACAATAACATTGTCTAAATTGTATCTATTACATGGATGATAGCCCGTTTGCTCAAGCCTAACAGTGAGAGACAACAAATATCTCAAAACACATTGCTAGGGCAGTGACAATGATCTTGTACAGACATTCAAGAGGGTAATTGACTGCCAATTTTTGATGAACTCTAGATCTCTTATTTTCGAGATGAACTTGATATTGCCTTTTATTAATGACATGTGGGTAATGAATTGGTATGAAATGTTTCCAGGTAAACATTATGTAGGTTCGACCTAACATTATACCAAAGGGTTTGATAAAATTCAAAAGGGAAGTCATCATTAATTCCTAGGGCTTTATTAATTGCCATTTGAGCAACAACCTTGCATGGAGATCCTCAAGGGAGAGTAGACAGGTCACACACAACTCTCTCTGAGCTTTAGAGATGCTTGCAAGGACCATTTGAAGGCATTAGCTAGAGGGTAAATCTCCCAGACTAAAAGGGAAGAAGGGCTGCAAAAACACCATGGTAATGAGCCAAAAAGTCCTAAAGAATATCAATTAGGTGAGCTTAATGAGAAGAGAATTAGATTCCGGGATGGCACAATGCTTGTCAACCGCTTGCCTGGATCAAATAAAAGTGAAGAACTCTTTGGTAAACCTTCAACTGATGCATCAATCCCCAAATAGAGCTTCATGAGCTTTATAGAGCCTCTTTAACTTTGAGTTTATGTTGCCAAATGACAGCTTGGCCCTAAAGGGCTTTATTGAAAGGAGAAACGTCATAAGATTGTATGGTGATTCTAATGAATAAATGGTTTCCAACCCCATGAGTCTTGTTATCTAAAGATACAATAGCTTCGCTTAAAATAGGTTTTAAGGAAAGCGTTGGTGTGAGTAATAACATCCGTCCACCAACTAATTTAGCCAATTTCACCACTAGGTTTGGGCATGTAAATTCCAAATTTTCTTGACGTATGGTTAATTTTATGCTCATTGAGAAAGGTGAGAAGTGTTTAGATAGAACCGATATTCTTGACCTTAGTTATTGTATTGGGTTGATCCTATTTGATAAATGAAATGATTGGGAGGTCATTGAAGAGCACCACCTTCAAAATGACATTGATCGAGTTAGGCTAGTAGTGAACATTGGAAAATCAAGAAGAGGTTTTGTTCAACCAACAATACTTGGTCTAATCTTCTTAATACTTTATTCATTGTCATAATCAGTTGGTTGGACCAGGGAAACCAAGTTGAGCTCGAAGGCGTAATGATGATTGTGGTTAGAATCGAACAACCCAAGGCTTATGACGTATGTAGAATCTAGCGAATCTTTCTCTAATACACCAGTCACATGGGGCACACCCTTAGATGAGGAACAATTCCACCATGTTTAATTTTAAACATATTATCCAATGGGAATCCGAAAGTGAGTCAAAAATCCAATGCCAAATTGATCTTGATCCATGACATCATTCAAAGCATCAATGTTAGCATTATCGAGGGGTTGACCGTCATGCAAACCATTGAATGAGGTCAAGACCCTAATTAATAATAACATATTGCACTCAATTTGGAAAAAGAAACATGATCACAACACCATGTGTGAGCTAACTGCCAAAATACATGAAAGTGATCGCACTTAACCAAAATGTCCTGGCGGTGAATGTAAGTAAAAATCCTTGTAATTTTATCTTCTTGCAGACAAAACACCTTCATATTGGCCAAAAACCGACTCTTGTCCTTGACTATATACTTATAGAACGGGTTCAATGAGGCCTTGCACATTCTAAGATTAAACCATCATGGGAGAAACATTGAGGTTCATGTGGTCCCTTGTCTTCACAACCCATCAAGGGCTATGTATACTTGATGGTTGAGACAAACCTTTGTTAATTGTCATGTAAGAAATTACTCTTTTGGAAATGTCATAGTTTGTCTTGTATATACTCCCCATCTTTAGGAGGTGGTAATTGACTATGTGATCGGTGCATGAATGATTTTTTTTCTCAAACACCACCAAAATATCCATTGAGTCGTTTTCTTTCACCTCTGAGGGAAGTTGCTATGGTTGAGAAATTAAAACTTGGCTTCGTGGGATCGAGAAAATGGATTGTAAGATTACGATGATTTTTTTTTCAAACATTGTGGTCTAACCATAAGTTGCAAAAAAACCCATTTTTACCCTCTAGTATGGCTTTTATTAACAATACTAATTAAGAAATTTTCATGAAAAGGAAATATCATATCATATGGTATGAAGCTTAGCATCTAAAACAAGTATTAGGAAGTATAATGCAATGGATTCGTTGGGAGATGCACTTATCTCTTATTTAAATGTCTATAGTCTCTTTTATGTCTTTGGAGAGATCAATTTCAACATAAATATGTTTTTTGCAGATGAGAGCCGGTAAATTTACTTTTCTAAAGGCGGATAAAATGACATAGGGAAAATTTTAGCTACTGTAGACACCCCAAATCACATACTTGTTTCCAGTTTATCCCAATTCACATCCTGTTATTCACTCTCGTATGATTGATTAGTTAAATTAATTAATGCATGCACATTCACTGTTTGGGATTAATTAAATTAGTTCCTAAACACACTTTAGCTAAGTTAATTATCATTAATTAAATAAATGGTTAATTAATTGTCTTGCACTTTGTAGCTAATTAAATCAATTACTTAATTGGAAAATACACATATTTTCCTAGTCAACTACCACTTAGATTCCATTTGGACCCCACTTGGACTCCACTTCCTCATCTCAATCAACTCCATTTGGACTCCGCTTCTAGAATCCTAGAAAGGTGGAGGCAATGAAATTGCACATACAACCACCTTTATGGATGTAACTTTTGCCCACTAAATTTATTTACTGCCCCTCAAATGGGAATGAATTCACCCGAACTGTTTAACCTCCCTCAACTACTATTTTTAGCATGTTCATTCAACCACATGTAAGCACTTCCAACCACTACTTAACCTTTATAAAAGAGCAAGCTTATCCTTTATAATTCCTCTTGATGCAGCCTAGAATTCTTAGTTAACACCTAGTCGCGTTGGCACATCACTCAGCCTAGGCTGAGCACTCACCGGAAGCGCGCAAAGGTACCAGGTCCCTCTTAAGAGTTGTTGTAGAAGAATGGTAGCATGATAAAGTAGTAAACATATATTTTTAGAAACTAATCCATCTATTCATCATTATACTGAACTAGATCTATAAGCGCTTAAATGTAAATCATCATGATAACAATAATATACATTGACAAAACATATCTGACACTGTTGTTTGGCCAATATTCTTTATATATTCATCATACCAACAGTACAAAAGCTTCATACAATACCAGACATGCGTGCATGGATCTGTTACAATTATCCAGTCTCATGTACTCATGTATCTCTCATCCTTCAAAGCATGTGTCTCTGTATATCTCTTACTAAGTAATTCATTACATATATATAGGGTGGGGAACTAGCCCTTCACCACTTAACTCTACCAGAAATAGGTCGCATGCTAATAACAGCCACGTGCCTTTTACAACTATAGCCATACATGCAAGTATGTTATCTATAGATCGTTGATAGTTAACTATAGTGGTGGATCTATTCTTAGCTTATGCCCATGCAAGAGTGAGTTGACATGTTCTTCAAAAATCTCCATGAAGAGTGGTGCGCAAGTCTCGGCATCGCTTTGTGTGCTCCGCACGCCAATCTCTAAGAATAGACCTGATCTCCAAAATCGGCTAAGTCCTGAAAGTCTGACTCTACACCTCCGCGCGTGACGCCTTCCTATACCTTCGCGCCTTTGCTCCTGTGTTGTTCTTCCACGTGCGGACTCTGTGTGCAAGTTCAACTAAGTGTTTTCTCTGATCAACATTACCCCACACTAATCTCATTGTCACCCCGACAATGGCGATGTCCAAAACTTACACAAAGAATGGATAAATAAAGAATGGTTGAATAAAGAATTTTGAATAAGGTATACACAACTAACAAAACTGTTCAAGCCTCAGGCCCCTCCGTTTCATCCTGAAGCAGCAACTCTGGATATTCTTCTTTTATATCTGCTTCTAGGTTCTCCCACGCCATTAATGCACGCTCCTGCCATCTCAGGCACGTCTGCAATGATGGACTGCAACTCTTCCATAGTGAGTTTCCTTGCTCATTTTGTATCACAAGCATTACGCTTGACATAGAGGTTTGCACCCCCTCCAATACATCCATCTTTTGAGCAATGAGCTTTCCAAGCTCCTCTAACCTCTCCTTATGCGGTGCATGTGCCGCAGCTAGTGCCTCACGCTTTTGCTTCACCAGGACTAACCATTCAGCGCGGCCTAGGGTAGCATCCTTCATAGCCTTGTGTACTTCATTTTCCTCCTCCAATGTTTTCACCATGATGAGCGCATCTAGGGCTGTGCATATCGTTAGCGCATGATCGGATTTCTTTAGTTCATCATGGGTGGCTTGCAGTAGGCCTTCATAAGTAGCAATCTTCCTTGCTACTGCAGCCTGCACTTTCTCTGACTTTTCCCCAGGGTCCTTGGACTGTGTTGATACACGCACCTTTTCATCCTCCAACACTAATGTTATCATTGTTTTCACATAGTGCATCGCAGAAGGAAATTCTTTTGGTACCTAGGATTCCAGATGTGGGCGTACCTTTAGAACATCATCTCCAATTTCCTCTGCCATATTAACAAAAGTGTCATATTTTCTTTTGATCAAGTCCTTTTCCTGTACTAGGCGCGCTATCTCCACATCCTTGGCTTTCAATTTCTCTGTCAGCACCTTAATGGTAGCAGATTTATCAATGTTTCTTCTTGCTACTTCAGAAGATACCTTTACCAGAGCATTGCTCACCTGCTCGTCTGACATCACCGTTGGCTTAATTGTCATGTGGCACGTTTCAGGTGCCTTCTTCAACCGTCTTGACGTGCATGATTCTTCACTGACATCAAAGTCTGGCTCGTCCATATGCGTGTGCATAGACCATGAAAGCTGCTTCCTTGTGCGCATAGAGTCACCTTGTCCTCGTCCATGAGCGCCCATCTGAATAAATCCTTTTGCTCGATGGTGCTCTGAAACTGAGCATGAATAATCAGCTTTGGGTCTTCTGCATACCCCATGGTATGTGCCTTGGCATCCTCCCCTATTCGACGGGATCGGGGCCCTCTGGGAATGGCTGCATCAAGGTTAGGAATACTAGATGTATCCCCACCCTTGTCCTGTGTAGCCTCTGATTGTTCCCCTTCTTCTCCTTCCATTTTCTCCTCCTTGTGTTGAGGCTCTTCTTCTGCTGGAGATGAAGGCGCCTTCTCCTCAGATTCTTCTGTTTCCTCACTTAGCCTGAGTTTTCTTCTTTTCTTCTCCTCTGGCTCCTTCACTTGCGGGGTTTCTCCTTACGCCCTTGTGCACTTAAATACCTTTTTAAACCTTTGGTCGCCCTACTCCTCCCCCGTAACTCCTTCTCCCTGGGAAGTTGTCACGTGCTCCTTCTCTTGGCCAGATGGTTGCTTCCTCCTTCGCACCAAGCCGCCACTATCCTCATGTTCTTCATCCTCTTCCTCATCATCTTGCTTGGGTTCAGAGGGCCTAGGTGCTGGAATGTTCTCCATGGTATGCTTCCCCTTTGGTGGCCCTGGAAGCATGAACTCATTTTCCACATACTTGTTATTCTCCATTTTGGGCTTCAGTTGGAGATATATCAGTGAGGCCCCGATATCCGCAATGGCCAGTGTTTCTGGCTTAATGCTCAAAATCTCTGAGATATTATTCTCGTTGTATGCATTCCTCCCTAGATATCCATACATCTTCCGTAGGGTGTGGTATTCACAGTCCACCTTGTCTGCATTAAACACTAACCTCCGTGTGTTGGTGAACCGATGAACTGCAGCTTGGAAGTATTGCACGGGAAATGCGTAAGGCAGTTTGCACCAGGGGCTCCACGACCCATCTACCATTGGAAAGCGCACAATACAGAAATGTTGGTAGACTGCAAACTGTACCTGCTTCCCTAGAACCGAAGGCAAATCCTTGGGTATGCGCCATTCCTCTCCAAATGCCGCGCGAAGCCTATCATACCACATCTCTGCGCGCTCCTTCACCTCCTCCGTCATTGACCCCTTGCATAGATACTTGTTGAATCATTCAGCTGGAGACTTATGATTCATGGGGTATTCCCATATGTTCTCTTTTGGGCCATCTGGTACCCCAATCTCCATGAAGACTAAACTTAGTAAGATACAACCAAAACTTATTTTATTTCCTACGCGTGCTTCCTCTACTATTTGTTCTGCAATGAAGCCGACAATGTTATAAGTGGTTCCTTCTGACATGCGCTTTGCCACATGCAACCACATAGAATTAACTTGTGACCAACATTCTTGGTCATTCAATTTTGTGACCAGGTGTGCTGCTGCCTGTACTACTGGACAATTTTTCAGCTTGTCAATGTCCATTCCGCGCGGTCCTTTCTGATAGCCCAACACTTTTTGTGTCTCCAAGATGGCACTTTTGTCAGCTAGGTCAGTCTTAATATCTTCACCTGTTGCCCTTAATCCAGTTACTGTGGCAATAAGAATGGGTGTCAATCTTACCCTCCATCCTGCAAAGTAGAAAAGTCCTCATGGACTCGGCTCATCAGCCATCTATACAAAGGTGCATACTTTCCAAAGTATGGGAGCTCATACAGCTGGTAGACACCATTCCCTTTCAGTAGCTTTTCCCTGGCATCATCATATATTGGCATGCCATCCTCAGTTCACCTGTTCGTTCGAGAAGTGAGTAGGTCGTCTAATTTCTTCTGGTTTTCATTGGTCCAGTGATTATATTCACTTATCTTACTCTGTCGTATGTGGGTATCCCATTCCTGGCCCACAATAACTTCCTCAGGGTACTGCATTTCTGAAAAATTACTTTCTGGGGCCATCTCTTCTTCTTCTTCCACCACTACCTTCTTCTTTTCCTTTACTGGTGCTGCTTTCTTCTTTGGTGCCATTCTTCTCTTAGGGTTTTGTTTTCTAGATCATTTGCTGTGTGTTTTAGTAGTTTGCTTCAAACCCTAACTTGATTCAACCATGCCCTAATTTTCAATCGTGAAATCACACACCCTAGCTCTGTTCTGTTACTCTGCTTCGTTCAAACCCTTTTCTTAGGGGATTCAAGCCCTTATACTAAACAGATCTGTCTTCCGCGCATGGTTCGCTTGCTTCGTACCTTGAATCACTTACTTATGCTCTTCACGTGTAGGCTCTTTGTCGAATTCTTGTAGTCGCAAGGGTAAAAATGAAATCACATCCCGTCCTTATATAGATTTTCACTTTTTGTTACATTAATTGCTCCTCCACCTACCAAATTCTCCTCATTTATTACCTATTTTTTATCATTTCCGCGCGGTATACCTTCACGCCAAATGCTATAACCTTCTAGCAGGGCTTTTTACCCTTTGTTACAGACTTCTCTTCAGCATGCGCTCTAGCGCCCGAGTACCTCGTCACTGCATCATCTTCTGGTAGTTACCATGGCCGCCGCTTACCTCACATTATACGTTCTATCATCCATCTTCATCCTTTCTTATCTTGAGAAGTAATCTTTTGTTAGTTACCCTTAGTAACCTTCTTTCTCAACACCCACAGCGTGAAATCTTCACAGCATATACCTGAGAGTCACCAACAATCCACCCCACATGAAAAGGATGTGCAGTCCTCTGTGCATCAACATGCTTCATATTGTAGTTAGCTTCATGCGCACAAGCGCGCTTATTACACAAACAAGAGCTAAATTGACAAAGCATAGCGACGATGAAAGAAATACATTAAGGAAATGCATAAAGGGAAACCTAATTTATCTGGTAATATTGCCTTATTACAAACACCAAGAAGACTTATTTATAGTAGGGCTTCAACCTACTCCCGTTAAAGTAACCGGAAACCTTGTGCCATCAATTGTTTCTAACTGGCAAGCACCTGACTCAAGTATATGAGTGATAACATACGGCCCCAACCAATGCACCTTGAGCTTTCCTGGATGGCACAAAAACTTGGAGTCATACAGAAGTACCATTTGTCCCACCGCAAGTTTCTTATCCCTGATGTGTCGATCATGCCATGCCTTTTGGCATGCTTTCTCCTGTTTCTGACTCTAGCGTGCGATGGCTCGGCACTCATCTAGTTGAACCATCTTCTCAATCCATTCTTCCAAGGCTTGCTCATCAGCTAGACCTCCAGCGCGCGCAATGCGCAAAGAAGGTAACATAAATTCTATAGGAAGAACAGCTTCCATGCCAAACACCAATTGAAAAGGTGTGGCTTTGTTCAATCTTTTGTATGTTGTTCTATAAGCCCAAAGAACAGCAGATACTTTATCATCCCAATCTTTCCTTCCAACATCACAAATCTTGGTCAATGTGTGGCTCAAAATCTTGTTAAAAGCCTCAGCAGTCCCATTTTCCTGAGGGTGATAGGGTGTAGTCTTATGGTGGGCAACCATAAACTCATCTAAAAGAATTCTTATTGTCTCATTTAAAAAATGTGTGCCCCTATCACTTGTTAAACTTAAAGGACAACCATACCTTGTAAGAATATTTTCCCATAAGAACCTTGTTGTTGTAGCCACTGTACAGTCCTTTGTAGGTGCTGCTTCTGCCCATCAGGTAAGATAATCTGTACAAGTGATGATATAGCGCGATCCAGTCCTGCGCGCAACTGGTGAAATAGGCCCAACAAAGTCAATTGCCCATTTCTCAAAGGGTTCTGCACTTGTAATTGGGCGTAGAGGCATCTCATCCCTTTGTCCTGGTCGACCGAGACGTTGACAATGGTCACAGGTCTTACAATACTCTTTACAATCCTTGTACAATGTTTCCCACCACAAACCAGCAAGTAGGATCTTGCGCGCTGTTGCATCACCTGCATAGTGGCCACCTGCAATACCACCATGTGCTTCTTCCATTATATCCTTTCGTTCATGCTCCAATACACAACGGCGTAACACCTCGTCTCTGCCTAACTTGTACAAATCACCACTGATTAACATGAATGGTGCCGTGTGAATAGCAAGTTGCTTCTTCTCTAAAGCTTTCATGCCTTCTGGCGCCATACCAGTCCTTAAAAAGACAACAATGTCCTCCAATTCTGATGGTGCGCGCTGTAACCTATACAGTTGTGCATCAGGCATGGTCTCTTCTATTGTTTGTGCCTCTTCTCCTGATTGAATTCTAGACAAGTGATCCAGTCCAGAATTGCTTTTGCCTGGTTTTACCACAACTGTAAAGTCAAACTCTTGAAATAAGAGTATCCATCGGCATATGCGCCCCTGTAAAATGGGCTTGTTCACCAAATACTTTAATGCCATGTGATCTGTATAAAACACAAATGGTGTAGCCAACAAATACTAATGAAATTTGTGCAAGGCATAGATCATGGACAAGGCCTCGCGCTCTGTAGTGGTATAATTCTGTTCTACAGGGGTCAACTTCCTACTAGCAAAGAAAATGGGATGATCCACAATACCTTCTCCTGGTTGAGCTAAGACAGCACCAATGGCTATGCCAGAGGCATCCACATGAACATGAAAAGGTTTATCCCATGAAGGAAAGTGCAAGATAGGCGTGATAGTAAGTTTCTCCTTCAATATCTCAAACGCGCGCTGTTGTGACTCCCCCCAGTAGAATGTACCTTTTCCCTTGAGCAATTCTTCCAAGGGCACGAAACTTTTGCATACCCTTTTATAAACTTCCTGTAATACCCTGTATGACCCAAAAATCTGCATGCACCTCGCGCTGACTGGCTGGCACTTTCAAGCCTATGATGACTGCAACTTTAGCTGGGTCAACCAACAACCCTTCCTTGCAGATAATGTGTCCTAAAAGTGTGCCAAAGGGAGTAGCAAAGATGCACTTCTTGATGTTCAATGAGATACTCAACTGTCGACATCTTTCAAACATTAAGCGCAGATTGTCACAATGATCCTTAATTAGCCCATAGACGGTCCAATCATCAAGATAGACCTGTAAAAAGTTATGAATAAAATCCTTGAAGGCTTGTACCACTATCCTTGAAAATACAGTAGGTGCATTCTTCAATCCAAAGGGCATCACAGTATAGGCAAAGCTTCCCCATTCAGTAGTGAAGGTGGTCTTCTCTTGATCTTCCGGGGCAATCCTAACCTGATGATACCCTGAAAACCCATCTGTAAATGAATATATCTCACGCCCAGCCACTCCTAATATTTCCTCCGTGAATGGCGTAGGAAAGGGATCTGTAACACATGCTGCATTCAACTCTCTATAATCAACACAAATTTGAATCCTACCATCCTTTTTGATGCTTATCACCATAGGACTGACCCATTCTGATTCATCCAATGGTCGAATGATCCCAGATTTCAACATCTTGTCAATCTCCTCCTTTACTTTCTCACGCAAATTGGGATTCATCCGATATGGTCGCTTCCTAACAGGGCATGCACCTTCCTTGAGCTTTATCTTCATTTCTCTGAGTGATATATGCACGCCTTTAAGTTCATGGTATCCTCTTGGGAATAAGTCCTCATAGTCTCGAAGTAACTCTATGATCTTTGCTACCTCTGATTCTGACCAGTAATCCCCAATTATCACCTCCTTAGGTTCAGCTTCTGTGCCTATATTGACCTTTGTTGTCTTCATAGGTTCATGATATGCGCACGCATCTACATCCACACTGGCTAACACTTCACGTGTTCCATGTGAATGATCCACATCCAAGTGCTCAACTTCCTCCTCATCAATTATGTAAACCATCTTCCCCTTATCTTTTTCCAGAGAAGCGCGCTCAAGTAATATGATATCATCTTCTTCATCCACAAAACGTGCCCCTGTCTCTGTCTCACCAAATAATTCCTGAATAAGTTCTTCCACTTTCCCACTGTCTCCCATGGTTAAGCGCTTGATAAAGCTTAAAGTTGTGTTCACTGGTGGTGTAGATGAAAAGAAGTCAAAAGTTTGGATCATCCCTGCAGTCAAAGTTTGCCAATTGCCAGTGTCGCGATGTAATTCAGCATATACATACCAAGCACGCGTGCAACCTTGTAGAGTAGAATAAAACCGATGCACCCAAAGTGAGGGCGGTAATGCTTCCTGTCCTACTGTCTAGAGTCTCTCACACTACTAGATATGATGCTGAGCAGGTTGATCACCATGATAAGGGAAAATTTTTGTAGGTGCATTACTTCTTGAAAACCTGGTTGATAAGGCGGTCCCAATCATTCCCCATTCTAAGAGATTATCCCTGTGGACCACCCACCAGCGCGTGGCTATCCCACCCAAAGTATATGACAGCATATCTCGTCGTTTAAGCTGGTCAGCCCAATTTGTTTCCATGGCCTGTAAGAACCCAGCCAAATCTTCAGATCCAGTATAGCGGGGTACTGAGCGACCTATACACGGAATAGAGTGAAAACCCTCTTTGCAAGCAACCACGCTTAACTTCGCGCCCCACCAGTTCATAAGTGCCATGAGCCCAATTATCACAAGCAACACTGGTAGTATCGCTGATTGACTGAGAATCTTCCCAATGAAGGATTCCTTCCTTAGATGGATCATGGACCTCTGGGTCCCGAATAGTGCGTATATAGATTCTGTTCAAGTCCTCTTCGCTTAAAGGTTCCACATATGGCATGGATTTCCCATCTGTCAATGGTATTATAACCCTTTCCTCCTTGTTCTCGAAGCTGATATACCCCTTGTTAAACCTCAAATCAGCATTGTTCGCATAACACCAAGGGCGCCCAAGCAAAGCTGGGAAGCTATCTGCTTCCGCAAGCGCTAGCACTTCAAAGTCTCCTGTGAACTTGGCCCCTTGTATAGTGATAGATGCATCCTTCAAAACTCCTATGGGAGTAGCTTTCATTCTATTTTCCATGAACAATACATTAGATGATGGCTGCAATGGGGGTCTCCCCATTTGTTCCCACACATCCAATGTAAGTACATTTACTTCCGCACCTGTGTCAATCAAAATATTGCTCAACAGCCACCCATCCACAACAACATTCAAAGTGATCTCCTTGTCGTAATCAATGCTATCGGGGGGAAGATTCACATGAAGTATTTGTCTTTTAGTCTCAGTTCCCACATGCAGAGTATTCCCTTTCAACCAATTTCCTAATAAAGGAATAATATTCTCCTGGCACAACGTTCTACATACCTCTCTGATGTCGTCAATATCCGACGGGGCCTGTTCTGTATCCTTGTGCTCCAATTTCCGAGACTGCTCTTTCAAACCTTGTATCTCACCTTGAAGGCTTCTAAGGACCTCCATCATTTCCTGATAGACTTCTTTCTGATGAGCTGGATCTGGATACCTAGCATGCAAAACCTCCTCCCTAGTGATTGTCAGTTTCTGTTGCAACACCTCTCTTGCGCGTGCCACCTCAGCTCGTGTGGTTATCTTGACTGTTACTACCTCAGGTTCTGGTGTTAACTTGGGCATCCACTGATTCTCTATCGCGCACTGGATTCTAACCATCCCCATGCCCTTGTTTTCTTGCTTGTGCTGCTTACTGAGATGCTCATACAAGTCCAAACACTCTTCATAACTATGCCCCTTTCCACAAAATGAACAGGAAATATTCTGCGGGCATTCACACCTATAATGGTCAGGTGAACCACATGTATAGCAAGTTCCTCGAGGGAATTCACTCCTTCCTCCACCTCGGCCTCATCCTCCATATCCACCTCGATATCCTCATCCCCTTTCACGAACCCCTTCAAACCTTCCATCATTCCTGTCATAGCGCATTTTATTATAATCCCTATCCTGATGCTCATTCTTCCCTTTAGAATTATCAGCCACACTCACCTGTCTTACCCCAATATCAATGGCATCATGGATCTGGCCAATCAATCTACAGTCCTCAGTATCATGGGTCATGGACCTACAAATTTTACAAAAGGAGGATACATTCTTTCTGATCGCGCGTTGTAGTAGGGGGCAGTGACTAGCATCATGATTCAAATGGAAAATCTCACAGTCCAACAACAACGAATGTACAGTTCTGCGGGGGAAACTATCCTTGGTGTGGCCTTCCACTTCACAATCTGTACACCAGATTCCTGAGCATGTTTCATGAGCTGAGTTTGCCGATAATTTCTCTAACTTTTTTGCCATAGCTACTATCTGAGCTTCCAAAAATGGACTAACTCTAGTGTCAATACTCCCAACTGCTTCAGCATGTAAAGCGGCCTCCAATGCTTCGCGTGGGTCGGTATAAGTTTTATGTGACAGTGCTCTTCGAAATGGGGTAATCAATCCCCTGAAAAACCATTGTGCATGCTGACTTGCATGAATGTCATAAGAGAGTTTGGATAGAAGTGTTTTAAAATGGGCATCATACTCACGTACACTTTCAGTAGTGCCTTGCTTTATATCCTTGAGTGCACTTATACTCTTCTGCTCAAACTCTGGGATATGGAACTCTTTCAAGAAAGCATCTTTCAATGCTGCATAGTCAATACAAGTTTGATTGGGATCAAACTTCCTATACCAGCTATGTGCGCGCGCCTGTAATGTAGTAGAAAATTGACTTGCCTTGCGCTCAGAGGCCGTAATACCTTTCACACGCCACAATATTTCACACATATGAACATGTTCAGCAACATCCTCAATACCTCTGTACTCTGGGAGACGAAGGGACATCTCCATATAAATGTTCTGGGGTTGCTGCGGGCCTTGACCACCTGACCCAGAACCTCCTTGGTTTCCTCTTCCTCCAAAACCACCCGAACCACTGGAACTAGAACTGCCCAAACCGCCCGATCCTCCTCCAGGATTTGGAATAGGGCCCATGGATGCACTCCCCTGTGTCCCAATAGTGGTACTATACTGGACCCCTACAGTCTGTGAAGTAGTCCCAGTTCCAGAGGTGAATCCCACACTCGGCGCGCTCATATTCTATGCAGATGATGAGCCTGAAAAAAGTACCCCCAAAGAATAACGAAGTTGTCTATGCTGCCATTGATGTACTTGTTGTCTGACCTATTTCTGTGCTTTCACTTCCTAAATTAAAACTATTTTTACCTGTTGTACTAGATACTGGAAAACCAAGCGCAAGGGCTAGGTCAGTAGGTTGGCTTAGATGCGTGCCCGCGGCCCAGGTCATATCTACTGGCATGCTTCCATGTGAGGCCGAAGAGGGTTCTCTGTCATGCTTTCCTAGATGGGGGAGTTCCTGATGCTCTTGCTCTTCTTCCTCCCCATGAGCCTCAAATCCTTCACGAGCCATCTCTCTCCACAACACCATCCATTCTACAATTTCTTGTTTCTTGCATAATTCCCTCTCGCGCGCCTCATCATACTTCAGCCACCTCTCTTCCCTTTGTCATGCTGCCGCTAGGTCTGCCATCTTTCACCAATCCTGTTCCTACCCCCGCGCATGGAGATTCTTTTAGCTTTCCATGGGTTTAGCTTCCAAGTTCAACGTTACCATTAGTATTTTGATTGCCAGTGGAATACCTTGCAAATACGTCCCTCTAGGATACCATAGGAACTGGAACTCCGCTACCTCCGGGCATGAATAAGTTGAAATTGAATACTCCAAAATATAGCTGTTTAGGACACCGTGAAACTAGGTATCTACCGTGCGAGTCCAGCTCAGGTCAGCATCATATAGTGTTTGAAATTCCTCCTGTGTCCAAACAAGTGTGCGATACCTCCAATTCCACTTAGATGCATATGCAGTCAACCATTCGTATAATTCTACTGGAAAGATAGCAAAGAAGCTTTCGTACAAACTGTCATACAGATTCTACTCTACCCAAGTGCGTGCGCTAAATCTGGATCCAGTGTCAAACCTTCATGCGTATTCTTCCTCCAAATCATGAATCCATTCTTCAATGCTCGCCAAAGTTAGCCGGTATGTCTTCATCATGAACCATTCTGAAACAACTGAAAAAGAGGTCCCAACAATGGAACCAATGATGCAGCCTAGAATTCTTAGTTAACACCTAGTCGTGCTGGCACATCACTCAGCCTAGGCTGAGCGCTCACCCGAAGCGCGCAAAGGTACCAGGTCCCTCTTAAGAGTTGTTGTAGCAGAATGGTAGCATGATAAAGTAGTAAACATATATTTTTAGAAACTAATCCATCTATTCATCATTATACTGAACTAGATCTATAAGCGCTTAGATGTAAATCATCATGATAACAATAATATACATTGAAAAAACATATCAGACACTATTGTTCGGCCAATATTCTTTATATATTCATCGTACCAACAGTACAAAAGCTTCATACAATACCAGACATACATGCATGGATCTGTTACAATTATCCAGTCTCATGTACTCATGTATCTCTCATCCTTCAAAACATGTGTCTATGTGTGTCTCTTACTAAGTAATTCATTACATATATATAGGGTGGGGAACTAGCCCTTCACCACTTAACTCTACCAGAAATAGGTCGCATGCTAATAACAGCCACGTGCCTTTTACAACTATAGCCATACATGCAAGTATGCTATCTATAGATCGCTGATAGTTAACTATAGTGGTGGATCTATTCTTAGCTTATGCCCATGCAAGAGTGAGTTGACATGTTCTTCAAAAATCTCCACGAAGAGTGGCACGCAAGTCTCAGCATCGCTTTGTGTGCTCCGCACGCCAATCTCTAAGAATAGACCTGATCTCCAAAATCAGCTAAGTCCTGAAAGTCTGACTCTACACCTCCGCGCGTGATGCCTTCCTATACCTTCGTGCCTTTGCTCCTGTGCTGTTCTTCCACACGGACTCTGTGTGTAAGTTCAAATAAGTGTTTTCTCTGATCTGGCAAAAAGGGGAATTCAAATTTCCCTCTCTTTTCTTTTTCTCTCCTTCTAAGTTTTTCTATATTGTAAGGTGATACCCAGTTTTAATGTTGGATGCTTTGGGAATGCAAGGACTTCATTATATGTTGCACAAGTATTCTAAGGGTCGCATGCCTTGAACTTGGATTCTGTAAATGTTTTATATCTTCCTACTATATCGTGATGATCTTTAAGAAATAAAATCTCTAGTTTTGTGGCTTATTCCTACCTTAGCTATTGTTTTATTACATTATCTTGCCTCTCATTTATTCGTGGGTGTGTTGTATGTGTTATTTCAGAATCTGTCTATTGTGCATCGTGGAAATGAAAACCTGGATGCAGTTTTGATCTGTGGCTTTTGTTATGGCCCTCTTCATCATCGTTTCCCTCCATTTTCTCTCTTTCTTAATTGTTCATCCCATTTTTTTGGTGCTATCACCTTCTCTAGTTTAGGTTTATGTTTTATGAATCTCCTTCTCGCTCTAGTCCCTTGGAAAGTTAGAATAGAGTTAGATAGTTGCATTTCAATTCCTAGGAGTAGTTTAACGTTAGGAGTAAGTAGAGGAAGTCGGCCTTCTCCTGAGGTCTGTCTTAGTTCAAGTCCCACAACTTGGAGACAGTCCCATCTTGTCTCAAAACTCAAATTCTTGTGATCTGGGATGGGTGCACATTTGAGCTCTAACATTTTTGGCATGCTCGGTGGGACATTTGAAATCAATATTTCCAGTTTTTATCAAATTTTGATGTGTATCTTGATGAAACTCTATCTTTTGGAGGCTTTGCAATAACATATTTGGCGACTCCATTAAGAAAATCCACTTGTTTCAGCAGCCCAAAGTATCCCTGATTCATGAGAAGGATACAAACTCAGTCTAAAACATGAAAATAAAGTGTATTTGAGTACTTACAACTATCTCTAGGAAGACAGAGAAGAGGAAGACAAATTCAGAGATCTCCATCTCCACCGGGTAGAAATCTCTCCACACCTCCGCCTGGTAGACCCTTCTTGTAGTCCACTAGACTTCTCAGACCCATCAGAATAGTTGGACAACAACCCAATCCATTTGTAAATTTCACAGGAAGCAGTCTGCTTGCCCTAAATGCTCAGAATCCTGTTCCTGTAGCAGCTTTGAAGAATATTCCATTTTTCACAGGAGAAAACCATACCACTCTAGCTGATCACATTCAAGATATTGCAAATATGCGTGCAATTCATGAAATTGCTGAGATGGATGTAGCAGTTAAGTTGTTGGCTTCATCTTTTAAAGGAAAAACTTTGTAATGGTTTAGAAGCCTAATTGCAGGACCAGTTAGAAATTGGAATGAGTTATGTACAATGGTGTGCAACCAATTTGGAGAAAGAGTAGACAAGTTGTCCCTATTAGAGTAATTAACCACCATCAAAAGGGCCCCAAGTGAGCTCATGGAAGATTTTAACTTTAGATTCCAGATAACCTGGGACAAAATTCCAGTTCTTGTTAGACCTACAACTGAAGGTGCATTTATTTACTTTTTTAAAGCTCTTAACTCTGATATTGCTATTATGGTGCAATCTATGGGAGGTATAACTCTTCTAGTAGCTTATGCATTGGCCATAAGGGTAGAAAATTGTTTAATTCAAGCGAGGAAATTAGCCCCTAGGCCACTTATGCCCTTACATGATGAATTGCCACAATTTTCCCAACCTACTATTGCTTCTATTCCCCAGCCAAATATGCAACCCGTTTCTTCCACATCACATGCTCCTGCACAACAAAAGGAAGATGAAAAAAATGAAATATTTGATTAGAAACTTGACAAATAAATTTATATCCCTAGAAAAACAACAAGCTCAATCTTATAGAAATCATAAAAATCAATGGAAATCTTCAAATCAAGTGTATCAACCATATAGAAAGCAACAACTTAATCAAAGATATGTACAAAATCAACATAATAATAGATGGTAAGGTCAAAATGCTCCTCTTCCATTGACAAAAAAAATAACTAACAATAAGATGCAATATGATCAAAACTCACAAAGGCAAGAATGGCTCCAAATCAATCCATGCTCTATGCTCCATATTCACCATTTAATAGAATGATGCAAGTCAAGTACATATAGGTGGTGAATGTGCAACCTCCTCCTAGATCAGTGGGGAATAACTCTCACTAACTGATACTAGAAGTAGAGTTGACTCCACACAACTAGTGAGCTAACTGAACACAACTGGTAAGCTAACTCAACCTAACTAGGTAAGCTAACTCAACACAAATACTACAACTAAGCAAGCATATCCCATGAGTGTAGGAAAGCTCCAAGTAAATAAACAAATACAAGGAAAATAAATATCCTACACTAACACCCCCCATAAGCACAACTTAGGTGGGAAGTGAAAAGGAAAGTGGGTCCCACAACATGGCTTGATGAGGTACCCACATACAATGCAAATCTCTCATAAAGTGGAGAAAAGGAGAAAACCCAGTGGGAAAAAACTCCCCCCCAAAAGAGAGACATGAAACTCACTCAAGAAAAACTGGAGAAGAAGAAGTGGGTCCTGGTAACTCAGCCTGATGAGGTACCCACGTACAATGATCATCCTCTAGAGTAGAGAGAGAAAGAAGTGAGGACAAGAAGGTCCCCTAAGAAGAGTGTCGATGATGTGGTCCTCCGCGTAAAGACTGAAGAGAATCCGTCTGCACCAAACAATGTTCCTGCCCTTGGGAAGGACAAAAAAGGAGCACTGAAAGTCAGCCCACTCCACAAAGGAAGAAGAAGCATGTAGTACTCTGATCTCTGCATCTAGTCTGTAACTGAAAGGTGGCATAAGGTCTGAAAATGTGTGCACAAAAGACAATGATAATGCCACTGCAATATACATGTCTAAGAGAGAAGATGGTGGGGGCCCAATAACCCTCACAAAGGGATCCATAAGAAGAGGTGGATCATGAAACATCTCTGAAATAGTGGAAGTGAAAAATGTCCCAAGGTGGGCACTCCCAACGAGAGAGATGAATGGGTCCTCCAGAATGTGTGATGGCTCAATCAGAGCATATTCTTGTAATGCAACACAAGTGGAATCTGCAAATAGACAACTCAGGTCGGGAAGATACTCGTCCCAATGGGGTTGCTCAATGAGAGAAATGTTTGACAAGAATGTATAAACATCACAACATGAAGTAGGAGGAGAAGACTGCTGCAAAGAGCTACTGGAAGTCCAAGATGAAGCAACGCTGCACTCAAGGGTAGCAACCTGTGTATGTGGAATGTCATCATCTGAGAAATCAAGATGCAATGGAGCACGAGAGGCAATGGTCACATCTGTCTCAGAGGAAGGTTCTCCAATAGAACACTGCTGCGGAGAGTGAATGGAAGCATGAACATGGGTGACAATGAGCTCTGTGGAGGCAACAATAGGGAGAGTGTGCTCAATAGCAAGATCCTGTGGTGAATGGTCAACATGGGACTCATGAGTAGCAACAGGTGTAGAGGAACACTCAACAATGAAAGGGATGTGAGAAGGGGGAGAATCTATGGAGGCACTAGAGTGGTCTAGGGAAGCGTCACTCTCAGATGGTGAAACAAGGTCGCCATACAACTGTCGGATAATGGTCTAGGAAGTGAAAGGGCACTCAGTGTGCTCAAACAAACACAATGTATCCCTAGAAATCCATAGACCTCATCATTGTGGTTAAACCACTCATACTTCTGTAGAGGCTCATCAGGCTCAGGAACAAGACCATGGAGGTAGGGCAACAAATCATGCATAGTGCAATGATTGATAATGCATGCCTTCCAAGAAAAAAAGTTCTCATAGTCAAGCATAACAACAAAATGGTGAAATTGAAACTCCATAATGCAGAAAAACCCCCAAAAATTATCCCAGATGGCACTTTATAACTTAGTGCAAAAATTACAAGTCCCCAGTGAGTTTTGCAAGAACCCCCCAAAATGCAACACTTTATAAAGTAGTGTGTTTACAAAAATAAATGAATCCATCATGTAGAGCACAAGAAAACATGCACTTTTGACCAAAACATAGTGCTCAAAAATCCGAGCTACCGATCAAAAGTTATAGCAAAAACAATTTCCTGCAAATAATGGCTTATTTAATTAAAATTTTGTAAATTGATTAAAAAGTTACCAGAAATGAGGGGAAAGGGGGTCATGCGTATACTCGTTAGAATCGAGACAGAATGATGAACATCAAGGGATGTTAGGATCAACCAAAATGCATCCATGTGAAAAATAAAGGAGAAAGTGTTTATGCAAGGGGGTTTGGTCACCTGCCAAACCGGGCCTTACCCTCCATCTTTGACATGCAAATAATGGGAAAAGTAGATAAACATTAGCTCCACTTATAATTAAATCCTCTCAATTATATTTTAAAAGCAAAAATGTTAAATAAAAAAAAATAAAAAAATGCCCCTTATCCTTTACAAGTGGAGTCTCACACACCGAAGGTAGGTTGGACCAAGCCTATTATTTTCAGGTTTGCTAAAGAAAAAATCTCCACATGTAAACTTTTACCATTCTTTTCTTTTTTTGGATTGAAAAGCCAAAAAGGAAAGTGTTTGACTGAGAAAATAGGTGATAAAACTGAAGGAGTCAGTCAAGCTAGGGTTCACCAAGCAATAAGTTGGATTGAAGTGAGACTCAAGTCGATGAACTGGAGACACAACAAGAGTTGAGTGGTGTCAGATCTGCATGTAGCCAAGGAAAGGGCAGAACTCAAATCAAGGTTGCTAGCAAAGGCATCAAAAAAAATCAACCATTCTGGATGTATGTAGAAACAATATTCCCTCCTTTGAGCTATGCAAAATGGGAATCTGAAGAAAAAGCACACAGAAGAAGCAGGCATGGAAATGACTGATTTTTGTGCCCCTGGTCTAGAAGATCTTCCAAAAATGTGTTGTAGGTCTGTCTATGAGCTTTGAGAGGTCGTGGAAAATTTGCAAAGATCATAGAATATGGGTCTACAATCCACTCTAGAGGTCTTCAAATGCAGTGTATGCGTCTCCTTTTCCAAAAAATACGTAGAGTTTGATGTTGAGCATGTTTACATAATTGTGAAATCCCTCATTGGAAGTGAGGTTGAGGGAAAAACAAAGTGAGAAAGGATATAAATGCTAAATGGAAGAAAGTTTGAGCTGGTAAAGTGGATGCTAGGCCACGTAGAGTCCATTTGAGTCACACCGAGACCATATTTCTCATGATCCAATTAGGGGCCATCTAACGTGAGCTGACGAGCTTGTGAATGAATAATAAGGTAGAGAAAGACACTGATCCAACAAAGCTCAAATCTGAGTTGCTAAGAAAGTTGATGTGGGTCGAGCCATGGTAATGGAAACAACTGTGCTAAACCACGATAGATCTCAGACCAAAGATGTGCCACGTTGGAGTGACTATGGTGAGAAGGGTCACTGATGATCCAACCAAAGGGATTCGTCACAGATGATCTCACCAATTTGACCACCATGCAATGAAGATCTACATAAACCACATAAACTCCAGGCAGGACAAAAATTCTAAAAAAACCCCCAATTTTTTTTTTGGGCAACATATTTGGGTCTTAACCCGAGGGATTTTAACAAATCCTGGAGTTTATTTGGAATATTTTGTAAACCCCTAAATTATTTGACAACCCTCAATTTTTTAAACTGAGTTAGATCTATTTGCACATGAATTGTTAGTTTCACAAACAAGTATTCGAAAACTACAAATAACTCCGTGATGGGAAACGTATCACCAGAATCGCTCTGATACCATATTAGAGTTTTTGGATCTCTGATGAAAAATGAATGCACGAGCAATTGCAGAAATCAAAATAACTAACAATAAGATGCAATATGATCAAAACTCACAAGGCAAGAATGGCTCCAAATCAACTCAATGCTCCATGCTCCATATTCACCATGTAATAGAATGATGCAAGTCAAGTACATATAGGTGGTGAATGTGCAACCTCCTCCTAGATCAGTGGGGAATAACTCTCACTAACTGATACTAGAAGTAGAGTTGACTCCACACAACTAGTGAGTTGACTGAACACAACTGGTAAGCTAACTCAACCTAACTGGTAAGCTAACTCAACACAACTGCTACAACTAAGCAAGCATATCCCATGAGTGTAGGAAAGCTCCAAGTAAATAAACAAATACAAGGAAAATAAATATCCTACACTAACACATATCTTCAATCAGTGTTGCTAACAATACACAACATAAGAAAAGAATGCTAGAATCACAGTCTGCATCTTCCACGGGTCATGGTAATGTCGCGACTAAGGAGAGGGATACCACATTGAATAAAAACAAGTCGCTTGAGGTACTTGGTAAAACAATGGTGGATCAAGAGGTTACTGCTCAACCATAGATGCCAATTCAAATGTTGTATCAATAAATAAGAGAGAACAATATTCCGTAGATGTAAATTTCCGCGGGCCTTCCATTTAACATTGTTGAACAAATGCAAAAGACAAATGTCAATGTGACGATGTGGGATGCACTTGCCATTCTATCACAATGAGATATATTGTGTGAATCCCTTAAGAAATTGCCTCTAGTGGATCCAGTAGTGTAGAAGAATCATGTCGCGGTTCTTATATGCCAAGATAAAGAAGACCAAGAAAGTAAAAATGTAAAAACCCCACCCTTTTACATGTGTTTGATTGTGGGTAAACATTTGGTCCATAATTGTATGATAGACTCAGGGGCTAGTAGACCGACGGTCCTGCCACTTCATCCAATCCAAGTGGATCAGCTATTTGCACAACGAGGTCTTGACTTAATTTGTATGATCAATCTTCCATCTAGTGTCGGTCATAAATGGGTTCTCACAATAACAGACTATTTCACCAGATGGGCGGAAGGTACACCATTGAAGGAAGCTACTGAATCAACCATCCTAGAGTTTCTTGAAGAAATTGTTACAAGGTTTGGCATCCCTTAAACCATCATTTCTGACAATACAAAAGATTTCTTGGGATCTAAATTTTCTACTTGGGATTTGAAACTTAGAATTTATTTGAAAAATCCTTCCAATTATTACCCCTAAGGTAATGGACTGGAGGAATCCACCAACAAGAATCTGATTATAATCATGAAGAGAACAATGGACCTCAATTAAAGGCAATGACACACAAAGGTAAAAAGTTTTTTTATGGGCGGACATGATAACAATCAAGAAGGCAATTGAAACTTCCCCATACAAATTGGTATATGGAATATAAGCTCGACTTCCTTTGTCACTTGAATTGGCATCACTTGAATTAGTTCAGCAGCTGGAATTTGAAGATGGAGACGAAAGGGAAATCCACATAGCATAATTGGTTAAGCTTGAAGAGTCTAGGAATGCCACCATGATTAGAATGGAACAACATTAGAAGTCAACCAAACATTGGTTTGACAGGAAAGCTAGAGATCAAACATTCAAGTTTGGAGATCTAGTTCTAAAATGGGACGTGGATTGAGCCAAACTTGGAAGACACTCCAAATTTGATGTTATTTGGAGTGGATCATAGATCATCACCGCTTGTAAGGTAGATGAATCATTTGAGTTATTTAATCTTGATGGGAATGCGTTTCAAATCCTAGTCAATGGGATTCATCTCAAATCTTGTATATGGTAGTTTAGTATTTTAATTCCTCCAAGAGCTTTCAACATATTGTTTTGTTGGTAGTGTAGGTTTCTTTCCCTACGTGTTTTACACAATCTTGTTGCTTGAAAGTTATCTTACTGCATAGTTTTCATCATGTTTCAAAGGTTACTGAAGGAGGAAGTCCAATCTTACAAGGATCGGTTGCATTCATCTCAGAGAATCAAATGCAAAGCAACTAAATCGGATTCCAAAATCAAGCTTCCAGTTACAGACCAAATTTAAAGTCATCAGGCTGACTGCATGCCCAATGGATGCCATGGGCTACTGATCATCTCATCGAGCAGGCCGATGGCCCCTAGGTGTTACCAAAAATGTTGTATATTTTACACCCCTTGCAAAAATAGAACAACTTTTTTTACCAGGGACTTGGAATGAGGACCGCAAAGAAGCGTAAGGGTGTCGCGGATTGGAAGGTAATGACACGGCTAAGGAGTGAATGTCGCAGAGTAAAGGATGTGCTCTGATGAAGTTGCGGGAAAAAATAAAGGGCCGTCATGGCCTAAGTTGTGCCGCGAAGGGGCCACAAATGTTCTAGCAAGATGTGATTTACTAAAATAGAGAGCCGTGGGTAAAAGCAAATTTAAAAGATCATGGATTGAAGGAAAAGAAACTGCGAAGGTCAAAATCCATGCAAAACTAAAAGAGAAAATATGTGTATCAAAGGAAAACAATAGTTTTCTATGGGGAGTTAAAATTGATATAAATTTAGAATATGATGATCGGATCTTTGCAAATATGATATTATTGAAGAAATCTCATCCTCCTCCATGGAATAAAATTAGATTTCCTGAATCAAATGGTGGTAGGTGGGTGAAACAAAGAGGAGACGTCTCCAACATGCAAAATGTTTATCCTAGATGGCTCAACCACCAGAATTAAATGTAGTATGGGTTTTGTTCCTTCTTCAAAAAGGTAAATGGCGTGGGGAAGCGATTTTGTAGAGATAATCAAATCTTTTTAGAAAATTAAATGAATGTGGTTGGCTGACAAAAAGGGGAATTCAAATTTCCCTCTCTTTTTTTCTCTCATTCTTCTAAGTTTCTATATATTGTAAAGTGATGCCTAGTTTTAATGTTGGATGCTTTGGGAATGTGAGGGCATCATTCTATGATGCAAAATTATTCTAAGGGTCACATGCCTTGGAATTGGATTTTGTAAATGTTTTATATCTTCCTTGTGTATCACGATGATCTATGCATGATCTTTAAGAAATAAAATATCTATTTTTTTGGCTTATTCCTTCCTTAGTTATTGTTTTATTGCATTCTCTTGCCTCTCATTTATTTGTAGGTGTGTTGTATGTGTTATTTCCAAATCTGTGTCTATTGTGCATCGTGGGAATGAAGACCTAAATGCAGTTTTGATCTGTGGCTTTTGTTGTGGGCCTCTTCATCATCATTTTCCTCCATTTTCTCTATTGTTGAAGTGTTCATCCCCTTATTTTTGGTGTTGTCACCCTCTCTAGTTTAGGTTTATGTTTTATGCATCTCCTTCTCACCCCGATCCATTAGAAAGTTAGAGTAGAGTTAGATAGTTGAATTTCAATTCCTAGGAGTAGTTTACCATTAGGAGCAAGTAGAGGAAGCTGGCCTTCTCCGGAGGTCTATCTCAGATTGATTCTCACAACTTGGAGACAATCCCATGGTATCTCAAAGCCCAGATTCTTGAGATCTGGGATGGGTGCACATTTGAGCTCCAACACCAACCTTTGTTATTCTTCCCTCCAATATATGCATATTGGAAGCTTTCATGTTTACTAAAATTTTTCTTGTAACATTGTCAAATCCACATTTGGAGGTCGCATTCAAGAGCACCCATAATCCATTATTTACAAGGTTCCACAAGCTTAAAGCTTTCACAACCTTATCATTGAGGTTTACAAGGAAGACATGGAGGAGAAGGTTTGTTGATTTTATTATCTTTCTGTTATGCACAAGTTTTTCATGCTCACCTTCTAACACGTTGGGTAGGACTTACCCACACTTCATTCATTTTTGTTTCACATTTTATTAATATTTTAATGTAAATTTATAATTTTTACTAACTCTTGTGCATTTGGTTTTATTTGATTAGTATTTTTGTTAGGTATGTTTTTGTTGTTTTGTTGTGTTTGTGCAGGTGTTTTACCTCATGTTAGGAGCATCTGAAAAACATGAATATGAGGTTCAAAAGTAAAAAAAAATCTATTTTTGCCGATTATTACTATTTTTGTGACATTTTTATAGGTGTTTGTTGCAGTTCAAAAAATCTAGATGCATAAATCAGATTTTAAAAATAATAATAATAATTATGAGGAAGTATAGGTGTTTTCCCTCTAAATATAGAGGTGGTTTTGGTTGTGGATAAATTTATCAAGAGATACTAAATTTGGGGGAGTGTGCCCTCCCTGCATAACTCTTGCTCCCCTCACAACTTGGTCTCAAATTTACACCCATCTCTATCGAGTTCACCTCTCTACACCCCAAGCTTCCTTCTACTCCCATCTCATCTCCCTGCAAAACCAACTCCCCAGATCTCCTTATCTTTCCTCCCTAAGCTCCCTACCTACCCTCTCATCTATCTACACCCGCTTCCTAGCTTGAATGCTCCCTAACTCACCCGAGTCGAGCTTCACTTCACCTCCTCCTTACCCAACGTGCTCACCCCGAGATCTTACTTGCATCCTCCAACCACCCTGCCGATCACCGAGTTAATTCCCGAGCTATCTCACCTACCTGCTGAGCTAAGCCTATTGAGTTCTCCTTACTCCCTGACTCAACCTTGCATAGCCCCGACACATCGGTGAGCCCTTCCAAACTACTCGCACAACCATTACCTACCATAATGCGCTCACATAAATCCCCTGCTCGCCATCAATTAATTCACAGCCACAAAGTTGATCCTACACCTCGAGCCCTGTGCCCTCTTTTCTGAGCCTTTAACTATTCGTGAGCAAGTTGCACTCCATTCATGAGCTCCCCCCTACATCGTCGTGGAGCTCCCGTCGTTTCACCTCCCAGATAGCCCAATACATCCACATCGAGCTCGATCATAGCCTCACCACTTCCTTTGCATCCTTCGACCCATTATTGCTTGACTCAGCCCTAACTTGGCCTAGCCGAGCTAGTCCACATTTCCCCCTTCCACTCTACATAATAACTTTAGACTTTAGGTTTTCCTGCCTTTTAAACTTATCATTAGGTCAACTAACATAAGTTTAAGTTTAGTATATTTTATTTTATGTTATTTTTTTTTGTTAATTTCCTTTATTTAATTAAATTAATTATATTTTTAATTTAATAAAGGTCTATTTGATAAGTTAGGTCCTAATTTAAATTTATGTTACTTAAATTTGACTAATTGAGATAATTAGGGAAGTTTTAAATTACGTGTTATTTAATGTCCTCTTTATAACTAGTTCATTTTTTAATGATATTCTAAATGTAATTAACACTTTTTAAGGTTTTTTTACATTTCCAGAAATTATAAATCATTTTTTTGTGAAACTAATCGTAAAACCCATGTGTATTATTTTTTCCTATGCTTGTATAAGTGATCTTGAAAATCAGAAACATGAGTTTATTTGTTTGTTTTTCGTGTTTTTCTCATGTGTTTTCACTGCAGCAAAACTTCTAACTCTTGTTTACAGGACCGTTCTTATGAGGATTTTTCTTAAAATTACTAACTTCAGGTTGCCTTATTCAAAGATAAAGAAACCCCTTTATCATATTTTTTAAAACATTATAAAATTAACCTTAATTTAAAATTTTTGGAGTTGGGATTATTCCCTTCTTCCAAATGTAATTGTGGGAAGTGCATGGCCAGGGGCCAGAAAATCATTGTGAGGAGTACCACATGAACTCCAAAGTAGTCGGAACCTTGAGTGAATTGGATGACGAAATAGGAACCCCCACCCACTTGACTAGTATGCCTTTTGTGAGAATCCTTAGTGGCAGCCCTGGTTTGATCCTTTGAGCGGAGTACCATCCTTTCTTATTGTATCAAGAGAGGTAAAGTAAAGCCGAGATACTCTAGGAATTTTCCTTATGAATTTTTCTTGGCAAACTAAGCTCGCTCGGGTAATTTATAACATTTAGGGAGAGAACTATTTTCTAGGAAGCCACACCTTGACCAAGCCAATTTAAGGTAGAGGCAAACTTTCAAAACATCATTTTCGTCTTTCTTACGTATTACATTTTTGTGTTACACTCTTTTCATCCACATTTTCTCTCTCATCTATCTTGTCACATTGCAATCGAAGCTAAGTATTGAGTTGCGGACATCCATATCTGAACTTAAGCACAATCATCCTTCTATCTAAGTCTTGACATCATGATACTCGCTTTATCATGGCCAAACACCATCACGATCACCTTGATATATCATTTTCCTAAGTCTTAAGTTTAACATTTACATTGTTGAAATTTAAGCATTCCACCATCTTATGCCATCAAAATTAACACTCACTTTGTTCACTTTTTGACATCTTCATATTTCTTCACTCCTATCTTTTAAAGCATTCACTTTTCTATAATTTGAGATCCTTAATCAATTAACCCCCCTTTATCTCACATTCACTTTGCCAAGATTTGGTATTTTCATCATCATCTTTTCACCTCTATATTTCGACATTCACATTGTCGTTATTTGAGTGCTTTCCTTCCATTGTTTAGTCTCATCTTTTAACACTCCGTTTGTTAAGAGTCAAACATTTTCATCCTATTTTTAAGTCTCCTTTTTTAACACTCATTTTATTAGGAGTTGAGCAAGCCAACCTCTTTCACTTCTTCCATCTTTACATTCACCTTGTAAAGGGTCAAGAAACCGTTCAAAAATTTTCATCTCTCTTATCACTCATTTGGTTCAAAGTCTTCTAATCTAACCTTTCAATTCCCTCTTCTACCTTAACACTACTCATTTTGTTAAGTGTTGAGAAGTCACACCCTTTTGTTTCTCTTAACACTCATCTTGTTAAGAATTGACCTTTCAAACCTTTTAGTATCTCTTAACACTCATTTTGTTAAGAGTCAAGAAAAATAACCTTTTCTAAGTCTCTTCTCTTCTAAAACTCCTTTTGTTAAGAGTCGAGCACATTTAACCATGTTTAGTCCCTTCTATCTTAACACTCATTTTGTTAAGAGTTGGGAAACTAACCCTCTTAGCATCCTCCCTCTTAGCACTCATTTTTCTATGATCAATAATTCAATCCCTTTCCCCTCTTCTATCTTAGAATTCACTTTAGGGTTGATTTTTCTATCAAACCTCTTTTTCTTCATTCCTCCCCTCTTTAAAAAATGGTGGAAATGAGAGACTGCGATTACAGTCCCTTCAGAAGGAAAGAAAAAAATCCTTTTCATATTATCTCTAATGAAGAGGATGAAGACCAAATTGAAAATATTTCCATAGACACCACTTTACAAAAAAATAAGGACCATTCCCTTCTTCTCAAGATGGGAGCCAGATTTCCTTTGAACTTTGATGAGGAAATTTTGAAAACCTTACGAGGACAACCTAAATCACCTAAGGGTCCACCAACCATGTTAAACAAACATTACGACACATGACCAAATACAATCACCGCCGATAATAAAGGAAAATATATTGCTTCATCTTCCAAGCCAAACCAAGCCTTGATTGATCAAATCAATGCAATGAAAAAACAATTGGCTCTCATATCCTCTAAATTCACTAACAACATTACTAAAGGTACCAAACTCACAAATAAAAATAACAACACATTTTAAACTCATTTTGCAACCGATAAAGAGAAAAATAATCTAAAGAATGATAATACTCATCCCACAAACTAATTCACCATTTTCTCAAGAATGGAAAATGATGAAAGATAATTTCAAGTATGAAACAACAACATAAACAATTCAATTTAGATGAATTGTGTCCTTACCCTCTCGACATGGACATCTTATGCATACCCTTCCCATGTTCTTTCCAGATGCCCAAATTTGATAAATATAAGGGAAAAACTGATCCAAGAGAACATATCAAATATTTTTTCATGGCATGCCAAGAAGTGACATATAATAATATCTTTCTCTTGTGTCTCTTTCCTGTAAGTATAGGAGGACAAGCTTTGGACTGGTTCTTACACCTTCCAAAGGGATATATCATTACCTTCATGGACCTCTTAGAGAAGTTATTAAAAAAAAATTCTTTCAACCTTGACTCCAAAGTCATAATGATGAATGTGTGCAATGAAAAACAATGACCAAATGAAAGCTTTTCACAATTTTTACAACCATGGAGAGGAATTACAAGATGATTCCCATGTTCAATCATTGAAAATAATGGTTAGCATATTTGTACCAAACCTTAACATTGAGTTGTCCTTTCACATGCAGAGGCATTGCCCCACCAGTTTTGAGGAAGTTATAAAAAAGGGAACTCAAATAAAAAAATCCCTCATTACTAAAAGATTGATCAAGCCTCATTCTAAAGACAATGGGCACAATAACAATAATAAAAACAACACTAACACTCACCACGATAAATCTGGATACATCAACCACAACCATAATGTTGTCAATGACGGTGTAACAGATAATCACAATGTGCACATCATACAAAACAATCAATCTAAACAAACTAATTCTAAACCAACCATCACTATTTTGAGAAGAGAAAATCCTCCTTGTGATTACAAACGATGACACTATACAACATTGGGAGAGTCTCTTTCAAGCATCTTTCAACAACTGGGAAGTGCCAATATTGTCACTTACCCAATCACGCAACCTTCCCTGAAGGGGAACCTAATCCAAATTGGTATCGACCTAATACATATTATGATTTTCATCGCATTAATGGTCATGAAATAGATAAATGCAGGAAAATTCATAATTACATTCAAGACCTCATTGATAATGGAAACATAGAGGTTGAAGACCTAACACCAAAAAAAACACCCAACAATAATATAAAGGTGTTTTCTAATCCATTTCCTAACCATGGTATAAAGGTAAAAGCTCCTAATAGGGTGAATCCTCGAACGATGTCAATTTTAACTCCATCATATCATTTAATGTAGACACTACTCCAAGTAAAGTTGAACATCAATTTACACCCCTTGGAGAAAGTATTTATAATGCCTTTAATCAATTAGAAAAGGCTACCATGATCGAGTATCCAATTACAAGACCATTTTATAATGGGGAACCCGAGCCTACGTGGTATAATGAATCATAATATTGTGAATACCACCACATTGAAGGCCATTCTACCAACCATTGTACAAATCTCCATCATCACGTCCAAGACTTAATTGATGACAAAGTCATTTCTATTGATATTGATGATGAAGCTATCGCAAATGAAGACACGTTAACTATCACAAATTCTAATGAAGAGTTGAGCATTGTCCTAAATCCTGTACATAATACAACTCAACGAGATCATGATGACAATGGTGAAGTATGTCTAAATCAAAACCAACCAATCTCTTCTCCATAATTTTTTCTGTTAGTTTAAATAGACATAGAACCTATTTCAGAGAACAACATTCAAAAATCCTTAGTAACCTTGTTCCTATTGGGAATTATGTGTCTCATCCTTGTTATGGATTCTACCATTCTAGATATTTTTACCTACGGTTTTGTCTCGAAGCTTACTGATTGAAACTCCTCCTTTCGCATAAGCTCTCTCTTTAACAGAAATCTCTAACTTCTTTACCTAAACCTTTTGAACATCCATCTCAATATACAGTGTTGAACCCTTATGTCCTACTAGTTGCATGAGGTCGAGACTTGGGGGCAGAATATTCCTTTACAACAAGCACATTATTGACATATATGGAAAAATCAATATAAAATACAAAAAAATATATAATCATTACACATTTCATCATTCATATTCTTCAGTGATAAGCCCATACTTCTTACTAGTAGTGTGAGACTGGGAATGGAGGAATATGTCCTTACGTACATTTTGTCTTCAAATTTGAACCCTTTCCTCTTACTGGTGGTATGTGGCAACATGTAGGGAGTCTTATAAAAATAAATAAAATAAAATAAATCCTTTAGAATAAAATGTTCTTAATCAAACACATCCCAAGAAGTTGTTTATGTTAAATAGAGACAACAAATGCTTCAACTGAATCTTGTCAATCAGTAGGACATCAATGGATGTAAGTATTGTTAAAACCTATAAATTGAAATCATCGTGGAATCGGTCAGATAATCTTGACTGGAGATTAGTTACATTTTTCTCACGTGGATCATTGTTACACCTTGTGTCTTAGCATCCATCATCTTCATTTTCATATCACTATTCACCTCATTCTCATGTCATTTTTGGCTCTTGGTGATGAGACCTCTCATTTTCCTAGTTACAAGGAGTCACGAGTGGAGTGAAACATCTTATCACTATATCCTCTACATTTCTATCAATGGAATGAAATGCTTATAATTATTTGAGCATACGTTCAGACAGTGCACCTTTTACCGAGTCAAAAATACCAAAAAGATTCAAATATGTTTCACAAAATCTTAAAAACTTTCAAATATGTTTCAAAAACTCCAAAAACATTCAAATATGTTTATAAAACTTTAAAAATAGTATAAAATTGTTCCAAAATAAAAAACACTATAAAACTGTCAAAAACTAAAAAAAAATATAAAATTGTTCCAAAATAAAAAACAATATAAAAATGGTAAAAAACAAAACATTCAGAAAAAATATGACTACATTTGAACAACTGAATAACACCATTCATCAATTTCACCATTTGACGACTCTCCTCATGATCGTTCCAGATCATCTTTCGCTAATCATTTCTCTTACCCGTGTTGTACACGTATGCTCGAGGAAATCAGTTGTTTACCCTTTCACAATATAACTTTTCTTGGGGCACATTTGGATTTCAAATTCTAATCCAATCCAGATCAAACTTCAATGGAATCTCATAAGAGTATTTCTTGGAGTGTCTAAGCATCACTCCACTCTTAGGCCTGATCCAATCCTTTTACACTCTAAGATATCACTCGGGGGTATTCATATTTATCTAATTATATAATGTGGAATACATTAGGAGTTTCATTACACGTTGTTATTACAAATTGTGTTGTATTGTTGCGGTTTGTCAACATTGTGATGATGCTTTTTTTGTTAGTTTTTAATTGTTTTGTACTTTTTTACCTTAATTGTAGACCAATTGCAGGCAAGTTCTTAGCATCTTAGTTCTTATATAACTTTGGTGTGGTCCCTTTCTGTTCATATTGGGTTTGTTTGACATGCTTGTTTCGTGTCTTTGGCCACTTGCATGTGTTGTGTTTTTATCCCGGTTTATTAAACAAGCCATGACGTGGCTTCCTTTTTGGTTTATATTAAGGTTTGTTTACATTTCTTTATATTTGTATTTCAAATATTTCTAAAACTTCACAAAAAAATCCAAAGAAATTATATATCCAAAAATTAAAAAAATATCACAAAAATTAAAAAAATTCAAACAAACATTCACTTATCATAGAAATCCTACAAATAAAAATCCCATGAAATTAATATTTCAACATTTCAACACAATCTTGATAAAGTCATACCTTTTATTTACTACCCTAGTGATCATTCCAAATTTTATGACTATCATTTTCTTCCCTTTGTATATTAGTAACTCTGATTGGGGCAAGTCAAATCAATTATTTTTCCTTTGCAATATAACTTAACCTAGGGAAATTTAGGATCTCATTCTACCTCTCATGTAATTCATAAGTTTATTTCACAAAGGCAATGATCCTTTTAAACTTTCAGATCACTCTAAAATTTGGATCCAACAAGAGTTTCATTAGGAGTATCTAAGCATCACTCCACTCTTCAGTTTGATTCTATCCTAATGCATTTCATAAGTTTAGTGCTTGGGGGCATTTAGATCTGCTTAATCATTACTGTGACACGTATTAGGGTCATAGTTCATTGTCTTATTTTCAAAGTTGTGCTGCATTGTTGATGTTTACTTTTTGGAAGAATTGCATGTATTATATTATCATCTTGGCTTCTTCATATTTATGGTGCATACTTTTGCAGTGTATATTGGGTTAGTTTTAGTCTTTATATGTTTTTTGTTGTGTGTGTTTATGCGCATCTGGGTTACTCATCAAAATTCTTTCATAATCATGGTGATAACTCTATTGTGCAACAACAAATATAAGATTTCTCTAAATTTTACTCTCTAAATGACGCTCATTTCATGAGCACAATTCTTCCCATCCATATTAAAATCCCTTTTCTTCTTCCTATCAAGCGACTATCCACAACATTTTTGTGTCACCCACCCACTTGAGGGGGCATTCCCTTACCATCATACTCATTGGGGCATCTAAATGCTTCACTGGGGAAAATATAAACATCTACCATATTTCCCTATTATCTGTTCACTGATCTGCATATGCCTACTATATTTAAAATGCTATTACTTTATAATAACACTTTAAACAGGGGGAAATGTGAACACCCCAAAATAACATTCTTATTTCCAATTTATCGCAATTCACATTATGTTATTCACTCTCGTATGATTGATTAATTAAATTAATTAATTCATGCACATTCAATGTTTTAAATTAATTAAATTAGTTCCTAAAAACACTTTAGCTAAGTTAATTAAAATTTATTAAGTAAATGGTTAATTAATTGTCTTGTACTTTATATTTAATTAAATTAGTTACTTAATTGGAAAATACAGTTATTTTCCTAGTCAACTACCACTTAGATTTTGTTTGGAGCCCACTTGGAATCCATTTCCTCATCCCAGTCAATTGCACTTGGACTTCACTTCTAGAATCCTAGAAAGGTGGGGGTGATTAAATTGCATGTACAACCACCTTTCCGGATGTAACTTTTGCTAACTAAATTTATTTACTACCCCTCAAATGCGAATAAATTCACCTGAACTATTTAACTTCCCTCAACTAATATTTTTAGCATGTGCATTCAACCACATATAACCAATTCCAACCACTACTCAACCTCTATAAAAGAGCAAGCTTATCCTTCACAATTCCTCTTGGGTTGTTTTCTCCTGCTTGTATCCAACCTCTGCTATTTTTCCCTATAATCTCTACATATTGGAATCTTTCCTAGTTACCAAAAATCTTCTCGTAGCATTTTCAAATCCACATTCGAAGGTCACATTCAAGATCATCCACAATCCATTATTTATAGGGTTACACAAGCTTAAAGCTTCCACAATCTTATAATTGAGGTTTTCAAGGAAGACATGAAGGAGAAGGTTTACTGATTTGCTTATCTCTTCGTTATGTAGAATTTTTCCATGTTCACAACTACAAATATTTGTAATTAGATGAATAATAGATATTTCCAAAATACCATTTGACTATTTAGACATCATATACCTACCCCAAATTTGTAAAACATTCACAAACGTTATTGTTTACCACTCACATAACCAAATGATTTGTAATCCTAATTTGTGTTTTTTATGGATCCCCTTCAAATCGACGGTCCATGATTTTAGTTCATGTTTGGATTGCCAAAAATTAATGGGCCCTTAGATCACAATCACCAACATTTTAGAGGGAATATTTAAAATTAAATTAAATTAAATATTCCACTTACACACACACACACTCTCTCTCTCTCTCTCACACACACACAAGAAAACCTTATTATTTTTCTTTTGCAAATCACAAACTTTTGACTTGGGAATTTTTCCAAGTAGAAAATCATTCAATGTATTGCTTACAACATTTAAATAAATAAATATCTTGCAAGTTGTAAAATTCTAGTTTATAGCCTACAGGAAAGTCTATTGATCAAATTTATAACATGTTTATGATCATATCACATTGTTTTCTCTAATCTTGTAAGTTAGCAATGGTATTACAATTTGTGATGCTTTTCAAATTTTCTTTTTCTTAAATTGTGGAATTTCCATTATATACATGGCATTTCCAGTATCATTCTTTCCATTTCATGTAACACGTCAATGCCTTATTCAATTTTTTAATTCATTACAACTAATTCCTTTTTTCCCCATCCCATGATATACGAAGTCCTTCGCACGAAAACTCTTACCCATGTAACAAAGGTCTATCCTAAGACGCATAACACTATTTTGACTTCAATCAACACCTCCCATCCATGTAAACTTAATTCTTGGTGAGTTGTACCACAAGTCAATCCCTTCAGCTTTGATTTGTGAGATATATTTCCTCGCTGCCCATGCTGTAGAGTCACCTTTTCATGTCAATCAATGACTAAGTTTAGACCTCCTTCATCTCACAACTTATTTAGTTTGTTGATCACATTTTGTTTGGTCATGCCATACTTTACAAAGCTTGTTGGCTAGATTTTCTGCATAGTTGAAAACTTAGGCAGCTATGAGATAAATCTCCCTCATTTACTGGTGAGGCTCCCATGTCAGATTTGTCAAGAAAAATACGCTAGTATCTATATGGGGTTTTACTTTAACTATTCAGCTCATTAACCATAGCTGTATAGCTCTGCAAAAAGTAAGCAACTGTTTAAGAAAGGAAATATTTATAGAAGAAGGAAATAAGAAAACACAGGGAAGAAATGGGGAAGATGTGTAACCCAATCAATAGATAACAAAGTTGATTGCATGCACATAGAATAAACCAATAGATATCAACACAGAATTATAAGCAAAGGAAACTCTAGATCTAAAATAACACAAAGTTTATTAGAAGATCTAAGATAGAAAGCTAGAAACAACATGCATCGTGACACAAATTTCTTCGGAAACCTGCTCCTTTATATTCCTTTGCTTCAAGTGGCTATCAGGGGTTTCAGCAAAAAGTATGGAACACAAGAATAATGCTTACAAATTCTGATTTTTAACCCGAAGGTTCTTCCTCTACTTATATAATGTAGAGGGGCATTTACAAGTCAGAAGCTTTTAGTTGAATTGACATATGTGAAAGTCGGAAAGGAAATAACTGGCAATCTCCCTCCTAGAATTCCTCTTTGCATGACATGCATGATTTGCAACTGAAGTTAAAAACTTCTATTTTGTATGTCTACCAAATATTTCCAAGTAGTTGACTTCTTCAAGTAATGGATTTTAAACCAATCATTTAAGTTTTATAATTTAATTGATCGCTCAATTACTTTGTCGAAGGAAATAAGAGAAAGAAGAGGAAAGAGGAAAGCTGCAGTCTTGTCCTTTTTCATATTTTGCATGCAGTTGATTATTTTGCCCTTGATTCTCACCATACTAGATCTGCAAATGGTTGGATCTGGAAGTGACTGTGATTTGCTTGTTGGTATTACCTTTGACATGTCTTCCTTCTTATCCTTTAAGCTTTTGCAATTCTTCTCCAGTACATGCATCAGTGCAATGTTCACCGTAAATAACTCATCATTTTTATTTTTAATTACATATGAGCAATTAACAATTCTGGAAAGTACTCCGAGTGAATGCAACTTCAATGAAGGCTTCAACTGGAAGATTGGAAGCACATGCACAAGATTCTAGAAGGAATTTTCCACACACTGACTTCTTCACGGGCTGCATTTGAAACAAGAGGATGAAGCCTTTGTGCCGGAATCTTTTGCAATTATGAGATCTAGATTTGGATCTGGGCCTATTGACTTCAACAAATCTAGAAGATATGCATGATTCCGCTGAGCTTTCTTTTTCATCCCGCTTTGCCATGGCTAGAGCAATCTTTATCTGAACAATTCTTTTTCTCTTTATTCGGCTGAAATTCTTCACAACAGGTGTAGATCTGGATATTTCTTCAGATTCGGAGGATATGTTCAATGTATTGGACATTGATTTAAGATCCCTTTCTCTTATAAAAGCACATGTGATGAATTTTTGTAATTAATTTAGACAAAGATGGCAACCGAAACATGAACAGTGAATTTTAATCATAAAAATATGCATATATCAAGCTTGCTGCCCCAAAATTTGATGCTTTATTTGCATGCAAAGAAAGCATGAATTTTACCCACTTTACATGAGCACCTGTACCACTATGCAGACAATTATTCAGACACAAATCAACCTCCTTCAACCTGTGCGCCAATTCTGGAAGCTTTTAACATTAATTACACCTTCTTTTGAGCAAAAATCCTCTCCAAATGGGGCACACTTTTTGTCTGTGCTACACTTTTCTACTTTGGAATTAATTAATTCATACTTATGGCAGCCCATGCTTATATAATCCTCATGATTCGATAATTAATTAATGCCTTTCCTATTCCTGACAATTAATTAATTAATTAATAAGCTTTACTTTTCAAATTGGGTGCCTATTTTGTGCATGCTCATGGTTGTCATTAAATAAATTAAATTTATTTAATTTTAGACTTCTGCTTCCAGTTAACTCAAGCCTCATAGTATGCTTTGACCTTAGCCACTGAAAATAGGAATTAATCAAATCAATTAATACTTAAAAAGTATTATTTCTCTCCCAAATGGGGCACACTTTTTGACATGAAGGGGCTGCATTAAATAAATAATATTTATTTAATTTTAGAGCTGTCTATTTCTAACTTCCTTTTGTCCACTTCCCTTTGTTGACTTTTCCACAAGCCTGAGCGCCAAAATTGGGTGAATAAATATTTATTTAATGCATTATTATTCACCCAAGGTGGGTTGCACTTTTTAGAATAAGGAATTTCTATTTTTAAAAGTCAATTGGCAATGGGATTATTTACCCTGCAAGGCAGCTCCAAAAATCCCATGATCCACTTAAGCTGTTTGAATTTCATAATGGGATTATTTACCCTGTAAGACAGGTAATAAAATCCCATCAATGCCTTAAGTGATTTTTCTTTTATTTCACAATGAGAATTTTTACCCTACAAGGTAGGTAAGAAATTCCCGCCTACCTGCTGCCTCCAATTTTTCCATTGTGACTTAAGTGGCGTTGCTTCCATGGTAAAAAGTACCCTACCAGGCAGGTACAAAATTCCCACCTACCTGCTGCTTCCAAAAATCTCATGATTCACTTCAAACCCTCTTTTTCCAAAAATGCGGCCAGCCCAGAAGAAGCTTTTTTAGTGCATGACTTCGTCTTTTCTGAGAGAACCAAACCTCCGATGGTGAATTCTTTCTGGCACAACATGCATAGGTGATCTCTAGATACTCCAAGCCAAGAATCAGGCCAATCTGACAAAGGAATTGATCCAGAGAAATTTCACAGAAAACGAAACAATAAAACACAAAAAACACAAAATGTTGCGAGAAGTCACAAATAAAGCCCAAGATTCATTCCTGATCAAAACCCTAATGGTATATGGGAATATTGACATGTACGATCACAACAGGGTTAAACTGGAGCACAAATTACCTCAAACGGGGCTCAAAATAATTAAACAAAAATTTTCCGCAGGCAAACCCCAGCGATAGAATAAAACAATTTCAGGCACTTGGGTATTTGTCGAAAAGGGCTTATATGGCTCCCTGAGAATATCTTAACACATTACAAAAACTTTCTGGCAATAAAAACACAAAACAACACATTATATTAAAGTAATTTTTTTTTACATATGGTAGTCCCAGATTTCAGGGTGAAATCTGGGGACACCAGTCAGCTTCGTTTGTAGACATCTTTGCTTCTATCAAAATGGCAAGGGTAAAGATGAGATCCCAGTATCTCTGGTTTCGTATCTTTTATTTTGGGCATGGGGTCAGGCAAACAAAAACAACACAACACAAAAACAAAACAAGGGAAAAACAAAAAAAGTTTTATTTATATACACATAGGTTTTACCTTGTTGTTTTATGTCTGGAAAAGCTTCAGATGCTGCTCGTTGAAAGGCAGTGATAACTCAATTCCATCCCGGTAGGCAAGGAATAAAGTGTCCATTTCGGAAGCTCTTTTGATCATGAAGGGCCCTTTCCAGAGTGAATCAGATTTTCTGTGCATGCCCTTCGGTTCGTGTCTCATGTCCCACCAGAGTACCCAGTCTTCTATCTTGAACTTCCTTTCTTTGGCCTTCTTGTCAAATACTCGGGGAAAGTCCTTATCAACTTCATCTGGTGGTGGCTCATCCTTTCTTCTCTCTGTGGCGGGTAAGTCTGCATCAACTTGCTCCGTTCCCAGAATTATTTGTTGAATCACCATATTCTTTGTTCTTCTTCAAGTACTGATCCTGCTCGTTGAAAGTCTTCACTAAGGAAACTAAATCCTTGGGAATTTTGTTACCCTTTGGTTGGACTACTCCACTACTGTCATCATAACCTGGATCAAATTTTCTTGTGACTGTTTGTCGTGGTGGTGATTTACTCTCTTCAACATACAACTTGTCAAAGTTGCCTTATTCCAGAAATGCAGATGTTTGTTTGTCCTCATTGAAAGTCTGCCACTGTTCAACATTATCAGGGACTTTGGGGTGGTAGACCATCTCCACTTTATAGTTTACTTGTCTAAATATGGATGGTGGTCTATCCGGATTCAATAGTGCAGCTGTGATTACCAAAGAATCTGCCTTGGAATTCTGATTTGTTGGAATGAAGTTAATAGAGAAGGCTGCAAAATCTAGTGTGGTAGAAAGCACTTTATCTTTGTAATGCTTCAGCTCATCTCTTTTGATTTGATCTTTCCCTCGAACTTTCTTTACTAGAAGTTCAACATCTCCTTGGGCTTTGAGGAGTTTTACTCCTTTCTTTCTAGTTTGCTTCATTCCTAGCAACAACGTTTCATACTCCGCCGTATGATTGGTGTTCTCGAACATCAAATTGTGGGAGTATGAGAATATCTCATGATCTGGAGATATTAGTAAAATTTTGGCTCATGATCCAAAAGAACAACATGCGCCTTTGAAATCCAACGTCCAAAATTTCTCTTCTTCTTTTCCTGGCTCAGGCTCTGGTCAAAGTTCTAGCTCTGGAATGTCTTTATCCATTTCTAAGAAATAGACCCCACCGTCAAATTCTTAAAAAAAAATATAAGATTTAGGATCCTCAGATTTTGTAACCATGTACTTGGACTTCTTTTCCGGATCCAACTTATGGCTAATCCCTTTGATAGGAATATGTGCACATGACCAATCCATCTTTACTTCTCCTCCCAGCTCTTTGCAGAAGTTTCTACTCAGCAACATCCCATACAAGATAGGACTATATGCAACTAGAATGGTCATCTTTAATCTTTTTTTCAGGAAAATCTACCAGAACAACTTGTGCATCTTTGATTTGTCCGATTAAAGGGACTTGTCTCTCCATGGAGTAACACCTTTTTATGGTTTTTGTCAGGGTAAGCCCAAGAGCATCTGCAACTTTGGCTGGCATGACATTGTCAGAAGCACCCGAATCTAGAATGCAATTGCTTAACTTGAAACCATTAAGCAATAAGGAGACATAGAAAGGTTCCACCCTTTCAGAAGATAGTGGGGGTTTAATAACTACAGTGTTGCTTTTGTGTAGGAGTATCTTTGGGCTTAGGCAAAAGGCTTTTTGATGTATTGGATTATCCTGGTAATTGTACATATTTGAATAGCCTATTTAACTGCTTAGGAAAAGCTCTCAGGTTTTTGGCTTCTGACATTTGAACTTTAGTTTTCTTAACATGATCAATAATGTCAAAAGAAGAAATAGATTCAGATACCTGAGCCACTTTTTGTGGTTGAGATGAAGAACTAACATGCTTACTTCTAGGAGATAAGGAAGAAGGAAAAGGGATGCCTCTTCTTTGCTCGTATGCTAATGCTTCAGCTTGGCAAGTTTGTGATTTTGTAAGTAATGCATATGTATGACCATGATCATCTCTATGAAGTTTCTCATCGTCATGTTCAAATTTGTAATTCAGGTAATTAATGTTGGAGTCGCCAGCAGGACCTATAAAATCATCATCCTCAAGTTGATCAATGTCAGCTTCATGTTCTTCTTCATTCATCTCCACATTGTTTGTGGAAGCAACTTCAATTGCTAATCTTTGGAAACCAGCAATGCGGTTCTGGTTGTTGTTGAAAATTCCGAGCAGGGGCAATGTTGTTGCCCTGAGTCATTTAAGTCATTTGTTTCTTTATCTGCATCATCTCATTTGCTAACTTTTGCAATAGTGAATTAGATGTAGTAGCAGAGGATGAACTTTCAGCTCTAAAAGTGTTGCTCTTTATTTTTCTAGCCATGATGAGGTCATCTTCAATTTCAACCGCCATGTTTTGGGCTGCTAACAAATCAGCAGGACGTGCTTTTCGCAGTTGATAGCTTACTTCAAGAAGCAAAGCATTGATGAAGAAAACTTTGTGATTCTCATCATTCAGAGAAGTAGAAGTTGGAATTTTGTATAGTAATCTTTAGAATTTTGCAATAAAATCCCGCATGTGCTCATGTGACTCCTTCTTCAACTGAGTGAGCTGAGTAATCAATGTACTGGAATCTTCAGCTGGTTTGAATATTTTCAGGAATGCATTCCACATAGTGGCTCAGTTGCTTATGGTGCCAGGTGCTAGCCGGTAGAACCATTCTCTAGCCAAGTCATGTAGAGTCTCAATGAAGAGTCTGACAGATACATCTTCATGTTCGACTGCAAGCACTCCACAGGATATGAAAAATGTAACCAAGTGGTCATTTGGATTTTGCTTTCCATCTCCAAAGAATTTCAGAAAATTATTTCTGGATCCTTTTGGCAGATCGTGCAAGGGTGGAGCCAAGTTCAGTGGCCCAAAAAATGCTCCCCATGGGACAGGCACTGCAGGGGCAAGTGGCTGATTCTGCATCATGAAAGGAGCACGTTATCTTTGAGAATAGACTTGATGAATAATTCCAACTGCCGGATTATGCTGAAGATGATCTGGATCTGGATGTGTTTGCATTCTTTTTGGTGAAAGATTGGATCTGTGGCTTCTAACTTGAGAAATCCATGGTCTGCTAATTTGTGTTGTTCCCTAGCGGAGTTGCCAAAAACTGTTGGCTAGATTTTCTGCATAGTAGAAAACCTAGGTAGTCATGAGATAAATCTCTTTTATTTACCGATGAGGCTCCCGTGTCAGATTTGTCAATAAAAATATGCTACTATCTATATGGGGTTTTACTTTAACTATTTAGCTCATGAACATAGTTGTATAGCTCTACAGCAAGTAAACAACTGTTTAAGAAAGAAAATATTTATAAAAGAAGGAAATAAGAAAACACAGGGAAGAAATGGGGAAGATGTGCAACCCAATCAATAGATAATAGAGTTGATTGCATGCACATAGAAGAAACCAATAGATATCAACACACAAAATTATAAGAAAAGACAACTCCAGATCTAGATTTAAAATAACACAAAGTTTATTAGAAGGTCTAAGATAGAAATCTAGAAACAAAATGCACCATGACACAAAGTTCTTCGGAAACTTGCTCCTTTATATTCCTTTGCTTCAAGTGGCTATCAGGGGTTTTAGCACAAAGTCTAGAACATAAGAATGTTGCTTTCAAATTCTAATTTTTAACTCAAAGGTTCTTCTTGTACTTATAGAATGTAGAGGGGCAATCACAATTCGGAAGCTTTTAGTTGAACTGACATATGTGGAAGTTGGAAAGGAAACAACTGGCAATCTCCCTCCTGAAATTCCTCTTTGCATGATATGCATGATTTACAACTGAAGATAAAACCTTCTATTTTGCATGTCTGCCACCTATTTCCAAGTAGTTGACTTCTTAAAGTAATGGCTTTTAAACCAATCACTTAAGTTTTATAATTTAATTGATCGCTCAATTACTTTGTCGGAGGAAATAAGAGAAAGAAGAAGAAAGAGGAAAGCTGCAGTCTTTTCCTTTTTCATATTCTGCATGCAGTTGATTATTTTGCCCTGATTCTCACCATACTAGATCTACAAACGGCTGGATCTGGAAGTGACTGTGATTTGCTTGTAGGTATTGCCTTTGACATGTCTTCCTTCTTATCCTTAAAGCTTTTGCAATTCTTCTCCAATACATGCATCAGTGCAATGTTCACCGTAAATAACTCATCATTTTTATTTTTAATTGCATATGAGCAATTAAAAATTCTGGAAAGCACTCCGAGTGAATGCAACTTCAATGAAGGCTTCAACTGGAAGATTGGAAGCACATGCACAAGATCCTGGAAGAAATTTTCCATCCACTGACTTCTTCACGAGCTGCGTTCAAAACAAGAGGATGAAGCCTTTGTGCCGGAAGCTTTTGCAATTATGAGATCTGGATCTGGATCTGGGACTATTGACTTCAGCAAATCTAGAAGCTACGCATGATTCCGTTGAGCTTTCTCTTTCATCCCGCTTTGCCATGGCTGGAGCAATCTTTACCTGAACAATTCTTTTTCTCTTTATTCGGCCAGAATTCTTCACAACCGGTGCAGATCTTGATATTTCTTCAGATTCGGAGGATATGTTCAATGTATTGGACATTGATTTAAGCTCCCTTTCTCTTATAAAAGCACCTGTGATGAATTCTTACAATTAATTCAGTCAAAGATGGCAATTGGAACATGAACAATAGATTTTAATCATAAAAATCTGCATATATCAAGCATCCTGCCCTAAAATTTTATGCTTTATTTGCATGCAAAACAAGCATGAATTTTACCAACTTCACCTGAGCACCTATACCATTATGCAGACAATTATTCAGACACAAATAAACCTCCTTTAACCATTGCACCAATTCTTGAAGCTTTTAACATTAATTACACCTTCTTTTGAGTAAAAATCCTCTCCAAATGGGGCGCACTTTTTGTTTGGGCCGCACTTTTGCGCTTTGGAATTAATTAATTCATCCTTATGACAACCCCTGCTTATATAATCCTCATGATTCTATAATTAATTAATGCCTTTCCTATTCCTTGCAATTAATTAATTAATTAATAAGCTTTACTTTCAAATGGGGCACCTATTTTGTGCATGCTGATGGCTGCCATTAAATAAATTAAATTGATTTAATTTTAGACTTCTGCTTCCAGTTAACTCAAGCCTCACAGTATGGTTTGACCTTAGCCACTGAAAATAGGAATTAATCAAATCAATTAATACTTTAAAAAGTATTATTTCTCTCCCAAATGGGGCGCACTTTTTGACATGAAGGGGCTGCATTAAATAAATAATATTTATTTAATTTTAGAACTATCTATTTCCAACTTCCTTTTGTCCACTTCCCTTTGTTGAATTTTCCACAAGCCTGGGCGCCAAAATTGGGTGAATAAATATTAACAAATATTTATTTAATGCATTATTATTCACCTAAGGTGGGTCACACTTTTTGGAATAAGGAATTTCTATTTTTAAAAGTCAATTGGCAATGGGATTATTTACCTTGCAAGGCAGCTCCGAAAATCCCATGATCCACTTAAGTTGTTTGACTTTCATAATGGGATTATTTACCCTGCAAGGCAGGTAATAAAATCCCATCAATGCCTTAAGTGATTTTTCTTTTATTTCACAATGGGAATTTTTACCCTGCAAGGCAGGTAAGAAATTCCCGCCTGCCTGCTGCCTCCAATTTTCCCATTGTGACTTAAGTGGCGTTGCTTCCATGGGAAAAAGTACCCTGCAAGGCAGGTACAAAATTCCCACCTGCCTGCTGCTTCCAAAAATCTCATGATTCACTTCAAACCCTCTTTTTCCAAAAATGCAGCCAGCCCAGAAGAAGTTTTTTTGGTGCACGACTTCGTCTTTTCTGAGAGAACTAGACCTCCGATGGCGAATTCCTTCTGGCACAACATGCATAGGTGATCTTTAGATACTACAGGCCAAGAATCAGGCCAAACTAGCAAAGGAATTGATCCAGAGAAATTTTCATAGAAAACGAAACGGAAAAATACAAAAAACACAAAACGTTGCTAGAAGTCACAAATAAATCCCAGGATTCATTCCTAGTTAAAACCCTAATGGTATATGGGAATATTGACATGTACAATCACAACATGATTAAATTGGAGTGCACCAATTTCCTCAAATGGGGCTCAAAATAATTAAACACAAATTTCCCACAGGGAAACCCCAGCTACAGGATAAAATAATTTCGGGCATCTGGGTATTTGTCGAAAAGGGCTTATATGGCTCCCTGAGAATATCTTAACACATTACAAAAACTTTCACACAATAAAAACACAAAACAAACCATTATTTTAAAGTAATTTTTTTTACATAGGGTAGTCCCAGATTTCATGGTGAAATCTGGGGACACCAAAGCTCCATTTTGTCCCCCATTCTTATTAATATTGTTATCCTTTCCCCATGTATTGTTTTCCCAAATTTTGTGCTACATTAATAATAATCAAAGAACTGTACTTATAGGAAAATGAAAGGTAACAGAGAAACCTTGGGGAAAAAATGCAACTTCCAGATCTATTAGACGAAGCATCACATCTTATTTTGAGAAACCATCTATGGTAGTTCATCCATTTCCACCACTATCAAGGGATCATGATAACATTTGAAACTAAACTTAAAATGAGTTCATTGATAATTTCATGATTGACACTGTCACTAAAATGCCTCCCTTGAATATTTATCATAGGATGAACTTGAATCTACATCAATGGAAGAATTACATTCCAAATCTGGTGCTAAGAGGCCAATATCTACCCAATTGAATGTTGGAATTGGAAATTCCAACAATAAAAGAAATTGCACCATGCCAAATAATCTAGGGGCACCTCTTTCTAAAAGTAAAAAAAAAATTGGGACTTGGGAAGGAGTTCCAAGTTAGTGTGGGTTTATAAGTTTCCATTTATTGAACCTATTGAAAACGAAAAGAAAAATTAATCTCCTATGTAATACAAATGTACATTTTGTAGCAATAAATTGGGTGGGGAAAAGACAATGTAACTTAAATTGGATACTATTGAGAAATATGTAGGAAATATATTCAAAAGTAATTTGTAGATGGAGTTGTGAAGAATGTTTCTAGATGGAAAATTGTAGATGATTTTTTACCTATGAGGTATGCAAAAAATATGAGGAGTATGTGATAGCTCAAAAAATACTTGCTAAAAATGGAGGGATAATTACATCTCAATTTAAGAAGGTCATTCAAAACAATTTTTTTGGTATAATAATTTAACTTGCTATTGCTTTTAAAACATTGAAAAGAGGCTGTCCTATAATTAATTTTTTTGAATATAATAAGATGCTCTATTTTCTTAGTGTCCCACACTTTTCTCATTCTAATTGGTCCTAAAGTAATGGTTGGGATTGGGATATGGTGGAGAATGAAGACTTGAAAGAGAAACTTAAGTGTGCAAGATATGTGTCTTTGTCTATTGATGTGAGTAAAACGTAGTAAATAATGCTTCAAGAGGAGGGGGAGAGAGAGTAGAGAGATCATGGGGTGCCGATTCATCACCAACCCTTGCATTATTATGATCCATTTGATTTTAATCATGTTGGAATTGGGGCTACTAAGAATAATTTCCTCTCAATATGTAGATGGGGTTGACACTCTAATCTTGGTGACATAGATGACACCTCTAGAAGATTCCATTATGGTTTCCTACTCATTTTCTGATTCTGTAGGTTGGGTGGGATCCTCTTTTTCTACCCTTGGATACGGATCACTACTTTCCTTAATTTTCCCATCTTAGGTCTATATGCATATTTATACTTTTTAAAATCATGTGAGATAACCTCATTTACTTTCTATTCACAAGATGAAAGAAAAATTTGATGCTGAAAACCTATGTGAACTATTAATAATAAGATTGAAGGAGATCGATGGTATGGATGATTCTATAATCGTAACAAAGTTGGTATGTGTTGGGGCAAATGGGGTATCTATAAGTCAAGGTTATTGTAATGGTCTATATGTAAGACCCCAAACATCCCATTGCATTTATATGGTTTCCATTAATTGTATGGATATTAAAATGAATCGAGTATGCAAAATAAATAAATAAATATAAACATGTAACAACGTGTAAAGAACTTGTTTGAAAGGTGCATGTTTATTTCTGTGGTAGTCATAAAGGGCTCATGGAATTCCTAATCTTTGTAGAAGGATTAACAAATATGCATAAACTATGAAAAATGTGGACACTAGGTGGATCTCATTGTATCAACCGGATCGCAAGATGTACGATGAGTATCCATTTTTATTGGGAGTAATGTGGAAAAATCACATAGAAGTCATAATAATTTAGCCACCCTAAAATATCTCCTATTCAAAACACTAAAGTGAAATGGGTTGTAATATTATTTTACATTATCTTATTATATTAATTTGTAAAATAATTAATATAGTAAATGTTAAATGTGTCTACCAATTAAATAGAATAAATGCTTTGGAAAAATAAATATTTTACAAAATTTGGAAAAAATTATAGGATAATGCTTACTCATGGCTTATTTGTTACGGTGGATAATGATCAAGATTTGATACGTCGTTTAGCTAATATGGAGACATTGTTGATGTTTCTTGGTATCCTTCTCACATTGGATGAAATGCATCATTGAATTAAACAATCCCAAGAAAAAACTATATATATAGTTTATTTTATAAGTTTTAAGAAACATGTTTGTCTGGTTATATAAAATGAACTTCTCAACCAAAAGTGTTTTTTCAGGTCTACATTTTGAGAGTTGGAAAACTTTGATAATCATTGGAAGTCAAAGTAGCTTTATGAATTTCAATATGTTTAAAGAAGCATGTGCTTTTGTATGGGCATATATGAGATACCCACGTACTCCTTTCAAAGACTAGACAATAATAACATTGAGAAGTTAAATGTTAAATGTTCACTATTGGATTATATTTTACCATCGACAAGGATAAGGTTAAGAGAGATTGCAACTTCCACACTAAGAGAAATAAGTTAAAATTTTAGTAGGAATGATTTTCTTGGAGCAATGGTTGTAGTAAATCCTTGCACAAACTAAAAATATTTTGCGGGAAGACTACCAAAAAATATTAACCACATTGATTCAATATTTTTTAAATTTTGATGATATTAATGGAATACATATTCAAGGTATTTTAAAAAATAATATGTTGATTGATGAACCATAGAATTTTTCCTATATGGTTCTTGATCAATTCAAATTATTGGATAATCCCTTCGAGTATGGAGCAATAAATCAATTATGCAAAGAATTGGTTTTAGTAATATTTTGTAGGAAACCATAAATGAATTTTTTGATTAGCTGAGCTATGGTAAACGATTGTTTTGAGTTTAGTTGAAGATGAGAGATTTTTCAATGCATTGTCCTATATAAATTCAAAATTACAAAATTAACTTGATTTTTTTCTAGAGTTTATACATTACAGTACAAAGTAAATACATTTCCATATGACATGGACATGAAAATATTAAATTAAATTAATGAAAGGAAAGGTGATGGTAAAACTTACATCAACACAATATAGGATTATATTGGAAACATGGATGAATCTAATGCACCAGTTGAATGTAAAAAAGAGAAATGGTCAAGAAAATGATATAGATGTTCCAACATTAATAAAATGGAAGCTTTCATTCCCTGATATGTGTTATAGATGTTTTAGTCACGACATAAGGTATGGTATTTGTTGTGGCATCTCAAAACTCACACCTTGCTTGTTAGTAATGCACCACACTAGAAGTGCTTTGTGACATGGCCGATGCCATGGAATGAAGAACCCTAGGACATGTTTAATAGACATGCCTTTTGGATACTACACAATCACTATTTTGGTCCTTGTGCACTCACTTGGATTGTTTACTTCATTCTACACATATAGATAGCTGGGAAACTGATAATGAGATGGGTTCTACCTAGGCACATAATACAAGATGTGAGTTTGAGAAGAATGTGAAGTTGAAATGATATCCCCTATTTGACTGTAATATACAAACTTCAAGGAGTTTAATATTGTGAACTATTACTTACTAAATAGGTTTCATATCATCATTATCCTTATGTTCATTATGTCTAGAAAACCTAGACATGAACCATATATAGTGTAATATGGGTTATTATCCTTGGTTTAATATGTTATCCTCACTGTTTATTAAACATTATGATATTAAATGTCAGCATAAATTAGATGTTGTTAGTTTATCATGATTTTTTTAGATAAAGTTGATGTACATAGAGGTGGATACAACAAATTACACATAAACACTCTAACACAATAATAAATACAAAATTGAAGTAGGGATATTGATTCACATTCATATCATTCCACAATTGTAATTAAAGTAAACAAAGACAAAAAAATTCCTACAAAAACTCTTCTTCTTTATTTATTTATATTCTAATAATTAGTATATTTTTCAAGTTATAGCCACAATACATAAACATACTCCACTTCCATATTCTATAATTATACTTCACACTATTGTCTTAGATACATACCTCTCTTCCACTTTATAAACACAATTGCATATATTCATGCCAGTCTATCACATACTTCACACTCTATCTCCCATTTTTTTGGAAAAGGGTAAATGTGGGGGTTTTGAAAGGACACACATCATTTTACAATAGGTTGTATAGGAAAGATATAAGAATGAAGCAAAACCATGGAAAATCCCGCAAGAAAAAGAAACAAATAGCCCCAAAGACACAAACTGAATGAAGAAAGAAAAAGTACCAAAAAAAGAACAAGGAGAAGATGCTATAAGTACAGATGCAACAACTAAAGAAAAACCACCAAGAAGAGAAGAAACAACATTAGACAAAGCTGCAAGAGGAAGAAGATACAAAAAGGGGAAGAAAATGAGGGAGAGAGAGGATGCAACTAGAAAAAGGTTACAAGGCCGAGAAGAAGATGTGAGAAAAGATACCCAAAGAAGAAGGATATGAAATAGAAGGAGGCCCAAGATTAGTGCTTACTCTTATTTCCTTTCTTCAACCGCAATACCTGTCACTTTTTTGTTGGAAATCACCTGAGACTTAAGAAATTTGGGTTCAGATTGATTCAAGGTGGTAGAGATATGTAACTCCCTATCCAAAGGATGGGGACCATCCTTATCTGAGTTAGAGTGATCGGATTTACGGGGTCAATTTATCCCTGGAGTAGGTCTTTTCAATGGGGAAGGATTAGCTATTGACTTCTCCCCTCAGCTGCAGTAGAGCCTGAATTTTCTACACTCAATGGAGGTGAATTTCATGTTTCCTATGTTGCAATCGATGAGGATACATCTCTAGTTTCTAGATCTTCAGGGTCAGTATTGTCTTCTTCCTCAATATCTGGTGGGCTCCATCATTTGGGAATAAATACTTTTTTTCTTTGAATCTTGGGTCTTCTTATGAGGGAAGAAAACCATGAGCTGTCCCGAAGTCCTATAATTCCTACATCTGAAATCCGTATTTACATAGTCTTGAGTCTGGATATGAGTAGTATCTCCCATAGTGAGAGTAATTTTATCCGGTATTCCTTTATTGTGATCTAATTCTACACAAATTCTAACAAAATTATGAAGTCCACTCCGTATTCTCTTGTTATCCACTTTGATGAAACATCTTAGAAGATTCTTGATATCCTCCCAAGAAAATAAAAAGTGAAGGGGAAGATTAAGAAATATCACCAAAACTGGAACTCGAGAGATGAAAAAGCAATTCGGATCAAACTTAGGGAACCATGGGGTAGTGAAAAGGCCTGCCAAACTCTAGAACCAAGGACCCTATTTAATAACCCTAAGATAATCCTCAGGATCATTAAAGTAGAAAATGAAGAAAATTTGGGCACATAATAAGTATTTACAGTTTTTCATCGATGAGGAATGTATCCACTGGATCAGAGAATTAGTCGACAGACAAGCACCATTAAATCTATAGATGATTGCTTTAGATTGTCACTCTTGTAAAAATTCCAGAGATTCTTCATCATTGATCTCCAAAGTAGGGGATTCATAGGTGTGCTCCACAATGTAGGTGGGGGGAGGAGGAGTTGGAGAAGATTTTGTGGAAGTGACATTTTAAAAAAAGGGCCTCTTTGAAAGATGCAGAGTAATGCTCCTTGGCTCCACCCAGTAGTAGTCCTGTCATAAAAATCATGGAGTCTCAACTAATCCCATAGGAAATGAGTAGGGAATCATCAATCAGGGGATTTCCATAAAAAAATAGGCCTATGAGATCTTCCCTATAGCTCAGTTTATGGGAAAAAATGTATTTAATATCCTTCTCATGAGCTTTTCATTTTAGTTGAATGCAGAGGGTATTTCCACCTAGAGTGTGAAAAAAGACTTGGAGTAAGTTTGCGTTATTGTCGAGTGGTTTAAGCATTACTTAGGTATTGTTCTTGTCCAATCCTAAACCAGGCACCTGGGAAGACTTGGTAAATCCATAGATATTTTCATCCCGATTCTAATCTATTACAGTGCCCCTCATCGAACCATTCATCACCCTGAATCTTCTAGGGCTGAGCATGTAAGGTATAGGGTCACCATTTTCAAAGCTAGTGCAACAAAGAATAGGGGAAGGAGAAAGATTTCCCGCACATCCATGAGAGGTTGTCCCCCCACTCAAACCATGGTGTAAATTTCCTCTAGAGTGGACAGGAAGTAGTCCGCTTGCGCTAGCCCTCTACATAGCCAAACTGTACATGGTCTCATTCACTTTTCCTCTGTTGTTTCTCGAGCATCCATTAGCCGAGTCATTGCCATTTTTACATTTTCAAGGGCATCAATATTTAGGGATACCCTAAACCATGCCACCATGATTAGGGGAGCTAGATTTAGGGCTCAGGATCTTAGGGTTCATAGACCAGTTCATGAAAGGGCTCATAATTCTCAAAGACTTGTGGAGATATGAGACTTTGAGTAAAATCCTCCACACTCTCTCTACGATTACAACCTTATTATATTTGTATTTGTACATTTTATCTCCATTTACTAAAATTCACATATATTATATATGTATGCTGTACAAGTATATCCTTCATCCTAACCCATAAAGCATGGTTCCTTTGATGTTGTACATGTGGTGTATTGTGTCTTTAATGTGTGACCCATGATTGTGTTGGAATGTTGAATTTAGGTGTTTTTAATTGATGTAAAAGACCATTAATGACAAAGATAATGATGGAGGTATTCTAGAGGATGATAGATATGATGATGACATGAATATTTAGGTGGTGAAATGATTGCACGAGTTGATTCAGTGATATTGGCTTGATCTAACAAGCCTAATCAGGTGACCTAGCTAGCCTAGGCAATAAAGCATTGTAGATGGAGCTACATGGTGACTTAAGAAGAATGTAGAGGTGTGAAACATGTTTTCTCAGGTGTGTTAGGTACTTTTGGAGTGCTAGAGAGAAGATATATGAGGTTTGTCTACTTGGTCATTGTTATCTCCAAATCACTGCACCCCCTAAATAGCCTGAAAATGAATCATGACATTCAGTGTGATTGGGAAACATGGGATCACCTCTCAAGCTGTGGGACTTGGGCTCAAGGTGAACCTCTGGAGAAGACCAGCTTCGTCTTCCTAAAATAAACACAACACTACTTCTAATGCAAGAAGAATGGCTAACTAGTCCTATGCTAACATTTCATGGGATTAGGGAAAGAGATCTACATGGAAATAAAACCTATGCTAGAAGTGGTGATGCACCAAATTAAGGGATGTTTAACATCTAGAAGGGTTAATGTGGGAGGTATGCTTACATCACTGACCACCTTCACCTATTGCAACTAGAAAGGGTACAAAATACCACAAACCAGGGTAGACGTTCCTCTGTTAAACCCGATCAGACAACAAACTACCAATCTCCTAGTGAAAAAGGATGAACTTGAGAAGGGTGAAAAAGCACCACAACTCAACTGCATGCAATATTTCACCACCTGATAAGAACAAAAGTCCATGTACCTACAATGGAAACTAGAACTTGCACTATGCACCCAAAAATATGAGAGAGACAAATAAAAGTAATAGAATCATGAAAGGACATTCATATGATCACAAAGCATAATTCTAATTACTTTAAGCACTTGCACAGTGCAACATTACATCAAGTAAAAAGGGCATAAGCTACCATTAAATTTCGATAAGAAAGGCTTGAGAGCCTACAAATTCACAAATTGTGAAGCGAAGGGGAAGCTTGGAAGTGTCTAATCCACAACCTAGTGTGACCTGCTAGAATCCACTTGTTGGAACCCTTGGAATGAATTTCCAATTTACATTTATAGAAGAAAAATGAGAGAGAGGAGAGAAAGAGTCATAATTTCCTCCCTAAATGGAAGGCACATGATGTATCATTTATCACATTTGGTTGAATCATCTGAAAAGGATCCATCTTGTGTAATTAATGCCTATTGACATAGTCCTCATAATTAATTAAAATAATATTTAAATAAAAAATATTAATTTAATTAAAAAATAATAATTGTACCCTCCCATTGACTAGTCTATTCTAGCCAAAAATGGCCCAGCTTGCCGAGTTGAGTCTAAGATCTTCCCTTTTTGCAAGCTCCGAATTGAGCTCTGAACGCCAAGGTCCCCAAATGAGCTCCATCACATGTTCAACTCACAAAACGAGCTCCACTTCATCAACCGACGCAATTGAGCTCCGCTTCGTATATTATTTCTGCTCGACTGAGATTTTTTTTCTCTCTTTGAACTCATTCAAGTCAAACTGTACATGTTTCTTGCAAGGCCAAGTTATTCTATGTCAAGTCCATATCTACCAACTTCTCTCCATGAGCTCTGAGTTCTGTGAATTCATCGTTTCTACGTTTCTTTACCGAAATGATCCACACCTTATCATTTTAGCAACCAAAATTCCACTAGTTAATCGCACCTTCTGAACTTGCCACCGAGTTGCTTCGGATTCCCATCTCTGTCTCACCAATCTTATTATTGGCTCGGCTAGCTGCTATCTCTGTTTTCACCTCCATACGGGAATCAAGTTCATCATTGTGTTAGCTCGACTCAGGTTAACTCGGCCCATATGAGTTGAGCTCAACCCCTAACTCCTTCTAATGCCGACTGATCTCCTTTGTCTATTCTGTGTGATAACATGATCTCCTGCCACCATGACCTTCGTCAATTTGGTTAGCCCTTTTGTGTAGCTCTTCATGTCTTGGTTCTGTCTTACAATGTGGGTCACATCATCTGTCATCTCGACTCTACCTTTCTTACGTAGAGCTCAAATGATCCTTCCTTTTAGATCCCAAGTGATCTCCACAAGTGAGAATGGGTCGTTTCCACATGAACTCGATACCAAACCCAATCTTGAGCTCATATTTTATTCCATTTTCACATTCTCTACAATGTTTCTATGAGCTTCCTGTTAGACTTCCAACCTACCATCATGAGCGTTGCCAATTTGAACTCCTCATCTCCACGACCATCACCAAGCTCTGAGCCCTTTAATCTTCTTTGATCCATTCTCCACCATTGCACTGAGCCGCTACTCAAATGAGCTCCTTGTGCCGGTCTACCTCCTTCACCATCTCAACTCACTCCCACTCTTCATCAAACTCTAACCATTTACATGAAAAGCCAAGTTAAACTAAGACTGTTTCACCACATTGCCACTAACATCCACTGCTTCCGCACCATGCGGCACTTGACCCGATCTCCCTCTCAACTAGGTGCATGACTTATGAATTGCTTGACTGGCGACACATTGAACTTTAGAGAAATCTTGCAAATATGCAAAACTCTCAACACCCAAAATCTCCAAACCCCGAAATGCCGAAACTCTGAATTTTGTAGTTTTGGAATTTTGGGCTTCAGAGATATCCAACCTGCTCAACATCTTCAGCCCAAAAAACTCTAAAAATCTAAAAGGAATTTGTTTGAAAAATATTTCTGAAATGTAAACTCTGACATATGTTCTTATCTACATCTATAACTCTCGAGCTCAACTCACTTCGCTTTCAATACCAAGATCCAAACCGATGAGCTCAATTATTCATTTGAATCTATGATGCTTCTCCATGTACCAAGGATGCCGAGCTCCTTCAAGCGAGCACTTCTAAATCCATGCGTTTCTTTGGGTGGCTCGATCCATGGCTCCCTTTCTGTTTCTGACCCAAAAGAATCTGAACTCCTGAAACAGTTAACTCCGAAAAGAAACTTTGAAATGCCATGAACACCTCTGCACCAAAAATCCATTCATGTTTTCCAATCTCTTCTTTTTCATGACTCATTCCACTGAAATCTGCACTGAGCTCCATTCCTTGGTTTGATCGAGTTGAGCTCCTATGTGCTACATACCTCGATACATTGGTTCGTGTCAAAACTCACCAGGCTCGCCGACTATGAGCTCAAACACCTCGAGCTCCAAAAAAACAAAATTCTTGGCTTGTGTTAATGGATTTGAGCCCCAATTTGAGTCATTATGACCCACTCACTATGCAAATCAAAATCTTCATGCATACCCATGTTGAGCCTTTGTCCAAATGAGTTCTGTGTTGGGAAAACTTTTGTTTTGAGCTCCCTAACTTTGCAAATACGTCGGCGTTCCCTCTATCGACTCGGTAATTGATTTGCACTTTATGTAATGCCTCATCAGATTATTTTCCCTTTTCTCGAGCCCCTTTCATGGAGTATTAGGGCTGACCTCCCTAGGTGCATCTTTTAACACCTTGGCGCATGGTTTGGAACCACTCCGAGCTTGTCTCTTATAACTGAACTCGATGGCTCCTTTGTACTTATTCCACATTCAAAACCTCCAACTCGGGCTTAAACCCCCCTGTCAAGTATCTCGACCCTATATTGTTTAAGATTTCCTATTCCAACCAGGCTCAACACTGATTTCACACCATCGAGTTTCTCAAAATTTGCACAAACATTAGCTCGCCCCTTTCTTTTCCCGAGTCAAGTTGTACACTTTGAGCTTGATGATGCTTGCTACCTTCCACGAGTCAACTCCTTCATGGATCCACCAAGCCACTCCACAGAACGTGAAATTCTCCTCGAGCTCTTAAAAACTGCTGAGCTCCCAGAGCTCGAGAACCATCCTTCCTCACCTGGAATAGGCTCCCCGGTCATCCTCGAGTCATTTACATTCATCATCGAGTTGTGAGCTACCACCTTCAACCACTTGAGTTGTTTTTACAACCAGATCCTATGAGCCCAAGATGCTTCCACCACCGAGCTCTAAAAATGAGTTTTCCACCGAGCTTATTGGAACTGAGCCAACCTCTACACCTATCATTTCAAGATTGAAATTAGCTCGATGTAGCTTGGCCTCTCACGAAAGGACCTTGTCCTCGTTTTTGACCCTCTAGGGCTCCTTTAGCTAACCAAAAGGTAGAAAAACCCAATATGACCCCTTAAGTCACGATTTATTAGTTTGATCTTTTTTTATGCCTACAACGACTAAAAAATGTCTTGTAGGGTATTGTCAATTTTTTGTTCAGGAGGGTAAAAATTGACAAAAATTTTGGCAACCTCTTAGGGATGGTTTCCTGCTAAGCATTAGGCTAGTAGCCTTGTCTATCCGTTTGGCATGGAGACACTGTTTGTGAATCTGAAACCAATTTGATCCTCTATGATACCCTAAAATCCCCTTGAGCATTGCTGATCTGGGACCTCCCTTGAATACAAAGCATGAGGTATACCGAAAATGATGAACACATGGGAACTATGGAACACTACATAATTATGACTAAAGAAGATCATGAATCTCCAATGGAAACTTATGAAATTTCCTTCTCCTTGACACCTTCCAATGATGTAACAATGTGTAGAACAACACAAGAGTGACAACGGAAAATGAAAACACACAACAACTGAAAACCATACATACCCCAAGTGGAACATGTAGGGTGTGCATGCACTTATTCTGCTGAAAGAAAACCTATACTACCCTACACTAACCAGAAGCACAGGTGAGCTAAACAAACCCTATAACTGGTTGTGCAAAATAGCTTCCTTTCCACACAATGGATTGCCATGCAAATGATGTGACCATGGACATTGCTGAGAATGAGAGTGCAAAACTGAAATAGGCCCAATCCTCCACTTGGTTCACTAAGAAATCAACTGAAAAGAGAAAGAATTCCTCTTTTAGTTATTCTACATTTGTCCTGTAGAAACATAGAAACTGATCCTCATAATCTAGAAACTCATCCTCACACTTTGAAGTGAATATGATTGATTTTGGCTTCTCTTCTGTCTTCAATGAAGCCAGGTACCTGATTTGACATGGTCTAAACCATTGGATATTTCTGCCTGTCTGAACTTCAATTTTAACAAGGAATTCTTACTAAAAACATCCTTGAGAAAGATTGTCATTCACAACCTGATTTCCCTCTTGTTGCCCATTTACAAATGACTGATCTTCCACCTGGATTGGTATTGCAGCATCTCATTCTTTCCTTTTCCAACAACCCTCCTATTTGTAGTTTTGGATGATTGTTTTGGGAAACAAAATGTTCAAGAATACTTTCCTCCATCACATACTGGTTTACCAAAATAGGTTATGTAACTGAAAATAGAAACCTCTCCATGCCATAATCTTCATTTAGTGCTTCTATATCAGTCCTATCACCTCCAGTTTGTTCCTCCTTTACGTGTGATGAAGGATACAAAAAAATCAATTCCTTCAATTCTGATTCCAAAGGATAGTTATGAGCAATGAGATGTTCTTGAGCATATACCTCCATAACACGACACTTTCTGGTGAAAAAGAAGTGATGGAATGACAAGATTGTCAAGCTCCAGAGGCTCTTGTCCATTAAACAATTCTTCCAGGTCCGATAGAAAATATGCTTCTTCATTATCTGATTGTATCGAAAGGGTCCTCCTCAATCTGAGTATCCTCCGAACTAGAATATCCTTCACTTTGATAGTCTTCATCTTCAAACATGAAATCAGAAAGATTAAATTCATCTAAAAAATCACATTTTTGAGAAGGAAGAGAGGGAAAAGGTTTAGAAGGTTTATGCATAGTTTCATCAGCATTCTTGATCTCTGAATCCCTCTTCATCTCATGAAATTTTTTATGGATGATTATAACATCGAATGATGTCTTTGGAAATATTTTACCACCTTTCAGAAGTGATGCAAGTTCTTGACATGTATGGACAATTAGGATCATTGCATTCATTAGAATCAAGCTTGTACACTTGAAATTCTTTCTATTTTTCCACTTTAGTAATCATTCCAATGGAACTGAGCTATTAATACTACATTGTAAGACATTTGGTCCTCCTCGTTTATCTTTGGATTTATTTCTGAGCCAACAAAACTAGTTTGTTCCAACTGTTCTTGAATTTCAACTTCTACAGAAGGTGTAGTCAGGAACAAAGTTTACTTGATGCTAAGTTTTGTAGCCCATTTTATCAAATTATCTGGATGCTCCCTTTTTCTATCCTCTTCTACCATATACTCCTCCCTTTTCCTCATTTCTTGACATTGCTCCTCCCAAAATGGATTTGGGATTACAAGAGAAGGGGTGAGATGGGATTCAACTGATTCCCTCACTTTTTAAGGAATGGATTCATTCTCTTGTATTGATGGATCTTGTTGAAAAGAGGGAACTTTAGAAGTACAAGACAGAAGATTCATGATTAAATGGAGGAATAGAAAACAAAGGAGTGAATTCCCTAAAAGGGGTAGAAACTGGAAGGTTAGGACTATGGGGTTCAAGTTGAAACTGCATGGATGGAAACATGGGAAAAGGGTTGTAAGGTGGTAATGCAGGGGCCTCCCATTGACAGGATTGACTAACATTACATTTATGAATGTCCCTTTTCTTGATCCATTCTCCAACTTGAGTCATTGTCTTGATAATGAATTGAAGCTTTTGTTGAGGGCTAAGCTCACGTGGTATATGGCCAGTCCATGGGTATGGAATGTTGAAGCTAACCTGGGATGCCCTTATCATTTCATTGATCCCTATTTGCTTTATAATATAATCCAACTCTTGAACCTTCTTCTGTAAGTGATCTTCTTCAGGTGTACAATAGATCCCAGAATCTGAATGCCCTTGTTCTTCGGTAGCCCCCTAGTCTGGTGGATGACCAAAATGATCCACATCTTGCTCCTGTGGACATGCATGCTCAAACTGAAACTCATCATGAAATTGGTTTGGAGGTGGATTAAAATAGCTTGGAGATGGAAAGAACTTGCTACTGGAAGTAGAAATTACCACTGTGGAAATGAATCCATGATTGCACCACTTCATGGATGGGACAAAATGGAAACATATGGAAGAAAACTAGATGGGAAATGGGTAAAATGAAGGTCTGCAACAAAGAGAGTAGGGTACCTAGACCAATGGAGTCACCAGTTGTGCTTGGGTATACCTCCTAAGGCTGAAATTTCATGAAGAGCACAACAACTTAATGAAATGAAGTGAAAAAATACACACACATATGAAAGATGTGCCTCTTTTCCCACCGGGCATGCCAAAAATTGTTGTCTCCAAATCACTGCAACCCCCGAATGGCTTGAAAATGAATCACGACATTCAGTGTGATTGGGACACATGGGATCACCTCTCAAGTTTGAGGCTTGGTCTCGAGGTGAACCTATAGAGAAGGCCGACTTCATCTTCCTAAACTAAACACAACACTACTTCTATGCAAGAAGAATGGCTAACTAGTCCTATGCTAACATTTCATGGGATTAGGGAAAGAGATCTATAAGGAAATAAAACCTATGTTAGAAGTGGTGATGAACTGAATTAAGGGATGTTTAACATATGGAAGGGTTAATGTGGGAGGTATGATTACATCACTGACCACCTTCACCTATTGCAACTAGAAAGGGTACAAAATACCACAAACCAGGGTGGATGTTCCTTTGTTAAATTCGATCAGACAACAAACTACCAATCTCCCAGTGAAAAAGGATGAACTTGAGAAGGGTGAAAAAGCACCACAACTCAACTGCATGTAATATTTCACCACCTGATAAGCACAGAACTCCATGTACCTACAATGGAAACCATAACTTTCACTATGCACCCAAAAACATGAGAAAGGTAAATAGAAGTAACAGAATCATGAAAGGACACCCATATGATCACAAAGCATAAGTATCATTATTTCAATCACTTACAAAGTGCAACATTACATTAGATAAAAAGGGCATAAGCTGCCATTACATTTCGAGAAGAAAGGCTTGAGATCCTATAGATTCACAAATTGTGAAGCGAAGGGGAATCTTGGAAGTGTCTAATCCACCAACTAGTGTGATCTGCTAGAATCCACTTGTTGGAACCTCCTGGAATGAACTTCCAATTTACATTTATAGAAGAAAAATTAGAGAGAGGAGAGAAAGGAGTCATAAAATTTTTCCCCTAAACCGAAGGTACATGACATATCATTTATTACATTCGGTTGAACCACTTGAAAAGGTGCCATCATGCATCCTTGATGTCTAGTTGACCAAGTCTTCTTAGTTAATTAAAATAATAATAAATATTATTATTTAAAATATTTAAATAAAAATAATAATGGGCCCCATGTAGATGGTTTATGCTGAAGGGGAAAATAACGAGGATTGAAGGCTCAAAAAATGACCAACTTGGTGGTCTAGCCAGATCACTGAGCCAAGCTCACCGAGTAGGGTTCAAACTCCAATTTCATTGACGCACCACCTTTTCCATGAGCTCCAGTCAGTTTCTTAGCTCCTTCGATTGAGCTCCATCACTTTTCAAATGAAGGAGCTCCTCGCCATCAACCTGCTACTGAACTTTAGCTTCGTACTTTTCTCCCCTTTCAACTGAGATTATGATCTTTATCTTCATTAATTGAAGTCCAACTTTGAAATGAGCTTCTCCATAGACCGAGTGCATTCTAAGTCTCCTTATGCATCAAGTGCTTCCTAACTAGATCTGAGTTCTTGAATTACATGGCATCCTCTATCATTTCTTTACCAATGCTCACCACTGAGCTTCATCAACTAAGTTTGGCACCAAAATTCCACTAGTGAACCTAGCCACTCTTAAACTGAGCTCACCCCGTTGCTTCTTCCTAGCCTGTTGACACAAGTGACCTAAAATCAGTATGAGCTCGAATGAGTCCTTCCATTCCACATTGAGCTCCCTCCTCCATCATGAAAAAATCCTTGATTCAGTCATCTCATGTCAGCTATGCCTCTTTAACTAGGCCTCACGTATTTGTTCGAGCTCCTCCTACCATTTCTTTGTGAGCTATCCTCAACTCGTTCGAATTCCTCAAAATCCTCTATGTGTATTGGCTACGTGACTTGGCATAGATATCACTACCACAACGAGCTTCCCGATGATACTCTATCACTTGAGCTCGATGATAGCTCTCTTGGAATCAACTGGGAGGGGTCCTATCTATGCAATTCAAGCTCCCACTCAAACTCCTCACCATCATGATATCCTCTTACCAAATCTCTACGTAGTGTCAACTCATCCTTCGTTTTAGCTCACTCACCTGATACTCTACACTGACGAGCTCCTGTCGGTGAAACATCCATGCGATACTCAACTCCAATCGAGAAAACATGCACTCACATTTTCAAACTTATCTGCAAAATTATCAAGCTTCCCTTCTAGATCTTGTCAACCTACCATCTCAAATTTCTCCGATTTGAACTCCATGCAAGTCAGCCCATTATTCTCACTCACCGATAGAATTTAGCCCTGCAACATGATCCCATCTCAGATCTAGAACCATTGCCTCCACTGACTCGGCAACTAGAGTATGACCTCCCCATGACATTTCATAGCTTTTTCATCCCTCAAAAACATTATCTCCAAACTCTTCATTGAATCTAACACACTTTCAAATCCTAAAAACCTGAAACTTTGAATTTCAGAGTTTTGGTCTTTCGGGATTTAGACTAATATCCAATGCTTCATGCATATCTTTAGGCCCAAAATCCCTCTAAATTTGCATGAAACAGAAAACTCTGAAGCAGGTGACACATCTGAAAACGTGACCCAACTCCTGGCCTACTTCATCGCAAGCTCTCAATCTTAAATGAATAAGCCGCTAGCTATCAAATCAACCATAATTATATTCTATCATTTCTCGATGAGTCTAAGATCATTCTTAAGCTTGATCCAAACCTTCAGCCAAACTCATGTTGATCCTTCTGAAAGTTTGTCTCAGAGCTAACCCATATTTTCAAATGTGAGATCTAAGCTTGATGCAAACGTTCATTGTGTTCCACATGCTCTCGAGCTCCTACTCTCTATAACTGACAATGATGAGCATCAGTACAAATTGTGAGCTCCAATAATCCATGTGACTACTGAGATGCTTCCCGTGTAGCCCTAAGGATTTCGAGCTCACTGTCAAGCTTGTCATTTTCCGAATACCGTTTCTGTGGTAGAATTCCATCGCGATGTCTAATTAAACCTCACAAATGTTCCTTTGGTCTTTGAAATAACTCAGCTTAGTAAGACCGAGTTCTTTCTATTATTACCATGAACAAATCTGCACTATTAATACCATTCAACCTTTCGTGATCCCAATGGGTCTGGTCATAACTCACTTAGTAGGCTCAACCTCTCCTACATGCACCAATTCTTGAATTGCTCCAGTCGAGCTACTTGATGTGCAACATACCAGTTCCTGTGAGTTGCTTAACTTGTCACACCTGAGAGATCGTTTAACTCAACAACTTGATGTGCTCAACCTTACTGCATACAAGCTTGATGTAGCGAACCTTCGGGTCACTCGACACTATACCAGTCGACTGTAAATGCTCACACTCATTATGAAATCAAAATCTTGTTAAGCCATAAGTTGTGAATCACTTCTTCTTGACAACTCATCTTAAACCCAAGTTGCCTATGTCGTGCCTATTTGAATGAGTTACCTACACACTATATCCAATTCAGCTCCTTCCTGTACCAAATGTTTTGGCTTAAACCCATTAGCCATCTAAACACTGCTACAAATCTCCTGAAGGTTCAAACTCAGACCTCTTATGAAGCTTGAAGTGGATGCTCCTAGAACTGAACTCAATGGAAATGCTTTGTACTATGAGCTATCCACTTCAACCCGTCCAATTAAAAACCATGAAAACCATATGCTCTCTTTTGCTCGAGCCCTATATTGTTTGTGTCCTGGTCTAACATTCTCGACACTGATTTCACCCACTGAGCTATCTCAATAATTGTTGAAACATTGATCATCTCCATGCTTGATTCCATGAGTTCAAGTTGTATCACTTATCTTGATTATGCTTGGTACTAATTCCACGTAGTTGAGCTCCTTGACGGATCAAGCTCACCACTTCACAGCATCGAACTTCTCCTCCAGCTCTTAAGCACCGAGTTCTAGCTCCCAACTCAGCTCATGAACCATCCTTCCTTAACATCCTAGGCTCGAGCCATGTCCTCATTACCAATTTACAACTCAGGTCTTTGTTGTAGATCATCGAGTGACCTTCAACCTCCTGTATGCTATTTTTGCAGCTCACTTTTACGAGCCCGAGATGCTTAGCTAAAACCTGTGATACTTATGTTGTTAGTTTCTTCACCGAGCTCCTTGGAACTGAGCCAACCTCTACACACCTATCATCTCTATCTTCAAAACTTGCTACGATGTATCTTGGCTCCTCAATAAATGACCTTGTCCTCATTTTTTACCTTCTAGGGCTCCTTTAGCTAACCAGAAGGTAACAAAACACAATATGACCCCTGAAGACATGATTTATCTATTTGATCATTTTTTATGCATGTAACAACTAAAAAATGGCTTGTACGGTATTGTCAATTTTTTGTCTAGGAGGGTAAAAATTGACAACAGTCATGGTGCATACTATGCCTAATCCTAGTGTTAGAAGGCCTAATTAGACATGATAGTAACTTCCAAGCATGTGCGAGATATTGAGAACACTTATGGAGGTATTTTATATTTTTTTCATCATGTAGAGGTAGTTTTCAGAGGTTTCATGGTGAGTTATAATGTTGGTTCAGTTGGTACTATCCTAAACCATGCAAAATGTTGAGGGCTAGTCATGAAAATGAGATTGGTTGAGAATATTCAGAGCTATTTGTGATATGATGATGATTGGATATGTTATTAGGGTATATCATGATGGTGTGGGATAAATTTCAGGTTTTCATGATGAATATTTTTTAGGTTATGATTTTTTTGGTGAAACAAGGTGCTTGAGCATGTAAATCTAGCTTGAATTTTGAACTTCTGATGCTCAATATGAATTGTGTGCTTTGCGTGGGACCTTGTGGATTTCAGGTCAAAAGTGATGGAGAATATTTTATTGGTAAGTTTCCATAGTTGATTTATTGTTCTATTATGATGATTAGATGATGTAGAGGATTCCTTCAGCTTTTCAGAAAGGTAAGATAGAGCATGTGGTGATGAGTGGACCCCATTCAAATCGGAAAGCTTATGAAGAAGTTTAGTTTGTGAAAACACTTTCTAAAGGAATTGAGAAAAAAATTTACATTTTTTTTATTATGGGATTTTTAATTTATGTCCATGATGGTTTTAGATAATGGTTGAGCTTCTAGAGGGAAAAGTGTGCCCTATTTATGAAGACTGGTCTTAAGGCAGTTTCGGGGTAGTTCTGAAGAAGTTTCAAAGATGGACCTGGTTGAAGGCATTCCACTTAGAGTTGGAAGAAAATGTAAGATGTTATGGAAATATTATTTAGATATATATCCAATGGTGTATGGTTTGTCTCATGATGATGAGGTTTTATAGGAAAACCAATTCAATTTGTGAAGAAGAAGGTTGTTTGTTATCCAAGAAAGAATTACCTTTGCTATAAGATTGGTGTAGATGATGCATGACATGGATTAGTTGATGCTTGATATCAGTTGGAGAGTAAAGAGGGATGGATTTTTTTACTATTGAAGGTATTTAGAGGTCTTTAAAGTGACATAAATGGTCTAAACCAGTTGAGTTCCTAAAAATATTTTCTGGGAAGCTTAGTTTGGTGAAGAGGAAAGCTAGTGTGGTTAGCATGTATGGAGGTTTAATGAGATATAGAAACCATATATGTGATCTAGAGGTCACATGAATTCCAATGAGTGGTTACATACCACAATTTAAATGTGCTTGGGTGAGCTTGAGGCCTAAATGTGAAGATTGGTTTGCAGAAACAATTGTTTAGTGAAGGATATGGGCCTTCTTGAGTGAGTTATGAATAGTTTTATTGGTGAAAGATAATGTAAGACCATGGATGATTTTTTTATGTTGTATTTGACATTTTTTATGAATTTAGGAGCTTGACTAATTATGCTTATGAGGTTTTTAGTTTTTAGTCATTCATGTGATGTGGTTTTTAGTTGTTTTTGAGCTAGTTTGTGCATTTGGGCATGGACGACCTACATGAGTCCATTATGTATGTATTGAGATATTTTTAAGATGTATTGGTCAAATTAAAGGAGGTATATTTACCTATGAGATGTTTGAAATAAGAGAAGGATATAAAGTGCATGTTTGAATTCAAATTTGCACTAGCTAAGAGAGAGGGAAAAAGTGTGACCCAAGTGTGAGTGAGAAAAAGGTATGAAGGCATCAATTCAGAGCTGAAGATGGGTGTTAAAGGTTGAGGAATGTTAGAGATCTTGTGAGAAATGGTTTGAGATCATAACAAGTCAAGTTTGTCCAAGTTTGAACGAGTTGGAAGAAGATGTGTTTGATGAGGGTTTGAAGGAGTTTGGAGCTGAATCTTGTGATCAACATGAACTGAGTTATTGTAGCATATCTTCAATGATATTGTTATCAAAATATTTTTTGATGATTCATATTCATGTAAGTATCTTATTTTGAGTAATATAAAAAATGGTTTAGGGGTTAGTGCTCCTTGTGGGGTTGGTTCCTCAATAAAGAAATCTCTTATGATGTGTAATATTCACTTGAGTCTTATTTGTGTGTAGTATAAGAAAAATTTTCAGTGGGTTTTCTTCCCCTTGAGGGTTTACCTCTTACATATTATGTTCTTGTGTACTCCTTGTTTATGTTATGGTGTATGGTTGTTGCTTATTTTTATGATCAAATTAATGCATGGTTGAATGTTAATGGTGTATGGGAGATAATTTGGACCTGTATAAGGATTTTTAAGGAAAAATTCACCCCCCTGTCAGTCCATTGTGCTTCTAACAATTGATATCATATCATGTTATTTTGGAGGAGTTTGATCACTTGAAAGGAGATTTGTTTGAAGCACCAAAATGATGAGTTATCAGAGTGGATCTTCTACTAGAAAGGAACCTTTGTTTGATGTTGTGAACTATGATTTTTGGACTCTGAGGATGAGGAATAACATCTTGTTCCTAGGGTTTGATATTTAGAAATATTTGGAGGATGTTTATATTGTTCCAGGTACTTCTCCAACAAGTAATGTAAACAAGAAGCTATGTAGTGATAATTCAAAGGCTATGAATTCTATCATGTATGGTCTACGCGAATCTAATATTTTGAAGGTGATGCATTACAAATCAGAAAAAGTAATGTGGGAGAAAATATAGGTCTTGTATGAAGGATATTCTAAGGTAAGGATAACTAAGCTTCAGACTTTCAGAAATCAGTTTGAAGGGTTAAAAATGAGTGATTATGAGCCTATTGCTGCATACTTTCTTAGGGTTGACAAGGTTGTCACAAAAATGAAAGGTCTAGGTGAAGAAGTAAAGGAAGAGGTTGCACTTCAAAAGGTTTTGAGATCTATAAATCCTAATTTTGATTCCAAAGTGTCTTCCATTGAAGAATCCAAGGATTTGAATCTCTTGAAAATAGATGATTTGCATGGAACCCTAACTACATGTGAAATGAGGATTCAGAGTGATAAACCTGTTAATAAAGAGATAGCCTTCAAGGATGAGAGGAAGAAAAAAGGTAAGAAAGATAAGGATGATGATGAGTTTTTTTCCATGATTTCTAGAAGACTAAAAGCTAGATCAGGAAAGTATAAAGGAAAAATCCCTTTTAAATGTTTCAATTATGGTAAGTTATGTCATTTTGTAAAAAATGTCCTCATAAGAACTAGGATGAGGATGAAGAAAGTGATGAAGAAAATAAAAATAAGGCTTACAAATTTGATAAAGGTAAAAAAGGGTTTTAAGAAGTCTGATTACAAGAAGAAGGGTCAAAATAAATTTTATACAAAAGAAGTATTCTAGTCATATGAGGATAAAAAAATTGATGATGGGGTATCTTATTCTAAATTTGAATCAGAGCATGAGGGGGTTGGTGATGAGGTAATACTCATAACTAAATATACCATGAAATACATAAGTGAAACTTCCACACTAGTTGGTGATAATTTACAATTTGATGATGAAGAAGAAGAGGATATCTATGAGACTGAATTGGCATGTGTCCAAGCTGAGATAAAACATGCTCAGAGGAATGTCAAGAACCTAAAGACTCGAGTCAAAGAATATGAAATAAAAATTCATGATCTTGAAGAGAAACATTGTGATGTAAATGAAAATTTAGATGAGATAGTGAGAAGTGTTAGAGATTTAAGGCACTGATAAGGGGGTGAATCAGTGCTGATAAAACTTACAATCAATTTATTATTTTCTATATCTGTTGTTGTTAACTATTATTGATTATCACAAACATGTAATATTAACCATGAGATTATAGAAATAATAAACATACTCACACATTCACATGAGGAGACTAGATATAATGTGGGAAACCCGTTTGGGATAAAAAACCACTGAAATCGTTGCTTATATTACTCAAAGTAAGGACTTGTAAGAATATTACACATCCTACAAGATTTATTTAGTGAGGCTATAACCCAACAATGAGCTCCAACCCATTACACCTTTGTTGATATTACACACAGAAAAGAATTCAAGTGAATATAACGCATCAAAAGAGATTTTTTTAGTGAGGTACCAACCCCACAAGGAGCATCAAACCCTAATTTAATCAGCTATAACTGATCTTCTATAGGAAATGACCCACAAGGAGGTTGAAACCCCTTGGAAATTCTAAGATCCAGCTTAGACTTGTTTTACATACATTTTGGTCATCTATATCCCATGTTTCATATACACCAGATTATGATCACCTTTCTTTTTCAATAATTTACAATCAATCTGCAAAGTTAGATATGCAATACTTTTCTTTACCTCTTTCTGGTCTCTCCTCTCTTCACATTCAACTTATCAGACTTACAGTTTTTCTCTACTCATCAGTTCTTCATCTGATAGTTCTGTCTCCTTCTGCACACAACTCTTCTCTTTCTCTTTGTACTGGATCCTTGTTATTCTGCCGTGTCTTCTTTCTTCCTCTGTGTAATGATTTTGTTCTCAGTTTCTTCTTGTTCTTCTCTTCAGAAAATCCACATCATGCATCTACCTATTCTTTCTTTAGCTCAACTACACTTATCTCTCTTTTTCAGATCTTAATTTATTCATCTCTTCATCTCATGAAAGTGCTCTTACTGCATCTATCATTCTATAATAATTTTGATCAAGTTTTCAGACTCTACTTCTCATAGCTGCATTACTCCTTCCACCTTTATCTCTGGTTTCTTCTTCAACTTGAATGCATCATTTTCTCTATCGAGCAACCCTTCTTTCTGTTGCTCATTCAGCTATATTTTCTTATTTCAATCTTGAGAAACACTTTGCAATGGCATCAAATTTCCTCTATATAGACAATCGAACCATTCACACCTCCTTTGCATGTCATGCAATCTCTCCTTCCTTATCACCTGAAAATATGGTGCATTGAATGCATGTTGCCCACTTTAGATTTTTCCCTTACTATGTCTAGATTTGTTTCTCCTTTTTCTAAGAATTTTCTAGACATTATTTATGAGCCGACTCCTAAAAATAGATTTATTTTATTTCTGGGATTTCCTCGTGATCAGGAATAAACAAGTACCTTTCTTCTCCAATATTTAATTTCACCTTGAAATAAGGAGTTTACTTTGAAAATGCAACTGGGCTTCAAAAAGTCAAATAACATTAAATGTTAGCATTTGGAATAATATATTTCATCGATTAATGTGGAGTTCCAATTTTACACGCAGCTGCAATCTTTAAACAATCGAATCACCATTGATTTTGGAGAAAAAAATATCACTTGTACATGTTTGAATCAATTTGATTGCCTTCGACCCTTTTCAAGTCCATATTCCATCATTTCATGGATTTCCTTTGCTCCTCTAACTTTCTTCTTTGTATTACGACACTTGCCTTTGTTCGGCTGCATTTCTTCTTCCTTGGCGGATTTTTAGTTATATGCAAATCTTTTTATTCTTCCCACACCTTTCCCAATGTCATGAACCATTCCTCCTTGTCTACTGCCTTCTCACGGATTTGTTCCATGTCTACAACTCTATTTCTTTTACTTACAGATTTTATAGTCTTTTGTGGCTATCTTCCTTCCTTAGAAGCTTCTCTATTTCTTTGTAGTTGTTCTGTTTATACATGGATTGCTTCTGACTTCATTTACTCCATGACTTCTCCTTACAACTTTCTAGTTCATGCGACTTTTTGTTTAGAATCTTCTTACCTCCATGGCTCTGATTTCATATCATCCTTACTTGTGCGACTCTTCCTTCATATTCGCGGCCTTATCATTCACACTTGGTGACTTGTCCTGTGGCTCCTTCTACTTTGGTGACATCATCCCTCTTACTTCCTTTACTTTGCAGCTTGTCCTTTTGCTTACAAATTTTCTTGCAGCTATCTTCAGTGCTTTGCAACTTTGTTTCTTTTCTCGTGGTTTTTTTCTAGAATTCCCTTAATCCATGACTTCACCTTTCTCTCCTACAGCTTTGTTCTTTTCACTTGTGGCTTCTCTAGATTCACGCGGCTTTTCTGCTACTTTGAATCCTTATCCTTGGAATTTTCTAGACCTTTGTGGATATCCTTGGATTTCAGCAGGCACTCTAGGTTTTGGCAGTTGTCTTTAGCCTTTGGTAGATTTCTTTAATACTTCAACATCTATCTCCTCATCTCCATAGCTTGATTAAAAAATGAAAAAGTCCCTTAGAACTTGTCCTTGATCATCTTAAAGCCTTGTCTGCTTGAGCATGCATCTATCACTTTCTTGAGGCTATTATTTCCATGAAATCACCTAGTTTAACCTTCAATCATCTGCACATGCTTTCCTGAGCTGACACTACCAATCAACCTTCATTTCCATTGCTTGCTCATTTTACCAATTAATCCTTTTTACCATCAATATAACTTGACATCAGTGATAACACATTTGACTCATGAAAAAGGTCCAAAAATAAGGATAAAGATGCAGATAAGTTCAACGACCCTAAATTTACAATCTAAGTAAGAGGAAGTTATTGTTCTTATGATCCCTAGGGATAAAAAACACACCATTTCATCATTTACATCACAACCAAGAACGAAAATTGAAGAAAATGAAAAAAAATGAGGTACACAGAGGTTTTGGATAGAACCGCCACCCAGACAGGGTGACAATCTTAAAACTGCTGGTCTGCTCAAGGCAGTGGTCCTGACATTTTTGAACAAAAAAGATAAATGGAGTATGAATGGATGTGAATTAGAAGCACCCAACTATGTCTCTTCCCTCCCTGACCTTTCCCGCATGGGAGGATATGGGAGAAGGCTATAAATACAATAAGGAGTAGGAGAATTGGGCATTTGGAGATCCAAAGAGATCAAAGAGAAAAGGTTTAAGTTTAATGAGAGAAAGTAAGCAAGATATTCAGTGTTGGAGTGGAATTATAGGAGGAAGGTGTAGAAATAGAGAAATAAAGCATAAGAAGGGAGAGGTTTACATTGTTGTCTACATTTTCTACCTCTTATAGTCTATAATTGTCTATAATTGACCAATAAAAGTGGGAAGAAAGAGCATTTTTCCCTTCCCTTCTAGTTTTCCTCCATTGTTATTGGTGTTTGCAGTTTGAATACTTTCCTATTCTTTGCAATTTCCTTTCTATAACACTAGATAATCAATCACTAAAGCTCTAATCTTTAATCAATCTATCATTTTCCAAAGTTAAAAGTAAGACATCATAATTGTGTGATTTCGTAGAGTTCCAAAGTAGAAGTTAACATATCATTTTTTTTTATCAGAAATGATTATATATCCAAGAATTTGGTATTCAATTCTTTCTTATGATTTTTATGATAGTGAAAAGGTCCAAAGGTGAAGAAGTTTTACCTTACGAACCAAATATTTCTACAAAGAAGTGGAAACAGAGAATTCAAAGTCAAATGGAGGAAGAGAAATTGATTTGAAGAGTTGAAATGATAGAGACCATGATGGATAGGTTGTATAGAAAACAAGAAGAGCTTTCAGATCTACAAAATATGGATTCAGTTAAGAAATATTCCATGGACTCAGTGGTTCAAACAATGGCCAAAAAATTTAGTATCAGAAAGAGCCATGAAGAGTAAGAATGGGAAAAGTGTGAAGAAGAGACACCAATTGTAAGCGAGAAGGTAAGATCTATTCATACACCTTTTAAAGTTGAAATAAAAATGTAAATAAAGAACCTGAAGGAAAAGTAGATGCAAAATTTCTTGATAAGTGACTAAAACAGTTGGAATTCTATTTTAGTGTGCATAATGTCACTGAGACACAAAGGATCACCTTTGCATGTCTTAAAATGGAAGGTGATGCTTTGGTTTGGTGGGAAACCCATCTAGCCAATTGTTAGAAGAAGAAACACCCTATTGTCAGTACTTGGAAAGGTTTTAAATAATTTCTTAGAGATAACTTCTATTGTATTGGCCATAAGATTGAGACGATGATTAAGTGACAGTACTTTAGACAGGGTAGTGGTGAAAGCATGCAAGACTACACTACGAAATTTCAGAGACAAGCCATGTTGCTTAATATGGACTTAGAGGATGAGGACATTCTAGCCAAGTATTTGGGAGGACTTCACACTCACCTTTAGAGGAAGGTAATCTCCATGAACCCCAAGGATCTCAATTAAGCTTGTATAAAAGCATACTAAATTGATGATGAGAAGAAGCAAGGAGAAACAAAGCCAAAAGGATACTAGTCAACATATTAGTAGGAAAAATAACAAGGGAAGCTGAGTAACAAAGGTAAATGGAAAGGTAAACATGCCGCTATTGCTTTGCATACTTGTAAAGATTCTAAGAATTTCTATAATAATTGTGATATAAATGGACATACTGATGCCACATGTTGGAAGTTTCATCCAAAATTACACCCAAAGCACTAAACCCAGAATTCCAAGAAATTCATGGAAAATGTGAAAACAGAAAGAGAGGTGGAGATTGAGGATGATTAAAATGTAGGTGATAGGCTGGGATGCATGGCCACTAACATGTACAAGGGTGCAGAAGAAGAGTTGAGAAAGCTATTTCAAATCAAAATCCAAATCAAGAAGACTAAGGTAAATGCTTTAGTAGATTCTAGTTCTTAGTCAAATCTGATTTCTGATGCGGTTATAGAACAACTTGGTCTAGAAACTTACACGCATCCACATCCATACCCATTCGGATGGGTGAATAAGGGTGTAGAAATATAGGTTACAAGAAAGTATAAGTTTTAGTTTGGGATAAATACCCAATATATTGATGTATTAGAGGTTGTTATCATTCCACTTGATGCATTTGATGTTGTCTTCAGAAGTCCTTGTATTCCAAGGATGTTGTGTTCACAAGGAGGAAAAAATGATACAGATGGGTCAAGGATGGAGTTAGTTTCAAAATTTAGGCACACCAGAGAAAATCAAAGGAGGATATGGTAAGTGCCAATCAAACACTGAGACTTATTAAGGAAAATCATTAGTTTTGTGTACTTTCATTAGAAGAAAATAAAAATGGACGTGAGAGCATGAATATTTCTGACCAAAGGATGGAGAATTTGGATAGCGCTTGTTAGTTTTTGTAGATGAAGACACCACAGGAACTGCTCATTTAAGGAGCAAAACAAACTTCAGCTATACAGTCATTGTATCTACCTATTGATTCAATAGACCTGATCGTGGGGTAGCAAGGAGAAGAGGAGATATAAGGAACAATGACATTGTACATGGAGAGGATTCAACCAATCCATCTTAGGAGACAAATAAAACTAATAAGGACTAAACCAATACAGTATGGGACCTTCACCATACTTGAGTAGGTTGGAAAAGAAACCTTCAGGTCAGACTTCATGTAGATGCACACGATGGAAAGTTGTAAGAGCTCACACCTACTAAAGCCATCTATGCATGAAAAAGAAGGAAACATAAAAAAGATTCCTTCCAAAGAGGATTATACTCGAGGTAACTTAGAGGAGGATGTAGCACTAGAGCAGTAAACCCAAGATTCATAGGAGTCTTGGAAGGTTAGATGAGAGAAGACACCGAGGCAGACCCAATGGTACTCAAAGGAACAAGATAGGGAGTTGATTCCTTTACCATTCCCCCAGTAAGATTTTTTGGGACCAAAAGCCTCCTAAGCAGGGGAGGTATGATCTATAGGTATCTAGAAAAATAATCACTTCATCATTTCCATCAGCACCAAGAAGGAGAAATGAAGAAAATGAATAAAAATGAGGTAAACAGAGGTTCTAGAAAGAACCGGTGCTCTGTGAAAAGCGGCAACTGCATAACTGCTGCATTACAAGGTGGTGGTCCTGTAACCACTGTCTAGATAGGGAAGCGGTCCAAAAACCACTAGTCTACTCAGGGCTGTGGTCTTGACACTTTTGAACAACAAAGATAAATGGAGCACGATTGGATGCGAATTAGAATCACCCGACTGTGTCTCTTCCCTCCCCGACCTTTTCGATTATCCAGTGCATAAGAGGACATGGGAGAAGGCTATAAATACAAGGAGGAGCAACATAATTGGGCATTCAGAGATCTAAAGAGATCAAAGAGAAAATGTTTAATTTTAATGAGAGAAAGTGAGCAAGATCTTTAGTGTTGGAGTGGAATGGTAGGAGTAAGGTGTAGAAACAAAGAAAACAAGCAAAGGAAGGGAGAGGTTTACATTGTTGTCTCCATTTTCTACTTCTTGTAATCTCTAATTGTCTATAATTGACCAATAAAAGTGAGAAGAAAGAGTGTTTTTCCATTCCCAACTGGTTTTCCTCCATTGGAGGTTTCCAAGATAAAATTGTTGGTGTTTGGAGTTTGAATTCTTTCCTATTCTTTGTAATTTCCTTTCTATAACACTAGATAATCAGTCGCTAAAGCTCTAATCTTCAATCAATTTGACATTTTCCAAAATTGAAAGTAGGACAACATAATTGTGTGATTTCGTAGAGTTCCAAAGTAGAAGTTTACGGATCATCTTAAGAGAGAGTTCTCTGATGTTGCTAGCAAGGAAAACAATTTTTAGAAATATGAAAAATGCTGAAATATTCTTGTTGACATTTTGAGCAATAAAAAATCAGCATATGAAAAAACTGGTTTGGGTTTCAAGGATGGCTTCAAGGAAAAATAGATGAATAAATAACATGGAACTCCAAGAAAGGATGGTGAAGGACCAAGAATCAAGGAAGGAAAGAAGGAAAATTCCTCTTAAAGACAATGTGAAGACAAAGCCCATTAGGTATCCTAATGCCTTTAAGGTATGGAATATATTTTAACGGTTACTATTTTACATGTAATGGATTTAGGAATAGATCAGAGGAGTGTAGGAGGTTTTCTACTGATGTTCACCCTTGGAGGGATAGTAGGAGTGAACAAGAAAAGAGTATGGTATGATACAATTTCCATGAAAGAGGTCATACTAATAGATATTTTTTATATGAACCCTCAAGTCAGAATTATGGTAATGAAGGCTATAAGGGGAGAAGTAAAGTGGTATGTTTAAGTTTTAATGAATTTGGTCATATTTCTAGGGATTTTTATGGGCGTAATAGGAAAGAATGGAAGTTTCAAAGTGCTAACATGAATGATAGAAGAAAAATCAGGTCTTAATAGCCAAGAGTCAACGACAATGTTCCACCAAATGCTGGTATGAATGCAAATCAAGATGTGTCACAGAGTACTTATTAGAAACATGATGGAAAAGGTGAGGTGCAGCTGTCCAAGAGTATCTTAGGACCTCTTTAGGTCACTCTTTTAGATAGATCATAAATTATCATGTCTCTACTAAGCTTGTTAAAGACGTGTTCATTCATATGAAACATTGAGAAGAGAGGGAGCTAGTTGATTGAAGTAGGTTATTATGGAAGATCCTATCATGATGACAAGGATTGTCAAGGTATTTTGGTAGTTTTTTTTTTTGTTCAAGTCATGAAAATATGTGGCTAATAGTCAAAAAAAATTGAATTTGTGCAGTTATGCTTTTCAAATCCATGTCGTCTATAGTTGAAGTATATGAAGATCTTGGTTTGATATGTTAAGACCAAGTTATGGTATACATCTAAGTAGTCCATGTGAGTCTAGATCTAAGTCATGTGTCTTGAATTTTATAAGTGAAGTCCTTGATTGATACATCAGTTGTTTAGATGATGGCATGTGTACATGATAAGTTCATTCATGGGTCAATAATGGGCCAAGACAAGAAGGTTCAATCAAGGTTCAAAAGTTGAAAATTATGTTTATACTCTTCCATGAGGTCCATATGAAAGGTGTGGCTATAGGAGTTAAGAAATGAAATAAAAATCATGAGTTTAAGTTTTTTTTGTCATGTCATGAAGTGTTGTTAAGTGGTAGGAGTGTATAGGTCTATATAATAGTCAAGAAGACTTTGTTACACTGTCAAGAGTTGGCTAAGACCTGCATATTGGTTTAGGTATGTTCACAAGTGTCTTGATTCAAGAGTGAAGCATATATAACTGTGTATGTATCATGAAATTGGTGAAAAGTGATGTTGGTGCTTTAAGAAGGTCTTCAAGTTGCATGATGATTCAAGTTAGTATGAGTATGCTTCAAGATGGTTACAATGTTGATCCAAGAAGCTTGAAGTGTGTCAGAGCATTTATGCTTCATAAGAGTTTGATTGGAGAAATTCAAGGAAGTTAATTGAGTCCGCAGGGTGCTCTTGCTCTTCTGCTTACATTTTTGTTGCAAGTATGTTGTGTCGTTATTATGATTCTACTACTTTTTAACAGGTTACAATAACTGGGATTCTAAGTTGATTTGAAATATGTCAATCCTACATATGAGTGGCAGAAGTTTTAGTATATGATGAACATGGTGGTAATATTGACAATGGTTCATAAGATGATAAAAGGTGATATAAAAATCTCTATACCTCTAGAAGGGTGCTTAGAGAAATCAAAAGGGTATGTCAAGTGAGAAAGGAAAGTTCCTAGGTAGGCATGGACTTATTATAATTTGAGTAAACATGTACAATGAAATGTTACTTGTTTGAGAAGGTTTTCATAGGCAGGGGGAGTTGGTGCCACTCTTCCGTCAAACCATAAGGGTATATGAAGAGCAATTTCTCTTAAGAAGTGAAAAATGTTACTTAGCAGAGCTTGTAATGATAATTTCATGCAAAGATTATTGGTTATAGGGAATAAAGATGAAGAAATAACTGAAAAAGGTAACCTACAAGTCTAAGATAGGATATTAAGGCAGGGGGAGTCTATTTTGACTCTAAAACAAGGTATAAAGGATACTTATAAGGTTTGAGTTGCTTATATGCTAGAGTGAATGATGTTTGTAGGAAAAATCACATGTGAAGTAGTTTACTTGTCCAAGAAGAGTGATAGATATGTTTTAAAGATTGAAATGACTGAGGAAGAGCTTCAGGGTAGTGATAAAGTGTTTATTCCTTTTCCATGGCTTGAAATCAAGGTATGCGGTCCTAAATTTTGTATTTTCTACTAAAGAAGGATGGTATAAGTTTAGGGGGGATCATGAGGTACTTAGATTCATGTTGTTGATTAAGTTTCTAGAGCTTGCCAAAAAAAATCAAAATTGCACTAAAGAATTGGTTTAAGGACCTCAACCCTAACGGAGGTTTGTGACGAAGGTATGCAAGAAACAAGTCAAGTATGAGCCTTATCCAGTTGGGGTGGACCAAGAAAGAGGTAAGATGGTGTTTTTCAGCCATAATTCATGATTTTTGGCATGTATGAGTCTATGTATGCTTCTACCCAAGGGGATTTCAGTCGTTTCAAGCTATGTAAGGTAGGTCACATTAGGTCAAGATGAAGAAAAATAGGTGTTTGTACTTAATTTAAATACTTTGGTTGATGTTTTAAACCAAATGGTGATCCTAAGAGGATGATAATAATGGATTTCAGGTTGTTCAGGTATGCACTTTTTCATTAATGTAAAAGGGGGAATAAGAAATAGGTGGTTTTTCATCAATGACAAAGGGAGAGATTGTTAGCATGTTGAGTTATAGGTTTTTTCATCGATGTAAAAGCTCATTAACGAAAAAGAGGATGTTGGAGAAGTGTCAAAGCATGATCATTATGTTTGATGAGGACATGAATATTAATGTGGTGACATGATTAAATGAGTTGAATCATTGAGATTGGCTTGATCTATCAAGCCTAATTAGGTGACCTAACTAGCCTAGGTGATGGACCATGGTGGATGGAGCTACATGTTGACTTGGGAAGCATGTAGAGGTGTGAGACATGTTATATCAGGTGTGCAAGGTAATTTTGGAGAGCTAGGAAGTAGATGTATGAGCTTTGTCTACTTGGTCATGGTGCATACTAGGCCTAATCCTAGTGTTTGGAGGCCTAATTAGGCATGCTAGGAAATTGTAGGTATGTGTGAGTTCTTGAGAACACTTATGGAGGTATGTTATATTGTTTTCATCATGTAGAGGTAATTTTCAAAGGTTTCATGATGAGTTATAGTGTTGGTTCAGTTGGTCTTAGCCTTAACCATGCAAAACCCTAATTACTAGTTATGTAAATGAGATTGGTTGAGAAGATGCAGAGCTATTTGTGACATGATGATGATTGGAGGTGTTATTAGGGTGTGTCATGATGATGTAGGAAAAATTTCAGGTTTCCATGATGAAATTGTATATGTTATGATGTTTTTGGTGAAATGGGGTTCTTGAGAATGCAAATCCAACTCGAATTATGACTATTGATTCTCATCATGAATTTTGTGCTTTGCATGGGACCTTATGGATTTTAGTTCAAAATAGATTAATAATATTTTCTTGGAAAGTGTAAAGAATTGATTTATTGTGCCAATATGATGATTGGATGATGTAGAGGACTCCTTTAACTTTTCGAAAAGGTAAGATAAAACATATGGTGATGAGTAGACCCCACTCAAACAAACAAATTTATGAAGAAGTTCAGATTGAGAAATTTTTTTCCAATGGGGTTGAGAAATTTATTTATTTATTTTTATTATGGGAGTTTTACTTTATGTCCATGATGGTTTTAGATCATGGTTGAGCTTCCAGAGGGAAAAGTGTGTCGTATTTATGAAGACTAGTCTTAAGGCAGTTTTGGGAAAGTTTTGGAGTAGTTTCAGAGATGGACCTAGTTGAATACGTTCCATTTGAATTTGGAATAAAATGTAAGATGTATTGTTGTTTTGTCTCATGATGATGAGTTTTTATAGGTCAACCAACTCATTTTGAGAAGAAGAAGAAGGTTACTAGTTTTCCAGGACAAAATTAATTTTTCTATAAGATTGAGGTAGATGATGCATGCTATGGATTATTTTATTCTCGATATAAGTGTGAGAGTGACAAGGGATGAATTTTGTTCCTAGTGAAGACATTTTAAGGGATTGAAAGTGGTAGAAAATGTGTAAACCAGTTGTTTCTGGAAAGCTCAGTTTGATGAAGAGGAACATTAGTGTGGTTTGCATGTATGGAGGTTTCATGAGCTCTAGAAAGAATAGATGTGATATAAAATTCATGGGATTCCAATTATTTGTTACATGCCATATTTTATATGTTCTTGGTTGCTCTTGAGGCCCAAAGGTGAATACTGGTTCCTGGAAACAACTGTTTGGTGAAGGATATGAGCCTTCTTGAGTGAGTTATGAATTATTTGATTGGTGAAAGGTAATGTAAAAACCATGGATGGTGTTGTTGTGTCATATTGGACATGTTTGATGAATTTTGGAGCTTTAATAATCATGGTTATGAGGTTTTTGTTTTTTAGTCATTCAAGTGATGGGGTTTTGAGTTGTTTTTGAGCTAGTTTGGTGAAATTGGGCATATCCGACCTACATGGGTCCATTAGGAATGTATTGGGATGTTTTTAATATATTTTTATAGAATTAAAGGAGGTAGACCAACCTGTGAGGTGTTTGAAAGAAGAGAAGGATATAAAGTGCATGTTTGAATTCAACTTTGCACTAGCTAAGAGAGAGGGAAAAAGTGCAACCCAAGTGTGATTGAGAAAAAGGTATGATGGCATGAATTTCAGAGCTAAGGAAGGGTGTGAAATTATAAGGAAGATTTGGAGAGCATGTGTGTAAGGGTTTGAGATCATATCAAATCAAGTTTGTCCAAGTTTGAGCGAGCTAGAAAGAATGTGTGTTTGAAGTTGGGTTTGAAGGAGTTTAGAGATGAATCTTGTGATCATAATCAATCTGAGTTGTTATAGAATATATATAGTGATATTCTTAATCAAAATAATTCTGTGATGTAGTCACATTCATGCAAGTCTCTTTATTTTTTTGTTGAGTAATACCAACAAGGGTTTCGGGGTTGGTGCTTCTTGTGGGATTGGTAGTGCCTCACTTAAGAAATATCTTGTGATGTGTAATATTCACTTGAGTATTTTTTGTGTGTAAAAAATCAGAAAAAAAAAAATTAGTTGGTTTCCCTTCCCCTTGAGGGTTTTCCACTTACATCTTGTGTTCTTGTGTACTCCTTGTTTATTCTATGGTGTATGGTTGTTTATTGTTATAATCACATTAATGCATGGTTAAATGTTAATGTTGTATGAAAGATAATTTGAACTTGTATAAGGGTTTTGAAGGATTGATTCACCCCCTCTCAGTCCATTATGCTTCCAACAAACTGTTTATTCTAATGAATTTGATGAAGAACCCTACTAACACCATCCCCAAACCTAACCAATTATCTCATCCTCAAGATAGCCAACGATGGATAGCTTTCAAAAACTTTAATTTTCCCCTTTTTTTCCTCCCTACGTATTTTTTCCATTGCTATCCTAGTGGGGGAATTTTTTCCATTAATCATCCATAACTTAGACATTTCAAATAAGGAGGTAGACCACCTTCTTTGCTTAAGTATCTTGACTAGGTTAGGGATGGAGGGATCATTCCAATAAAAAAATATTTATGATATAAGGCTCAAATTACCCCTTTCTATATGTAATTGGAAAATCAATTAGTTAGTAGCTTCTATAACTCCTTCTAATCCGCGATCTGTGTCTCATATTTGTATTGTATTTAGAGCACATGTACATTTTAGAAAAATAATTTTATAAGTTAATTAGGAATTGGTTTAGATGTAATGGATGTGATTTCAACATCCAATTCACTTTCTTGATTTTGCAAATTCTTTCCCTGTGCACTCACCATGCTTTTCTACTCATCCATATCATTGATTGTGTGTAATCTAGCACATTTCTTCATTCTATATTCATCTCCCAATTGTACTAAATTTAATCACTCAGCTCCATCTATACTTTCTTAAATATTGTATTTTGTAAATGCCTTATGGAATTCTACTTCAATGGCATCAAGTTCCTTTTTCATGTTGAGTAAGGACTGACCAACCCATTAAGTAGAAAAAATAAACCATCACATCACACAACATGGTCCTTAATTCAACCACTTGTGCTTATATGTTTTTTTGTTAATGTGAATTCTCTATTTTTAGTGGCATTAGTTGGGTATTTTTGTATTTTTCCATAATTTCATCACAATGTTTTTGGTTGTGTCACTTTGATGGAGTTAAGTGAGATAGAATATTTTTTCCATTTCTTGTAGTTTTCCTAATATCGACCAAGTTTATTGAGGATTTTATTATGGCATTACCTTTTGTATATTTGTAAAAACTTTTTCCATCACATCTTCCAAGTCCATACACCTCTTCATCAGATTTGTGTGGGAAATTTCTTGTAGGAGATCACTAATTTATGTTTTCTGTAAGGGAGAAAGTATATTCATGTGTACAATAGACTCATGTTCACTTATATCAACTACGTACTTTAGAAGGGTGAATGAACCATTTGGATTCTTCTTTCCAGAGTGTTGTTGATTATATTCATGGATATAATTGGAATTTCAGAAGATGAAGGTACCCAAACAAACTCATCTCCTCCCTGTGTCTGTATTGTGGTTACTTAAGCCCCCTTTTCTTTCTCATCCTTTTATTTTTCCCTCAATTCAACTTCCTTTTTCTTAGTCACTTCCTTGGAAACCTTTTTGTACACCGCTAATTCAAGTGTGTCCTTTATTTTAAAAGCCTTCGTGGCTTCTTGTTAATGTTGTTTTTCTCCTCTTCCTATTCTTTCTTTTTAACTTCTATGGCTTTATTTTCTTCTTCTTGTTTGAATTTTTTTTGGGCCTTCATGACATTCTTATTATTTTCTTCCCATCTTAACTATTTTTTGGGCCTCCATAACCTTATTATTTTCTTTTCTTCATCTATCTATTTTTGAGCCTATGTAAAGTTATTATTTATTTCTTATACTTCCCTTATCTATTTTTCCTTCTCTATTTATTGTTGGGACTTTACCATGGCCACTTCAATTTCTACATTTTTCTTCTATTTTTTATTCTATTTTAAAGAAAAAAATATATTTTTTGTCTATCTGATTCCTCTTCTTGTTTGATGTTTTATAAATTTTTTTGTTTCTCTATCTATATACAAAAAAGATCATGATGGATTTTAGTTCAAATTTAATTTTCCTACAAATCTTTTATTTTTTCTTCCTCTTCATTTGTTAATTTGTTATTGGCCAGTAATTTAGCTAACTCAACATCTTGATGTAATTGAGTCAATTTTTTGGCTCAATTATGTATTTCCATTATTCTTTTGGAGATGGGGGCATAAATAGAGCCTAAGATTTATTCTATGGGGTAGGGAGCTGTTATCAACAAAATTTGACATACCCCCATTTTTTAGAAAATCGTTCAATTTGTTTATCTCTATTCCAAAACATTTTTCCTACATGCTTTCATTTTAAGTTTGGTGGTGGAACAATTGACATTTTAATACATTATTTAATCTAAATAATATATAAAGTTGTTTCGTTGCATTCATATGCTCTGTCGCTATAATTATTATAATGTGAAGTATATAGAGATGGTGCCTTGTTTGTCACGTTAGTTGTACTATTTTCAATATGGAGATTAAGCTTCATTTCACAATATCAATTTTTGGTTTTTAGGATCGAGTGATGATATACCTTTTCTTTCCATTCTAGAAATAAGTTTGTTTAAAATGGCACATTGGAGATGTTTGTGAGTTTTGAAATGATTATTTTTGCATCTAATTGCATTTCAGGCTACCATTTGATGTAATTCAATGGTTTAGGAATTGATTCTAATTGTCCTCGAGTGGGTATTTGTTGATTATTTATGTTGAATATAGTGATATCATATTACATTTGGCTTCAATGTTGGTTTATACATGTGTGGGTAATTGGTTAGATGGGAGTATTTTTGTTTGGCCATAATATTAATCAAAGCTACCAAATTAGTTTAATATCATATTTAAAATGGTCATGGGAAATGGTTATTGGTGACAATATAGTTGTTGAGTAGAAAATATTTTCCTAAGGAGAAGACACACATAGGATGCACACATGGGAACAAGGCGTACTTGAAGGATAGGGAAGGAAACGTGCGCCAGGATAAGCTGATTCGGGACATAGCCATTTTCATGGATGCGGGATATTTTCGGAAGATAAGGTGTGGAGAACACATTAGGATGGAGACTTGCATGACATGCAAATGATATTTTGGGAATGAGCATCTGATAAGAGCCATACATGAGTTCAAGATAATAATAGGATTACTACTTCCAGTTAACTATACGATGTCTATTATTAGTGCACTTGTATGTGTGCATGTTATTGTAAAGGTGCATGACTATTGTTAGCATGCAACCTATTTTGGGAAGTGCGTAGGTTGTAAAGGGAAAGTCCCCACCCCTATAAATATGTAGTGAACTATGTAGTTAGAGGGAGAGACTGAATAGTGATTTATTGTAGAGATATGCTACTGGATCTGATACACGCATAGCTTATGGTGATGCTTTGTAATGTAAGAAGCTTCTATGTAATTCAATGTTTAATATAATGGGGTATATTGGATGGATAATGTTTTTAAACATGACTGTAACTAGTTCTTGCACGGTTAATCTTATTATGGTTATCATTTAATTAATGATTCCCTAAGATATAGACATGGAATATGCTCTTTGAAATGTTTATGCTTATTTATGGTTGTAAAAGTGTTGTATCTTCATTACACTAACATCCTACAAAAGTAACTCTAAAGAGGGGTCTGGTACCTTTGCATGCTTCGGGTGAGCACTCAACTCAACCTGGGTGATGTACTAATCGCTCTTAGGTTCTTTTGGGTTTTTAAATAGTAGATTCTAGGCTCCATCATTGGTTCCATTTTGGGGACCTCTTTTTCAGTTGTTTTTCAAGATGTTTCATGATGAATACGTACTGATTGACCTTAGAAAGTGTTGAGTGGATAAAGGATCTAGAAGAAGAGTACGCTCAGAGGTTCGACACTAGATTGGAGTTTGATGCACGCACATGGGTGGAGTAGAATTTATATGACTATTTGTAGGAGAGATTATTTTCTATTTTTCTGGTAGAGTTTTACAAGTGGTTGGTTTCATATGCATCTAAAAGGAATTAGAGGTATCACACACTTATCTGGAAGTAGGAAGAATTTCAGGCCCTTTATGGTGCTGATATGATTTGGACGCACACTATGGATACTTGGTTCCATGGTGTTTTAAATAGCTATATTTTGGATTACTTAATTTCCACTTATTCTTTCCTGGAGGTAGCTGAGTTTTTGTTTTTACGTTGTCCAAGGGGAAATTATTTGCAAGGAATTCCATTAGTGATCAAAATCTTGATGGTAACCATGAACTTGGAAGAAAAACCAATGTTTATATAAACCTTACCATGTGCGGGGGTATGAAAATGTTTGGTGAAAGATGGAAGACCTAGTGGTAGAGAGGAAGAGAGAAGAAAGGTGGCTTAAGTATAATGAGGCACACAAGAGGGAGATATAAAAACAACGTGATATTGTAGAGTGGATGGCGTTGAGGAGAGAGATGGCTCATGAAGGATTTGAATCTCATGCAGGAGGCGTGGAGCCAGAGCATCTGAAAATCCCATATTTGGGAAATCATAATAGGGAACCCTCCCCAATATCACATGGGAGTGTGCCAGAAGAGATGACCTAGGCCACAGGCGCGTATCTGAATCTACCAGGTAACCTAGCCCTTGTGCTTGGATATCTGGTATCTAGTACAACCAGTAGTCAAAAAGCTAGTTTGGGTAGTAGAAGAGTAGGATTAAGTCAGATAGCAAGTACATATATGGCAGGGTAAACGTCTTCTTTGTTGTTTGGAGGTACCTTTTCAAGCACATCATCAACACATAACTCAAGCGCTAAGAATTTTGGACTCACTTCTAGGAGTAGTACCATTTCGTAGATTGTAGGAGTTTAGTTTAGTACCATTGTTAGGACATATGGTAGTACATCCACTGGTCTGCTTCCAGTTATAGGTGGAGGATCAGGGGGCATAGGTGGCTCTAGTTATGGTGGATCTTGTGGTTTTGGAGGCAGAGGTAACATATAAGGTTCTTGATCAAGTGGACAGAGTCTTCACCAACCCCGAAATATTTACATGGATATGTCTCTTCATCTTCCATAGTATATGGGAATAAAATATGTTTCTAAACACGTGCACATGTATGAGATACTGTGGTGCGTAAAAGGAGTTACGACTTTTGAGCACAAGGCAAGTCAGTTTGCAACTACATTACAGGGACACACACACAGTTGGTACAATAAGTTTTACCTTGATCAGACTTGTATAGATTATGTAACATTAAAGGATGCTTTCCTTAAGGAGTTTCATATTCTTGAGTTTGAGCAGAAGAGTATAAGTGTACTCAAGGATATTAAGCATGGAACTTCTAAGAGCGTTGGGGAATATGATGCCCATTTCAAAACACTGTTGTCTAAAATTTATTATAATATTCATGCAAGCCAACATGCAAAGTGGTTTTTTGGGGGCTTGATCATACCTTTTAGGAGGGTGCTGTCACATAAGACTTATACGGACCCATAAAAATCACTTGAAGTAGATTTGCATGTTGAGGCAGTCAGGAGCATAGACACTAGAGTGAGCCCATTCATGGAGGCACACATTACAACTATGACAAAGTAGTTGGAGAAACTATTAGAAAATTAAGCACACAATATGCACATTGGGATTTGGTATACAAATTGTGAAGTGGAAGGGTGCACCAAAGATATTTTCCCCTACAGACGAATCTTTTCATTACTACTGCATTTTGAGATATGTCATTTGGACCATGATGTAAGATGTTGTCCATTATTACAACGTGTGATAAGGAAGAATGTATCTTGTTATTGTAAAATTTTCCGGTCCACAAATCATGATACAAAATATTGTAGGTTGATTGGTCAGATCCATGATGCCATAGATATTGGTGTGTGAAAGACTGGAGTATCAGATAATTCTAAATGTAAAAGTGAGCACCATGATCGTGATCAAACTCAAGCGCACTATGATCAAAACAAAGGGTGCTTTGAAGGAGGTCACGGAAGAGGTTGAGGATACCATGGTGGATTTGGCAGCCGAGGCCATGTGGTGGATGAGGTGAGTTCCCTTGCGGAATGTGTTTTACATGCAGATCCCCTGACCACTACAGACGTGAATGTCTTGCTAGTAATTTAATCTACCTTGAAGAGAAGACTTTGAATCGATCAAAAAGTTTTTGTAAAAAATCTTCACATGGAAGATATCTGCATCTTGAAAGTTCTCCAAGTCTTGAAGGATCCAAAAATTTGGACTTCGGACTTCGGGGATTTTCCCTTTTGAAATTTAATTGGCTTGTATTTGATATTGTGTTTTTCAAGTTCCAAAGTCTGAAACCCCGAAACTCTAAAATTTTGGACTTTCAGGATTTCAGGTTTTGGAACTCTAGGTCACGTTTTTTAGGAAATTCCCTTTGGAGTTCTGAAGTCTGAAACCCCGAAAGTCCAAAATTTCAGACTTTCGGGATTTCAGGTTTCAGAAATCTAGGTCATGCATTTTGGAAAATTTCTTTTAGACTTCCGAAGTCCAAAAGTCTGAAATTTTATACTTTTGGAATTTTGGGTTTCAGAACTCTCCCAATGATTTTTGAGTTAATTACTTTTAGACTTCTGAACTCCGAAAGTTTGAAAGTCTGAAATTTCAGACTTTTGGGATTTCAGGTTTCAGAACTCTTCCGTGCCATTCCACAATTTTCATCCCCTAATCTCTTAAGTTTGAAACCCTGAAATTACGAAATTTTAGAATCTCAGGCTGTCAGGTTTCAGACTTTCGGAGCTCTCTATGCATTTAATTCTTACCTACTTCTGTACGGATTGAAATTTCACCATTAATATTGGGTTTTTTCTATTTAAATCACATTTTCACCTGTCATTTTCACTTGACACTTTACTCTTACGACCTGAATTTTATCGTATTTTATACTTTCTGACGTCATTCTTAAGGTATTTTTATTTTGGTCATTTTATTTTTGGTTTAAGATATTCTGATTTGTTTCCTCCTTTTTTTTTCTTTGTTCCTTCGTTGCATACCTTGGGAAATGAAAAACTCATTTCCCATCATGTTTCCATGATTTGAGTTTCTACAGTCACTCAAAGTTTGCAAAGATCCTCTCAAGTTCTCTAATTCACCCTCTCAACACCTCTTGTTTTTCTGAGTTTAGAGATCGACATTTTTGGAGAACTCTCTTTTTTTGAGTATTGTTCCATTCTACTTCGAAGTTCTCTTTTTCAGGATTTTAGAACCTGTCATTTCAGAGGTTTTCACTTTGGGTTTTCAGAGGTTAGAGGTTTTTCAGGTTTCAGACTTCTCTTCTTCAACATTTCAGAACTTAGAATTTTATGTTTACTTCTACATCCAAGGGAAAAGAAAAGATGAAGTATTCATTTTTTGGATTTTTCTCCTCAATCTTGCCTATCTTCCGACCTGGGGAATATAGGGGACACTAACCTCAGACAAATTAATTTTCTAGACTTCTGGGAAAGGGTGAAGGCCCCAAATAAGAAACCCTAGATGTAAGCCATATATGATAGTGTGCTTGTTCTTTCTGCTGGTTTTCCCATGTCCATGCATTACCCAAAATTTCTTTTGGCTACAACAACCCACTAAGATGAAGAATCTATGATAGTTAAAGATGCCGATGGAAAATTTGTGATCTGCTTGGACCCATATCTATTTAAATATTTTCTCAAAATCCCTGATGTTGAAGATTACGCTCTAATTTCACCAGGGTCAGCAGTGGAACATTGGGACAAAGAAGTGAAATTGTGCATGAAGGTTGTGTCGAAAAGTTATCTGGCCAATATTTTTGCCAAATTTCCAAAGACCATGTACCGGTCAGACTTCATTCATGAGGTTAATGATATCATTGTGCTACTAAGTAGAGTCTCAAGTCTTCCCTTTGTGAAGGAATTCTAGGAGTATATGTTCTTATATATCGCTATGAAAAATGAATTTATCAGATGGGGGGAACATATAAATAGCTCCATTTGCTATCAGTTGAGTAGAGTGCATTCTTTAAATAGTTTCTATACGACATCCTTCTTGGTTTACGCCACAGCTGTTATGGGAGACTTCACCAGGTTAAATACTAAGGGTATTCAAAGCACCTCTCAAATCTACGATTTCTATCCCCATCTCACACTGGACGAGGGAAACAAGCACTTCTGCAGGATCAACGATGCCTTCTTTGATGTTATTCTCTACCATTTTGATAAGGAGTTGTATAATCAAAGGATTTATGAAGAATCCTTTAAGGAAGTGCGAGAGTGGGGAGCTATCTACCTTTATTTCCCCACATTTAATTACATTCGGATTCCTAGATTTGTAGGTGCTCCCAGCAAGCTACCAAGATGTCCCACCAAAAAATGGCCTCTATTAGAATTGGTTTGACAACAACTGGACTACCATAAGATCTAGAACAAATGACACAAATTAGGAGTTCAATTCCCTATTTCAATTGGAAGATACACTTGCCCAAATATTTACAAGGCTAAGAATGTCGATGTAGAAATGGAAAAGGCAAGCTTGCAGAATTTCCATCCATGGACTAATTTTGACTATTGGGGTAAATCCAGCGAAACAGGTTAGTCCAGTTCCCATATGCCCCAGTTGGACAAAATCTAGATTCATTGTCAGAATGAATTCATCATCTGAAAAAGATAATATGAAAGGCTAACTTTCGATGAGGTTTGGCAATTTGGAATAGCCAATGTCCCAAAAGACATGCAAGATGATGATGAGGTTTTGGATGTAGTATATAAAAATAATAATATTTCTAATCAACCATTTCCATGGATTGATTCGTATGTGGAATAATATTACAACAAAAAGGAGAGGGAGGTTCCCATTCTATAGAGAACCTACAGTTGGTTGGTTAACTTGGCAATCTCACCCAAGGGATTAGTGAAACCTATAAATACAGAAGCCCCATCAACCATGAGCCAATCAACACCCACAAAAAGGAAACGGTTGATCCAAAAGGCCCTATAGTTCCAAAAAATATTTCATTTGTTGTTGGTAGCTCATCTCTCTCCAAGGCTCCTATTCCTAAATTCATGCCTCCTACAACACCTGTGATAGAAATAGTTGAAGTTAGTGATTCTCCAAGTGTCTCACAAGGCCCATAATTTCCTTTTTTTCTTCCATTTTCACTTCCTACATTAGCGCCTTCCACTTCTGTGGCCATTTCTTCTTCCCCATCTCCTTCTATGGCCCAAGTACTCTCATCCCTTCTAGTTCTCTTAGCTAGAGAAACTATTGGGTCACCCATTTCTTCTTCACTTCCCTTAACACTTCCATTTCCTTCCATCTCATCCCCTAACATCATTGTATTAACTCCTATGGCCATCCTCACATCCACCCCATCCATTACTACCACTACCATTCAAATGCCAACTAATGTTGCTAGTACTCTTCTTTTGGATAATGTTGTAGGTAATGAATCAAAAGTTATATCCTCATCAGCATCAACCATTCCAGAATGGTTGTTTGGGTAGAATCCAAAGTAAAAGAAGAAAGTGCCTCTGGGGGATGTAATATATCTAAGCATATTGGAGCATATAGCAAAGAGACAAGCCAAGAGGCCAAAGATTGTTTCAATCCTGAAAGTGAATCCATCTGGGGAACGAGTTGTAGAGGTTTCCACTCCCATTGAGGGAAAAAATAAGGAAACAATTACAGCTATAGATGATCAAATTTATATATTCTCACTGGAAAAATCCACTCACGAAGGAGCAAAACAAGATGTACACACTACTCTTAGAAATCTGCTAGAAAAATATGATAAGGATAAAGCTTCTAAGTATGAGCTCAAAGCCAAGGTCAAGCAGCTCATTGCATTGCTATGCAAAGTAACAAAGTCAACTCCATCTATTGAAGTCTCAAATAGTACGGCTATGAAAATTTTATCTACCATTGATGAAATTTCTTATCATGAGATCGAGAAGATAGGACAGAAAGGGAGATCAGTAGATGGATGGATGGAACATATACTGCAGAAAGCTCACCCTTTAATTAAAGAATCTATTGTGATATCTAATGATTTTCATATTGGAAAAATTGCTATTTACAAAATGGATGAAGACTTCTCGGAGGACAATAACAACTTGCATTTGAATTTGGAAACATGGAGTGAGATCAGAGAGGAATATTTAGATCTAATCCTTCAGGAGGATGTAGTTGATGATGCTGTAAAGTTGTTTGAGTATCAAAAGCCCATGGAATTCCAGTGTCAGGTGCTACAAGATTTAATTAATAATTTGGATGATAAACGAGTGGAAATTATGGATGCTTTGAATGAAATGTTAGAGGAATTGATATTGTTAACTATAACTTCTTCAACGAAAACATCGATGCTCTTCCAGAGGAGTAGATCAAGAAGAATTTCAGAGATATGGTGAAGCTTGATGATGAGGTTACCAAAAATTTTGGTAGTGAATCTATAGACAGGTTGGTTTTATGCCAAAATTTCACAGGAAGATTGAAGAAAATTTTGAGTAAACTTAGAAGAGTTCCAGCTAAGATCATGAGGGAAATTGAGACAATAGATGTAGTGAATCACTACACATGTGGGCCAAGAGATGGGGAAATTCAAGTAATCATTAAACGCTTCATCGAATATAAACATCAAATGGCTGCTTGGGTGGGAAAACCTATAGAAGAGGAAGGGTTTGTAGAACCAGGCCAAAGCTGAGTGGCCAAGAAAGGAAATATCCAAGCTATGGATCAGTCAAAGTTGCAGGGTTGAATGATTCAAACCCTTACAAAAAATTTTCTATTTTCATGGGAGCCTATTCCCTTGAATTAATGAAATTTCTATTTTTAGTAAAATGTTAGTTAAAGGCCCAGCTATAATGACTCAGCCTAAAGAACTTATAAGTAGTTAGGTATATGGAGTCATTGAGAGAGATAGATCATTTTTGAGAAGTTTCTCTTCAAGCTTGGAAGATTGCTTCAGAGATTTAAAACCTTTTAATTATATTCAAAGTGATATCTTGCCTTGAAGAACCTGATTTATTGTGCTAAATGGTTGATTGATATATGCTTTGTGATTGTATGATTCCTTAGTATATATGATTAGCTTTTCTTTATTTAAGATTATCTTATTTCATGTTATGGAAAAGTGATATAACCATCTTTTATGTCAGTTGTGGAAAGAGTGTTTTCCTTCCGTTATTAAAAGTTATATTATCTTTAGCCATAATTAGTGAAATGGATGTTTGACATGTGCATGTGTTTTATCCTCGTGGTTAGTTAAATGTGTGATCAATCAAATTTTGTCTTTCTATTCTATGTGATTCAAGTTTTCACAAAGGAATAGATACTTCTAGTTTGTGGTATTCTGTATCCTTTCTAAGTTGCGATATGTGAAGGTGATTATGTGAAGGTGATTAATGGTGTAAGAATCCTACTCACATTAACCCTTATTGAGATTAAAATATCCCTTTATTTGGTGCATCACCATCCCTAGTATAGTTTTCCTTTTTTACAAAAATCTTTCCCTAAAACCCATGACAATGTTAGCATCATCTAGATAGCCATTTTATGAAACTAGGAGTAGTACAACACTTAGTCTAGGAAGAGGAAGCTGACCTTCTCTAGAGGTTGTCCTTGAGCCAAGTCCCACATCTTGAGAGGTGATCCCATGTGTTCGAATCACACTGAATGACCTGCTTATAGTCTGACCATTCATTGGGTGCAGTGATTCGGTGACAACATGTCCTCAGAATATTACTTGTTCTTTTTGTGGGAAGAATCACAACTATGAGGAGTTCTCAGAATTATATGAGCATATTAGCAAATAACATAAACATGAGAAAAAGGCGTAGGGATGGTTAGAATATAGTACACTATGGAAAATTAGTGGATGCCAAAGCTGGCACCAGAACCTGAGGTATTACCTGTGAAGATTACTACACATGCTGAAGCTGCACGTGCTAAAGAGGCATTATAGAAAAAGCCTTCCATCACCAAGGAGGAAGTTTTACATGTAATGTACCTAGATCCTACACATCAAAAGGAGGTTTATCAGGAAACCATAGAGGTACTCATAAATCTTCATGGTGAAATATAGTGTTTGAAGGAACAATCATGGAAGTCAGAACAAAATAAGTAAGTAGAGACAATTCAATATGATATTGATGACTTGAAAGAGGTATGTAAAATGCCATGCCAAGAGAATATCATTCCATTACTAAGGAATTGGAAAAGATAATTGAGTTACTACGACATTTTTAGGACTTATTCCCTAGGGCATACTATGAGTTAAAAGGAGTGCATGAATCATTAGGAGAGATGAAGATTAAGCTAAAGAAAGGTGCGCGCCTAGTCAGGAAGAGAACTTACAGGATGAACCCTAACATACGCGTCAAATTTAAGGAAGAAATTGATTTTTTTTTTGAAATATAGCATCATCAAGCCCCTAGAGGAATCAAAGTGGGTTAGCCCCATGGTGATCAATATATAGAAAGATGGTCGAATTAGGATTTGTGTGGATCATAGAGAACTGAATGCTGCATGTGTGATTGATCCTTTTCCTACACCTTTCATGGAGAAAATATTAGGAGTTGTAGGGCACAAAGTTTATTATTTTATAGATGGATTCTCTGGGTATCATCAGGTTATAATTACACAAGAGGATTAAGAGAAATTGATTTTCACCATTGAATGGGGAAGTTTTGCATATACTGTGATGCCCTTTTGTTTGAAAAATGTGCTTGCTATATTATTGTGCATAGTTGTTCAACCATTCAAAGATTTTATTCACAACTTCCTGCAGGTTTACTTGGATGATTGGACGGTGTATGGACTTGTTAAGGATCACTATGATAATTTTCACTTAATTTTTTAAAGATGTAGACAATTAATAATATCTTTAAACATCAAGAAGTGTGTGGTTGCTACAAATTTTAGCACTTTGTTAGGGCACATCATTTGTAAGGAAGGTTTGTTAGTGGATCCTACAAGTCAGAGTGAGGTGTGTAGATTCTTAGGCCACACAAGGTATTATAGAAAGTTTATCAAAGGGTATACGAAGATCGCTGCACCTCTGGAAGATTTACTAAAAGGAAAAGGGGAATTATATTAGGGAGAACCGCAACAATGCACATTTGAGGCATTGAAGGATATACTTACAACATCTCCTATTCTACATTTTCCTTCATGGAACCAACCATTTCATGTACATGTGGACACATTTGGCACATTCATTGGCGTGATGTTAGCTCAGCGCAGAGAATGTATTATAGATCATCCTATCTATTTTTCTAGTAGGAAGTTGACTCATGCAGAGAAAAATTATACAACAACAGAGCGCGAGGTCTTGTTACTGATCTACGCACTGCATAAATTCAGAAAGTACTTGCTAGCAACACCTTTTTTATTCTATATTGATCACATGGAATTAAAATACTTGGTAAATAATCCCATTTTACAGGGGCGCATATGTCGATGGGTGCTCTTATTTCAGGAATTTGATTTCATAGTTGTGGTAAAACTAGGTAAAAGTAATTCTAGCCCAGACCACTTATCAAGGATTCAGTCAGGGGAGGACACACAGACAATTGAAGATATAATGCCAAATGCACAGTTGTACATGTTACATCGTGCACCTTTAGAATTGGAGGATATTTATACCTTTTTATGCATGGGTATGGTGCGTGAAGGAATGAAAGCATTGGAGAAGAAACAACTTGCAATTCACACGAAACCCTTTATGTTGATCAATGGAGATTTATAAAAACTGGGCTGAGATGAAGTATTACGTTGGTGTGTAATGGAACATGAGTGCACATATATCATGGAAGAGGCTCATGGTGGTATTATAGGTGGGCACTATGTAGGTGATGCCACCGCACACAAGATTCTACTCATTGGATTATGGTGGGAGACCCTGTACAAGGATTGTAAAGAGTATTGTAAGGCGTGTGATCACTTTCAGTGCCTTGGAAAACCTAGGCAAATAGATGAAATGCCTTTGAGGCCTATTGCTAGTGCAGATCCATTTGAGAAATAGGCTATAGAATTTGTAGGCCCTATTTCACTAGCCGCACGTACAACTAGATCGTGCTATATCATCACTAACATAAATTATCTTACACGGTGGGAAAAAAGAACACCAAAGGATTGTGCAACAATTACAACAACCAGGTTCTTATGGGAAAATGTTCTTATTAGGTATGGATGTCCATTGAGCTTGACAAGTGATAGGGGAACACACTTTTTGAATGAGACAATCAAGATATTACTAGATGAATTTATGGTTGTGCACCACAAGACTACACCCTATCATCCTCATGAAAATGGTAATACTGAGACCTTTAACAAGATATTGAGCCAGAATTTGACAAAAAATTGTGATGTTGGAAGGAAATACTGGGATGATAAAGTTTCTACTATACTTTGGGCATATAGAAAAAACTGTAAGAGGTTAAATAAGGCCACACCCTTTCAGTTGGTGTTTGGCATAGAAGCAGTTCTTCTAATGGAATTCATGTTACCTTCCTTGTGTATTGCATGTGCTAGAGGTCTAGTTGATGAGAAAGCATTAGAAGAAATAATTAACAATTTAATACATTTGGATGAGAGGCATGCCATAACACATTGGAGTGAGAAGTGGGAAAAGGCTAGGTAAAAGGCATGGCATGACCGAAAAATTAGGGATAAGAAGCTTGAAGTTAGACAAATGGTACTAGTTTATGATTCTAAGTTTCTATGCCATCCAAGAAAGCTCAAGGTGCATTGTTTGGGACCATATTTTATCACTCATATACTTGACTCAAGCACTTTCCAGTTAGAGGCACTTGATGGAATGTGGTTACCCAGTTCCTTTAATGGGAGTAGGATGAAGCCCTACTATAAATAATTCTTCTTGGTGCTTGTAATAAGGCAACATTTCCATTTAGTATAAATTTCCCTTTCTGTATTTCCTTTAATTTATTTCCTTCTTCATCGCCATGCTTTGTCAATTTAGTTTGGTATTTTGTATAATAAGCGCATTTGTGTATTATAAGCTAATTATAATCTAAAGTATTTTTTGTGCAGAGGATTGCACATACCATTACTGTGGGGTGGTTGTTATTTTTTATTCACAAATGGGTACACATGAGAATAAACTGTTACAGGTGCTATTCAAGTATGGAAAGGAGCCGCTAGAAAGGAGATTACTTCTAAAGAAGACCATAGATGGAAATGAATGAAGGGACAATATAACATGAGGTAAGTAGTGACCATGGAAAATACTATGAGAAGGTACAATGGTGAGGTACTCGGCGCATGGAAGCACATGGAAGAGAAGTCTATAGCCAGAGGGTAGGAAGGCATGCTAGAAGGTTATAACTAGGGCATGAAATTGTACTACGTGGAAATTTTTCAGAAATTTTGGAAATGGTTAATTAATGAGAGGATTATTGGTAGGTGAAGGAGAAATAAATGCACTATTGTTTTGCATGTTTATTTTTAACTTTGCAATCAAACATATTCGAGTGATCTAAGTGTAATCGAGCCAAGTGAATCATTTTGAGGTGCAGAGAGTTGCAAAACTAGATATAGAAAGAAAATTTGTTCACTGAAAAGGCTTGCGTCCCCATTGGTGAATGGTTTGAGTGAAGTAGAAGCATTGAGAAGGAGATACGACACACGGGTTCTAGCTAGGGCATGTAATTTTGAGCTATGGGTTGAACTTAACACAGAAGATACAAGGTGGAATTTTTATGATGACACAAAAGAAAGCACCTATAATAGGCATAAAAGGAAAAAAAAGGTGGAAGTTGAGGTTGAAATTACTCCCGAGAGAAATTTTTCAAAGATGTAGTACCAGGAAGGAGTAATAGTTGGGAAAGAATGGGATTCCCACATCCGCAGATGCAAAGTAAATGACTACAACCACCACACCATAGATAACAAGGGAGAGTTGGATGCTTTGCTGAATAAGAGGACCAATAAGCACAAAGTGGAAGATATGCCAGTGTATGATGACGCTAGGGAAACATTGCTTAAGAAGGTAAGCATTTATCAAATATATGAGCTACCATATTTTAGAAAATATGAACCTTTGTACTAGTGTCTTATGAGAAGAGTCCATGAGAACTTATTCTATTTCGTTGGATAGAGGGTTAGGCTCACAACAACACTAATTACAACATTAACAAGATTGAAGGGGACATGGACAAACATTGTTAGTGATCTGACTGATAAAGTAGTAGTTATAACCACAAGTAAGGAGATGGGGTATACTAAGGGTCTGTGAGGGATGGACATCTATAGATTGAGAAAGTAACTTATGGTGTAGGAAGATGCACATCTTCTCACCAAGCTCAATGATCAAGGGAGATGGTCACAGGTAAATAAAGTGTGGTTATAAATTTCAAAGAAGATGATAGAGGGAGAAATCTACAACTTGGCTAGCTATATTACATAAAAAATTGTTGAGGAGGCACACGCAGGTGAAAAGATAAGTTTTGGTGCCATCCTCTTATCTCTTTTTTTTGTAGAAATTGGACTACCTGATGGGCCAGAGAATAAAATTTGGGAATACCCCGCTGAGAATAAGTCCCTCGCAGAAAGGTTTGAGAAATATTTATGTGAAGGATCAATGAGTGGCCCATTTAAGAAAATGGCTGAAATGTGGTATGACCAACTTTACGTGTCATTTGAGGAGGAATGGCTTATTCCAAAGGAACTACCTTTGGTAGTGTTATCCAATTTCACCCCCCAGGGTTGAATTGATAACGTACATCAAGATTCCCAAGTCCCAGGCTGAAAAAGAACGAGCTCTGAGAGAATGCGAGAAGTTGCAGAAAATAAGCTTGGGCCAGAAAAAATTGTGAAAATCAGCTAAGTCCTTGTTCTAGAACAGTCGGGACATTTGGGACGCAAAGGCATGGATCGGCCGAAAAGCCTACAGGCGGCCCAAACAGCAAAGGGACAAGTGGGACAAGAGTGCACGAAGGGCGCGAACCGCCCGGATCGGCCGGAACGGGGAATTGTAGCACCAGGATAGTCAGACCAGAAGGACGCGTGGGACGCGGAAAGCCGGTTCAGCTGAAAGAGAAGAAAATCGACCAATAGTTTGGGACATTCGGGCCGTGAGTACTCAAACCACCCCGATCAACCGAAAAGGAGAACTTTTGCACCAAAAATTCGGGACATTTGGGCCGTAAAGGTGCGGATCGGCCGGATCGGGTGAACCGGAAGAATTTGTCCCGCGAAGCACTGGGACATTTGGGACAAATGGATACGAACCGGCCGGTTCGGCCGAAACAAAAAATTTTAGCACAAAAACAAGTGGGACAAAGGGACGCGCGGGACGCGAATAGCCGAAGGAGCCGAAAGCCAATCAGATCACGACACGTGTCACTGGCAGAAAGGGGGCGTGGAAACCCATTTTGGGTGAACCGGAAGAATTTGTCCCAGACAGTTTGGGACATCCAGGACAAAAGGACGCAATGGACGCGAAAAATCTTGCAGGCCGGGGATGAATCACAGCATGACACGTGTCACCAAGGAAAAATTCCAAGAAGTCAAAGGGGTGAGTTCTCGAGCACTAATCCGAACCAATGAAATAGTGCCACGTGTCCAAGTTTAAGGGGCCCACAAGAAAATCCCATGAAAAGGTGGAGAGAGGGAATTGCTCAGCGAATCAGAACCTACCACGTGCTGTCCAGATGGCAGAGCATGGGAAAAGATTTTAAAACCTGTTCTTGCTTGTTTTGTGCCCTAAATCTTCAGATCTTCATATCTTTCGATCCAGAACTCGAATTTGCACGTTCTTTATATCAATGGAAAGCTGTTGAAATTATCTACATGATTCTGGGATCAATCTTGCATTTTGGTGCTGTTTGGAGGGAGAAAATTAAGAAAATTTCTCTGACGCATGGTGATAGACAGAAGTAATGCTTCAACTACCAACTTTAATACAACAGACAACTCACCGCTCCTGTTAGACAGCCCATCATTTTTCCAGGAGCCGCCGCTTCTACCATAATGAGATGATTTTAAATGTATCAGAGGTGTTTGTGGTAGATTCAACTTTCCCTTCTCTTTCCTCTCTCATTTTGAATATATATTGTAAGGAGGAGCTTCTTTAGAGGGGGGGACATTCTTGTTTTGCATCCTCCTTTCTTCCTTGCTTACAGGGGAATTTGTGGAGCTTTTCCAAACCTCCCATATGGATGGTAATGCCAGTTTTTCCTCTTGGCCACTGCAATGTACTGTATCGACTCTTGAGCAATATATATATGTTTGTGATTTATCCTCAACCCTCTCATGTATTTCATTGCTATTATTTTGATCTCTTATTGCAGTTTGGTTACCTGTGCATAGTGTTTGTATTGCATCTATGTGGTTTGTGTTAGATTTGCAAAACGAGCGTCTAACATTCCTTGGTGCATCACCTCTGTAGTTTAGGTTTTATTCTATGCATTTTCTCACCTTGTCTCCTTGACAAGATAGATTAGGTTTTAGTAAACCCTCTGCATTTTTGTGTGCATTTGAACAGAGGAATAGGAACCAACCTTCTCTGGAGAATCCTTTCTCATCTTTACAAGTCCCACACTTGGAGAGAGGATTCCATGTTGTGCAATCACACTGGATGCCTGAACATCAACCTAGAAGCCTGATCTGCATCCAGGGGTGCTGTGAGTCTGCAACAACAGTTTTGGCACGCCCAGTGGGACTCTAGAGGTCTCATTTTTATTGCAGCAAAGTTGATATGCATTTGCTGCAGTTTTCTTGCTTATAAGAGTTGTTATTTGCATATCTGGTGACTTCACTGGGGAAGAATCAATTGGTTTCAGCAGTGCATTCCTAAAAACTCATGAGAAGAATCACCACAAGGTCAAGAGCTGGAGAAGAAGAGGTGCTGTTTGAATACCTACAGTTATCTCCGAGAAGAAGGTAAAGAGGAAGAAGGATTCAAAGGTCTCCATCTCCACCAAAAATAACTCTCTCAACTCCTCCACCTGACAGGCCTTTCTTTCAATATACAAGGGTTTTAAGACCAATCAGAATGGCTCAGAACAATCCCTACGTCAACTTTACAGGCAGCAGCCCACTTGCTCTCAATGCACAACATCCAGTTCCTATTGCAGCCTTGAAGAACATTCCCTACTTCACTGGAGAAAATCAGACTACTCTAGGTGATCATGTTAAAGATATTGCTAACCTTTGTGCAATCCATGAAATCGATGAAATGCAAGTGGATGTCAAGTTACTGGCATCCTTATTCAAGGGTAAAGCATTGCAATGGTTTAGGATCCTTGGAGCTGGTTCTATTACAAACTGGAATCAGCTGTGCATTGCACTTCACGAGTAATTTGGAGAGAAGGGAGACAACTTGTCTGTTTTGGAGCAGTTGAAAACCATCAAGAGGGCTCCCAACGAGCAGCTGACTGACTTCAACTTCAGATTTCAAAGGTCTTGGGATAGGATTCCAGTGGAAATCAGGCCAACAGCAGGAGGTGCTTTTCTATATTACCTTAAAGCTTTGAATTCTGATATTTCTATGTTAGTTCAGTCCATGGGAGGCACAACAATCCCTATGCCTTATAGCATTGCCATTAGGGCTGAAAACTATCTTATTCAAGCTGGTAAACTGGCTCCTAGGCCTCCCATGCCCTTGTATCCAAACTTAGAAAATCCAAGCACTAGTCAAGAACCCACTTTGGCTCCTGTTCCCACTCCTAGAAATCAGAGTTCAAATGAAGCTTCCACTTCATCTCCTAGTGCTTCAAATGAACTCCAAGAGGTCATGAAACAGTTGCAAAACCTAGGCAATGAGCTGGTTACTCTCAAGAGGTAGCAAGCCCAAGGTTTCAGACCTTCTTATCAACCCCAAGCTCAGCCAAATAGGCAGCCATACCAACCACAAAGACCACCTAATCTAGCTGCAAATATGAATCAAAATCAAAGCCAAGTAAGGCCTCCTGCCAATAGACCATTCCAGCCCTATAATCCAAATGCCATGTCTGCCTCCAAGGCATTAGTGCCAACATAGAATAACATTGCCCAGGAATATGATTGGTGCTGTCCATGCAACGAGCCTCATAACCAATCCATGTGCTTCAATGGTGCTATCAATCAAGCGTTGATGGTGACAACTACCGGTGTGGAGGGCGAGGGCAGTCAAGGAAAAAGCCAACAACCAGAAACATTCCAACAGCAATCAGCCCCAAATGACACCACATTGGTGAACTGGCAAGCAGAAGATTTCTGTGGCATGAATCAGGCAGTCTCTCAAGGTGTTGCAGCCAACAAAAGGTCAAAAAGGAGGAATCTGGGTGAAGAACAGCCATTAGCCCCAGCCAATCCACAACCTTCCACGGCTCCACAAATGATTGGCAAGCAGAGTCCAATTTCAAATACACAAGGGCAGCCAAGAACAGCCCCTAGGCCAACTCAAATTCCAGCTGTTGCTGCCCACGTGCAAGGAGTAAATGTGCAAACCAAGGGACAACAAAAGGATACTTCATCCCCGTTCAGTATCATTGAACAGATGAAGAAGACTAACGTCAATATATCAATGTGGGAATCCCTATCTATCCCAGGCCAAAGAGATTTGCTGCAAGCTGCCATGAAGGACTGGTCAACTTCGAATCAGTGGGTTCAGATGCAAGACAAAGTTCTTACAAATGCTGCCCAGCCTGAAGGAAAACATGGAGGACAACAAGGTAAAATGTTGAAGCCCCCTCCTTTCTATGTTTCATTAATCATTGGGGATAAACTAGTACACAATTGCATGATTGATTCCGGGGCAAGTAGCTCAGTGATGCCCAATCAAATAGCTAATCAGCTGGGTCTCCAATATGAAGTAATATCTAAAGGGGTAGTGTAATTGGATGGGACAGCAATAGCAATAGTTGGAGTGATTAAAAACTTGAGTCTTACCTTTCATGCATGTCCAAATGTTGTTGTCTTACAAGATATATCAATCATAGACCTTCCACCACTCTTTGCCCTTTGCTTGTCAAGAGACTTCACAGCCAAGATTGGAGGGTATTTGTCTGCTGATTGGTCCCACATGCTGTTTAGAACAAGGTATGGAACTAAGGCTACAATCAGGTCTGAACCCATTGTAAACTTCCATATTGAGCCTTGCACCCCAAGTCAGATTAATGCCAATTTCTCGGCATTTGATCAAGAAGATCACCCTAGCGCTGATGAGGCTGACACCAAGGTTGGAAGTATCCCGGACCTAACTCTTGATGAATGGGCAAACAAGATACATACTTTTGATCCCTATCAAGAAGTAGAAGAATCTGAGCTAGGATTCTATTGTATACATGAAGAAAATCAACCTGTTCCTAGCATCACCAAGCCAAGCCATAATGATGACAATGAGGTATGGCAGTTGTTTTTTGACGGATCAAGGAGTAGGCAAGGTGCAGGAGGTGGGGCCATGCTTGTTTCACCTCAAGGAATAAAGTACTATTCAGCTTTTAGATTTCAATTTGCATGCTCCAATAACACCGCTGAATATGAAGCTTTGGTGCAAGGGATGCATTAGGCAATCAAGAGAAAAATAAAGAATCTGCAAGTCTTTGGGGACAGTGAATTGATTGTAAATCAGGTCAAGGGACAGCATGCTGCCAAGAATGATCTACTCAGGTGCTACAAGAATAGGGTGTGGGACCTCATGGAAGATTTTGAAGGTTTCATCATCGAATCCATTTCCAGGAAAGAGAATCAAGCTGCTGACAGGCTTGTAGTAGTAGGGGCAGCCTTTGACATTACGAAAAACATTCAACAAGACAAGGTACAGCCAAACATCCACGTGATTGTGAGGCCTTCAGTGCCGGATAACAATGTCAGTTGGCAAGTGTTTGAGAATGACCAGCAAATCGTCAATTTCCTACAAGAAGAAGCTGAGTTCTCTGCCAGGAATCAAGACAAGTTGCATCAGCAGTATGGTGACCAAGTGGTGCAGTTGAGAACTAACAAATTACCAAAAGGCCTCATAACCTTAGAGTCAATCTTCAACCCGAATGATCAGTTCCGGAAGGAGAAGGCAAACATTCAAGTAAAGGGTGGGGATTCAGAGCCTATTTTAGTAGAAGAAGGCAAAGCATTGCAGATTGGCAAAGTAAGTACCTCACAAGAGAAATCTGATTTTGTTCAGCTTTGCTAGGAATTTCCAGATGTCTTCGCTTGGAGCTATGAAGACTTGAGAGGATTCAATCCAAATTTGGCACAACATACCATAGAATTGGATCCGGATGCTAAGCCCATCAGGCAGAAGCAAAGACCATTCAACCCTCACATTGAGCCTCTGATGAAGAAAGAGCTAAATAAGCTAATAGAGGCAAGCAGTATATTCCCGATCAAGCACTCAAGCTGGGTTGCTAACTTGGTTCCGGTCAGGAAGAAGAGTGGAGAAATCAGGTTGTGTGTGGACTTCCGCAACCTCAATAGGGCATCTCTCAAGGATCATTACCCACTCCCTTCCATGGATAAAATATTGCAAGTAGTATCTGGTTCAGAGAGATTCTCTCTCCTAGATGGCTACTCAGGGTATAATCAGGTGATGGTGAAAGAAGATGACCAGTTCAAGACGACTTTCACCACCAAATGGGGGACCTTTTCCTACAAGAAGATGCCATTTTGGCTGTCCAACGCTGGTGCTACCTTTCAAAGGGCAATGGACACGGCATTTAAAGGTTTGATCAACAAGATAGTGCTGATATATCTAGATGATATCACTGTCTTCTCAAAGAATGCAACAGACCATCTCTTTCACCTCAGGCAAGTGTTTCAGATGTGTAGAAAGTTTGGAGTGTCTTTGAACCCCAAGAAGTGCATCTTTCTTGCACATGAAGGAAATCTCCTCGGCCATATTGTCTCAAAAAGGGGACTGGCAATTGATCTAGAGAGGGTTGAAGCCATAAGAGCACTGTCATTGCCAAGTCATAAGAAGGCTCTTCAAAGTTTCTTGGGAAGGATTAATTTCGTTCTGCAGGTTTATTCCAGAGTTTACAGCCCTTGTCAAACCCATCACCAAAATGTTAAAGAAGAGCATGGCTTTTAAGTGGACAGCAGAAGGCAAGGAGAGCTTCGAAGCAATCTAAGAAGCTATCTCCCAGGCACCAACCCTCATCAACCCAGACTTCTCCAAGGATTTCATCCTCTATGCATTTGGAGGCAATGACGCTATCTCTGCCATTCTGGTACAGCAGAACAAAGATAATGATGAGCAGCCGATTTCCTTTTTCAGCCAGAGCCTAGATGGCTGTGAGGTGAGGTACTCTTTTATTGAAAAGCACGTACTTGCAGTAATCAGAAGCTTGAAGAAATTCAAGCATTTAGTCTCAAGCAACAAGGTCCAGTTGCTGGTCTCACATGCTGGAGTTAAGGACTTCCTCAGGTTGGATCACCCATGTCATGGAGTATGACATTGATATCAAGATCACCAAGCTGGTAAGAGGGAAAGGACTGTGTGAGCAGCTGGTTTCGGGAAAGCAAAAGGAAGTATGCAACGAAGAAGAAGCTATTTTGACAGTCGAGGACAACCATGAGGCAAGTGGCAATCAAGAAGAAAACAATGTTTCCCCCACTCCTTGCTGGACCCAAGGTATTATGCACTTCCTAAGTACAGGCCTGTGCCCTCCAGAGATGAACAAGACCTAAAGGAGACACTTCAGATTGCAGGCTGTCACGTATGCCATTGTTGATGGAGTTTTGTTCAAGAAAGATGTGAATGGAGTGCTGCTGAGATGCATTAGCACAGATCAGATCCAAAGGGTGTTGGAAGAGTTTCATAGTGGACCAGCTGGTGGCCATTTTGCACCAAGAGTGACAGCTCTAAAAATCATGAAGGCTGGCTATTATTGGCCTAAAATTTTTAGTGATTGCTATGCATGGATCAAGAGGTGTAAGAATTGTGCATTCTTCACATGAAAAGAAAGACTTGCTGCCCTTCCATTGCATCCAATCTCAGTTGACCAGCCATTCATGCAATGGGGTTTGGACTTCATTGGAGTCATTAATCCCAATTCAAGCCAAGGGCACAAATGGATTTTGACGGCCACGGACTACTTCACCAAATAGACAAAAGCAGTAGCACTCAAAGAGGCAAATGAGTCTAACATCTTAGACTTTTATGAGGGGATAACAACCAAATTTGGTGTACCTACCACAATAATCTCTGATAATGCATCGGCATTCATTAGATCCAAGGTGACCAAGTGGGCTGTCAAGAATGGTATTTACCTAAGCACTTCATTGAACTATTACCCTCAGGGTAATGGCCAGGCCGAGTCTACAAACAAAAACTTGTTGAAGATCATTAGGAGAACTCTTGATGAGAATCAGAGGTCTTGGCACACCAAGCTGAAATCAGCCTTATGGGCTGATAGGATCACTCCCAAAAGATCCACAGGCAACTCTCCATTCGGGCTTGTCTATGGAAGAGAGGTAATCTTACCCATGTCACTTGAGTTGCCAACATTGGAACTCATGAAGCAGCTGGAGTTACTTGAATTTGAGCCCATGGAGGTGAGGTATGCAGAGTTGATGGAGCTGTAAGAGATCAAAAATCAGGCATCCCAAGCAATGGAAAAGGATCAAGCTTTGATCAAGAAGACCTTCGATAGAAAGGCCAAAGATAGATCTTTTCAAGTTGGAGATCTAGTGTTGAAATGGGATGTGGATAGAGCAAAACCAGGAAGGCATTCAAAATTTGATGCCATTTGGAGTGGCCCATACATGGTCATAAAGTGCAAGAGCAGAAATGCTTTCCAATTGGCCTCATTGGATGGTGAAGAACTGCAGATTCCAGTAAATGGAATCTATCTCAAACATTGCTACTGAAAATAAAAGGTTCACCCTTGTAAATATTAGTCTAGATTTCAATGCCTCTAAGTGTGTATACAGATTTTCTTGTTGTAGTTTAGGTTTCAATTTCCCTAAGTGCTTTTGGCGTAGGTTTTTGTTGCTCCTGGATTGAGTTTTTTTACAGTTCAGCGTGCTCTTGTAGAAGGAGTTGCAGTTTCAGGCTCATTTCAGGTCATTGCTTATGACTCCATGCCTAATGGATTGCAAAAAAAGGGGGGCAACTGGTTTTTTCATCTAGTAGGTAGATGACCCTGCATTGAGTCACCAAATTGTTATCCAATTTCACCCCCCAGGGTTGGAATTGATAACATACATCAGGATTCCCAAGTCCCATGCTAAAAAAAAAGAACGAGCTCTGAGAGAATGCGAGAAGTTGCAGAAAATAAGCCTGGGCCAGAAAAAAAATGTGAAAATCGGCTAAGTCCTTGTTCTAGAAACAGTCGGGACATTTGGGACGCAAAGGCGCAGATCGGCCGAAAAGCCTACAGGCAGCCCAAACAACAAAGGGACAAGTGGGACAAGAGTGCGCGAAGGATGCGAACTGCAACCAGATCGGCCGGAACGGGGAATTGTAGCACCAGGACAGTCGGACCAGAAGGACTCGTGGGACGCGGAAAGCCGGTTCAGCCGAAAGAGAAGAAAATCGACCAACAGTTTGGGACATTCGGGCCGTGAGCACTCGAACCGCCCGGATCGGCCGAAAAGAAGAACTTTTGTACCAAAAATTTGGGACATTTGGGCCGTAAAGGCGCGAATCGGCTGGATCGGGCGAACCGGAAGAATTTGCCCCGCGAAGCACTGGGACATTAGGGACAAATGGACGTGAACCGGCCGGTTCGGCCGAAACAAGAAATTTTAGCACAAAAACAAGTGGGACAAAGGGACGCGTGGGACGCGAATAGCCGAAGGAGCCGGAAGCCAATCAGATCACGACACGTGTCACTGGCAGAAAGGGGGCGTGGAAGCCCATTTTGGGTGAACCAAAAGAATTTGTCCCAGACAGTTTGGGACATCCGGGACAAAAGGACATGATGGACACGAAAATCCGGCAGGTTGTGGAAGAATCACAACATGACACGTGTCGCCAAGGAAAAAGTCCAAGAAGTCAAAGGGGCGAGTTCTCAAGCACTGATCCGAACCAATGAAATAGTGCCACATGTCCAAGTTTAAGGGGCCCACAAGAAAAGCCCACTAAAAGGTGGAGAGAGGGAATTGCTCAGCGAATCAGAGCCTGCCACGTGCCGTCCAGATGGCAGAGCGTGGGAAAAGATTTTAAAACCTGTTCTTGCTTATTTTGTGCCCTAAATCTTTAGATCTTCATATCTTTCGATCCAGAGCTCAAATTTGCACGTTCTTTATATCAACGGAAAGCTGTTGAAATTCTCTACATGATTCTAGGATAAATCTTGCATTTTTGTGCTATTTGGAGGGAGAAAATTAAGAAAACGTCTCTGACGCATGGTGATAGACAGAAGTAATGCTTCAACTACCAACTTTAATACAGCAAACAGCTCGCCGCTCCTGTTAGACAGCCCACCATTTTTCCAGGAGCCGCCGCTTCTACCATAATGAGATGATTTTAAATGTATCAGAGGTGGTTGTGGTAGATTCAACTTTCCCTTCTCTTTCCTCTCTCATTCTGAATATATATTGTAAGGAGGATCTTCTTTAGAGGGGGGACATTCTTGTTTTGCATCCTCCTTTCTTCCCTACTTGCAGGGGAATTTTTGGAGCTTTTCCAAACCTCCCATATGGATGGTAATGCCAGTTTTTCCTCTTGGCCACTGTAATGTACTGTATCGACTCTTGAGAAATATATATATGTTTGTGATTTATCCTCAACCCTCTCATGTATTTCATTGTTGTTATTTTGATCTCTTATTGTAGTTTGGTTACCTGTGCATAGTGTTTGTATTGCATCTATGTGGTCTGTGTTAGATTTGCAAAATGAGTGTCTAACATTCCTTGGTGCATCACCTCTGTAGTTTAGGTTTTATTCTATGCATTTTCTCACCCTGTCTCCTTGACAATATAGATTAGGTTTTAGTAAACCCTCTGCATTTTTGTGTGCATCTGAACAGAGGAATAGGAACCAGCCTTCTCTGGAGAATCCTTTCTCATCTTTACAAGTCCCACACTTGGAGAGAGGATTCCATGTTGTGCAATCACACTGGATGCCTGAACATCAACCTAGAAGCCTGATCTGCATCCAGGGGTGCTGTGAGTCTGCAACAACAGGTAGTAGGCAAGGTAGTATAGTTCGTGGTGTATCATCACTTCTACATCACGTGGTTTTCCATGAAGGATGGGATATGGAGTCCATGGTGAAAAATTCCCTATGCCTTCACAATACGCTACTTTCAAGCCTCAATTCACATATTTTCTTATGTGCACAGGATGAACTTCAACACAGACAAGGTAGATTGTGATTACCACACCCTCAAAAAAACATTTGTATATTCGGGTTGGTCTTCCTACATTGAAAGGCTCATTTTAGATGTCATAAGTATCAAGCCAGTAGGTTTGGCTATTGGGGACAGTGGAGCCGCGCTCATATATCTTTAGCTCAACCTAGGATGTAGAATAATAAGTATGTGGAGAATGAGTTCATGCTCCGAGGGATGCCTAAGGGAAATCACACAATGGATAATGTGCCAGCTTCAAATATTTTTGTAACCATATAGATAGATGAGGAGGAAGAGGAATAAGAAGATATTTGGATCATAGAGGCAAGAGGTAGCCCAAAGACAGTGGAGAGTGAGTGCATAGATTATCCACCATAGGAACATGATAGAGAAGAAGACGTGGACGTGGATGCAGTCCTTGAAGAGTGTCAGTTTAAGAAGGTATGTAGAAGAACTAGGATCTAAGGTACGGGAACACCACAGCCTGTAATAAGATCACCTAGATTCTCCCCATAGAAAGAGGCACTTGAGAAGAAGAGGAGGAGAAATTTCAAGCTAGATGGGGAGGAAAAAGAGTCTGAAGAGAGCATGCCTAGAACCCCATTGCAACTAGAAGATATGGAGGAACCCAGAGATGAAGAAATGAAAGATGAAGAGGAAGGGATGAAGGAAGAAGAAGAGATGGTGCAAGAGAAACCCAAAAATCATGTTACGACTCAAAAAGAAGAAGGGCCAAATCCCAACCTTGGTGCTTAGGTTCCTAGGGGGATAAGAACAAAGAGAAAAAGTGAAGAATATGTTGTGACAAGTATGGGCTATGCTGTGGACACAAGAAAAATCATCCACACCTAGTTTCAGAGAACAATAGGAATTAAAGAATTTAGTGGATGAGATCTGATGGATCCAGACATGGCCACCACATGCACAAGAAAATAATTATATTGGTCCATGTAGACCCATATGGATGAGCGATATTTTGACGTCTGCGAGGAGTCTTGTGTATAAATGAGATGAAGAAGGCACCCTAAAGTAGGAACATAATAGTCAAGCCTACTCTCATGTCTGATGAGTAGGTGAGAAATTCTTGGTTAAAGTATCTACAAAGGCGGCGGAGAGGAACATTGATGAGGCTGCCACCATTAGAGTGCTACTTGAAAATAACAAGGAAAAAACTGCAAAAATAACATGTTTAAAAGGAGAAAAGGACCTAGAACAGAAGAAGAATTAGGCCTTCATTATCATAGTAGAAGAAATTGGTGACTACGCTCTAAAATCAAGACCTCATCTTGAGTATAAAGTACCTAAGAAGTTTCCTTCAGCTATGCATAATGTGTGCACATTGGTTGATTTGGTGTTAGAAGATGGACCAATTCAAATGCCAATGCCAAAGGATCCTGAACAAGAAGTAGACAGAGCAAGGGCCTTCGTGGTTAGGAAAATTTCAAATTATGAGGTGCTGTTCCAAAATATGAAGGATGAATTAAAGAAATTTGACCAAGGCGTACTTGAAGGTGCGGAAGGATAGGGAAGGAAACGTGCACTAGGAAAAGCTGATTCAGGACTTAGCAATTTTCATGGATGTGGGATATTTTTGGAAGATAAGGTGTGGATCATGCATTATGATGGAGACTTGTGCGACACGCAAATGCTATTTTTGGAATGAGTGTCTGATAAGTGAAATGCATGAGTTCAAGATAATAATAGGATTACTTCTTCCAGTTAACTATATGATGTCTATTATTAGTGAACTTGCATGTGTGCATGTTATTATAAAGGTGCATGGCTATTATCAGCATGTAACCTATTTTGGGAAGTGTGTAGGTGGTGAAGGGAAAGTCCCCACCCCTATAAATATATATTAAACCGTGTAGTTAGAGGGAGAGACTAGATAGTGAATTATTGTAGATTTATTTTGCTGGATCTGATATGCACATAGCTTATGGTGATGATTTGTAATGTAAGAAGATTCTATGTATTTTCATGTTTAATAAAATGGGGTATATTAGATAGATAATGGTTTTAAACATGATCGTAACTAGTTCTTGCATGGTTAATATTATTATGGTTATCGTTTAATTCATGATTCCCTAAGATATAGATTTGGAATATGATATGTGGAATATTTATGCTTATTTATGGTTCTGAATATGATGTATCTTCATTACACTAACATCATGCACAAACAACTATAAAGAGGGGCGTGATACCTTTACACGCTTCGGGTGAGCACTCAGCTCAGGATGGGTGATGTGCCAGTGTGTCTGGTTTTTTTTGGGTTTTATATAGTAGATTTTAGGATGCATTAATAGTCATGGTGGTTAAGTTGTGTTTGATATAAATACTACCCTTAGTAATGGAAATAAATGCATGCATGTGTGAATTAACTCACATCATCTCTAGTTTTGAGATGGGAAAAAAATTAGGTTTTGGGGATTTTAATTTATTCATTTTTTATGTGTTCAGGTTTAGAATTTTTTTTGAGTTGCTTGGGTCATGACACTACATGTTGGGATCTTCATTTTCTTCAAATGAGTACGTGGAAATATCTTCCAGGTATGTGGTTTTTGGATGCAATATGGAGAACAAACCTGAATCTAATAGCTTTTTAATGCATGTTGTTGTATTTTTACTTGTAAATTTGTGGGTTTGATAAGAAATCGATGGTTTCACTAGGCATGGAAGTTTTGAGATCACATTTTTATTATTGTATCAACTCACATTTGAAGTATTTCAAATTGATGTAAATGTTGAAATGAGTTGAATATTTTGGGAAAAAATATTTTCTAGGCTGTGAAGACAAGTCAGTTTGAATGCAAGTTTAATAAGACCGTGTTGAGCTCTATTGTTATGTGGAAATGCAAGTGAAGCATTTGTATTTTTTTTTGGTATGGTTTTATAGTTGGTTTTAACTAGTTAGTTGAGAATATTGTGGGTTTTACTGATTTCTTTGACAGTCAGCCATGTCTTTTCATGAATTTTTTAGGTTGCTGGGTTAGTAAATATATTATTTCCACGATCCATTTAAGATGGTCAGGCTAAAGTTAATGATGGTATAAAATGTTTTCCTTCCTATGATGATTTGTGTGCCAATTTTGGTAAAAACATATACGAGATTCGTTTTTGTTTAAAAAAATAATGCATAAAGGCTTGCAGTTATAATCCACTCTATTTTGGTTGTATGGCAACATAAGTCATTTCATGGAAATGGTGATTTATTTTATAATTATGTTTGCTATGATATTCAAGGAAGTCATTATATTAACTATACACTTCTAATTTTTGAGCTTGAACTGTCTTGCTTAAAATTTTCAAAATATTGGTTTTTGATGAAACATGGAATAAGAATGGCATTGTGTAGATAAATGAGAGATAGTCATGCGTTTATTTTGAAATATCTTAGAGGAATTTTTGCATGTAGTTTGCAATTGTTACACCCAAATTATTGATATGATGTTCAAAATTAATTTTTCCAAATGGGTTAGTTGCATTTGATGGATAGTGTCTAAGGTGAAAAGGTTATAATAGGACATCATATTCTCTGTTGTTTAAATATGATTTGGGTCATTTAGTTCACCTTCTTTTGATGGATTATGTGGACTTAGGAAATTATCTCAATTGAGCCTACTTAGTAATTTTATCATTTTTCATTTATTTTAGCGATGTTTGGTTGGGATGGATGGGGTAACTCAAGGGGATCAAGTTCACACCACTCTTGGGGACACAATAATTTTTTACAATTTTTTAAATGGAAAAGAGGTTCACTTAGGGGTGGCCGAAGGGGACATAATATGTTTTGGGGTAGAAGACATTTCATTAGAAGTGGTCCTACTAAAGTTTAAATCCATTTTGATGCTAATGAACCTTACCTCTATGAAGTGTTACAAGTAATTACATCATATCATCGTACTCAACCTTCTCCCAAAATTCATAATACCAGAGTTCATGATAATATTGATCAAACACACGCTGAACATAACCCCTCCTCTTCTAATAATTCAATACACTCTTCCCCTTCTCATTTTCCCTTGCATAATGTAAAACCATCTGTTAACCCACATTTTTTACTTGGAAAAAGCCAATCATATTGGTCTCATGATTCCCATCCTTTACCTAAGCATGTTAGGTATTATTAAGCTATTCCTAGGGTGACAAGAGTAGTAAAGAGAGTAAAAATGGAAGTATAGGAGGAATTAGGAGCCATTAGTGTTGGACCCCTGAAAGTAACTAATTACCCAAGGTACAAAGCCTTGTAGCAAGAAGAAACAAGCCATGAAAGCACACACAGAAGTAATTATTGGAGAGGCGTGAAGGATCGCACCAGGGTAGAATAGAGTTGGGACTTAGTAAGTTTTGGAAAACATGAAAAGACACGCATAGGGAGTAAATGGAAAATCAACTAGATACAGATGTGGATAAGCTGTGGAGACTTGCGAATCAAGGAAAGGATATTCCAGGGCATCAATATAGTTATCATGAGAGGATAAGGACTTGAGGTTGTTAAGTATTAGCTAGCACATGCATTCTAGAAGGCACTTGATTGAGGGAAATGGATGATGAAACTTGGCATCTTCCTGGGTAGTGGTAGAGCAATGATGAAAGGATTCCATTAGTCCTTCACAGGTGATGATGAGTAGTAAACATGGAAGGAGAATGATGTTTTTATGGGTATGATGGTTTTCAAAGAAGAAAAGGATAGTTAAGTAAGGATAGATAGGGAAGTATGAGAGTGTGTGAAATATATGAAATGATGAGCTTTGTGATGTACTGTAAGCTCTGCTAGTGTGAAAATTTCCACTTATGGAACTCTCTTGATATAATCTTAGTTTTCATATTTTGGCTTATTAATATAATGAAGTGATTCTGAAACACTCATATGATGGATCTTGATTTGTGTATTTTCCCTTTATGTTCATGTGTGTGTGTGTGCTACAGGTTTTTATTGATGATGCTCATGGGTTGATTCTACTTTCCTTTATTTGATCATGTTAATCTATGCTTGGGATGCATTAGGCTAAGAGTTAGTGCTTACTTACATTGAATAAATGCACTCCATTAAATGAATGCACTTGTTGTGTGTGCTACAGGTTTTTATTGATGATGCTCATGGGTTGATTCTACTTTCCTTTATTTGATCATGTTAATCTATGCTTGGGATGCATTAGGCTAAGAGTTAGTGCTTACATCTTAAATTCCATGAATAAATGCACTTGTTTTTGGTTATATTACATCCTTGTATTAAGAAGGAATGTTATCATGAGGCTCACATAAAGGAGAGACTCGGAGCCTATCCATGCCTTGGGTGAGCTTCCAGGATAAAAATGGATGATATGCCGACGTGTTTGGGATTGGTTGCTAAAATAGGTGGTGATAATAGAGACTACATTTTGGTTCCATTGTCAGGACCTCTTTTCAAAGATGTTGTGAGCATGGTGCATGAAAAATTGCTTGACCTTGGACAGTGTCGAAGCATGGCTTAAAAACACAAAGGATGAGTTTTCTCAGAGATTTAGTACTAGACCTAAGTTTGATGCACGTAAATGGGTAGAAGAACATTTGTATCATGAGCTGTATGAGATATTATTTTGTTTCTTTCTAGTGGAGTTATATGAAAGGCTATCAGTGTATACATCTAGATCAAGATGCTAATATAGACCTCGCGTATGGAACCAAGAGTAGTATCAAAGGCTCATGATGTTGATCTGACATTGGACACGTGTTGTTGATCATTGGTGGAGTAGAGTGTTGATGAGTTACACCTTGGAGTACATGATTTCTATGTATTCCTGTCTATAGATTGCTGAGTTTGAGTTCTTAAGGGAGCCAAGAGGATCATTCTTGTGTGCTATCCCTTTAGCTATAAAGATCTTGATCATTACACTGAGTTTGGAAGCATTTCCTATGGCCGGATAAGATTATTTTGAGTGCTGGTGAGGAAGCTAGGGTGGAGGAAGATGGCAGACCTTGTGGCTGAAAAGGAGAGGGAAGAGAGATGACTCAAGTATAATGAATCTCGTGAGAGGGAGTTAGATAGACAACGTGAAGTTGCGAGAGTGATGGATTTATGGAGGTAGATGTTGTGGAAGGAATTGAGGTTCACACAAAGGATGTGAAGCCTAAGAAGTCCGTGCCACCCCATCTTGGAAAGTGTGGAAGAGGAACCCCCTCATCTTCTAGAGAAGGCTCGTCATATGAAGAAAGTATAAGAGTCATTGGTGCACTTCTGAATCAAACTGGTGACCAACCCTTGGTGCTTAGTTTTCCAAATCTAGAGATAAGTATTACTAACCCAGTTGGTATTGGTGGAAGTGACCGATCAACACCTAGGAGGTATAAATTTTCATTTGGCACATCTATGGCTACACAATCATTTCCTATGTTTGGAGGTATATTGTCTAGAATGACATTTGGGAAAATTACGGGTACACAAAGCTTGGGTATCACATCTAGAAGTGGCATGAGACACACATCTGGTAGTGGTGAAATATCACAGACTATTGGCACACAGTTCAACGTGGCACTGGGGACATAAGGTGACCACTTTAGGACCTTTACTAGCTACGGGAGGTGGATCTGGTGCATTTGGTGGAATAGGAACTAGCAGACCTAGTGGACCTAGTGGATCTAGAGCATCTAGTGGGTCAGGAGGGATAGGCATTGGTGGATCTAGTGGATCTAGTGGTGGAGGAAACACCAGAGGGAATCAAGGTTCTGGATCAGGCGGACAAGGGCCTCAACCACCTCAGCAAGTATTTTTTGAAATGTCTTTGCATCTACCAAATTACAAAGGTGTTGAGGATGCTGCAGAGCATGTACACAAATGTGAGCTTCTATGGTGCACAAAGGGGATCACTACTCCAGAATAGAAGGCAAGTTAGTTTGCAACAACATTTGCAAGGACGCACACATAGTTGGTACCGAAAGTATGACCCCCACCAGACAGTGGTAGATTACACCACGCTGTGTAATGCCTTCTTAGCTGAATTTCATATTCCTGAGTTTGAACAGAAGAGCATTAACAAGATGAAGGAGATTCAACAAGGTATGACAGAGAGTGTGAGGGAATATGATGCACATTTTAAGACTCTCTTATCAAAACTATCTTATGATATTCATCCTTCTTAACATGCTCAATGGTTTGTTGGAGGGTTGATAAAACCTTTTAAGAGAGTTCTTTTCACAAAGACTTTCATAGACCTGCGTAAGGCCTTGGAGTCTGCACTACATGTTGAAGCTGTAGGAAGCATAGATATCAGTGTTAGCCCTTTTCTTGAAGCTTAGATTTCTACAATGGAAAAGTAGCTAGAGAAGCTATCTGTGAACTCAACCCATGAGACTTGCAATGGCCTATGGTGCACGAATTGTGAGGTAGAGGGGCATACAAAGGAAAATTTTCCTTGGAGATCAGTACACACCATGATAGTAGACTGTGAGATTTTCCATGGAGATCATGATGCAAGTAGGTTTCCACTACTACAATGTGTGATCCATAAGAATGTGTCTTGTTATTGCAAGATTTACACCTCCACTACTCATGACACCAAGGATTGTAGATTGATTGACCAGATACATGATGTCATTGATATTGGTGTGTGCTAGAACCAACATTGCAAACAATTCCAAGGATGATGGTCATCACTATGAAGGGAACATAGATGGAGGAGCCCATGGAAGAAGCTTCCATGGAGGATTTTGAGGTTGAGGCAAACACAAAGGTGGAAGAAGTGAGTTCCCGCATGGAACTTGTTACAACTATGGGTCTACAAAGAACTATAAGCATGAATTCTCTGATCTATTACAATGCTCTTAGTGTGGAAAGAAGCACAAGTATGAGGAGTGCCCAGAGTTATTTGAACACATGAGCCAACAACAACGGAAGGATAAAGGTGCACAGAATGGTAAGCATGAAGAAGGCCGACTCACAATGGATGCCAAGGGTGGTGCACCAGTCAGAGTTAGAACCTGTACTGGTGACAATGTGAGTTGAGGTTGCACGTATCAAGGAAATACCAAAGCAAAGGCCACTGGTTACTAGAGAAGAGGTGGTGCATGGGAAGTATCTGGACCCTACTCATCAGAAAGAGGTTTATCAAGAGACCATGGATGTAATTCAAAGCCTACAAGGAGAGATCTAGTGCCTAAAGGAGCAGTCATGGCAGTTAGAGCAAAGGAAGAGCACTGAGGCTCTACAGAAGGATCTGGATGAGGTCAGGGAAGTATGTAAAATGCTGAGGTAGGAGAATATCATCCCTTTTCTAGGGGAATGGTTACGGGAAAAAGTACCATGCACCAGAGGAGAGTGCAAGTGATAGGTCCTACATGCTAACCTTCCCCCTCACACCATTGATTATGATAAGGAGATTACCTTGAATGCAGTAGTCGATGGATGGCTCCTAAGAAATATTCTGATAGATATGGGTGCGGAAGTTAATGTTCTTACCTTGGATGCCTGGAATCAAATGGGAAGGCCCCCATTACAACCATCTTCAAATGTGTTGTATATGGCTAACAAGACAAAGGTGATGCCCATTGGTGTCTTGAAGGATGTTGCTATCACTATCCAAGGGGATGAAATTCACTGGAGACTTTGAGGTCTTGGTGCTAGCTGAGGCAGAAAACTTTCCAGTGTTACTTGGGTGCCCCCTGGTGTTATAAGAACAATGCTGACCTATGGTTCAATAAGGGGTACATAAGTTTTGAGAATAAGGAAGAATGGGTTATTATCCCTTTAACTGATGGGAAGTCAACACCCTATACTGAGCCCTTGGGAGAAGAATTCCTTGATAGAATCTATGTGTGCACTATCAGGGACCCTGAGGTGATTAATCCTACAGGAAGGAGTTATTCAGTTCAAAGACGCTCAATCTATGAGTGATACCACTAGTGTAGCATGTGATAATTGGGTGCATGGGACTTATGAGTTAATTGGGTGGAAATTGAGAGGCTCCATTACAAGAGTGACAAGGGCATGCCCACTTAGGTGCCTGAGAGGGAAGCAGTTACCAAGTTACATTGGGGATGATAACCTTGATGTTTTACTTTGAGCCATGGAAGCTCAATGGAGATGTGAGATCGAAAGAAGGAACATGCTTGTCTACACTTTGTGCGGAACTGAAACACATTGGTGGATGATGCATCAGGCCAATATTCTAGGGTGGTGTGAGGTGAGGATTGCACTCTCTATTATATTCTTCAGGAGAAACATGCCAACTAAAATTTGTGTCTATGATGGGAAAGGATCCACCTCAGATCATGTCTAGGAGTGTGAGAGGATTTGGATGGAAGGCACAGAGGCTTTACCTCCTTCCCTCTGGGTGCACAAGTTCTATTCCACACTACAAGGCTATGTGCACACATGGTACATTCATTCAGAATTATGTCATTAGATAGGGAACTAGTGGGAGTTAAAAAATGACTTGATTCAAACCTTTGAATATCAAAGTGCTAAGCCATTGGTGAATGAGGTGCTGCAGGTTGTTAAGCGCCTAAATATGGGAGACGGTGCCATGGTGAGGGATAAAATACTAGAATTATTGGGTGAACCTAGCTTAGAAGCATGCTCTGATGAGGGAGAATTAGAGGAGATACAACTTGAGTGCACTTGCATGGAGAAAGAGAAGGGAAAGTTGGTCTATGTGATAGATGGAGAGGAAGTGGAGAACTTGGATGTTAACCATACTATGGGTATGCGTGAGGTAATGGATAGTGCTGATGAGAAAGCACATGCCTACCATGAACCTCTCAAAACAAATAAGGTTAACATTGGCTCAGAAATGGAACCTAAGGAGGCTACTATTGGGGACTATTGGTCAGAAAAGGAGGTTTCAAAGATCATTGATCTATTGCATGAGTTTCAGGATTTATTTCCATGTGGGATCATGAGCTTAAGGATTTCACCACTCTTTAGGAGAGATGTGGATCAAACTAAAGGAGGGAGCATGCCCAATTCAGAAGAGACCTTACCAAATGAACCCAAATCTACATGTCTAGGTCAAGGAAGAGATAGAAAAGATGATCACTTCAGGTATCATTGAAGCTGTTGAGGAATCAAAATGGATAAGCCCAATGGTCATTAGCATTAAAAAGGATGGGAGGATAAGGATTTGTGTTGATTACAAATATTTGAATGTGGTATGTGTCATTGATCCTTTTCCAAATCCTTTCACCGAGGAGATCCTGGAAGGAGTAGCTGGGCATGAGATCTATTCTTTCATAGATGGATTCTTAGGGTATCATCAAGTTAGAATTGCAAAGGAGGACCAAGAAAAGACAACTTTTGTCCACTGAGTGGGGAAGCTTTTCCTACACAGTCATGCCTTTTGGACTGAAGAATGCATTTGCTATGTTTTTCACGCATAGTGGTCCAGGCATTTTAGGATTTTATCCATAAGTTCCTTCAGGTCTACCTTGATGACTGGAAAATGTATGGACTAGTGAAAGACCATTGTGATAATTTTTGGTTGATGTTTGAGAGATGCCGACAGTTGCACATATCCCTCAACATCAAGAAATGTCTCTTCGCTACTCCATTTGGAACCCTGTTGGGGCATATCATATGTAAGGAAGGTTTGCTGGTGGATCCTGCCAAAGTTGTCATTATTGTGGGATTGGGGGAACCTACCAGTCAGAGCATAGTGCGTGGATTCCTTGGGCACATGGGGTATTACCAGAAATTTATTAAGGGGTATGCCAAAGTCATCATGCCACTAGAAGGATTGTTGAATGTACATTGGGCATACATGGGATTACAGAAATTTATTAAGGGGTATGCCAAAGTCATCATGCCACTAGAAGGATGTTTGAAGTATGGATGTACATTCCATTGGGGAGAGGCACAATAGATGGAGTTTGACACATTGAAGAATAAGATTATCACTGCACCCATATTACACTTTCCTTCTTAGGATAAGCCATTCCATGTACATGTTGATGCTTCAGGGATGGTGATTGGGGAAATCTTAGCACAACCTAGAGAAGGAATTGTTGACCACCCCTTGTGTTTTTCTAGTAGAAAGCTAACCCCAGTAGAACAGAACTATACTACTACTGAGCGTGAAGCATTATCAATGATCTACACACTGCAAAAATTCAGGAAGTATCTGTTGGAAACACCCTTTATATTCTACATGGACCACATGGCATTGAAGTACTTGGTAAACAAGCCATTTTACAAGGGCGCATATGTCAGTGGGTCTTGTTGTTTCAAGAGTTTGAGTTTACAGTTGTTGTGAAACTAGGAAAGAGTAACTTAGGACCTGACCATTTATCAAGGATTGACTCAAGGGAGGATGTGTAGAGCATTGAGGATACAATGCTAGATGCACAATATTTAGATTGTGGTGCACACCCTCTGAATTGGAAGATATTGTTGTGTTTCTCAAAACAGGTGTGGCATTGAAGGGAATGAAGACCTTGGAAAGGAAGCAGTTAGCCATATGCGCCACACCCTACATGTTAATTAGTGGAGACTTATACAAGCTAGGCCACGATGAGGTTTTGTGTCGATGTGTGTTAGAACATGAGCACATTGCAATCATGGAGGAAGCACATGGTGGGATTGCAGGAGGACACTATGCAGGGAATGCCACCACGTGGAAGATTCTACTAGCAGGGATTTGGTGGGAAAGCATCTACCAGGATTGTATTGAGTTTTGTAAGGCCTGTGACCATTGCCAGTGCCTTGGAAAACTAGGAAGAAGAGATGAGATGCCCTTGAGACTGATAGCTAGTGCAGAACCATTTGAGAAGTGGGCCATTGATTTTGTAGGACCGATTTCACCTACCACGTGAAGGACTGGTTCATGCTATATCATTACTTGTACTGATTACTTAACAAGGTGGGTGGAGGGAGTGCCTACAAAGGATTATACAATAACCACAACAGTAAGATATCTGTGGGAAAATATAATCAGTAGGTATGGGTGTCCTTTAAGCCTGACTAGTGATAGAGGCACACACTTTTTGAATGAGACGGTCAGGATTTTGTTAGCAGAGTTCATGGTGGCCCATCACAAGACCACCCCTTATCACCCCCAAGCTAATGGAACCATTGAGGCATTTAACAAGATACTGAGTCACACACTGACCAAAATTTGTGATGTGGGAAGACAAGATTGGGATGAAAAGTCTCAGCCATACTATGGGCATATAGGAAAACCTACAAGAGATTGAACAAGGCCACACCATTTCAATTGGTGTTTGGCACAGAAGCTGTTTTACCAGTAGAGTTTATGCTACCATCCCTGTGTATTGCTGCACACAGAGGATTATCTGATGAGAAAGAACTATAGGAGTGCATGGAGAAGTTAATGCAGTTGGATGAAAGGTGATCACTTGCTAGGTGGAGTTAGAAGACTGAGAAGGCATGAAAAAAATCATGGCATGATCATCATATAAAAACAAACAATTCAAGGTTGGGCAGATGGTCTTGCTTTATGACTCTAAATTTCTGTGCCATCCTGGGAAACTGAAATTCCATTGGTTAGGACCATACATCATCTCATACATCCTCGATTCAGGTGCACGTGCCAGTTACAAGCACTAGATGGGATGAGGTTACCAGGTTACTTCAATGGGAGTAGGCTGAAGCCCTACTATAAATAAGGCTTCTGTGTAGTAAAAAATAAGGCAATTTTGCCAATTAGTTTAGATTTCTTTTAGTCCTTTTGGTTGTTTCCTTTGTCATCATTTTTGCTTTGTGTTGCACATTGGTGCGTCGTAGCTAATTGTATTGTAAGAGGTTCTATGCATAGGGGACCATGCATACATTTTTGTGTGGGGTGAGGTAGCAAATATATTGAACATGGAAGCCAACAACTTCAACAGTGGATTGTTGGGAAAATTAATGCGAAGATAGAAGAAAAAACAACGTAATGTCAAAAATGCGTAAATTCGTGTAGTTATAAAGGTGGGTTAAAAGAATCTGAAGACCAAAAGAAGGGAAGGATCACATGGTATGACATAAGGTATAGGAACATTATAGGGAACTACTTATTATACAATGTAGAGGTTATGTACTTCAGCACGAAGATGCACATGAAGGAGGTCTGTGGTAGTTTAAGTGGTATTGGAGTGCCTAAAGGTTATAAATGCAAAACGCGTGGGGAAGTCGCGGAAGTTGACTTAAGTGAAATAAAGTGTTTTATCAAAAAGTGACATTAGGACACATGGTCAGAGGAAATCTAAGGCATCGATAAAGTATAAATAAGAGATAAGAATAGTCATTTCGACTACCTTTCCTTAGAGAATTTGTTTTGTGCTCCCAAGCTCGATTTATGAAAAAGGTTTTTTGAAGAGGAGAGACACGAAGTACTATCACAAACCAATGGACTTGTGTAAAGATGTAGTAAAATTTGTGACATAACATGGAGGGAAGAAGACAACAGAGAAGGAAGGAGGTGGCGTGAAAGAGAAGCGAGGAAGTTGTTGAGTTAGGGCAGTTGAAAGAGAGGAACATAACACCTAGGGAACAAGTGAAAAAGGAGAGGTAGATACACCAAAGAAGGCTCAAGCAAAGAAACCAATGGTGGAAAAGGAGGATCATGTGGAGATCTACTCAAAGATGCAGTACCCTCCTAGAGTTATTAAGGCCAAAAAGTGGAGCTCGAAGCTATATAAATGTAAGATCAGTGAATACAACCACAAAACATTTGATAATGAAAAGATGATGCGGGTGGACCTAGTGTCAGACAATCCGATGGTGGATGAGCTTGAAAACCCTAAGTTTGATGATTCAGTGTAGCAAGCACTGAAAAAGACTGGATTTTTGCAGCTATGAGAGCTTCCCTTATTTTCCAAACCAACCCCGTTTTTTAGGTGGTTAATGTCACAGGTGCATGAATATTTCTTCTACTTCATTGGAAGAAGAAGGAGGATCACATGCCAATTGATTTGGATGATTATGGGCCTGCGGAACACTAGAGAGGATATGGCACTTGCTTTATATGCCACAACCAAGATTGAGGAGCTGCCGAAAAATCTGAAATATGAGAAGGGGGGTAGGGCACAGGTAATTACAGATCTCCCAGACCCAACATTGAGAGTCACCTCCCAGCTCATTAGCTACAAATTGGGCACATCATAAAGGTGGACAAAAATTAACTGGAGGTTCCTGTACATGGCCTATAGGGTATCCAAGAGGGTACACTAAAAATTTTCCCAATTCATTACGAATGGCATCATTGAAGAGGTGCGTGTAGAGAATGAGGTAGGAGAAAAGATCACTTGGGGCTCCATCCTGTTATTGATCATGTTCTGGGAGATTGGTGTCCCAGATGGACCAGATGAGAACATTTGGGTTCACCCACCCATGCATGCATCCCCTACAGTCCAATTCACAAATTTCACCTGCGATGGGACCATCTCAAGTGCTTACAAGACTCACATGAATCAATGGTTTGAGCATTTACGTGGGGATTTTGAGAATGAGTGGCGCATCCCCCACGAGTTACCACAAGTTGTTGGAGATAAGGTAAAATTTTCTGTAACCAAACATTTATGTCTAGGAAAGTTTATGATGGCCAAAGGAGAGATGGGGCCATGGTGCAAACTCCCCTTCACATTCATAGCCAGATATATGAAGTGCACCATCAACCCGATCAAGGATGCACAGAAGTTGATTTTTGATGTAGACAAGGTGGATGTTGATGTCCACACATTGCACGCTACATATAAGTATGGCACTCGACCTGCCTACATCGAAGTTTTGGAACCATATTTTCTGGACTTACACCCACAAGACAACGTTACCATCAAGGGGTATGTCCATCGGGTGTTCGTGTAGCTGTGCCCCAAAACTCAAGGAGGGATTGAGGTGGAGGTTACAGACTCTCCCTTTCCAAATCCATGGGAGATGCCAATCCCTCCCATGAAAGCAGTGCAGGAGGAAGAGGAAGAAGAAGAAGAACAAGATGAAGGAAGGTTGGATACCTCCAAAAAGAAGAAGTACTACACATGCGATAGAAATGGTAGCAAGGGTGGCAAACTTCAGTACAGGGTGGCACCAAGGCTTCATTGCCATGGTGCAAGGAGGAGGAGGAAGAGAAGGAAGAGCCTGAAGAAAAGAGACAAAATATGCCTGACGCATCAAGCCCCACAACAGACTCAGAGGAAGGAGAGGAAAAAGACCCCACCACTTTCAAAGTAGAATTGGAAGTAAAAATAGAGGGTTAGAAGGCTGAGATGGAGACCACAGATGTAGGAAAGGAACAGGGAGAAGGAGAAGAACACTCTGTAGGGTCTAAGAAGAGTCCAATGTATGGGACCACTACACCTCAAAACACCAGCCCAAAGGGAGATAAAGGGGAATCCTTTACTATAAAGGAGGATAAGGGATTCACCCTTGGGGTGAAGAAGCAAAGAACCAAGTGCAAAGCTACAAGGAAGAAGTGGACACCCATGTCCCCACACATGGACTTCATGGATGACCCCATGAAGGTCTTGCATGCAAGATTCCAGGCCACCCTCCCACCAGAAAATTTACATGGTTGGGATTTGATGGATCAAGATGGGGGTGTGCCCAGGACCAGGAAGATGCTCAGCTAGAGCATGCACTACCATGCCGAGGAACCTGAGTTTGAGGTCAATGATCATGTGATCGAGACCATTCACTTAAAGAAGAAGGGAGGAGATACATACAAAGTGGTGGATCCTAACCACCTAACAGATGAGTAAGCATGCAATGCTCTGCAAAATATGTCTTCAGAGGTAATCTGATGTAGTCTGGATACAGGGGCCACTGTTCAGACCTTGATCACAAAGAAGAAGAGTAAGGAGAAGGAAATAGATAGGTTGCACCAGGGGTTAAGGGGAGAGAAGGCATGGATGAAGGAGGCATATGACTGAGTTGGCGCCCTTGTGAAAAACATTATGGGATAATGTCTTGATGTTGGTGAGCCAGGCCAAGGACTGATTATGGGGATGAGATGGATTACTTTAAGGACCTCATGAGGATGTTACTCGTTAACATCAAGGATAGCATGGGCCCCATAGCTGGAGACCTTACAACGGAGAAAGAAGAAAACAAGGTCGCAATTGAAGCCTAGATCACGGAGTTGGAATATTTTCTCTCCCAACTCAAGGAGGTGAATATACTGGTAGATAGGGGCTTCAATAGCTGTAGAAAATGTGATCCAATGATCGACACATGAGTGACAGAGGAAGAGGCAGCCCTTAAAGTGTTATTAGGAGACCATCCCCACCAACAAGGTGGAGCATGCACAATTGGTCATTAACACCATGACCTAGAAGGAGAAAATCAAGACAAAGCACAAAAAGCTAGATTTCAGAATCGGTGAACTCTGAGACTCCATCACTGAATGGATGGATGAGTTCAAGGGTGTATGCATGGAGCTAGGGGTGGCTATTAACATGTTGAGAGGGAAGGTGGAAGAAATCACCCCAGACTAGGTACCAAGTGTCATAGGTGAAGCGCTAGGTAAGGCCTTATCAGAATTGAAGGCCTGGGAAAAATTGAAGGACGAGATAGATGCAGAGTTCCCTGAACTCCTCCAATTGGTCACATAACATCCCCCCCATTCCTCAATTATTTATTTAGATTATTTCCCAACCTCTATTATTTATTCTTTTCAGCAATATTTTGGTTGACAAATTTTTTGTTCAGGAAGCGTGGAGGTTTGCAGGGATGACAACCAATTTAGTGTGGGGTGATGTTGGACCCCTAAAAATAACTAAATACATAAGGCATGAAAGCCTTGTGGCACATGTAGAAATAGGGTGTGAAGGCACATGCATAAAGTAATTCTTAGAGAGGTGTGAAGGCTCGCACTAGGGAAGAATGGAGTCAGGACTTAGTAAGTTTTGGACAACAGGAAAAGATGTGCATAGGGAGCGAATGGAAAAGTGACCAGATACAGATGTGGATAAGCTATGGAGACTTGTGGATCAAGGAAAGGATATTCCAGGGCATCAATATGGTTATCATGAAAGGATAAGGAGTCGAGGTTGTTAAGGATTAGCTAGAACATGCATTCTAGAAGGAACTCGATTGAGGGAAATGCATGGCAACACCTGGCATATTCCTGGGTAGTGGTAGAGAAATGATGAAAGGATTCCATCAGGCCTTCACAGGTGATGATGAGTGGTTAAGATGGAAGGAGAATGATTATTCTATGAGTATGATGGTTTTCAGAAAAATGGATAAGTAAGGATAGGTATGGAAATAGGAGACTGGGAAATATATGTAATGACGAGCTCTGTTATATAAAGTAAGCTCTGCTAGTGTGAACATTTCCACATATGGAACTCTCTTGATGTAATCTTGGCTGCCATATTTTGGCTTATGAATATAATGAAGTGATTCTGAAACACTCATGTGATGGATCTTGATCTGTGTATTTTCCCTTATGTTCATGTGTGTGTTACAGGTTTTCTTGATGATGATCATGGGTTGATTCTACTTTCCTTTAGTTTATCATGTTAATCTATGCTTGGAATGCATTAGGCTAGGAGTTAGTGCTTACATCTTAAATTCGAAGAATGAATGCACTTGTTTCCTTGGTTATATTACATCCTCATGTTAAGAAGGACTGTTCTCATGAAGCTCACATAATTTTAGTTTTCTGATTTGGAAATGGATTCTAGTATATATTTTTTTTTCCAGTGAATGCGATTCCATGAGTTGGATTGCATAATTTGATGATTGTTTTAATTTCAACAGACTGATTAATTATGGGTGATGCTTTGATGACCATTTGGATATGATGAGTATTTTATGGTTTAATGAATTTAATTCTAATGGTTATGTTATATATTTTATTTAATGTGTTTAAAGTTAAGTGGGCCCATTACCTTTCTTTTCTCATTCTTGATATTTTAAAGTCATCATTTTTTTGAATATAGTACCTGAGTCCTCATCATTTGATATTAAAAGATAAAGTTTCACTCTAATATGGACTGTAATAGTTATAATAAATTTAATTATAATTTGAAGGAAAATCTGTTGTAACTTATTTTTCAAAAGGGAGAGTTATATAAGGACTTGGAGGACATATTTTTCAGGGGAGATAAGGTATTGTAAGCAGTTGGTGAAGCTTAATTGATAAGATATATTTTTCTGTGCAAATGATTTTATGAGATAAGTGATTCTATAGGTGTTATGATGGCATTGTTTTGAAGTTTGATTATAAAGTTCTGATACAACATGTATACCCAGTTTTAACATTATTTTATTGATTATCTGATTTTATTACTGTATATCATCTCAAATTGATTTCAGATTATGATCTGTCATATCCTGAGCAAGAAATGAAATTCATTTCTACTTCAATATTGAGACACTTGCAGATTAATAGCCATGTTGGTTTTTTTATTTGATCATGACTCTTGTTAGAAACTATCTTGACATTTATTGTACTTCCCATAATTACAAATCTATTTCTCTTTAATATATCTATCTTTATTTTGACTCAAAAACTATGTAAATGTGTCATATCTTGTGAATATTGTGTTCATGTATATACTTTGTGTGATTTGTTGTTTTTGGCTTTGTTTTCAAGATAAGTTGCATTATATGACCAATGATTACACTATGAGATCATAAATAAATCATCACTTATTTCGTTTTCACATTTTCAATAGGTTATCTCATTAATAGAATTCACTTTGTCAGATAAAGGTTCGATAACATTTGCTGGATAAAGAATTTAGTCCCATTAATAAGTGATTTATTATTTCATACGAACTCTTGATAAGAGACTATCATATCACTTAAATGATCTCAATATCCTATTTGAATTAATGATAAATGGTCTTATTTTGTCATTTTCTTGTGTGTTTGTTTGTTTCTTTATTGTTGTCTTGTATATTCCTTTACTTTATAGAATATAAAAATTACCCTAGAATCTTAGGTTTGTTTATGATTAACCTATATTTAAACTACCCATGCTTAATCCATCCTTAATATTCTTTACAATTAAACCGATTTGATTCCAACTTAACCTTTTGCATTAGGCAAAAGAGGTGATTAGTTGTCAGTATATTTTTATCAAAAATAGGATCTTCTTTTATGTTATTTATTATTTCCTCAATAATTATCATCTTCTCTACCATATATGCCTTCTCATATTTACTAGTTACTATGTATAATCCACCCCCTAACATACATTGTTTCAAAAGTGTACTTATTTGTTTCATAGGTTCGTCATCGAAGTCCATGGAGTTAAATAGAATTCCATTTTATTTTTATGTACTTGAACTTTCCTCCTTGGTTTCCTCCACAAATTTTACCATATTTTGTACCTCAGAGAAGAATTGCCTTCGAATTCGACACTTTGTCATGGGTTTTTTCTGGTTATTCATGCCCTTGTTTTAGTTTCTTGCTTAGGGAGACCCCTTAACTCTTCCTTATTTCTCTTCTATTTTTTTCATGGAAATTCTTGGATAGATAAAAACACCAGGGTATTTCCCCTTTTCAGATGGGGGAGTTTGTATATTTTGAAGGTTTTCTACCTTTATTCTTTCACCTGTAATTGAATATTGAAAATTGAATTTATTTTTGGGTTTTTGTAGTCCATTCTTGAACTTAAATTTTCTTCCCCTATTTATTCAATCTATATTGTGAGATTCTCAACCCCTTTTGTGTTTGATAGCTCGACCCATATTCCTTGTACATAAATTGTTTTTGTATAAGAGGGAACTCCCTCAAGGAATCCTTCATATTATTTTCATGTTTCTTCAACGATCTCAGTAATTTTTGGTGGCTTTGGTTTTCTATTATCTACTAGGAACTTCTATATAAAATCTGTCATAATATCTACTTACTTTATCTCCCAGCTCATATGGTACTAGTGATCCTTTTTTCTTCATTGGAATACATGGGAAAATTTAAAGATTATTAGTATTTACCATGAATGCAACTTTATTGTCATACCAAACCTCTACCTATTCATAATTCCTATTTATTCCCGCTACCATACCTCTAATAATTCTCCCCATTGTAACAACAATATTATGGCATCCTCTTCTGTCATAATTTTTATATGTTATTTTATTTTTTCCCTTATCGATTTATCCTCTCTCCAAAGTACCTGTCCTTCCTTCTATGACATTATTTTTTTAAAGTACATGGATATAAAAAATACTAGGGATCCACAAAATAAATCATGTTTAATTAACTTCATCATTGAATTATTCAAGTGGAATATTGTATAGGTTGTATTTGAATTTAGTCTCCATCATATTGTATATGACCATAGAACTTCTAGGATACATGACATTGTCTCTATTAGTGTCCTATACTTTCCATCCAATATCCTTAATTACATATCTTGGTGCTTCCTATTGATACTCCTCTTTTGTTGATAGTAGTCCCCTAATAACTTTGTAATAGTCTTTCCTATAAATTTCTTGTCCAATTTTTTCACACTATATCCATTTGTCATCAACCCAATGAATTTTTTCATTACCTCATTTGTTATTGGGTATGTTTTGTCCATATATAACATTTCATTGTGTAGCTGGCCAAGAAATATATTTGTTATTTTTTCCAATAGGATAAATTAGGGAAAGTTGAGCCAAATGTTTAGCCTCATGAGTGGAATTTTATTTTCTCACGTTGTCCATTCTTATTGTTATGTCTCTTGATTTACTTAAATCAAATATTATCTATCCATATCCATTTTTACATGGTCTATTTTTGTGATTTTGGAGTGAATGTAATACTAAACATCACAAGGATACAAATATTTAAATGAGATGTGTGAAAAAACTCCCTCTAGATCAGGAAGATATAGTTTTTGAACGTACCTCCTCCACTTTGATTGATTCAATTCACTCTGTGACACTACTTTAGGTTCAACCATCTCTTTGATTTTAGAATTCCCTAATTTCCTATTCTATGGCTCACAATTTCTATCTTTGTTCACTTTATTCTCGAAAGTAAACTTTATAAGTATCGGAGTAATGTAGTTTGCAAAGGCCTATGGGGATTTAATCTTGTTTATAGTCTTTTACCAAATCTAATTCTCATCTATTCATTAAATACTTCAAATTACCTTTATTTCATTATGACTTGCCTCGCTATTATCCACTTATCGCATACAACATTCTACCACTCCACTAATCTTGTGCCACAGTGTTCTTTCTTTCCTAGTGTTTGAAAGACCACGATACTATAAATGTGGTTCCCATTATTCCATGCCCCTTAAACTTATAATATTTTTTATTACAACATCATGATATTTTGGGTTTTCATAATCTCACCTCACCAAATAGTTGAATTATTGGTTTTCAATTTGGAAACACTTAAATTTATAATTTTATTGTTTTCAAATTTTCACAATTTTTTTTGCTAATTTTTATTTTTCTTATTTTCTCAAAATTCTTTTGTTTTTTTTGGAAAAATTCGCACATTGAATGAACTGAGATTCATGGGTCATAATAAAGACTATGTTTGTACAATAGACATATTTACTATTATAGTTTGTAATTGTTTATAACATAGATCAAATCATAAATGTAAAAATACAAAGATCTTAGAGAAAAAGGGTGCATGTGTGTGTGTGCGCGCACATGTGAGTGTGTCAACATGAGTGTACATGTGAAGTAGTGCATATGTGGACAGTGGAATATATGTATATGAGTGTATTGAAAGAAATTTTATCTACAAAGTAGGGTGTATGTATAATGTAAGAGAAGTATTTATGTAGAGATACAATATCAACACAAAATAACACACACACACACACACACACACACACACACACACACACACACACACACACACACACACACTATCTTCAAGCCTCAATGGGCATTACAAAGGTGACATAACTTGAAAGGTCTTACAAATTATTATGTGAAGACTCTACGTTGACTAATGTGATAAAAATCAGAGCTATTTTTATTTTTCCTTGAAATTAACACTCCCAAAAAACAAAACATTAGGGTGTTGTATAAATGGTCAATGCTCTCCATGAATAATTTGGCAAGCTTATTGATCCTACACAGGGTAAGTGCAGCAAGGTGGGGGACAAAAAAGGGGTCATAAGTGGACGTCATATTGCAAATAACAACATAATATCAACTTGTAGGGATTATTAGCAATGCATACACTCTAAATTATAAAAAATTATATCAATATGAATTATAGCATCCAAAATCTAGTTTCTAAACTACTATTTTTTTAAAAAAATGGACAAGTTTAGCTATATTAAACACTCAAAATTCAATGACTTGGTATATATATTTTAAAATGTCTATAAGATTGTAGTCTGTTTGCCTGCAATTTGGATGACCAAAAATTGATATATATTTTTTTCCTTTAGTGAGAAGTTAGATGCCGCTATCTATCTTGGGATAGATTTTATTTTGTATTTTTTTGAGCAATATTTTAATTTTTATGATTTTTTTCATGCAAGTGGTCTAAAAACATAAAGAAAACATAGCACTTTCCGTTTTCCCACCTTAACTTCATAAAAAAATATAAAAAATCAAATAATTTTTTTGAACATGTATATAATTTCACCATGGTTGGGATAGTATAAGGTTTATCAAACTCTGATAAGTGAAACAAAATTTGTAGTCTTAAACGTAGACATAAACATTCATGGGAAAAAGTGTCTTAAAGACCTACTATTAGTAAAAAATTATAAAATGGTATTTATCCTATTCTATTCACTTTAAAATCAATATTTCTACAAAGATAACAATATCCCCTATGCGATGGAACCATTTTTGGGACATATTTTTTACTTTTCAGTATGGTTCAAGTTTGCGGAAGACTAAATTTGATGTTTTTCTATTTTTGATGTAAAATTCAGGATTTGATGTCCACTTAATTGTCCCCCAACTTGCTGCACTTACCCCACATGTGGAAATGGTTATACCACCATCTATTGATGTTGAATGGGGTGCTATAGAAAATGGGGGAGAAAAAGGAGAAACAAACCACTCAAAATATTAACTCATACCACACTTTATAACAAAGGTGGGTAAAATGAAATGATGTAAGCCTTGCTAGGTCTACAATTATCCTTTCTTCATGATTAAAAAAGAGATGACATTTTTTTCTATTCCATATATTCTAGTAATGTAGGAATGAAGAATAAGAATTTATCTCTAGCCTAGGAATAATATGTAAATAAATTCTCTCATTTTTGCAAGGTTAACTTTCCATTTTGGAACATCATGTTTTAAACATTGATGTGGATTCACAACCAAAAGTAATTCATACAAATAAAAGTTTGAGCCAAAGGTTCTATCCTTACTTATTTGATCCTGACAGGTACTATTTTTGATTTCCTAAATCTCCACCATTCAAAAAATAACACCTTACAATCTCGAGGCCTTCATGAAGGTGGTTCAAACTTGCCTAGATTAGATATGTATACAATGTAATTGAACTTATTAGAATAGACAACTCAAGTTTGAAAAGTGAATTCTTAATACTGACATGAAGAGGACCATACGCCGATTTTTTAAACTAAGAGAAATTATGCTATATTTTCCTTTTCATCTACAACCATTTTCTATGATTAATTTCATTTTTGCCATCGTAATGATTTCTATCTTTACACAATTAAACAAACCAATGAATCCCACTTCAAAATGAATTTCCACCCTTTCTATGATTTTGTTTTTACGGGTTCATTAAATTTTTCCCTGACATGACCTAGAAGCTTAATACGTTTTTCATCAAAGCCCCAAAAGGAGAGAGGAAGACTAAGGAAATCTATCCAAATAGTAATCTTGATTTGGATATTTTATAAAACAATGATGTCCTTAGTTAAGTAGGTGAAATCTATTAGGTTATTTTGAAAATTCCAAGGGTCATTGTTGGATAGGTAGTGTAATTTTCAACAATCACAAATTTAAAAAGGACAAAACCTTTAGTTAAATTTTACATCCCTTGTGACTTAATGCATTACATTTTCTAGTAGTTGTGAACCAAACTTTTAAGAATGATTTCATAAGGGATAAAACAAAAAAAAAAAGTATTCATAGTGAAAGTTTCAAACCAATGGAAAACATTACATAAAGAAGGATTCTAAAATATTAGGTTGAGAAATCAATGGCTTTTGATCATTACCTCATATAACACTTTCGAAATGAATTTCCTCACTTTTTTCGGTGTCATGGTTTCTTGGAGCTCCGCCAGAACTACATGTAATGGATAATGCAACAAATGGGAAGAATAAACTTTTGATCAATATGATTTACCAATGATTGAGGAAAAATAATTTTTCCTAGACCTCAAATGACTGACATTATCTAAATTGAAACACTTTTAGAACCAAAGATAGAGTAGCTTATATCAAAGGGGAAACTTTCAAACAATTAGAAATTTAAGATCTAATTACTTTCATTGAGCCTCAAAGAACACTTCCACACTATATCAACTCTTATAATGCCCCCAAAATTTTTTCCATGCTATAAAAATCAATCAAAATAACTTCACTTCTACATTTAGGTTTGTGTATAAAAAAAACGTAGGTGTTTTGACACTAACACACTGGACATATTTATGCTTATACATCATTATCCACATGATATTGAATAATCAAAACAATTTTCCCTCTCAACAATTAAGAGGTATAACATTGTTGGTGGTTTAACTTATTCATTTTTCCTATTTGGGTAGATTCAATAGTATTAAGTAGTTTAAATTCTACTAATGTCAAAAAATCACTATTTCAATGGACAATAGATAAATAAATAAATTTGTTATCTATTTATAGAATATGATTTCCTTAATTCTTAGGTGGTTATTTCTTGTCCCCTCATATTATAAAAAGGTACTTACATTTATTGTAGCACACCATAAGTACTAAAATGTAATCCTAATCAAATATGTAAAGGAAAGATTGCAATGGATAGAATGATTGAAATAGCTGTAAAATTTTAATGAAATTTGTATACATTTCTTTATTGTCATGCAAGAATCCAAATAGAAATAAGGGCTGCGTTGCAGCAAGAGTACCTACTTTGGAAGTTGGTGGCGAGTGCTCAGCTTATGGTTTTAATTAAAATTTTAGTAAGAGCTCAGCTAAAATAATTGAGGATGAATAGTCAGTTGTTTATAGATTTAACAAAATTGCAGATTCACAGAAAATACCATATGTCAAGGGTTTGCTTGTAGTTTTCTTGCTCATACGAAGGTCTATTATGTTAACTGGGTAGAATTCAGAGCTAAATTAGAGCACTACATGATTTGTAGGTGGGGGTGAAGACCACCTTCAACAAAGCCAGGGCATGCCCAACTAAGGAGGAGTTTGAGAGGAAAGAAGTGGGTTGCCAACAACAATGATGATCATGTGATTGATGAGTTGATTTCTGAAATTGTTCTACACAAGCAGTTTGAATTGAAAGTTGGCTATGAGGACAAGCTTGAGTAGGCCAAGAACTTGTTTCATGCCAGTTTGCAAATTACAAGCAATTGTTTTGAAGGCCACATAGATTTTTGAAAGCAATAATATGGAAAATTGAATTTACAGCCACTAGTAGTCATGTACTAAATTTGTACCTATCAAAGAAATTCAAACTTCATGTCTACTTTTGAAAAGTTTCATGTTACATATTTCTTTATGAATCCTTTTTGGTGATCAATACATAGTATATTCCATTATTTCTTGGTGATCAATACACAAAAAATGCTTCAATATTTGTCCCTTCCATACACAGAGAGAGAGAGAGGGGTCTTACTAGTAAAAATCCCCTGCAGACATGGGATGGCTTCATAACAAGTAAACAAAAGGGTTTATTTGGTTTGAAGGAATAAGTCTCCTTGACGGCCTTGTTCCTTTCCGATTCAGCAACAAAAGGTATTCCAGAAATATAACATGATTTTGATTTTCCAGCACTCCTCTTTCCAGTCACTTGCTTCTTCTATAGAAGAGAGGGTTGAAAATATCTAGAACCATTTGGATGGTGACCAGCAATAAAATATGGTGCAATTTTTACGCAAAATTCTCTTATTTCACTGCAATAGAAATTCACATATAAACAAGGCTTCTACTTACCATGAGAAGAGAATGTGTGCTTTTTCCTTTTTTTGAGGCATGCTTCTGCATGATCATAAATCAGCTCCTCGTCAGAATACCAAGCAACTAGACACCAACTAGTAGGGGCAATGTCACAACATTTCTTGCATACATTCTGAGAGCTAATAACATATTTCTCCAACCCATTTTTCCCAAATATTCTAACCTTGAAATAAGACCTACAGACATACTTGAACACTAGAAAATCTCCAAACTCTATTGCATACTTAACGAACTCCTCCCGCCCATGCCAAAACTCCAGTTGGGTACTCAGTTCTCCATAATTGCTGAGGGGTTGGCCCTTCAAAAATCACATATTCTCCAGTTTCGAATCTAAGCTTTGGAACAAATGTAGTAGGAATACTCTGCAACAAAATAAACAGAGTAGCAAATAAGTTTTCAATGAAAAAAATAGATTGTATACATCTGGGAGTGGTAAGAAAGAAAAACTATATGAAAGCTTAATTGTCACCAGCTTTTGGGAAAAATCTCCGAGCATGAATTTGTGAAAATAAGAGCACCCATCCAAGCTATTTTCAGTACCGAATTGAGCTCTGTACTCATTTTATTCATTGTCATTATTGTTTCCCATGGCAAATTCAGTGCCCTGAGAGAGGCATCTTTCTTCATAAGCAAATGGAGTAGGGAGGAGATTTCTCGCAAACTATTAGAATATGAAAATGTGCTTGTTGTTGCAATCGGTGATGGCCAACAGAAGTATGAAAACCACCACTACAGGTCTGTTTTTCAAGAAAGGCACTTGTGTTGGTCACATACACCGCCCTCTACCTAGCAACAACACCAAATTGACGTGGCTATTTGCAAATCGATCTCATTGGTCCTTACTAATGCCTTGATTGTTGTTATAGAATATAGTAAGGCTAAAAACCATCTGAAACAATGCTTGGAGGATTCTGTGCTTCTGCTTACGAAGGGTCTCTATCCACATCGTACTGTTACAGAGTGTAAATTTCTGACCAAAAAGAGAAGCAAAATAGTTAAAATTCTGAAATATAAATCTAGCTCATAATTCATCTAACTAAGTAGCAAGCAAGATTTTGAACAAAACAAATGCCTAAATTAAATAAGATCGGAGTGCGAAATTATCAAGAAACACGCAACGAAAAATAAAATTGTATTTGAAAATCCAATATCGATTTCATCTGACTGTAATCGAGTGCAAAATTTTAGACCAAATGTGTAGTAGAATAGTGGAAAATTAAGGTAAAATATTTCATGTAAATCACCTAAAAAATGAAAAAACGTGCAAGGAAAGAGGCCGAAATTTTAACTATTGTTCGAAATGAAGTTAATATTTCATGTGGCTATACTGCCGAGTGCAAACTATAGAAAAATCTGAGAAAATTTGACAGAAAAATTAAACTATATTTGAAATCCAAACTGTAGTAAACTGTAAAATTTCTGATAAAAAAGTTAGGAATTCAAGCTAAGATTTAATCTTTAACTAAGCATGAGTGCAAAAGTTGAAGCTATGTACAAAGAAAAGTTAAAATTCAATATACAGTTTGGAACACTATCCACCTATATAAGAATGCCCCAAAAAGAGGAAAGGAAATTAGCTCAAATTTTTAGCCGCAATTCACAATCCACTCAAGTTTTTAGCGTACATTATGTGAGATATTACCTGACAGATCAATTTGGGCATCAAATCTCCCTAGATGTTTTGTGCAGAAAAATTTACCATTTGAACTTGCTAAACTTTATGTGAAAATGAAATCAACAATATAAATGATGAAGTAAATAATTTTTGCCTACCGAGGGATTTCCCCTTTGTTGATGCATCCGGCCATCCAGGGCTCAGATTTATTGTCCAATCTTTTGTTCAATAGTTCTTATAAATAAAATGTGATAAACAAATACAAAAGCAAGACATCTCTCCCCAAGCAATTGCATGCATGAAACTAGGTGTATACTCAACCACACAACAACTGTCAGGCCTCTAAGTACATGGAAAATTGTAAGAGGCAAATAAAACTTTAGAAAAACAGGTGATATCTGGGCCGCAGAAAATAGGTTTGGCAATGAGGAATAAAATTTCTCTAATCAGTGAACACAAAAATAATACAGAAATGTTTAAGGTACAAATAATATTCAAAAATTTAACTCAAACTATGGATAAATTGTATTTTACACGCAGTCCTATGCAAATTAATAGCGCAAGGTGAAAACAATAGTACACTGCCAGCAGCAGGTACTAATAATATAGAACATAGAGCTTAGGAAACTTATCTAAAACCCATGAAATTCATGGAGGACACCACATTTTTACATTAATTGAAAAATATAATATTAACATACTCATTTAGTGTTTCAATGAATCAAAGATATAGACATATATTTGTAACTTATCATATTTGTGGAATGTGATTTCTTTAGTCCTTTTGAGCATGATTTAAAATATATATGTTAGGAACTTTCTCTAATACCCATTAAATTCACGTGATGTGGACGACACCACATCACATGTACTAGATACTTTTATATGTTATATGAAATATTAAAGAAAAGCATAATAATAAAATATTTTACATCCATGCATGATGTGGAAATAACATAATAAACACACTTATTCTTCATGAATAATTTATGTTACTAAGTAATATAATGGTAAAAATTACAAGGATGAGAATCCAAATTGATGAGGATAAGTAGGGGAGGTCCCAGAGGCCATTTTCCCACGATTGATAAAATGATAACGCAAACTATCTTAGAGGATAATACAATAGAGAAGAGAAATGGGACTTGCAGTGTAGGTTCTTATTATAAAGGTGGTGGAAAAATATGAGATGGATTCCCAAGTTCAGACGGAGTAGATATAGATTCCCCATGATTAGGATTGAAAGTGGAGGTTGATAAAACTTGGGGAGGCTACTTTCCTCCCTAGGGTGCCGATATATGCTATATTCTAGCCAAAGATCCAACTAGAGTAGCTTGAATTTGAAGGGAGGAATCAACAGAGAGTGAGATAGTTGGTACAAGGTTGTAAGATAATGAGGATGACATCCTGTTAGGTAGGTGGGAAAATTGAGAATTTGTGGAGTAACGGAATTAACGAGGTAATATTGTGTATTTGATATTATTTATTTTCTTAGAGTAGATGATGATGAATTCAAGGAAGTAGAATGATGATATGTATTATAATAACGTGTTCTTTATGTGTTGTATTTTGTAGACGAGTCTAAATTGAATTAGGAGGCGTTGATATAAGGTACATACAATCATATTTTGAACCTAGTTATTTATAGGAAGGATATAATTTTGATGTTAGATCCTATGACACCCTTAACAAAAGACTACATGGGTGCTTTTTGGCCAGCTAGAGATGCATCTTGATAGATGGAGTAGTGGAATGTGAAACTCATAGGTATAAAATAGAGAGATATGGGTACCATTTTATACATGCTAGGGTTTACTTACGTGGAAATAATAGTCGAGTAGGTTGGGTGGTTAGTTAATGCCCACAATGTGGTAGATATGATTAATAGATTAGAGATTATAGTGGCTATGGTAGAGGGTGAGGCTTATAGTACAAGATCTAGGGAAACCTCCTTGGTATAATATACCTAAGTATCTAATAAGAATCTATCTGTAAAAAGCATAACACCTCCTCCACTAAGGGTCAAATGAGGGATATGAGAGATAGAGGATTGTATATATTATGATGTTATTATGTACCCATTTTAAATCATTGATAGACATGTATGTATTTATGAAAACATTTTGGCCTTTGTGTGCATGTCTTATGAGATATTGTGTTTTTTTGTTTTTATTAATGGTGAAAGGGTTAAGGGAACCCTACCCCATACAATAGGAGGAGAAAAAGATGAAATAATGAAGAACAAACAGAGCTACCTCTACTAGCGGTAAAAAGATAAACCAACAATAGAACCACGATAAAACTAACAACAAAAACATAAAAACTAGCAACTATCTCAAACTTTTAACCCCTTCTCTTTGGATCTTAACGAAATCTTAAGGGGCGAGATAGCCTCTTTCTTATTCCTACTCATAACAGTCCAAGCCTCAGATGTATTAGGATTTACATTTTCAATATGGGTTAGAATCAAAACATTTATCTGTACCTTGAGATTAAGAGTCTTAGTTAAAGCATCCTCCCTTTCTGGATCAGACAAAATCATAGGATCAGAATCCGAGTCACCTTTTGAAGGATCATTCACCACTAAGTGTCTAGGATTAAAATTCTTCCACCTTGAGCTATTCCTTTTAGCATGCTTCCTAATCATGTGACAATTTGAAGCTAGATGGCCAAGAGAGAAGCAATTTCTACACCTAAAGGGAAAACCCTTCATAGTCTAGATTTTGTAACCAGGTTCACTCCTCCACTTTGAGTTCAATAGCGGCAGGGAAATCATTAGAAGTATTCATATCAACCAAGATTCTAGCATACGTTGTGTGCTCAAAATCATCATTTTTTTATCAATAAATAAACATTTCCCTAAAGTATTGCCAATAGTTGCTAAGCAACTTTCTAACCAAAATTGGAGAGGTAGATACGGAAGATGAATCCACACTAGTTTAACATGGAAGGAATCCGATACTAGGTTAATTAGAGGAAACCATGGTTTCATTAGAAGCATATGGGATTGAAAATCCCAGATTTTCCCAAAAATAAGATATCTATCCACAGCCAATGCAAAAGCAACAATAAAAAAAACCCTAAGCACTGGGAAAAATATCTAGCCTACCTTTAAAAAAAGGGGCCCATTTCCTCGAAATCCATGCATGAAGTGCTAGAAGACTAGGGCAGAAGTTATGAAATGTACAAATCATTCCATTCCTTTTGAAATATGATTTAGATTGAACCACCTCATTACCAAAACAAAATGATGGGGTTTATTTTTCATAAGCCATTGGTCTGTTAAGTTTGGATAAAACCCTATCTCCATTACGAGATTGCTGTAGCACATCCTTGAAAGATGCCTGAATAGGGGGATGATTCAAAATTTCACTCCCAAAATTTTGCTTGGACATGTTTTAATTGACAGCAGCAGGGGCAACAAAACCTCCATCCACCAGTGGATCCTCAAGCACCAAATCTACCACACCTATTCACCTAACATCAAGGAGATCTGGGACCAGTTCCTAGACCACAAAAGATCCACGCACAGGAGCACCATTGACCTAAACCAGGGATCACGTTGTGGAGAGTAAAGTTTTAGAGATGCCGCTCAACAAAGAACCAATATTAGAAGAGTCGATTGGGGATATACCAGACAAAACCCCAAAATCAGAGTCTTGGGTCAAACCTGCCGCATCCTAAAAAAAATCCAACTTAGATTCAAAGCCACTATAGAGATGTTGTGTGTTTGGATTTACTATGCTTTACCTATATTTTTACAAATGTGATAACATCCATGACCTATTCCAAGTGAAAAGGATAAATGCTAAAAAAATGAAATCTAATGAAAAGGAGATGGGAAATTATAAATATTATTTTGTAAAAATGTGATATATAGAATGTAATATTAAAAAACTCTAAGAGGGTAATCAAAAGAAATTCAAAAAGACATGTTAAAATATTGCAATACAAGTAATAATATGTAAGAAAGAGATCAAACGATGTGCATAATTAGGATTACACGACATGTAATAAAATATAAGGAAGATAATTAAATAAATTAAAATATGTGTAAATAAAACGTAATAAATATCAAATGAAATATAAGTCATATGAAAAGAAAACATTAGATATACTAAAAAAGGAAACGTAAAGTGAAATGAGTAGAACCACAATATCAAAAACTTGTGTTGGTTTTTTACAAGAGATGAAGAATTACCATCTAATGTCATAACAAGGATGAAAATAAAATAAAGTGGATGAATGTGCATAATTTTTAGGAAGCCCCAAATTTCATACAATTATATAAAAAAATGGGAGATTCAATGAATATGAGATAGATAGGATAGAAAAGGATATGAACTCATGGTCAACTACTTGTAATATACATCAAGGGGAGTAAGGAAAGTGAAAATGAAAAGAGGTAATAAAGTTCCACAAGGGTGATACATTATCCTTACTAGAGAGGAAACACTCTAATCAAATAGATATGAGTAAAGGTTGGTGACATCAAGAAGAAAAGGAATCTAACAGAGTGAGTTCGACTTATGATACCTAATGAAGAATAAAAATATATCATTACGTTATATATCTATGAATGATCATTCTCCACAACATTTACCTCATTTATGAAGACCTCACTTAAGGTTATATAGGCATAATAAGAATATTTGGTACTAGCATTAAAAATTAGGGGTAGTCAATGATATTTTTGAGACCCCCTACCCTAGTAAAAAAATCCATCACACCCCAAGGGATCTCAATCCTTGCAACGAGGATAATTATGAAGTTTGAGATTTTAAATATGATAGGAGATGGCACCAAACATGATAATATCATGTATTTAATGTTTGTGATTAATGTTTATTGCTTTATTTTGTAATACTTTCCCATTTTATTTTTTCCTTATATTGTTTTTTCTTGGATAATATGGATTTTAACCATTCTTTTCTTTTCTTTTGGATTTTACTTTGCCTCCTCCTTACATATTTGGAAGGTTGATATAGTGGCCATGAAATATGACTACCAAAATGGAGCTTATACCTAATAAATACAAAGGAGAATATAAAATATAATGATGAATCAAAAATATTAAAAGGTCTAATTCAAGTCAATACGTAAATCAATAGATAACAAAAACTTGCAATTACTCAGTAAAACTCTTGGAGTATCACTACCATGCCTTTATTATTCCATATCAAAAAAATGTTACATTGGTTTCACCTCCTTTTCTGATTCATCTTGTAGAATAATGAATAAGATAAACTTACACCCTAAATTGGGAAAAGATAAACCAACCTCCTAAACTTTTTCAGTTCATTTTTAATCATATTACAACTCATAATAAATTACAAATGACATTATTAGGATTGGTAGACACTAATTTATCTCTTTACACTTAATTATTATATAATACAAGCATAATTGACTTCAATTTTGATACATCCTCACCTTACAATCACTCACACATATGGAACAAATCATGATAAAATAGTTTTAGAATGACCCTATGACTAATTATCTTGATGCTCCTACATCAAAATCCCTTGGTGGGAAAAATTTGAGCTCCTTCTCAAATATAATGTGAACTTCTTCTTCATGGTTTTCCAATTCTTCAAAATCTCTTTGGTCTTCAAGTCTTCACAATTCACAAATTGAAGTGGTTCAATCTTCATATTAGCTTCTTCATTTTCTATCTCATAGCTGCATTATATAGCTTTGACCTTGTGTAGTGCCCCTCCTATCTCCACATTGGCATAGTAGAAAAATGCATCCTCATGTAATCTTCACTATATTTCACCTTTTCAATAAAGGTGTTCAAACAAATCTTTCTTGTTCCAATGCACTAATAGATTGTGCCAAGATGGGAGCGTTGGATAGGGTGAGGGTGGATAACAATCCATAAAGTAAGGCAATTTTGGGATCTAAACACCTTATCCCTTGGCTGTGTACCCGATTTTGTGACAAATGGGAGCCTCGGGTCAGATTTTGAGTAGTGCATCTAGCAAACATGATGCGACTGAGTATTCAGATATGATGTGACTGAGTAATGACCCGTTCGTTGTGGATAAGGACTAGGGGCTGCTTTTGCTAGTATCCAATATGAGAACGGGATTGCTTTATTGCGTAGATTAACACCAAAATATGCCATAAAACATTTGAAACCATTTAACCAAAGGTAAAAAATAGGTGCCAAAAACGTGATAAGCCCCCTTTGCTAGCATAACATGAGACCGTGATAAATGGAGCTCCAGCCTGCCGTCCTAATTTTCTATCCCATTTTCGGTTAAATTAGCCATGTAGGTGGAGATAAATGATCCTAAGGAGAGAGAGGAGTATGTATCCCTACAATTTCCTCATTTTACAATATTAGATCTCTATACGTACTTGAAGCAGTTTCAAATGCCTTTGAAATGAAAGTAAATTTCTTCTTGTCGGTGTTTTGTTTTTTATCTGCAAAGGAAGGAAGAAGGTAAAGGATAAGGAGGCACTTCATTTGGTGTGAATTCCATTAATATTGTTTTGGATTTTACTTCTTCTTAGCACCTTTGCTACGTGTTTTGCAGCCTTTGCATTCACCACATCATTTTCCTGCACTTTTTCCTTATTTTGAGTAGCTCGTGTATTGTTTAAGACATTAAAAGTTTCTATTTCTTTCCGGTCTGAGTATTTCTCTAAAAATTTTGTCCTTTCATGGCTGCTAGATCTGCATTGACGAATCTTCTAAAATGGTTTTGGCTGGCAATTGTGTGAGGAGATTCCAAAGTTTATCACAAACATGATAATAAAGCTAATAAAGGTTGTGGGAGGTTATTTTCTTGGTGATTGGATGAGTGGCCTTTAGTTAAGCCTTGAAAATGTCTAAATAAGATCTTGGAAATAGGTTTAGGGAAAGTATTGCTGTCAGATGTCCTAGTGAGAAATGTTATGAAAATTATGTATGCAAATGTGGAGGCTAGAGAAAAAGCTCATGTTTATTTTGTCAAGATTCCTCAGACAATGTAGCATCACAAATAACTTCATTTTCGGGATATGCACAAATGGATCTGTAGAAAAGGGTGATGGGAAATCATGAGCGAATGAAAGTCACCAGCTTAAAGCTAGGATGAAAAGCCCCATATTGTTTTCCTTATACAAATGTTGAATATAGGTATTGTTTTCCCCTTTTCGCTTGTAATAAATTTTTCTTCACCATTTCAAGATTTTCAAAATTGAATGTTTAATGTTAGAGAATATAAATCCAACAAATGTTAAACCATACCTAAACAAAATCTACTTAAAAAGAATGGCCCCAAAAGTTATGCATATGGAGCGCCACACTCTAATGTATAATGAAACTAAAATTCTTTCCATGACCCCTGGTAACATTGAACACAATACGGAAACCTAACAAAATTGTTTGAAATTTATTCAATGCACTTGTAAGTCCTAGTCCTTAACCCTCTTAGCTTATCAATCACTTATAATGACATGGTCCTTTAATAAAATATGATCAATTTCCGTTTATGGTTCCCGCTTGGCTTGAGAGAATTGACATCCACTACATCATACCTCTAGGCTACCAACAAGAGAATTCTAAAATACTTTAATTCCTTCGAAAATGCCTTTGTAAACTTATTTTCTAAGTGGGTTTTGGGATCCACTAGTCACTGTGTTAAGAGTTGCTGAAAAAATTATGTTAATTGGCCCCAAAGTTTCCCTTGTAACTTGATCTCTGCTCGACGTAACGAACTTTTTTCAGTCACGAGGAATTATCTATATATGGGGGAGTAAGTAGAAATCATAAAAATTCTTGATTGAACTTAGAATGAGAAGTATGTAATACCCACTTTGAAAGCACTTTTGCTATTTGAGTCAGTTTTCGCAACTTGCTACTTTAGCTTAGATCACCTTCTATGAGTCTTGTTGACTTCTAGCAATGTGTGTGACCTCATAATACCATCATACTATCATGTAGAATATTATTCGGTCTTTTATTTGGTATGAGTGATTTTTGAAATGTATGGTGTTTTTCTCTCTCTACCGTCTTCTCTCTAGAAATGATTATGAAAATTTGGTTGATTTGAAAACGTGAGTGAATTGGGAAATGTAAATTGGTTTGAAATGAAATGAAAATATAAATGAAAGGAAAATGGTCATGATGTTTTGAATGAAATATAAAATGTCTCTTTACTTTCTCTCTCATCTTTACTCTCTCTCTCTCTCTATAGTAATAAAATGTTAAGTACCAATCAAAGTGAAAGTGTGAATCTATGAGAAATGAAATCTATCTTCTTCCTCCCCCTTCCTCTCCCTCTCCCTTCTATTTAAACGAAATTTTTATAAATGATGAATGCGTGGCTTTATGTTTTAGTGTAGGGGATTTCCATACCCAGTCCTAGGATTGAAGCAACATTGGTTGTAGGTACCTGAACAAAAGAAGTAGTAAAAACAACATTTGTGTCTTTTATTAATATTTTATTTGAAGGCAATGTAATTGTTTAGAATATTTTAGTAATTTTTTTTCAATAGAATGTATTATTTTCATTATCTCCATTATGAAAATGATAGTGTGATGTATTGGGAAAATGTACTATTTCTTAGGTAGTTGTACTTTTTCCTATTTAACGAATGTTATTCTTAGTTGTAATTGTATATTTTGTTAAGTAAATGGAGTTGATTGTATTATGTACTTTGGAAAAAAATGATGTCAAAGATTCCTTCTTTTAGTGTTTAAAATAAATATAGGAGGATGAAAATGGAACATTGTCGTTTAAATTTTTTATTATAGCCGATAAATTTTGATATGATTGTGCTAGTAAAATTGTTAGCAAGTAATTTAAAATGATGTGTTTTTACATATCTTCTAGTGTTGCAATGACTTAGGAAATCACTTAATCTTTAAAGAAAATTATCAACTTACATTGCGTGTGTTCTTATATCGTGCGGAAAGTGACCCACCAAACATATAGCTCAAAATATTTACCTTTTTTGAATGTAATGAAACTCTCTAGTAAGCTCCAAGTTAGGCTAGCTCCAACCATATTTAGTAGTCTTAGAGACATAAAAGTATTGTATGTGTTTGTGTATTCCTCCCAAGAAACCTAGTTAAGAGTATTCACAAAGGATTGAAAGTGTGTAAGATTCCTTAGTGCAAGGCATAACATCATTTTAATGGCATACAAGATGACATGTTGAGTTGGAAATATCATGGTTGTTTTCAGAGGCTAAATAACGTTATAAATGGAATGTAATGAACAGTGTGTGGGACCACAAAGATAGTTAGGTTGTCCATAAATTCACTATAAAGTTTTTGATTGTAAAGGAAAATTTGTAACTTTCCCTTGTAATTTCGATCTAATCATTTGAAGGGTCAAGGAGACTGCTTGCAACATATCAAATTTTTCTTATGAGGTGAAGTGGATGTGATTTGATCCATGTGAGAATAAGTGAATAAGAAAATATAGTTTCCCATTTAAGAATCAAACCCTAAATGTGAATATGATAGGATAATTAAAATTAACTATCAAGGGATATATTTTATTGGTAGTCAAACAAAAGAACCAGATCTAATAGAAACCTTTATAAGATAAATGTTAAACAAAAGTGATAAAATGTAATTCTAGAATACCTCGTGTGGCACAAACGCATTGAAATACATGGGCATTTGATTTCTCTAATTTTATCTTGTGGTAAGGTGTAGAAACCCTCGAGCACTAATAAATGCAATTTATCGAGTGACCTCTCTTGATGTTATTAGACAAAGGAAATATGATGTATGATTATCAATGATTGTAAATATGGCTTTATAATTTTGTTGAACACGTAAAATTTTATAGTTTTTTCATTTGAACCCATTTTATCCTTCTTAGATAAAGGTGTCCCTAAGTATGTAGTAATGGATTACCATGTGATTCTCATATGGGGTAGTTTATCCACCATCCTTGAATTCTTTTGAAGTTAGGAGATCGTAAAGCCTCTCTTAAGGTTTTTGGTGAAGGAAATGCAAATGCTTATCCACACAATGATTTAAATTGTTCCTTGGAAGGAATTTTAGAAGTGTATAGATGTTGGGTTGTCTTGTTATATGATTTAATTCTTGATGGTCTAAGAGAAATGAAGTTAGTAGATAGGTCCAATGTCACACCTCCTTATAGTCTTGAATCCCTATGTGTAAACTACGTATCATTTGAATTTTAATTTTTCAAAAAATATCAATAGTGAGACTAAAGTATGTTATAAGTTTAAAGCCTACAAGAATTACTGATATTTTGGGTTAGGAGTAATGTCATACTTGATTTCCTTATAAATCAGGTAGACATTTTCCTGTTGTTAGATATAAATAAAAATTTCTCATGATGAGATCAAACTTTCGAGTAAACAAAAGATATATATAAACCTAAATTAAATTTCATGATGTGAAAATGTAGAATGGATTCAAACATGTTACTGAATGATAGCAACTATAACAGGTAAATAATGATACCATGATGGAAGAATGTTTATGGAAAGAGGTATCTTTGAACTAAACCTCCCTTAAATCCTAATATTTCTTCCATGACATCACGTTAGATACACTTGTGTAACAAGTGTAAAATTTAAACATGGAATATACGTCTTGAAAAGTATAACCTTAACATCTTGTTAGATCCTTTTCGTAACGAGGATAAAATTTAACGTCAATTACACATATTTTGAGAAAACAACCTTTAAGGAAAGAATGAATATTGGGAGGCTTATAGGTGTAAAAAATGAATTTAATTAACAAATGAGTTGTGGATAATTAATGTAACTTGAGAAAGGAACCAACAATGCATCCTCTTTTAAAGGCTAATGCTATACGAAATTAAATTAGTTGAAGTTTTAGAAAAAAAATTTATTTTACACCCTTACCAAGTTAATTCAATGGAAACCTATAAGATTATATAATGGAAACCTATAAGGTTATATAATGGAAACCTAAATGTAATAAATATGTAAACCATATAAATGTCATGTTGTGGAGTATGCCTATCTAGTGTGCCTTACCGTAGTTGGGTCATTCTCTTGGTTCATGTCATTTGAGTAATACATTGATGTGTACCATATGTTATCATGTTTTATATGTGGTTCCATGCTTATGTAAGAGTCTTATGTGATGTTGAGTATTTCTATTTGAGCCCATGTGGTGCCGTGTTATGAGAAATGAAAAAAAAATATTCCGCAAATTTTTTTGTTGTACTTTGGAGTTGAAATTGTGGGCATTATATATGGTATTAGAGTGGAGGTTCATGCTCTTGAACCTCTGGGATAGATTGGAGTTGTGATGATATTGCATGGTGTTGGTGGAGAGGGGAAGAGTAATGTGATATATGTTGTGATGTGACAAGTGTTGTCATGGTGATATTATGAACCCACGTGTTGTGCATGTCACTTAGTTCATATTTTTTATCATGTTAATGTGCTTGTGATAAGATTATTCAGTCTCCTTTTTGTGGAATCAATGAGGAATTCATGTGTGATGTGCCACCTTGTTGTGTGTGAAAAGAATGTTGTTGCAGATTGCGAAGGTTGGAGTGTTTTTTTATTATGTGATATGAAGGTGTGTTGATGTGTTGCATGACAAAATTGGTGTATAGTGAATTGGATTTTATTGTGAAGTCACCGCTGTGTTGTGGTGAATTGTGTGTGTCACCATGTTGTATTACAATTGACTATATGTTGTAATGTTAGTCATTGTTTTCATCATACGTATAATTCATGTAATATGTGATGGTTCATGTCATGAATTAGGGGCATATTGTGATCGTATGACCCATATTGTGTAGTACTTGCACCTTAGGTGATTTTTTTGGAAAAGTGACGTATCATAACCCGTGAAAGTATTGATTTTTTTATAACCTGTATATAAACCATGCGTAGGATGCCATGGTTAATTTGCGTGAATCACCATTGTGTTAATGTTGTAGTTATGTGTTATGTTGTGAACCTTTCACTAGATGACCCTAAGGGAAGAAAAAATCAAGAGTGTATGTGTGGAGAGAGGAGGGATGGATGAGGTTTTCATAATCTTGAGCCGAGTATGAGTGAGAAAGTGCAGTATTATATAGACTAAAAATCCACTTCCATATGTTTAGTATACTTCTAGATTCCTTAGTATATTGTGGGTATGCACCACCTTAGGCTCAACTTATGCAAACTAGCATCCCTTTCCCTTTCCTATTGGGTTGTTCATCAAACAATCCTATGTGAGTTTGACTATGTTGAGCCTTATGGGAATATGGAGAAATGATTTAGGCAGATATGATGACAATTACATTATTTGATATACTCATTTCTGGTTACATGTTTATTTTTACGAGCTGAGGCTCAAAATTTGAGTGCCAACAAATCGACGAGTACCCCTTTGGTAGATGGATAAGGCCACATAGTCATTGTAATGTGTTATTTATACATACGTATTTTATTCGTAAATTTATCATTATTTGTTTTATTGTCAAAACCAATAATATTTCTTGATTGATGTCTTCTTATATTTTGGGAATTTTATTCACTTGTTGCACTAACTATGGATAATTAGCTATTTGTTTTTCTTAGTTTTATAATTTATTTTCATGTTTCAAAGTTTTATTTCCTTGCCCAAGGCTTGGGAGTTTTTCCACTTAGCATTTGAGATGGATTTTTATTCTGGTTCTAATGTCATAATGTGTTGGAATAGGGTTATGGGATTCACCATGGAGTGGTTGAACCTATGGACTCACTTCGTTCTATGGGGGTACGTCCCAAGGAGTTATAAATAACTAGCAGGTTTTTAAACCATGAGTTATTATGTCACTTGGGTGGGGGGTGTCAGGGTTCTATGTGCCCATGGCCATAGGGTGACTTGACCTCATTAAATGGAGAAAGGAGATGGGGCTCTATGGTTGAGTGACCCAATATTATTGATGGGGCTCTATGGTTGAGTAAGCTTATATTATTTATGGGGCTCTATGGTTGAGTGACCCGATATGGAGAAATCAGGTGACAAGTCTCTATGGTTGAGTGACCCAATATGGAGAAATTAGGTGACAGGGCTCTATGGTTGAGTGACCTGGCTTAATTTGGCACTATAATTATTTATCTTTGGGAGGTATATGGAGTTATTTTGTGATGCTTTAGGAGGTTTATGGAGTTTTTTATGATACTTTGGGAGATATATAGATTTTTTTGTGATGTTTTATAATGTGTGGAATTGGTATTAGGAATTATTTGTACTCTTGTCATTCTTTTAAAGCATTGTTATGATTGATGTTTAACGCTTCCCTTAGTTAGTATGTACTATTGGATATTGACTTAGCACTGTGTCATGACAGTCATGGTCTTTGGTGTATATGTTATTATCTACATATGTATCAATGTGATGATTTTTTTTGTCAGTCACATGTGTGTGTTGGATTTATCCCTATGACATAATTTTTGGAAATTATTTATTATGTGGACTACTTGTTTGTATTTACATTGTGGAATTAGAGGTATTATGATGTGATAAAATCATGAAAGTATGTAGCAAGATGTCTCATGGTTCGTTTGTGTTTTGTTGAGATTTATGTGACATCGTGAGGCCAATTAATGTTGGGCACCCATGAACATAAGACAATTGAAATTATAAACAATGAATATTAAGAGATTGATATTAAGAAACAGTATAAAGGAAAAGACTAAGTGATAAAGTAAAGCAAAACTTCCAATCTTCATAGAACGTTAAAATTTAAGATATTGTAAAAATTAGTATGCTCCCATGTGGTCACATTTTAAATACAAATTGTTTTGTTGAATGACAAGTGTCATCATTGAATTTATTTGCTATGTATCTTTCAAGATATGATGTTGTGTTGCATCGAGGAAGATTATATTATAAGGGGAGGGAGATGTAGTGCCCCTCCTATCTCAATGTTGGTGTGATAGAAAAATGTATCCTCATGTAATTGTCACTATATTTCACCTTTTCAACAAATGTGTTAAAACAAATCTTTCTTGTTCCAACACACTGACAACTTGTGCCAAGATGGGAGCGTTGTATAGGGTTAAGGTGGATATCAATGCATAAAGTAAGGTAATTTTGGGATCCAAACACCTTATCCCTTGACTGCGTATCCAATTTTGTGCCAAATGGGAGTTTCAGTTCAGATTTTGAGTAGTGCATCTAGCAATGTTGATAGAGATTACTAGTTTTTCCTAGATGTATTGAGATATAACACAACTGAGTAATGACCCGTTCGTTGTGGATAAGGATTGGGGGCTTCTTTTAATGGAATATAATCTTAGAATGGGCTTACTTTATTGTGCAGAGTAACACCAAACTATGCCTTAAAAAATTTGGCACAATTTAACCAAAGGCAACACATAGGTGCCAAAAACGTGATAAGACCCCTTTGCTAGCATAATATGAGACTATGATAAATGGAGCTCTAGCCTACTGTCCTAATTTTCTATCCCATTCTCCATTAAATTAGCCCTGCAGTTGGAGATAAATCATCCTAAGGAGAGAGAGGAGTCTGTATCCCTACAGTTTCCTCATTTTACTATATACATATTGACTGATTTGGATCGCTATGCATACTTGAAGTAGTTTCAAATGCCTCTGAGATGAAATGAAATTGCTGCTTGTCAGTGTTTTGTTAGTTATCTATAAAGGAAGGAAGAAGGTTGAGGATAAGGAGGCACTTCATTTGGTGTGAATTCCATCAATTTTGTTTTGGATTCTACTTCTTCTGAGCACCTTTGCTATGTGCTTTGTGGCCTTTGTATCCACCACATCATTTTCCTGCACTTTTTCCTTATTTCAAGCAGCTAGTGTATTATTTAACACATTAAAAGTTTCCCTTTCTTGTCAGTCCACGTATTTCTCTACAAGGTTTTTCCTTTCATGGCTACTAGATCTGCACTCATGAATCTTCTGAAATGGTTTTTGCTGCTAGCTGTGTGAAGAGACTGCAAATTTTATAAAAAACATGATAATAAATCTCATAAAGGTTGTGGGAGGTTATTTTCCTAGTGATTACATAAGTGGCATTTATCTAAGCCTTGAAAATATCTAAATAAGATCTTGGAAATAGGGTTGGGGAAAGTATTGTTGTCAAATGTTGTAGTGAGAAATGTTATGAAAAATATGTATGCAAATCTGGAGGCTAGAGGAAAATCTCATGTTTATTTTGTTAAGATTCCTCAGACAATGTAGCATCATGGAAAAATTATTTTTTGGATATGCACAAATGGATTTGCAGGAAAGGGTGATGGGAACTTACGAGCGAATGAAAGTCACTAGTTTAAATCCAAGATGAAAAGCCCCATATTGTTTTCCTTCTACAAATTTCGAATATAAGTATGATTTTCCCATTTTCGCTTGCAATAAATTTTGCTTCACCATTTCAAGCTTTTAGAAATTAAATGTTTAATGTTAGAGAATATAATTCCAACAAATTTTAAACCATACCTTGACACAATCTAATTTTAAAAAATGGCCTCAAAATTTATACGCATGGAGCGCCACACCCTAATGTACAATGAAACTAAAACTCTTTGCATGACCCCTGGTAACATGGAACACCATAGGGAACCCTAACCGAGTTGTTTGAAATTTATTTAACGCACTTGTAAGTCATAGTCCTTAACCCTCTTAGCTTATCAATCACTTATAGTGACGCGGTCGTTTAATAAAACATGATTGGTTTTAGTTTACGGTTCCCGCTTGGCTTGAGGAAACTGACATCCACTACATCATACCTCTAGGATCCTAATAAAATAATTGTAAACTAATTTCATCCCTTCGAAAACAACTTCAAAAATTAATTTTGTAAGTGGGTTTTGGGATCCACTAGTCACTGCGTGTTAAGAGTTGCTGACGAAATTATGTTAACTAGCCCCAAAGTTTCCCTTGTTACTTGATCTCTGCTTGACGTAACCGACTTCCTCCAGTCACATGGAATTCTCTATATATGGGGGAGTAAGTAGAAATCATAGAACTTTGCGATCAAACTTAGAATGAGAAGCATGTAAGACTCACTTTGTAAGCACTTTTGTTGTTCGAGTTAGTTTCCTCAACTTACTACTTTAACTCAGATCACCTTTTGTGAGTCTCGTTGACTTCTAGCGACATGTGTGACCTTATAATAACGTCATAATTTAATTTAGAATATTATTCGGTATTTTATCTGGTCTGAGTGATTTTTTAAATGTATGGTGTTTCTCTCTCTTTGACCTCTTCTCTCTCTAGAAACGATTATGAAACTTTGGTTGATTTGAAAACATGAATGAATTGGGAAATGTAAATTGGTTTGAAATGAAATAAAAATATAAATGAAAGGAAAATGGTCATGATGTTTTGAATGAAATATAAAATGTCTCTTTACTTTCTCTCTCATCTTTACTCTCTCTCTCTCTCTAGTATTAAAATGTTAAGTACCAATGAAAGTGAAAGTGTGAATTCATGAGAAACGAACTCTAGCTTCTTCCTGCCCCTTCCTCTCCCTCTCTCTTATATTTAAACAAAATTGTTAGAAATGATGAATGTGTGGATTTATGCTTGAGTGTAGGGGATTTCCATACTCTTTTCTAAGATTGATGCAACATTGGTAGCAGGTACCTAAACAAAAGAAGTAGTAAAAGAGACATTTGTGTCTTTTATTAACATGTTATTTGAAGGCAATGTAATTGTTTAGAATATTTTATTGATTTGTTTTTCAATAGAATATATTATTTTCATTATCTCCATGATGAATATGATAGTACGATGTATTGGGAAAATGTACTATTTCGTATGTAGTTGTACTTTTTCCTATTTAACAAATGTTACTCTTAGTTGTAATTGTATATTTTAATAAGTAAATGGAGTTGATTGTATTATGTACTTTGGAAAAAAAATATTTCAAAGATTCCTTCTTTTAGTGTCAAAATAAATTTAGGACGATGAAACTAGAACCTTTTTTGTTTAAAATTTTTATTGGAGCCAAATTTTTTTGATATGATTGTGCTAGTAAAATTGTTAGCAAGTAATTTAAAATGATGTGTTTTTACATATCTTCTAGTGTTGCAATGACCTAGGAAATCACTTAATCTTCAAATAAGAGTATCAACTTACATTCTGTGTGTTCTCATATCGAGCGGAAAGTGACCCAGCAAACATATATCTCACAATATTTATCTTTGTTGAATGTAATGACACTCTCTAGTAAGATCCAATTTAGGCTAGCTCTTACCATCTTTCGTAGTCTTAGAGACATATAAGTATTGTATGTGTTTGTGTATTCCTCCCTAGAAACCTAGTTGAGAGCATTCACAAAGGAATGAAAGTGTGTAATATTCCTTAGTGTGAGGCATAACATCATTTAAATGGCATTTAAGATGACATGTTGAGATCGAAATCTCATGGTTTTTTTAAGAGGCTAAATAACATTAGAAGTGGAATATAATGAAAAGTAGGTGGGACCATAAAGATAGTTAAGTTGTCCATTAATTCAACATTAAGTTTTTAATTGTAAAAGAAAATTTGTAACTTCCCTCGTTTGGGAACATACCCTTGTAATGTCGATCTAATAATTTCAGGGGTCATGGAGATTGCTTGCAACATATCAAATTTTTCTTATGAGGTGAAGTGGACATGATTTGATCCACATGAGAACCATTGAATAAGAAAACACAGTTTGCCATTTAAGAATAAAACACTAAATGTGAATATGAAAGGATATTAGAAATTAACTATCAAGTGATATATTTTATTGGCAGTCAAACAAAAGAACCAAATATAATAGAACTATTTATAAGATAAATGTTAAACGAAAGTGATAAAATGTAATTCTGGAATACCTCATGTGGCATGAATGCCTTGAAAGACATGGACATTTGATTTCTCTAATTTTATCTTATGGTAAGCTATAGAAACCCTCAAGCACTAATAAATGCAATTTATCGGTTGACCTCTCTTGATGTTATTGGACCAGGGGATCTAATGTACGGTTATCAATGATTGTAAATATGGCTTTAAAAGTTTGCTGAACATGTAAAATTTTATTGTTTTTTCATTTGAACCCCTTTTATCCTTCTTAGATAAATGTGTCCCTTAGTATGTAGTAGTGGATTACCATGTGATTCTTATATGAGGTAGTTTATCCACCATCCCTAAATTATTTTGAAGTTAGGATATTGTAAAGCCTCTCTTAAGTTTTTTTGTGAAGGAAACGCAAATGCTTATCCACAAAATGATTTAAATTGTTCCTTGGAAGGAATTTAAGAAGTGCATAGATGTTGGGTTGTCTTGTTATATGTGTTTAATTTTTGATGGTCTACGAGAAATGAAGTTAGTAGATAGGTGCAATTTCACAACTCCGTAGAGTCTTGAATCCCTATGTGTAAACTACGTATCATTTGAATTTGAATTGTTAAAAAAATATCAATAGTGAGACTAAAGTACGTTTCAAGTGTAAAGCATACAAGAGTTAACGATATTTTGGGTTAGGAATAATCTCATACTTTAAGTTCTTCTAAATCAGGTAGAAATTTTCATGTTGTTAAAAATAAATAAAAATTGCTCATGATGAGATCAAAATTTTGAGTAAAAAAAAGATATATATATATATATAAATCTAAATAAAATTTCTTGATGTGAAAATGTAGAATGGATTCAAACATGTTACTGAATGATAGCAACTATAACAGGGAAACAATGATACGGTGATGGAAGAATGTTTATGGAAAGAGGTATCTTTGAAATAAACCTCCCTTAAATCCTAATATTTCTTCCCTGACATCACGTTAGATACAATTGTGTAACAAGAGTAAAATTTAAGCATGGAATATACATCTTGAAAAGTATAACCTTTACATCTTGTTAGATCCTTTTCATAATGAGGATAAAATTTAACATCAATTACACATATTTTGAGAAACAAAACTTTAACGTAAGAATGAATATTGGGAGTCCCGTAGGTGTTAAAAATGAATTTAATTAACAAATGAGTTGTGGATAATTAATGGAACTTGAGAAAGGAACCAACGGTTCATCCTCTTTTAAATGTTAATTCTATACGAAAATAAATTATTTGAAGTTTTAGAAAAAAAGAACTTTTACACCCTTACCATTTTAATTCAATGGAAACCTATAAGGTTATATAATGGAAACCTAAATGTAATAAATATGTAAACCGTAAAATGTCATGTTGTGGAGTATGCCTATCCCATGTGTCTTACTGTAGTTGGGTCATTGTCTTGGTTCACGTCATTTGAGTAAGACATTGATGTGTACCCTATGTTATCATGTTGTCTATGTGGGTCCATGATTATGTAAGAGTCTTATGCGATGTTGAATTTTACTATTTGAGCCCATGTGGTGTAGTGTCATGAGCAATGAAAAAACAATTATTCCAAAAAATGTTTTGTTGTACTTTAGTGGTTAAATTGTGGGCATTACATATGGTATCAGAGCGGAGGTTCATGCTCTTGAACTATGGTATAGATCGGATTTGTGATGATCTTGCATGGTGTTGGTGGAGATGGGAAGAGTAATGCGATATATGTTGTGATGTGACCAATGTTGGCATGGTGTTATTATGAACGCATGTGTTGTGCATGTCACTTAATGCATATTTTTTATCATGTTGATGTGTTTGTGATGAGATTATTCACCCTCCTTTTTATGGAATCAATGAGGAATTCACATGTGATGTGCCAACTTGTTGTGTGTGAAAATAATGTTGTTACGGATTACGAAGTGTTGGAGTGTTTTGTTATTATGTGATATGAAGGTGTGTTGATGTGTTGCATGACAAAATTGGTGTATAGTGAATTGGATTTTATCATGATGTCTCCACTATGTTGTGGTGAATTGCGTGTGTCACCATGTTGTATTACACTTGATTGTATGTTGTAATGTTAGTCATTGTTTTCATCATACCTATAATTCGTGTAATATGTGATGGTTCATGTCATGAATTAGGGGCATATTATGATCGTATGACCTCGATTATGTAGTACTTTCATCTTAGGTTCATTATGTGGAAAAGTGATGTATCATAACCCGTGAAAGTCATGATTTTTTTACCCTATATATAAACCATGCATAGGATGTCATGGTTAATTTGTGTGAATAACCATTATGTTAATGATGTAGTTATGTGTTATGTTGTGAACCTTACACTAGAAGACCCTAAGGGAAGCAACAGTCAAGAGTATATGTGTAGAGAGAGGATGCATGGATGAGGATTTCACAATCTTGATCTGAGTATGAGTAAGGAAGTGGAGTCTTATATATACTAAAAATCCACTTCCATCTGTTAAGTATACTCTGAGATTGCTCAGTATATTGTGGGTGCGCACCACCTTAGGCTCAAATTATGCAAACTAGTGTCCCTTGCCCTTTCCTATTGGGTTTTTCATCGAACAATCCTATGTGATTTTGACTAGGTTGAGTCTTATGGGAATATAGAGGGATGATTTAAGAAAATATGATGATAGTTACATTATTTGATATGATCATTTCTTGTTACATATATTATTTTATGAGCCGAGGCTCAACATCCGAGTTCCCATAGATCGATGAGTACCCCTTTGGTGGCTGGATAAGGCCATGTAGTGATTGTAATGTGTTATTTCTATATACATATTTTATTCGTAAATTTATCATTATCTATTTTCTTGTCAGAACCAACAATATTTCTTGATTGATGTGTTCTTATATTTTGGGAATTTTATTCACTTGTTGCACTAACTATGGATAATTAGCTATTTGTTTTTCTTAGTTTTATAATTTATTTTCATGTTTCAAAGTTTTATTTCCTTGCCCAAGGCTTGGGAGTTTTTCCACTTGGCATTTGAGATGGATTGTTATGACTGGTTCTAATGTCGTAATGTGTTGGAATAGGGTCATGGGATTCACCATGGAGTGGTTGAACCTATGGACCCACTTTGTTGTATGGGGGTACACCCCAAGGAGTTACAAATAACTAGTAGGTTTTTGAACCACGAGTTATTATGTCACTTGGGTGGGGATGTCGGGGTTCTATGTGCCCATGGCCATAGGGTGACCCAACCTCATTAAATGGAGAAAGGAGATGGGGCTCTATGGTTGAGTGACCCGATATTATTGATGGGGCTCTATGGTTGAGTGAACCAATATTATTTATGGGGCTCTATGGTTGAGTGACCTGATATAGAGAAATCAGGTGACATGGATCTATGGTTAAGTGGTTCGGCTTGGTTTGGTCCTATGATTCCTTCTCTTTAAGAGGTATATGGAGTTATTTTTTTATGCTTTGGGAGGTTTATGTAGTTATTTTATGATGCTCTGGGAAATATATAGAATTGTTTTGTGATGTGTGGAGTTGGTATTATGAATTATTTGTACTCTTATGATTATTTTTAAGTAGTTTTATGATTGAGGTTTGACACTCCCCTTAGTTAGTATGTACTATTAGATATTGACTTGGCACTGTATTGGTACAGTCATGGTCTTTGGGGTATGTGTTACTAGTTGTGTATGTATCAATGTGATGATGTTGTTTGTCCAGTCACATGTGTGTGTTGGATTTATGCCTATGACATAATTGTTCGAAATTATTTGTTATGTGGACCACTTGTTTGTATTTCCATTGTGAAATTAGAGGTATTGTGATGTGATAAAATCATGAAAGTATGTAGCAAGATGTCTCATGGGTCGTTTTTGCTTTGTTGAGATTTATGTGACATCTTGAGGCCAATTAATGTTGGGCACCCATGAACATAAGACAATTGAAATTATAAACAATCAATATTAAGAGATTGATATTAAGAAACACTATAAAGGAAAAATATAAGTGATAAAGTAAACGAGAATTGCCAATCTTCAAAGAACATTAAAATTTACGATATTGCAAAAATTAGTCTGCTTCCGTGTGGTCATATTTTACATACAAGTTGTTTTGTTAAATGACAAGTGTCATCATTGAATTTATTTGTTACATAGCTTTCGAGATACAATGTTGTGTCACATCAAGGAAAATGATCTTACAAGGGGAGGTAGATGTAGTGCCCCTCCTATCTCGACGTTGGTGTAACAGAAAAATGCATCCTCACATAACCTTCACTATATTTCACCTTTTCAACAAATTTGTTCACATAAATCTTTCTTGTTCCAATGCACTGAAATCTTGTGCCAAGATGGGAGCATTGGATAGGGTGAGGGTGGATATCAATGCATAAAGTAAGGCAATTTTGGGATCTAAACACCTTATCCCTTGGCTGTGTACCCGATTTTGTGACAAATGGGAGCCTCGGGTCAGATTTTGAGTAGTGCATCTAGCAAATATGATAGTGATGACTAGTTTTTCCTAGATGTATTCAGATATGATGCTACTGAGTAATGACCCATTCATTATGGATACGGATTGGGAGCTACTTTTATTGGTATCCAATCTAAGAATGGACCTGCTTTATTGTGCAGATTAACACCAAACTCCGCCTTAAAATTTTTGGCACCATTTCACCAAAGGGAACAAACAGGTGCCAAAAACGTGATAAGCCCCCTTTGCTAGCATAATATGAGACCGTGATAAATGGAGCTCTAGCCTGCCGTCCTAATTTTCTATCCCATTCTCGGTTAAATTAGCCCTGTAGGTGGAGATAAATCATCCTAAGGAGAGAGAGGAGTCTGTATCCCTACAATTTCCTCATTTTACTATATACATATTGACTGATTTGGATCTCTATACGTACTTGAAGTAGTTTCAAATTCCTTTGAAATGAAATGAAATTGCTTCTTGTCATTGTTTTGTTTGTTATCTGTAGAGGACGGAAGAATGTTGAGGATAAGGGGGCACTTCATTTGGTGTGAATCCTATCAATATTGTTTTGGATTTTACTTCTTCTTGAAGCACCTTTGCTACGTGCTTTGTGGCCTTTGCAGCCACCACATCATTTTCCTGCACTTTTTCCTTATTTCGAGTAGCTGGTGTATTGTTTAAGACATTAAAAGTTTCCATTTCCTTGCTGGTCCACGTATTTCTCTACAAGTTTTGTCCTTTCATGGCTACTAGATCTGCACTGATGAATCTTCTGAAATGGTTTTGGCTGCCAACTGTGTGAGGATACTCCAAATTTTATCACAAACATGATAATAAAGCTCATAAAGGTTGTGGGAGGTTATTTTCCTGGTGATTAGATGAGTGGCCTTTAGCTAAGCCTTGAAAATGTCTAAATAAGATCTTGGAAATAGGGTTGGGGCAAGTATTGTTGTCAGATGTTGTAGTGAGAAATGTTATGAAAAATATGTATGCAAATGTGGAGGCTAGAGGAAAATCTCGTGTTTATTTTGTCAAGATTCCTCAGACAATGTAGCATCATGGAAAAAATCATTTTCGAGATATGCACAAATGGATTTGTAGAAAAGGGTGATGGGAACTCGCGAGTGAATGAAAGTCACTAGCTTAAAGCTAGGATGAAAAGCCCCATATTGTTTTCCTTCTACAAATATCGAATACAAGTATGGTTTTCCCCTTTTCACATACATTAAATTTCGCTTCATCATTTCCAGCTTTTAGAAATTAAATTTTGAATGTTAGAGAATATAATTCCAACAAATGTTAAACCGTACCTCGACACAATCTACTTTAAAAAAATGGCCTCAAAATTTATGCGCATGGAGCGCCACACCCTAATGTACAACGAAACTAAAACTCTTTGCATGACCCCTGGTAACATGGAACACCATAGGGAACCCTAACAGAGTTGTTTGAAATTTATTTAATGCACTTGCAAGTCATAGTCCTTAACCCTCTTAGTTTATCAATCACTTATAGTGACATGGTCGTTTAATAAAATATGATCGATTTCAGTTTACGGTTCCCGCTTGGCTTGAGCGAACTGACATGCAATACATCATACCTCCAGGCTTCCAATAAGAGAATTTAAAACTACTTTCATTCCTTTGAAAATTCCTTCAGAAAATAATTTTGTAAGTGGGTTTTGGGATCCACAGGTCACTGTGTGTTAAGAGTTGCTGACAAAATTATGTTAACTAGCCCCAAAGTTTCCCTTGTAACTTGATCTCTGCTCGACGTAACGAACTTTTTTCAGTCACGAGGAATTATCTATATATGGGGGAGTAAGTAGGAATCATAAAACATTGTGATCAAACTTAGAATGATAAGTATTTAAGACCCACTTTGTAAGAACTTTTGTTGTTTGAGTCAGTTTCCTCAACTTGCTACTTTAGCTCAAATCACCTTCTGTGAGTCTCGTTGACTTCTAGCAACACATGTGACCTCGTAATACCGTCATAATGTCATGTAGAATATTATTCAGTCTTTTATCTGGTATGAGTGATTTTTGAAATGTATGGTGTTTTTCTCTCTCTGCCCTCTTCTCTCTCTAGAAACGATTATGAAACTTTGGTTGATTTGAAAACGTGAATGAATTGGGAAATGTAAATTGGTTTGAAATGAAATGAAAATAGAAATGAAAGGAAAATGGTCACGATGTTTTGAATGAAAGATAAAATGTCTCTTTACTTTCTCTCTCATCTTTACTCTCTCTCTCTAGTATTAAAATGTTAAGTACCAATGAAAGTGAAAGTGTGAATGCATGAGAAAAAAACTCTATCTTCTTCCTCCCCCTTCCTCTCCCTCTCTCTTCTATTTAAATGAAATTGTTAGAAATGATGAATGTGTGGCTTTATGCTTGAGTGTAGGGGATTTCCATACTCAGTCCTAGGACTGACGCAACATTGGTTGCAGGTACCTGAACAAAAGGAGTAGTAAAAATGACATTTGTGTCTTTTATTAACATGTTATTTGAAGGCAATGTAATTGTTTAGAATATTTCAGTGATTTGGTTTTCAATATAATGTATTATTTTCATTATCTCCATGATGAAAATGATAGTGTGACATATTGGGAAAATGTACTATTTCGTACGTGATTGTACTTTTTCCTATTTAACGAATGTTACTCTTAGTTGTAATTGTATATTTTGTTAAGTAAATGGAGTTGATTGTATTATGTACTTTGGAAAAAAAAGATGTCAAAGATTCCTTCTTTTAGTGTCAAAATAAATATAGGAGGATGAAACTGGAACCTTGTCATTTAAAATTTTTATTATAGCCAAAATTTTTGGATATGATTGTGCTAGTAAAATTGTTAGCAAGTAATTTAAAATGATGTGTTTTTACATATCTTCTAGTGTTGCAATGACCTAGGAAATCACTTAATCTTCAAATAAAAGTATCAACTTACATTGTGTGTGTTCTCATATCGAGCGGAAAGTGACCAAACAAACATATAGCTCAAAATATTTACCTTTGTTGAATGTAATGACACTCTCTAGTAAGCTCCAAGTTAGGCTAGCTCCAACCATCTTTCGTAGTCTTAGAGACATATAAGTATTGTATGTGTTTGTGTATTCCTCCCTAGAAACCTAGTTGAGAGCATTCACATAAGTATGAAAGTGTGTTAGATTCCTTAGTGCGAGGCATAACATCATTTTAATGGCATACAAGATGACATGTTGAGCTTGAAATCTCATGGTTGTTTTTAGAGGCTAAATAACATTAGAAGTGGAATATAATGAATAGTGGGTGGGACCATAAAGATAGTTAGGTTGTCCATTAATTCACTATTAAGTTTCTAATTGTAAAGGAAAATTTGTAACTTTCCCTCGTTTGGGAACATACCCTTGTAATGTCGATCTAATCATTTCAAGGGTCATGGAGATTGCTTACAACATATTAAATATTTCTTATGAGGTGAAGTGGACGTGATTTGATCCACATGAGAATAAGTGAATAAGAAAACATAGTTTCCCATTTAAGAATCAAACACTAAATGTGAATATGAAAGGATATTAGAAATTAACTATCAAGTGATATATTTTAATGGCAATCAAATAAAAGAACCAAATCTAATAGAACCGTTTATAAGATAAATGTTAAACAAAAGTGATAAAATGTAATTCTGGAATACCTCATGTGGCACGAATGCCTTGAAAGACATGGACATTTGATTTCTCTAATTTTATATTGTGGTAAGGTGTAGAAACCCTTGAGCACTAATAAATGCAATTTATCGAGTGACCTCTCTTGATGTTATTGGACAAGGGGATATGATTTACGATTATCAATGACTGTAAATATGGCTTTAAAAGTTTGTTGAATGTGTAATTTTTTTTGTATTTTAATTTGAACCCCTTTTATCTTTCTAAGATAAATGTTTCCCTTAGTATGTAGTAGTGGATTACCATGTGATTCTCATATGGGGTAGTTTATCCACTATCCCGGAATTCTTTTGAAGTTGGGATATCATAAAGCCTCTCTTAAGGTTTTTGGTGAAGGAAACGCAAATGCTTATCCACACAATGATTTAAATTGTTCCTTGGAAGGAATTTAAGAAGTGTATAGATGTTGGGTTTTCTTGTTATATGTGTTTAATTCTTGATGGTCTAAGAGAAATGAAGTTAGTAGATATGTGCAATTTGACAAATCCTTAGAGTCTTGAATCCCTATGTGTAAACTACGTATCATTTGAATTTCATGAATTGTTTAAAAAAATATCAATAGTGAGACTAAAGTACGTTTCAAGTGTAAAGCGTACAAGAGTTAACAATATTTTGGTTTAGGAGTAATTTCATACTTGAAGTTATTATGAATCAGGTAGACATTTTCATGTTGTTAAAAATAAATAAAAATTGCTCGTGGCGAGATCAAAATTTTGAGTAAAAAAAAATATATATAAATCTAAATAAAATTTCTTGATGTGAAAATGTAGAATGGATTCAAACATGTTACTGAATGATAGCAACTATATCAGGGAAATAATGACACCGTGATGGAAGAATTTTTATGGAAAGAGGTATCTTTGAACTAAACCTCCCTTAAATCCTAAGATTTCTTCCCTAACATCATGTTAGATACACTTGTGTAACAAGTGTAAAATTTAAACATGGAATATACGCCTCAAAAAGTAGAACCTTAACATATTGTTAGATCCTTTTCGTAACGAGTATTAAATTTAACGTCAATTACACATATTTTGAGAAACAAAAATTTAATGTAAGAATAAATATTGGGAGGCTCGTAGGTGTTAAAAATGAATTAAATTAACAAATGAGATGTGGATAATTAATGGAACTTGAGAAAGGAACCAATAGTGCATCCTCTTTTAAAGGCTAATGGTATACAAAAATAAAGTATTTGAAGTTTTAGAAATAAAAGAAATTTTACACCCTTACTTGTTTAATTCACTGAAAACCTATAAGGTTATGTAATGGAAACCTAAATGTAATAAATATGTAAACCATAAAAATGTCGTGTTGTGGAATATGCCTATCCTTGTGCCTTATCGTAGTCGGGTCATTGTCTTGGTTTACGTCATTTGAGTAAGACATTTATGTGTACCCTATGTTATCATGTTGTCTATGTGGGTCCATGCTTATGTAAGAGTCTTATGTGATAATTTGAGCCCATGTGGTGTCATGTTATGAGCAATGAAAAAAAAATTATTCTACAAAATTTTTTGTTGTACTTTGGTGTTGAAATTGTGGGCATTACACCTTGTCTGCATTACTGTATAAGAGCTTCCAATAAGAATCTAACTCTGAATTGGCTTCTTCTTTTTCAACTCCATATGGTCTCTCTTCTTCATTTCCTTGCTTTAGGATCTTCATCAACTCTATCTTAGTTGCTTTGACATCTTCTTCACCTCCAATGAGGCCAAAAAAAAAGACTCTTCAATGATTTGTTTCCAAATCATCTCCTCATCTTCATTTCTTGTAACCACACACTCAAGTTCACTATTAGAATTTGGAACTCAATTGTCTCTTCTATTCCTTCACTTTGCATAAGTTGGTCATAAGTTCTCTCATGAACTTGTTCTTATTCCTTGTCTTCAAATTCTCCTTCATCAATTTATTCATCAATGAGCTCATTCATTGGCTCACATGCTTGTCTACCTGAAAAACAAAAAAAAAGTGAAATTTAAATCTTTCTTGAGGATTTGTTGTGTCTTCATCAACATTTTCTTCCTGTGATGGCTTCAAGAACTCTAATTCTTCTATTTTGAAAGTTTCTTCATCAACTTATTTTGTTTCATCATGTTTCATTGTAACTTGCTCAATATCTTCCCAGAGTATTTCTCTTTCAAACTGATCAATTTGAATAGTGGACTTGTTCTTTTTCTTGTTCCTCATAGTCAAATTCTTCAACACAAGCATATTGCATATTCTCTAGCATTCCTCCATCATGGCTAATTTTTTTTTTATTTCCTCTATTTCCCTCTACAAATTTTCCTCCCTTTGTTTCTTCTTTTTATTTTCCCCTTCTTTCACTACTACATGGAGGGGTGTTTAGAGACATTAATTAGAGACAAAAATATATTTTTGTCTCTGATTAATACACCCTACTAAATTTGTCTCTAGTAAAATTATTTGGTATAACAAATTTTAATTAAAAATACTCTTTTTTTTGCAGTTGCGGCTTGCTTTGTGGGGGTTTTTGTGGGAAAAATGAATGCGGGTAGAAAAATGGTAAACGACATTGAGTGGGAGGTGATTTCATCCTTGTGGAATGCAGATCTTAGGAAAGGAGGAGGGTGAGTAGGTATCCGCATCCCTTTTTCCCTATTTTCTTTTTAACATCTATGTAAGAATCGACATTTCTTTTCAAAGATTTCAATTTGGTTTGTCAGGGTCTAGTTAGTGGCTTTGGTTCATGGCTCCTCTACCCTATGTTTGTACCCTTTTTGAGGGGATTCATATTTAGTTTTTCGTGCCCTTCCTTTTCCCCACAATTATGTTTCGTGCCCTTGTTTTTGGGTCTTCCATCTCAGATTCGTGGCTTGAGGCTTGTCCATCTGTATCGTGGCATGCGGTGTCTACTTCATTGGTTAGTTAAACTTCTCAAGAGGGCACATGAGTGTATTCCAAAATTGTGGCTTTGGTTCTGCTTGCATCCCCCATTGTTCTCCCTGCCTGGTTATTAGTTTGAAACATCCTTGCTGGGTTTGAGTTTTTGGTGTAAATATCCTAGGTACTCTAAACCCTAACATTGCTTTGTATTTTTTTTAGCATTGCCATACTCTGAGCTCAATTCCTGAAAGCATCTGCTATTCCAAAAGGGAATCCCAAATTTAAATCTAGGAGACATGATACAGTATTTAAATTATGCAAAATATGACATCCAATTTGTTTTGTGTGGCATACCTCAATAAATGAGGCCGAGTACCTGAACAATAGTACTCAATCCTTATTAAGGAAACTACGCCGAAGGTTATCCGATAATGGGAATTTACCCAATAATTAAAATAAACATCGGTGAACTTGTTGGGTGTGGCCTTGCTAGTTGTGATGTACCTCAACAGACAGGGTTGAATACCTATGCAACAATATTAATTTTATTTGTGTTTTGAAATCTAACCTAACCCAATACAAAATTGAAGAATTTAACCTTTTTACTTGTGATGAACGATTGCACTTAATTTTTTATATGCCAACCGAAAAGATGGATTTGCCATGTATCATTATCTCATCATATTCTGTATGTATCATGTTTTTTCTTTGTGGATTTATAACTTCTTGTGTAGTTATGGTGCATTGCAGTAGCATGAGAGACCTGAATCATGTGCCAATTGTTTATCTTGTCAACATTTTTATTCAATATGGACCCATAACTACAACAGAATATTGGCCCCAACTAGGACGTACACGTCTAGAGGATTGGCTATGTTTGTTGAGGATAAAATAAGTTTTCTTACAACCTGCAATAAATTTTCAATTCGATTGAGAATCCATTTCCCACATTACCATGAGAACATATGATTCTTTTGATATTTTATAAATACAGTTCTTTATATTCTCTATCTTGCTAGTTTAATGAAGTAATATCACGCACTGTGATAGAGTATAAATTCTAAAGCAACTTCTTCGAACTAGCCCCAATTCAATATTCTACAAACATAATTTGAATCAATCACTTTTGAGGATTTTCTTTTTAGTAAATAGCCAACACTATGATTGAGTGTAACTTCTATAACAACTTCTCCAATGACCCCAATTAGATATTCTATAAACATAATTTGAATCGATGACTTTTGAGGCTTGTCAATCCCTTATCTTATGAGGTTCGAATCATTTCCAAATTTTATGTACTTCAAATGGATAACATTGAATATATAAAGGTTAAAAGTGAATAAATCTGCAAGTTACAAACACCACATTACAAATAATCTTGAATAAAAGAATTGAGAATACTTCAACTAAGAGAAAATGTAATTTAACTCTATTATTTGCACTTGTGTTATCAATCAAATCACCTACATCTATACCTTTAATATGCAAGAGATAAGCCTCTGCAATGAAAACACTGCTGATACCAATGAATCTTTGAATATCCCGTTCAACCCCCTAACCCTACTATCTAGGTATATAAAATTAGTAATATAACATAAATTCTCCAGAGGGAGCTTTCTTTCCTAAAGGAAATTTATCTTTTGAGAATGATGTGGCAGTAAAATTATTCCTCCACTATTCCATGTCATAATCCCAAAGAAAGGAAATACAAATACAACTAATGGCCACCAAAGAAAAGGGATGACATAGGATCAAAGAAGCCGATATTACAAGGTCAATCTCCATCATAGTCAAAGAGTGACTAAACATCAAGAGACCAAACTACCATGCTCAATTAATTAAAAAAATAAGGGGACTTCAACACTTATTTTAAATCAAAATCACTTCGATCTGGTAATGGGGGAAAGCCCAATTGAGGAAATGTGGTCTCGAAATATTCCAACAACTGCACTTTGATTTAGTGAAACCATCATTAGCTTCATTCATATAAATTCATCTTTATACCTTAAATATCAGCAGGTATAAAGCTTTGGTATTTCAAATAATTTTCATTGTTCTGAATAAATATCAGTGTTTATGTTTATTCATGCAAGCTTGAAACTTACATTTTCCAGTATAGGATTACTGTAGAATTCAACAAAGTTCTCCCTAAGTATCTGGTTCATTTTTTCCACATTGCACACATGTGTCCAATATGAATCATGTACTCCTTTACATGAGGCATTTAAATAAGATCTAATTTCTAAAGAATGTAATATTTTCATGGATATTTCTATAACAATCAGGCAAGCAAGTTACCTGTAAAAGTTAGGCCTGCTGCATTGTAGGTGATAGCTATCATCATCATATGAGAACCATTAAGGGAGTGCACAAAGTTTTGAGGGAAAGAAGATTTTTACCGATTGATCATCACCTAAATAGGAAGCATAAGAAAAGAAAGGAAAAAGTAGAATTATGAGTTCAAGAAGCAACACTTCAAAATGCATATTTCATGCAGGTTTAGAGATGGCAATGTCTATAGTGTATATGAAAACATGTAACAGAAACATATAATTTTACATTAGCATGCCATACACAGAAGAAAAAAGTGCGTAAATACATAATAGTAAATAAATTAGTATAGTAATTTATTATTAATACAGTAAAATAATAAATTAAATTAGTTAATAATAATAAATTAGTAAATCTCTTAGTCGAATTTAATCACAAATTTCATCTCGAATTTTGTTAGTGACAAATTTTACACTCCACGAACTCGAACATGAATTTGAATGTGGTGGCTTAGGTGCTACCAACCAAAACATCCTCACTCCCAATATTCCCCTTAAGGCATGCATTCGTGCAGATTAATACACCAACAAATTGCAAAGAGAAATCATTGGTAAGAGTAAAAAATAAGGTGCATACAAAATCTAATTCTAAAACTAGAAGCCTCTTGATGAATAGGAGAAGGCAAGGTCGTATGGTTAGAAGTAACATTTTTCCTTATGTCAATTGATCTTTCAAATTTTTTTATTTTCTAGTGCTATCCCAGCATGAACATCCATGCCTGGTTTGGTATTGATGGCACCCAACTGTACCACATAATGAGAATAAGATCTTGCAGTTTCAACAGTGAGTGGCTAAGAACATGATGTAGCCAAGGATGGATAATGCAGAACATTCAGTGAAGCTACAAGATGGCACTCCACAATCCTTTTAAATCAATATTGGACTTATATAACATATTTTGAATGTACATCAAACAATATTACAGTAAGGATCATATTAAATCTTGAAATCTATAGGTGTGTAGTGATCAACTGACCTTACCTCACAGAATGCTTCAGGAACAACCTTTCTTGCTTCATGAAGCACCATGCTCACAAACTTTGTTTGGGACTTGCAAATGATTTTGAGGAGATATGGCTGAAGAAAGATACAGGGCACCTTTAAAAATTGTGATTTGAAAAGAAAAAATTAAACTCATCAATAGGTGCCTGCAGCTCACACTCATGAATATATGGAGGTTAATTAATAAAATAGTATGCTCAAACTTTCCTTTCCTTCGGGATTAACAGAATCCTATATGTAACAAATTTGATTCAAAATTGTGCTTCTAACTTTTATTTTTGGTTAGAATGTTTCTAAATCTAGTGTCGAGTATATCTCACTCTAATAGTGCACCTATCAAAGGCATATTGTATCTTGATAGGTGAATGTTACTTGACAATTCAAATTCTCCAATATCTCTATTCAAGGAGGGGGCTAGGATACTTTATATGAAATAGAGAGAGGCACCGCATCCCCATGTATAGAGAGGAATAGGGGCCTACTATCTATAGATCTTTCCCGTACCTAACCTATATAGAGATATGATCTAGGGGGTGGGGAAGTTTGCCTAATTATGATATTTTTCTACATCTACATTCCATCAAAATTTCATGTCATTCCAATTAAAAATGGAAGAAGCTTAAAAGAACTTCATGTTTTAGGCCTTCAAGTAAGGGTACCAGTAGTACAACGATAGTGGGTACTCCTCATTGGAAGGGAAAGAGAAGCAATAGTTTAATCTTCCTGGGATATCATTGGGATAAGGAGGAAGTAGCTGCAAAAAGTGAAGGGGGTTAGTTTTTAAGTGGGTTTTTTTCTCTTCAATGGCAGAGAATACTATAGATGCCATGATGTTTTTGAGAGACTATGCTACTTTGGAACCATGCTGAAGAACCATAGCGCACTTTGCTGTATGGTATCCTGCAGTGTTGTGTTGGATTCTACCATCTCTTTAATTAGGTACAACCAATCACCCTTTGCCCTTCTCCCTGTTTCTTACCAAAGAAAACCATCTCTGATGTGACGAGGTGGTGGTCGGCTAGGGAAAAATATTTTCCTTGGTTAACAGAGGTGATGGAAATTGTGCACTAGTATGGTGAACTATGGTGTCAGTGAAGAAAGGCCCTATTTCGAACTTGAAGGATGTTAAGAACTTGAGCATACATTGTGGCCTGATTGTCACCAACAAAATTTGAACTCCTGTTGAGATATACCCTATAATGAAGATTTCAGTATAGTAGGGTTCCTTTTTCTCCTGATAAAAAGAGGGATTAGAGCTAGGGGAGGGGATTGATTAATTAATGTTGTATTTTACAACTTACCAACAGCATGGAGGACATTCTGACAGCTTACAAGCTAGTGTAATCTTTCTAATTAGTTGGGTTTTCCCTAGATTGAACAAGTAGATTCAACTCTTTTCCAAGTTACTGTCACATTTCAAAGTAATTATAAAATTGGCTTCAAAACTCACAACAAAATTTCAACTTTGGTCTGAGTTTGGTGGTTTGAGTAGCCATTTCGTTAACCATTTGCAGATTTGCTAGTTAACTGAGTTTCTGGTGGCTGAGATATTCCCACACTATGTTTGCACCACCAAAAATTATCAGTCTAAGATAGTAAGGGCTCAATCACACGATTCTTCATGACCCAATGAGTAATCCCCAATATCACTTATAACTCTCCAAGAAAACTAGCGAAATCAACACTCTGCTAAGCTTTTCACAAAGTGTCATTTTTGTTGTTACCCTTCAGATTATCTGAGTTTTTCCTAGATTTTTGTTGGATAACTAGGCTAGATAGAAATCTAAAAAATGACTAGGACATTATTGTCTTGAATTTTTATCAAATGCTATATACCCCCTAGTATTCCACAACCAGGGTTTCATATACCAATTTGATGTTTGGTAAGGTATTACATAATATTTGTGTGTATTATAAGTTGCTACTCCATCAACAGACAAACTAAAAAAACCCAACCAACAATGGTATATTTATGGGATATGTTTTTTTGGATTGGCTGCATAGTTTCAATGTTAATTTACATTGACCAATATTTCATGAATCATTCACATGTTCAAACTGCTATTGTGAAACATTCATCTGTCATATAAATATGGGGAACATTGAAACCCAATAAGCATATGTTTGTCATGTCCGTCAAGGGTATACTAGTCTTTTTGGTTTTCATGTTCGACACCATTCCACTACTAATTCACTTTAGTTATAGGGGTTATGTATGTGATAGTAAATCTATTACTCATTTATTTCTAATCTAGAAATCATCATACTCATACTTGTTTTGATTGTCTTTCCTCCAGTGTTTGTGTACATCTTTGCATATCATATGGCAAAAAAACCCATCCTGCTGAGAACTGTTATATGCAATATCTGCCTACTAAGTTCACAAGTGTACTTTGGTTGGATTTATCATTCCACATGGCCATCTACAATTCACATGTTGTCCAAGTCATATAGGAGAATTCAGTCCATAGGCGATGATGATGATGATTTCTCTAGTGTTGATAATGTTGATGTCGGTCTTGTTTCCCATGATAATGATATGCTTAGCCTTGTAGATATTGTTTGTTGATCATGATTGACTATCACATAGGTAACCCCTAGAAATAAATCTTTGCATGGTGAGATTTTTTTTTTCTTTGCTTTTGTATCTACCTTTTTTCTATCTTTTCCTACACAATTTACGGTTCTAATGGGTGCCAGGATATGACAAAAAACATATTTATTATATGTTTAGTTACAATGTGTTTTATATATCATAGCTTGGATATGGAACATGATTTGAGAGTAGAGATTTTGCCGAAATCCGGGAGGACGAGCTTACTGCAATTTCTCAATGTTAAATATTGAAGTTGCAATAGTTGAGTAAAAGAATGTGACATCTCTTTTAAATCACTACAGCCAGATAGATCTAGATGTCTAAGGCTATTTAATTCCTCAAATTTAATTGGAAATGATTGCATGCCTTTGATATTTGTTAAATCTATCTTAACCAAATTTTCAAAATTCAGCTTTCCTAACTAGCCTTTGATATATGAGGTTGTGATGCAAATAATCTGTTAATTCTGATGACAATGACTAAATTTCACTCATCTGTAAATGATTGCCTAAGAAAGAATGTCCTTACCTCACTTTGGTCATACAAATGGTGTAAATCTTAAAACTTGACATGAGTAATTTCCAACACTCTTGGATAGGAGTGGACAAACTCCCTCCATAGTATTTGTTTGGCTAGGATGCTTTCTAGCCTGATATTTCTTGGTTTCTACAAGATTTTTCCTACTTTCTTTGGATTACTATTCTGACCCAAACTATCTTTAGGCTTGATTAATGTTCCTCATTGTTAGTATAGTTTTAATGTTATAATACATTACATCTGAGCACACTGTAACTTATTCTCAGGTTTGGAAAATTCTAAGATCAGAAATAAAGGCTATATTTGAAAAGATTAAGTGGAGTAACACAATAATAAAGTAGAATAATCTCTTGTCATTATAATATATAATCACAAGGTACGTGCCTTGATAAGAGGCTTCTCTGCCCTCCTTTCATTTGAGAAAGGAATTAAAATATTTCTATGACTTGTACAGTTTGGGCAGAGAAGCCTCTTCTCTAGGCACATATTTTGTCATTAGATATTATAATGATGAAGCTTGTAGAGATATAAATTGGATTGATACTGGATACTGGACAATGAAAAGCAATCTACTTTATTTCTAATGAAAACAAAGACTTATGATAAGTTCCAAGATTCAAGTTTGCTTCCAAGTTAACCTTGTAACTTATCGTAGGTCTTATTGCAACATGGATTTTGAATATGTGGACCTTCTCATGCTATTTTGTTTTCATTTTTAATAAATTAGATTGCTTTTCCTTGTCTAATTTCTTTGTCTTTTCCTTTTTTCCAAGTTTCATTGTCTTCTTTTGCTCTAGTGGTGGTGTGGAGTGGCTTTAGTGCAAGAATGTAAGATAAGATGACATTCTAGTCTTAGATACATTGGTAAATAATTAGAACGCGCAAATACTTTTATTCATTTTTTAAAAATATTTTATTGTATTATTATCACGAGTGTTACTTTTGTTTGTAGGACACTATTACCCAATTAGCCACTATTCTTTGGAAAAAATGGAAAGACAAGTACTTTCATTTTCTGCCCACTTGTATTCTTTCTTTAATGAATTGAATCTCAATGAAGATTAATATTATCATAGTCATGAGTTTTTTGTAATAATACACAGATCTTAAATAACACTCATAATGGACGCTATTTTAGCTTACAAAAAATGGATAAGTAAGGGCCAAGGACCATAATTTTCATGAGTAGATGGAATATATAATGGCACAAATGATATCATAGTTCAAAATAATGATGTTTTAATTTATGGAAACATCATAACGGAATTACCCATTTCCAAACTATAAAAATATAAGTCTCAAATTGATAGGTAGATGCTCATTATTTAAAGTATATGATTTATGTAGGAAAATAGTATATCTTCATCTGAATGTTCAGATGAACATGTACTGAGACCTACTCCAGGGACAAATGAATTTTTTAATGAAATGATATATTGTACTTGTGAAAAGTGCAAAAAATAGAAAATTAAAGAAGCGCCGACTCGTTGGTATACATAGGTTGAAGTATGGAGTTTATATAGAAGAGGTATACTATAATGAAATTTCAAAAATGCTTGTTATTAAAAAATATAAACTTTTCATATTGCATTATTATTAACTATTTTAAATGATATTGTAATGTTTTAGCCAATCCAAGTGCATAATAACTGTTGATGAAAGGGCATATGACAATGATGATAGTAACACTCACAATGAAGGAGAAGACACATATATGGGTGATACCACTTCTCAATTAAATGAGGATGGGCTGAACGAATTTTTACAAGACATCTACACATATGCTGAAGAAGTTGATGATTTTCCCCTAACTCAACTTGCTAGGACGCCTCTTTACCCAAATGCAAATTTGTCTATATTAGCAACACTTATGTTATTTTTGAACTTGAAAGTTATGCATGTAATGACAAATACATGCTTCACTGATATCTTGAGGGTATATTTTAAACTCCTCTAAACTATATCTCTCCATGTCATTCAAGTTTTGAATATTGTGTATAGTGAATAATATAAAGATCTTTGTTGTTTATGTAGACTTTTGGCAGATAAGATACTTCCAAAGGAAAATAATATGCCTCATTCACAAAAGGAAGTATCTTTAGCAATGAAAGACATTGGGATGGAGTACAAAACATATGATGGATGTCCAAATGACCATATCTTATGCTATGGTGAAAATGAAAATTTATAGCAATGCCCAATATGTTTCACCAATAGATATTGTGAAGATCAAGTGTCCAAGAAAGTTCCTTATAATGTTCTATGCCACATTCCAATAACACCGAGGTTTGAGAGGATGTTCAAATGTAAAGATTTGGAAAAATTTATGGACTATCATGCACTAAGATGGAGACAAGATGGTGTCATGCGTATGGTGGCTGATAGCAAATATTGGAAGGAGCTTGAAGAAAAATGGCCTGATTTAAGAAATGAGTCAAGGAATACAAGACTTTCATTGGCAATGGATGGTGTCAATCCTTTCGGAGATCTTAGAATAGCATACTCTATTTGGCCGGTTTTCCTTGTTAACAATAATCTTCCCCCTTGGATGGCAATGAAAAAAGAGCATGCAATGCTAACTCTAATAATACCAGGTATATGAACTTCTTAATGTTATGTTATCTTGAAGATGATGTACATTTACATGAATATATTTAAATTTTAATTCACATTTTATTCATAGGAAAACACTAGGTGAAAGATATGGACACATACATGGAGCCTCTCATTGATGAGCTATGTGCATTATGGAAGGGTGTTAACATGTATGATGTATCGAGACCTAGCAATGATAGGATCTTCCTTTTTCATGCAATACTTATGTGGACAATTCACGACGCTTCGGGGCTCTCTGTGTGTTGTGGTAATCTATTTATCATATTCATTTGTAATCATTCTATTTATGTTGCTGCCCATTAATTAAATATGGTTTCCATACTAATTATTCAGGCCTATAGACTAAAGGGAAACATGGTCGTCCATCATGTGGGCCAAACACTGTATCTAGGAAATCAAAGGATCTTAAAAAAACCGTGTACAATGAATACATGCACTTCTTACCTCAAAACCATCATTATCACATGCATGAGAAAAATAAGTTAAATGGAAAGGAAGAGGAAAGGAGGTGGCCAAAAAGGATGAACCCTTTGAGGTGGAAATCAGCACATGAAAAAAAGGAAGGGAGAGCTTATCCATTGGGAATGAAAAGACTATCTAAGTTTTATAAGTTAGATTATTACGAGCATCTCCCAATAGCTCATCTATTTGATACAATGCATATTGGAAAAAATGTGGTAGAGTGCTTATGGAAACATCTAAAGGGAACCAACAATGAAGACCAAATAAAATTAAGGAAGAACCTCAAAACCATCAATATGATGCCAAACGTGTGGTTACATAAAAATAACACATATGATCGTGCACCATGGGTTCTTACAGTAGAGGAGAAACAATATATGTTTGATACTATGCGTGCCATAAGATTTCCAACTGGTTTTGGTGTGACATTAAAAACCGTATTCACAAGAGATGGTTCAGAGTTTTCTGGAATGAAAACACATGATTGGCATAATTGGATAAAGGTAATTCATGATATTTAATATTTCTTAGTAGTATACTTGAAATTTTCAATATATTAGTAATGTAGAAGATAATATATAGTTTAAATGCTATTTTTCAATGTTGGTGTAGTATGTGCTTCCTACAGCAATATAAATCACTTTCAACCATGACATCGCACAAAATTTTTACAAATTGTCCAAATATTTGAGGTATTATAAACCATCATTTGTTATTCAATAATTAATTTTTTCCTTCTATAAATATCATATTCAATGTCTTTATAATTGTTTTAACATATATTTTGCAAATATTATAACTGGTGATATGTTAATGCTTGTTACTAAAATTTATAGGTGGGTATCATCTAAAGAGATACATCCAAATGAGCTGAACTATTAGAAGAGGAATGTTTCTCTTTTGATGTGTAATATTCAAATGTGTTTCCCTCCAAGTTTCTTCAATTCTCAAGAGAACTACCTTATACACCTAGTAGAAGAGATTGAACAATGTGGGCCCATCCATCTCAGGACAATGTGGCTTGTAGAGAGATATATGAAGGTCCTAAAACATTTTTTGAGGAAAAGAGCTCGACCTGAAGGTTCTATGGTTGATGGGTACATGGTTTTTCAAACCATGGTTCATTTATATGAGTACTTGCCTCAATTGCATCTGGAGGATCCAAGATTATGGGGTGATCAACAACCTCAATCCATTGGAGATAGAAAACTAGAGGGTCAAGGAACTTCAAAGAGGATAAAAGGTAATCTTAAATGTTAGTAGTAGTTTTTAAATCCTAAGTATTGTATGATGCATCCTTTAAAGAAAGGTTAGATAAATGATTAGTTAAATACTTTTTGTTGTAGATGCTAAGGAGTGGGAGTCATTGCATTAGTATGTTGCATACAACTCTAAATTTATGTTAGAATGGATAGAGAAGTATGCTGAACAAAAGAAAATAGAAGATGAGAAGGCATGGGCTGATATATATAATAGACATGGTAAAAACTCTAATAGAGGACTTCCTACATGCCATAAAAGAAAATGGCTAGATAGATGCTCATGGCATTGGTTAAAGAAATTTTTTGAACACGAGGAAACCAAGGGAATGAAAGCAGTGGCAAAAAAAAAAGATTTCATTAAAGGATCTATAAATGGGGAGGTAATATACAAATAAAGTATTATGATGAATATTGTTTAATCTAAAGATTTTTTTATCGTTGAAACTATTTTGTTAACTTTTTGTGTCCTTGAATGTAATTGGATAATATGTACATATGCATTTAGGTAACATATTACAAAGCAATGTGGATTAGCGGTCATCATTTTCGAATTAGGAAGATTGATGAGAAGCGAAAAACTTATGATAGTGGAATTTCAGCACCATTTAAAGTGGAGTGTCATTCACATGCATATGACATAAACACGATTACGAGTACACTTCGGTATTATGGAGTGTTGGAGGATATAATAGAGCTTGATTTCACATCTTTTAAAAAATTTATTTTTTGTGTTGAATGGTATAAGCTCATTGAGGTGGTCCTTGACAAAACTATTTTGTTGCATGAGAATGGATTGAATATGATAAATACATCGAGGTTTGAGTCTACTTCTGAACCTTATGTGCTTCCAAACCAATGCAGTCAAATATTTCTTGTTCCAAATTTAGAACACCGTGGCTGGTCCTTTGTGATAGATTATGATCCAAGAGGACGAAGAGTCACATTTTCCGAAGATGTAGAAGGCCATGATGTAATTGAAGAGGTAGAAGATCCACTTGAAGACATAGATTACCAATTGGAGGATGATGATAACATGACTATTGATGATGAATACGAACAAGATGAAGTTCCAGAAGGACAAGAACAACATTTTGGTGATCAAATACATGAACATGATGAGTTTATTGATCATCATTTACCTATGGATGAAGGGGATGAAGATCATGAGAACCATGGTATTAATTTATTTGTGGATGTAGGGGCCCATTAATTATGGTGTATTCATGCGTCCAGATGAGGAAAATTGTAATGTCAGATGAAGATGGTTTTATTTAATCATAATGTAAACCTTAAAATCATTGTAAGGGACATAACACAATTTGATATATTTTATGAGTGGTTTGCTAATGTTTTTTTCTCTATGTCAATGCATACATTGCACATGTTTCCTTGTTTCATTAAATGTTTCCTTATTGAAGATTATATGAAGATGCACACCTTTTGGTCCTTATTGAATATTATATGAAGATGCATACCTATATGGTCCTATATGATATATATAATATATTTTTCGATACATGAAATGAAATGGAAATTTAGTATTGCATATGTTATTATTCATTTGTTAGTGAAGTTGTTCAATGTTACATGCAACTTTGAAGTTTTTTTTTACTATTAATAATTTTGTTTTATGATATTTTGAAGGATTGTGGCAGGCCCTCTACATATGCACTAGAAAATCCTAATATGAGAGTGCCACCAAGAAGTAAATCCTATACCATAATTTCTACATCCAACATTGAAACATTTAGTATTCCAATCCTGTCAAGCATGCCAACACATAGTATAGAACCAGAGTTAAGGAGTAACCCTTCATGTGTGGGTTCTCTCCGAATTCACCCTCCAACACCACAACATGCTTCCTTGACAAGTATCATAGAATCACAAGCCAAAATTTTAACGCTCCTACCAGATACTCCTAATGTTTATGAAGTTAGAGAGGAAGTAATTAAGCAAATTCATGCATTGGAGTCTACATTGCTGGAAAGTACAGGTCTTGCTACACCTGAACAGGTATACTTATGATAGTTAATTATGTATAAAATATTCCTAACAGTCCTAATTATCATTTATGTGCTATAAAATAGTCATAACAATAATTTTTCATATTGCATGCTTTACAATAGTCCTAAGAAACATTCATGCTCTATACATACAGGAAGAAATTGGCATGCCCCCTGATGTACCTATAGGGGAACCTACTGTGACCCCTACGACTGCAACAATCTCCACAGTGAACACAAAAGGAAAGAAAGATGTTACAATCTTGTTAACCTCGGATGGAAATGTATTAAAAGATGAAATGGGGTCGAAATTTTTCCAATTTATATTTCATCGTGCATAATGCCTATTTGGAAATACCATACAAGTGCATTGGAGAAAGAAAGCCAATTCTAAGAAAGATGAACTCTTTGAAGATGTCATAAAAGAGTTTGGAAATCCCAGTTTTAATAAAGATTTCATAATGGATTATGCACAGAAATGCATTCATTCTAAAAGAGACAAAATAATATCAAAGCTAAAAAATGACCTAAGATATCCCCGACCAGCTTGGATCACTAACCAAACAACATGGGATGAGCTTATCAAAGATGCCAAATTCAAGAGAAATTCCTTCAAAAATCCAAACTACATGCCATCTACACGAGAAGGAGGTAAAAGACACCTTCAAGATACAACAAAGGCTACCCAAGCTAGGTTGTCAAGTATTGGGTCCCATAAATTAGGGCCGGGTGGGTATAATAGTATTCGTGGGAGCTTGGTAAGTGAATATTTTCATTTATTCTTTTAATATTTTTTTAGTGACTTGAATGTATTGGATGACAAATGATACTTGATAAATTAAAATGTCTTTGTACACTTAGGTTCACCAATTTTGAAAGGAAGCTTCAGATGAAGATCTAAAATATGCTTTAATGCATGGTTCCTAAGGCTTCCGACAACATATGATAGATTGAGGGGAGAAATTGGTCATTGAGCATGAATATGAGGTAAGTTTATTATAGTATTTGATGACATAATAAAAAATTTAAGTATCAATGTTGTGGTAATTTAATTAACTAAAGTATGTTGTTTAATAGGATGTGCAACAATCAAACTCCTTAAAGGGTGCAACTGACAGTGAACATGAAGATGCCATAGAAGGATGTGATGATTTTGTAGTTGGAAAAAATGAATCGATTGACCTTATTGCAACTCATCTGGAAAACAACCTAGAAATCCAATAGATAAGAGTTCAGGATGATTATCATGTTACACCATCTATTATAGTTCCTCGTCAAAAGAGGACAAAAAATAATAGACATTTTTCCTATCTGGATAAATAGATTTAAATTGATTGTTATTTTATGAATTATTGGCAATTTAATTACTAGTGAACTTATTGGTTGTTTTATGATTTGAATTTTAAGTATACTAGTGAACTTGTAAAAACTTGAATTATACCTTACTAATCAAATCAATAACTTTTGTGAGGATACATTTTATGTGTCTTCAACATACCTAGTAACTTGTCTATATTGAAGACCTGCATGCATGTGAGTACAGATTGCACTTCTTGGAGATTACACTTCAAGGCTTGCTAGTATATCTATTTCTTGACTTTTTCTTTATGTCTGAGTTCATTCCTATTCCTTTGATAGCCATGTACAATAAATGTGGATAAGAAATTTTAATTTCACAGATGTGTGATGAAAATCCATCCCATATTTTAATTTCATAGATGTGTGATGCAAACTCATGTAGGCTTCTTCTAATCAGATTTGTATTATTAAATTTGTAGGCTTCTTCTAATATCTATGTCTATCTAAATACACATATATGTGAGGTCCTTTGTTATATTGGTGAATGATTCTAATGTGTGAGTTTGGTGAATGATTCTTATGAAAATGCACACAAGCTATGAGAAATAAGGTGCATTCAGTAATTGATAAATTTGTTGAACACGGACTTCGATCTCTTAGTGTTGCTAGACAGGTAATGTAATTCTTGAGTTGTGGCATAGTTATAGGAGTTTGTAAAGGTTTCTTTATTATCATAACAATGGTGGGATGCATGATTTTTGTGCTCCAGATGCCCATACAAATAATTTTCATCTTTATAATTGATAATAATAATATTATTTGGACAGAGGCCATAACTTGTTAAAGGGAACATGCAGTTTTTTTCTGTAGATCAGCAGCGCAGTTAGGCTCTATAAGCTCATGCTACTACTTTTGCATCATTTAAGGTAAAATTCTCTCCCACTTATAAACAATTGTTTAAGTTTATCTATGATGACCATGCCTAAATCATGGTAATTACCTCTTTCATGTTAGATTTCAATTTCCATGTTGTGTTTAATATATGAAGCAATCTGTGAAGTATTTTCTAGCATTGATTTTGTGTTTATGAAGGTTGCAGGCAATGAAAATCCTTTGATTATTATTTCCTTTGCTTCAAAAACAATTACCATAGGGTAAATTACTTCAAAGCTACATGTGATTGAGCTTAGTGCATACCCAAGTTTGTATTTGTTCTTGCTTTATACCTTGAAACATGTTACAGGTTGTAGAGTTCTAGGGTTTTCTCTCCTCTAGCTATTTTTTGATATATAGTTGGAGGAGAGAAAAACCCACAACTCTATATGTGCAATTGAGTTTTTAATTAAATTAACCTAGTGATAGAAAAACATCTTTGTGCAATGCCATAGATATGTAAATGCTTACTTCTAGCATTCATAACAGGGTTTATATTTTTTTGAGTTAAAATTATTATGTGATACAATCTAGGTTAATATGTCAGAATAGCTTGGAAGCTAGTTGGTGATTGAAATTCAACTGTTAGCATTTTACTAAAACTAATCTACTGTTTGACAGTATTTGCTATCATCATCAATGGAGAAGACTGTGAGATTGTGGCATATGTCACACCAAAGTTGTCTATGAGTGTTTTCACATAATGACTATGGTAAGGTGAAATTTGGTCTGGGTAAATTTATGTTGCATTGGAATTAAATTGAAAATGCCTTTATCCTTTTGGCATTGTTAGAAATTACTTTAGCTTCTTTGTCATTGCACCACATTATTTTGATATATTTAATGAAAGTGAAATCCTACAAAGTTAGGCATGACAAAGATGTCATTCTACTTTGTGTAGTATCTATTTCCTTTGTTTTGATGATATTGTCTAGATTATCTAGCTACCCAACTTATTTTTCTTTTTGGCATTGCCATGGGAGGTAGTCACATGCATCCAGTTCAACCCTATTGATGATAGATACTTCATTAGTGGCTCATTGCACAAAAAAAATGGAAGTTGGAGCATTCCTTCTCGTAAAGTTATTGATTGGACTGATATATATGAAATGGTTACTACTTCATGCTATACTCTGGATGGACAAGTTTGCTTAGAAATCCCTCCTTCCATTCAGTTGAATCCCTACACATTAAAATTGATAATATGAAATCATGCTAGGATGTTTGGATACACCATGAGTGTATTCTAAAGATACTTTGCGGTGGGGAAGCAGGGGGTGTTTGTTGGTACCCATAAGGGGAAGTGCCTCTCCTATAATGCATTAGGTATGTTACTAATTTGTGAACATTCATATTTAGAAAGAGCTTATATCACTTTTCTACAAGCATTGAACATTAGTGGTTCAGACAAGCTGTGCAGAATATGTATTGTTATTACTTATTAGTTCATCAATTTCTAATCATTTTCACCATTGATCCATATCACAGTCATTAATTATTTTTCTTGACTGAAATAAAAATGATGATGTATATTGTCTGAAAAATGTGTTCCTCTCAAAAGTTTGGTTAAAAACAGGACAACTATTTTTTGATATATAGCTGGAGGAGAGAAAAACCCATAACTCTATATGTGTAATTGAGTTTTCAATTGAATTAACCTAGTGATAGAAAAGCATCTCTTTGCAATTCCATAGATATGTAAATGCTTACTTCTAGTATTCATAACAGGGTTTATATTTTTTTGAGTTAAAATTATTATGTGATACAATCCAGGTTAATATGTCAGAATAGCTTGGAAGCTAGTTGGTGATTCAAATTCAGCTGTTAGCATTTTACTAAACCTAATTTACTATTTGAAAGTATTTTCTATCATCATCAATGGACAAGACTGTGAGATTGCAGCATATGTCACACCAAAGATGTCTACGAGTGTTTTCACATAATGGCTATGGTAAGGTGAAATTTGGTCTTGGTAAATTTATGTTGCATTGGAATTAAATTGAAAATGCCTTTAGCCTTTCGACATTGTCAGAAATTACTTTATCTTCTTTGTCATTGCACCACATTATTTTGATATATTTAATGAGAGTGAAATCCTACAAAGTTAGGCAGGACAAAGATGTCGTTCTACTTTGTGTAGTATCTCTTTCCTTTGTTTTGCATGATATTGTTTGGATTATCTAGCTACCAAACTTATTTTTCTTTTTGGTGTTGCCATGGGAGGTAGTCACATGCATCCAGTTCAACCTTATTGATGATAGATACTTCATTAGTGGCTCACTGGACAATAGAGTTAGAATTTGAAGCATTCCTTCTCGTAAAGTTGTTGATTGGACTGATATATATGAAATGGTTACTACAGCATGCTATACGCTGGATGGAAAGGTTAGCTTAGAAATCCCTCCTTCCATCCAGTTAAATACCTACACATTAAAATTGATAATAGGAAATCATGCTATGATGTTTGGATACACCATGAGTGTATTCCAAAGCTACTTTTTCGGTGGGGAAGCAGGGAGCGTTTGTTGGTACCCATAAGGGGAAGTGCCTCTCCTATAATGCATCAAGTATGTTCCTAATGTGAACATTCATATTCCGAAAGAGCTTATATCACTTTACTACAAGCATTGAACATTAGTGGTTCAGACAAGCTATGCAGAATATGTATTGTTATTAATTATTAGTTCATCGATTTCTAATCATTTTAACCACTGAGCCATATCACAATCATTCATTATTTTTCTTGACTGAAATAAAAATGATGATGTATATTGTTTGAAAAATGTGTTCCTCTCAAAAGTTTGGTTAAAAACAGGACAATTTTTTTTTGATATATAGCTGGAGGAGAGAAAAACCCACAACTCTATATGTGTAATTGAGTTTTCAATTGAATTAACCTAGTGATAGGAAAGCATCTCTATGCAATGCCATAAATATGTAAATTCTTACTTCTAGCATTCATAATAGGGTTCATATTTTTTGAGTTAAAATTATTATGTGATATAATCCAGGTTAATATGTCAGAATAGCTTGGAAGCTAGTTGGTGATTGAAATTTACCTATTAGCATTTTACTAAAGCTAATTTATTGTTTGACAATATTTTTGCTATCATCATCAATGGAGAATACTGTGAGATTTTGGCATATGTCACACCAAAGTTTTCTACGAGTGTTTTCACATAATGACTATGGTAAGGTGAAATTTGGTCTGGGTAAATTTATGTTGCATTCGAATAAAATTGAAAATGCCTTTATCCTTTCGGCATTGTCAGAAATTACTTTAGCTTCTTTTTCATTGCAACACATTATTTTGATATATTTAATGAGAGTGAAATCCTACAAAGTTAGGCAGGACAAAGATGTCGGTCTACTTTGTGTAGTATCTCTTTCCTTTGTTTTACATGACATTATTTGGATTCTGTAGCTACCCAACTTACTTTTCTTTTTGGTGTTTCCATGGGAGGTATTTACATGCATCCAGTTGAACCCTATTGATGATAGATACTTCATTAGTGGCTCACTGGAGAAAAAAGTTAGAATTTGGAGCATTCCTTCTCGTAAAGTTGTTGATTGGACTGATATATATGAAATGGTTACTACTGCGTGCTATACTCTAGATCGATAGGTTTTCTTAGAAATCCCTCCTTCCATCCAGTTGAATACCTACACATTAAAATTGATAATATGAAATCATGCTAGGATGTTTGGATACACCATGAGTGTATTCTAAAGCTACTTTTTCGGTGGGGAAGCATGGAGTGTTTGTTGGTACCCATAAGGGGAAGTGCCTCTCCTATAATGCATCAGGTATGTTACTAATGTGAACATTCATATTTAGAAAGAGATTATATCACTTTGCTACAAGCATTGAACATTAGTTGTTCAGACTAGCTATGCAGAATATGTATTGTTATTACTTATTAGTTCATCGTTTTCTAATAATTTTCACCATTGAGCCATATCACAATCATTCATTATTTTTCTTAACTGAAATAAAAATGATGATGTATATTGTCTAAAAAATGTGTTCCTCCTAAAAGTTTGGTTAAAAACAGGATAGCTATTTTTTGATATATAGCTAGAGGAGAGAAAAACCCACAACTCTATATGTGCAATTAAGTTTTCAATTGAATTAACCTAGTGATAGAAAAGAATCTTTGTGTAATGCCATAGATATGTAAATGCTTAATTATAGCATTCATAACAGGGTTTATATTGTTTTGAGTTAAAATTATTATGTGATACAATCTAGGTTAATATGTCAGAATAGCTTGGAAGCTAGTTGGTGATTGAAATTCAGTTGTTAGCATTTTACTAAACCTAATTTACTGTTTAACAGTATTTCCTATCATCATCAATGGACAAGACTGTGAGATTGTGCCATATGTCACACCAAAGTTGTCTACGAGTGTTTTCACATAATGCCTATGGTAAGGTGAAATTTGGTTTGGGTAAATTTATGTTGCATTGGAATTAAATTGAAAATACCTTTAGCCTTTCGGAATTGTCAGAAATTACTTTAGCTTCTTTGTCTTTGCACCACATTATTTTGATATATTTAATGAAGGTGAAATCCTACAAAGTTAGGCAGGACAAAGATGTCGTTCTACTTTGTGTAGAATCTCTTTCCTTTGTTTTGCATGATATTGTCTGGATTATCTAGCTGCCCAACTTATTTTTCTTTTTGGTGTTGCTATGGGAGGTAGTCACATGCATCCAGTTGAACCCTATTGATGATAGATACTTCATTAGTGGCTCACTGGAGAAAAAATTTAGAATTTGGAGCATTCCTTCTCGTAAAGTTGTTGATTGGACTAATATATATGAAATGGTTACTGCTGCGTGCTATACTCCGGATCGATAGGTTTTCTTAGAAATCCCTCCTTCCATCCAGTTGAATACCTACACATTAAAATTGATAATATGAAATCATGCTAGGATGTTTGGAGATACCACGAGTGTATTCTAAAGATACTTTTTCGGTGCAGGGAGCATTTTTTGGTACCCATAAGGGGAAGTGCCTCTCCTATAATGCATCAGGTATATTACTAATGTGAACATTCATATTCAGAAAGAGATTATATCACTTTGCTACAAGCATTGAACATTAGTGGTTCAGACTTGATGTACAAAAAATGTATTGTTATTACTTATTATTTCATCAATTTCTAATCATTTTAACCATTGAGCCATATCACAATCATTCATTATTTTTCTTAACTGAAATAAAATTGATGATGTATATTGTCTGAAAAATGTGTTCTTCTCAAAAGTTTGGTTAAAATCACGACAACTATTTTTTGATATATAGCTAGAGGAGAGAAAAACCCACAACTCTATATGTGCAATAGAATTTTCAATTGAATTAACCTAGTGATAGAAAAGAATCTCTATGCAATTCCATAGATTTTTAAATGCTTACTTCTAGAATTCATAACAGGGTTTATATTATTTTGAGTTAAAATTATTATGTGATACAATTCAAGTTAATATGTTAGAATAACTTTGAAGCTAGTTGGTGATTGAAATTCAGCTATTAGCATTTTACTAAACCTAATTTACTGGTTGACAATATTTGCTATCATCATCAATGGACAAGATTGTGAGATTGTGGCATATGTCACACCAAAGTTGTCTATGAGTGTTATCACATAATGGCTATGGTAAGGTGAAATTTGGTCTGGGTAAATTTTTTTTGCATTGGAATTAAATTTAAAATGCCTTCAGCGTTTCGGCATTTTCATAAATTACTTTAGCTTCTTTTTCATTGAACCACATTATTTTGATATATTTAATGAAAGTGAAATCCTACAAAGTTATGCAGGACAAAGATGACATTCTACTTTGTGTAGTATCTCTTTCCTTTGTTTTGCATTATATTGTCTAGATTATCTAGCTACCCAACTTATTTTTCTTTTTGGTGTTTCCATGGGAGGTAGTCACATGCATCCAGTTCAACCCTATTGATGATAGATACTTCATTAGTGGCTCATTGGACAAAAAAGTTAGAATTTGGAGAATTCCTTCTTGTAAAGTTGTTGATTGGACTGATATATATGAAATGGTTACTGCTTCATGCTATACACTGGATGGACAGGTTTTCTCAGAAATCCCTCCTTCCATCCAGTTGAATACCTACACATTAAAATTGATAATATGAAATCATGCTAGGATGTTTGGATACACCATGAGTTTATTCTAAAGGTACTTTGCGGTGGGGAAGCAGGGGGTGTTTGTTGGTACCCATAAGGGGAAGTGCCTCTCCTATAATGCATCATGTATGTTACTAATGTGAACATTCATATTCAAAAAGAGCTTATATCACTTTTCTACAAGCATTGAACATTAGTGGTTTAGACAAGCTGTGCAAAATATGTATTGTTATTACTTATTGGTTCATCAATTTCTAATCATTTTCAGCATTGAGCCATATCACAATCATTCATTATTTTTCTTGACTAAAATAAAAATGATGATGTATATTGTCTGAAAAATGTGTTCCTCTCAAAAGTTTGGTTAAAAACAAGATAACTGACTGAGAATTTCAGGGTTTACTCCTCTAAACACCTTACCAAGCCTCAAAATATTTCACACATATAAATTTTTTATCCCTATAAAGCTTTCCTCAAAGTTTAATCTTATCTAGATCATCCATTCCCAAGTTATGCACTTTTTAGAGCTGCTAAATTAGGGGTTTGCATTACTTACAAACCTGATGACTGAGTTTGGAACATAACTCTCTCTCTAGGCATCGAAAAACTCTAAAATAACTCGGAACATGTTATAAAAATCACATTTAGCATGTATATATATTTTCATAATATTTAGATCATTTTTTTGAAATATATTCTACTTTTAGTGAGCTTAAACCCTTCTTAAACCATCACCTACAGGACTACTTTCTGTATTTTTGCAATATCTCCTTATATAGACCTTAAATATGCCTAATGTTTTTTCCAAAGTCCTATTTCAACCATCCAAATATGGTCCTAAAATTTCATTAGGTTTGGATGAGGGAAACTCCAGATATCAACGTTTTAGTATTTCAACTGTAGACAAGGATTTGACATGACAGCAAGCACCCAATTTGCAATTATCTTTATTTAAAAGTTTAAAATTCTTTTTCAACATTTCACACTTCTCCTGTAGGTTTCCCTACAAATTATCTACACTTTTCCTTCTTTGACTTACCTCAAAAACCATCTACAACATCATCTACAATGCATGTTTCTTCTTGACAAGCAAATTGTATATGCCTGATTTCATAGAAAATTGCAATCAAGATTATATGTGATGTTCATAGGCACTTTAAAGTATTTAAAACCACATTATATATTATATTTTTACCCTTAAATGATCCTTTCACAAGATAATGATTTCCTTATTCAATGAAAACACCAAAATCTCATAGAAAGATGCTCAAACAATAGTTCATACAAGCCACTTTACATCCACTGGTTGCAGCTTTGCAAACACTTAGGGGCTTGCAAGAACACTGTTCAAGCCTAGGAATACTAAAAATAACTGTTACAAGACTTCCTTTTCTCAATTCTCTATTTCAACAACTTATCCAATCATTATATTGCATGTACACACTATATTTTTCAGTTTAGACCAAACATCTTCAAGTTTTCACCGTGACATATCATGATGAGAGAAACTATACCCTGCCACCTATACCAACATTTCACATAACTACCCCATCCGTGATACACATTATAGTCTTTAAAACTTTGATATTTCCTTTGAAAGGTACTAAGGTCATTTGAGCACTGCTATAGACTCATAAGCAAATATGATAGTTTTCTTGTGACTATTCTGAGTCATTATGTATCTCTTGTGATCCATTGATTGTCCTTGAACATAGTTGATCCTTTATAGGCAAGAGGTTTTCAAGGTCACAATTCCTACAATTTAAGCTCGAGAATATCATATGCCATATTGAATTTTTGTTGTGTAATTTTATCCATACACGTGCATGTTGATGGCACTGTTACAAGGATGAGACTCAGAATTATATGCATGCACGGCTAGAATATGAATTGTCATGCATTATTCATTTTAAAACAAATTGCAAAGGCTGAAGTGCCTCACTTTGTTGTTAATGCATGGTGATGAGACTTGAAAATGCACTAATATTTTTTATATAGAATGTTTGTGGTGCTATTGGTAGCCAAGACTTTGGATGCTGTTGAGTGCATGCCTTCTGTAATATCTATATGATCTCTTTTACAAATAATTTCCAACTAAAAACACATTATATATCATTCATGTTATGCATTATTATTTTCTCATGTTATGTTGTTGGTAATGATTAATGCAGGAGCATGCCAACATCGGCTGCACTTGATGTGGTTGCCAAAAACTTGAATCTTAAGTTTTTTGAGGAATCAAGTTACTCCTACTTATATGCATATTTGCCTATTCCTACTGTTTTATGAGTCTTGTAACAATAGGTTTATTGTTTTTTACTCATCTATTAGGTGCCCACTGGTTGGAAGTTTTTTAGAAATTTAATGGATGCTGGATTGTGCTATGTTTTTGGTGAAGAAAGCTTTGGCACTGGCGAGCTCTATTTTTTTAAATCCTTGTGTAAAACCATTCTTTGCGTAGCTTTCTTGGTGAGTATTTAGTTTCTACTCTCAATAGTAGCTCGGTTTGTTAAAAATAAAAAACGATATGCATAGCTCCTTATGTTAGGATCAAAGTCCCCTTGCTCATTTTCATAGATCTCATTGTTGTGCTTGAATTCGGTGTGCAGCTGAGGATCTATCACACAACATATGATTTTGTCTAAATAATCACAGGCCTGCACAACTAAATCTCTTCTCCTCTCAGCAAATGAATAAACATGAGTCTGAAGAAGGTTTAGGAAAACAGAAAGAGGTAAGAAGTTGGGAAGACTAACTCCCTACGCCTCTTCCAGCAAACTTATTTCTTCAACAAGGAACTTATCCGTGGAGAGTACATCTATTGCAGCAAGGAGGTCATGCAAGTAAGCCTTGAACATTCTAGTGAAACAAGCAATATAATGCATGTCGGGCTCATCAGGAAACAACTCGATGTCTCCCTATATAATGAGCTTGTGTAGCATTCCCTTTTGTATATATTGTATATATTGTATCTCAAGGGTTAACAGAATTCAAACACCCTTTTATATTTTATCATTGTATTTCAAGGGTTAACGGAATTTAGACACCCTTTTGTATTTTATCTTATTTGATATTAATAAAATATTTGTGGACCCATTTATTGGGCACAATATTTAAATCAAATTGTTGTTAATTTATAATATTAATTACAAGACCACTCTGACATCATAGATGATATGTAACTTCGTTGATTGCACTATATGATATTTGGTTATTGTGTAGTTTTAAAATTCATATTTTTCATTCTTTAAATTCGTATCGTCTCTAGAGAGACAATAAAAATTGAAATTAGTATTGACTCCAGAGAGACAAAATGTTAGTATTTGGTATTGTCTTTAAGGAGACGAAAATGATATTGTCTCTAGAGAGACAAAATATCTATCAATAATTATTGTCTCTCAAGAGAATAATTAGAGACAATATTAGAGACACCCGCTTTGAGACAATAATAGAGACGCTATACAATTTTTTTATTGTCTCTATTTGAGACAATTTAATAAAATTTTGTCTCTATTAATGTCTCAAATGACCCCCCCTTGTAGTAGTGTTTGGTTCTTAAATACTTCCCTGACAATTTTGAGTAGGCATGCTTGCTCCATCTTCGAATGGTTAAATAGCTATATATGCATCTGTTATGAGCAATCTGCACACCAAACCCACAAAGCTATTGAGAATGACTATCGATATCGACCAGCACCTAAACACCTGCACATGACTGTAGTATGGTAGAGGAATAACGTTGGACTAACACCATGCTCCGATCTACTGGCCAAGCTCTGAGCACCAATTCATTTTATTTATTTATTCTTTATTTGCAGTGAAATATTTGTGTAATATGGTGCACTATGAGCACTTATTTTGAACAGTGAATTATTTCTGCGTAATTTAAATATTACACCTTACTTTATTCTTTCCCAAATGATAAAATCAGTTATCACGTCTCTCCTGAAGAATGCCAACCTATTAAAATTTGTAAATTTTGTTCAACTCTGAAAGAGAAAACGTTAGATCTGGCAGGAGTACGCTTTCAAATTTTTCTCCAATCCATTCTTTTTACACATAATACTAATCAATTTGACCGAATAGTGAAAAAGTCAATTTTATATCCCTACTACAGACTTTTACAACTGTGTAAAAACAGTAGTTCAAAGATATTCGATTTCCCCAAATTTGATGTCTTTTATTCTATTTTAACACTTTAAAATTCGATCTGACTGTAATAACACTCATGAACTCTTTAAATTTGTGTGAGAACCTCTGAATTCTTACTGTGACCCAATTTCACCATGCTCTATTCACAGTAATTTATAACAGCTTTAATGATTCTAATTATTCGTACCTGTAGTCAGTTACAGCTCGATGTAAAAGTAACTTGGGAGGAAGCACCACATCTGAAATGAAATGAAATGAAAGATTTTAATCACGTCCACGTGACTGAAGTGTCAAAGGGACCAAGAAAAGTAGAAACATTAAGCTAAAACCAAGTTCTTTTCCAAATCCTCTCGCCTATTGTGAATCTTGAGCACAAAACTAGCAATCCTTTGAAGCTTTGCTTCCTCAAATAACTCATCTAGGTTGTCCACTTATAATTCATTTTCGTACTGGAAGCGGATGTCATCATATGCTGAGAATTCCATGATGAAGTGCCATTCTGTTTCAACAACCCCTGTACTGCAGAAAAGACAAGTTCTCCTTTCCCACTTTACTTTGGGAATAGTCCATCTGCCCGTTTCATAGTGAAGATGATGTGACCCGGTCCTCAGCTGAGCCAAAATAATCCTAGCCTTACCTTTGATATCCACCCTTAAATAAGCTTTGTTATCATGAGCCCAAGTGGGGTTGAAATATTTGATATAGTGCGCTTTCTTACGACCAATATTTTCTGTCCACATGTTGTTCCTAAAATTCTCCGCCACATAGTTTTTTATTTCGCTATTGCTGTTAGGGAACTCCTGGAAGTGGATGCCCCACTTCTCCATCCATTTGGTGTTCTGCTTCATCCAAGTTTTCTTTCTGCGCTCTAGGTTATCCTCTATAACCATTTTGGGCCAACGATGATTGTCCATGCTTTCCACTTTTTTCAAATAGCTTATTAGCCGAGTGATTGCCGAAGCTTCCATTGGTAACATACTTGCTTCAGCTAGTAAAATCTCATAAGGGACCGTTGATTTAACCTTGAGAGTGCTTGTGATTAAATGTTTTTGGATTCTTTCTACCTGTCTCCACCCATGCTTTGACATATTACTTCCTCAGACTTCACACCCATAAAGGGCCACCGGAGTGACCAACAGACCAAAGAGGGTTTTCTTAGTATTCCAGTCCCAAAGCTCAGCTTTCCTACATCTATTTTGGAGTGAGTATGATCCTTTCCAACCTCCTTGAATTCTTTTTGCTCTGCATGTTTCCCAGCTCAGTTTGTGGTGAAAATCAATCCCCAGATATTTATATTCTGTAACAATTTCCAATGGCCTCCCTTCAAAAAGAAAGTTAGTATGTGTCCCTTTCCTTTTTAGAGAAAAAATCATGATTTTTGTTTTGTCAATGTTCACTTGCATCCTGACTTCCTGGCAGAAGAGTTCTACAGCTTTTAGATGCTCTCTCAAACCTTGAACTGTTGTTGATATTAAGATAAGGTCATCAGCATATAAGAGCAGCTTCACCACATATTCTGCCAACTGAACACCCCCTCCCTTGGTATTGTGTAACCATTCTTCAAGCTTGTCGATGTATAGACCAAACAAAGTGGGAGAAAGAGGGCAGCCTTGCTTGACACCAATGTCACTACCAAAACATTCTGACATGCCTTCTCTAGTTCTGATTTTAGCTCTGACCTACTCATAAAGCATGTGCACTGCAGCTCTAAACTCGTATGGAATCCCAAGTTCTTCCATCCTGTTCCAAAGTTTGTCACGAGGGACCATTTCAAACGATTTTTTAAAGTCAACAAAACAACAAAAAGCTTCCTCACCTTAAGAATCCCAAAGCTTCTGACATCTAGCGCAAATAATTTGATGTCAGATATAATTGATTCCTCAATCTAGATGGTACATAGGCGCGAGGATGTTGACTTAAAGACACCTATATTTGATAAACTTCAATCCTTCATACTTCAGATATGATAAAACAACTGCATGTGAATTATGCGTAGCACCTGTAACGTCTTTGAAGAGTTGTCAATGTGTTGTCATGTCATGAGATATACATTTGAACTGAATCAGATGTGCACAATAAAGGTGAGAAACTAAGCCACATATCTAATAGATCATCGAGAGGCATAGCAAGCCAAGGACACAGAAGCCAAATATGTGTGAATGAAAATGTTTTAGACTCAGGTGTTGGACGACAATCAACACTACATGGACAATCTCTCTTTACACTTAATTATTACATAATACAAGCACAATTGATTTCAGTTTTGACACATCCTCACCTTACAATCACTCACACACATGGAACAAATCATGCTAACATAGTTTTAGAATGACCCTATGTCGATTAATTATCTTGTTGCTCTTCCATCATATAAGATGCTTACGTATCTCTATACCTAGCATAAGGAAAAAGTGTGATCTCATCTTTAACTTGTAAGTGTTCTTCAAGTGAAAAAAAAGGACATGGAAAAGTGAAAGCTGCAAGGATATAAAAATGTGATACAATGATGGATAGAACTAGTAGCTGATCATAAAGGAAGTGTGTAAATGAGATATAGAGGGGATTCATAGTAGAGATCAAGGCTAAAAAATGGATGAACTAAATTAGGAAAACTTAAGATCACTAAATATGTCAAAATATATAAATGTAAACCTATTATAGATCCATCAAAAGCATGAAGACTGATAGTATAATGCAATAAAATGTGAGATCATAAGTGGATAAAAAACATATCAAAAGATCAAGAAAATAAGAAAATGGTAGAAATAAATCCAATAAGATGTAAAGTAGTGTGTAAAATATGAGTATAAAATATCTTAAAATGAGAGAAACAAATAGTAAAAGTAAATCCAAATGTCATGCCCATGTTTTTACGATAAAAAACCCATCTAGATAACTCATTAATCTCATAAACTTAGGATTTTTTAAAAATTATTTTAAACGTTGATTAAATATCATTTAATTAAATACTTAATAGTTAGTGAATTATTATTTCCACATCGTTAAATAACCAATGGTATCATAAATCAAACATAGTATAATTCATATAATTATCGTTAATTAAGTTTATTAAGGGGTGAATACATTTCCCCAATAAGAGATTAAACTTAACAATATAATAAAATAAACTTGCTAAGGTTTATTTAATTAATTTAGGCATGGGTCACATTTGGCCCTATCTAAATGGACCTCATTCCCCTTACACCCAAAATAATAAAGTTAATTTAAAATTCCATTATTATTCACCCAATTAAAAAAAGGAAAGGGTGAACCCTCTTTCTTGCTCACTTTCAGCCCACAAAGTCAAATAAGCTTCCCTAATTGGGAAACTGGGAAACCCTATGATTATTTTAAGCCCTTAGATCAAAGGGATCTCCACCCTTGATCACATGCCATTAAAAAACCTTCATTTATTTTTAAGCTTCCTTATACCTTAATCTATTTCTCTTTTCCTTTCTCTCTTTTCCTTTTTTCTTGTTTGTTTACAAGATTGAGGAGAAAATCATAAGGAGTCTTATTGGGTTTATTTTTCTTCTATTTTTGTAATACCCTCATTAGGGTTTGAGAATATATATATATTTCAGAGTTTAAAATGCATTGGGTGAAATGTTTATGTATGTGTATACACACATATGTTTATATGTATATATACATATATATGTGCATGCCTATATTTGGATCACCTGGAAGATGTATTAGTTGATGTAACAATAACTAGATCAATGCTACTAAAAATAATGAGATTAAATTGTCATTGATAAGAGATGGATAACTATGGGTTCTTTATTCAATAAAATGGGTGAAACTCAATCTAATCCGAATCTAAACCTGCACACAAACACACTTATAGAAAATGATAGTAGTTTTTTGTGGTAGGGGACCTATCACAGTCAGATCCTTAACAATTTAAGGAGATAAAAGATACTTTGTTGTAATAAGATGAAAAACAATGCTACAAATGAAATAGTATACCAGACTTAGTCATAGGCTAATCGCAATTACGATTCACTAAAAAATCACATGGCGATCACAAGGTAGTCACAGTTGTGGATGACACCTATATTGAAATTTTTCTGAAATAGTGATGTAGAAATTTGCGCTTATCATTTGAGATCTTCCTTCACTTCTCCAAGACTTGTGAAATCGAAATATGTGAGTAAAAAAGCAAGAACTAAAGTATGGGATCAAGTGCAAAAAATTTTTAAGGGGTTGGAATGATGGGGTTGACTAGTGTTTTATAGTAGAAATAAATTTCATGACACTCTAAATGCTACCATATGGTAGTGGGGATAATACTACTGGTCGGTAGATTTTTTCATGTTACCGGTCGGTAGCATTTTATGTGCTATTAGTTGATAGCATTCTACATGTTATTGGCTACTAGCATGGAGAATGCTACCAGCTGGTAGTATGCATAATGCTACAATTTAGTAGCATTTTGCATGCTACTAGCCGATAGCATTATGTATGCTATTGGCTGGTAGCATTTTACATTCTATCGGCTGGTAGAATTTTCCATGCTATCGGCTAGTAGTATTTTGTATGCTATCAGTTGGTAAAATAAAAAAAATTCTACCAGCCAGTAGCAAGGAGAATTCTATTGGCCAGTAGCACCCTTTCCAATTCCCTATATAAAGACATCAAGCCTATTCATTTTCACTTTACAAAAAAAAAAAAAACATCCTCTATTGTTCACTGACAACCAGCTTGTGAGTCCAAAAACAAAGTCATCTCCAAGAGTGCAAATAGATCATCTCTAGAGTCCAAATAGGAATTCAAACAAGTCATCTCAAGAGTCCAACCAAGTCATCTCTAGAGTAAAAATGGGCCATCTCTAAACATGAAGATCGAAGGAACGTTTATTCAATTTATTACAAAAATGCAGAGAAGGAAGGTCATTTCCAAAGTGCCCATGAGCCCACATGTACAACCTGAAATCCATAAGTTTACTTATAAGAGCACTGTATTTCCTCAACTATGAAAAATCCTATAAAACCCCAATCTATTTTCGCAATGGATTGATGCCTCCAGTTTCACATGGCTAGTTTATATGCCCTAGTCTTCTAGAGACACCAAAACACTCAACAACCTTCTATTAAATTATAACAGTTCATATTGTACTTTTTACATTCAACTCCCATCACACACATTATCCTTTGGAACGTCCCTTGAAGATATTCATCGTTTAATAGGACTAGTATACAAAGATATGGATCCTGTCACAATGAAGGCTATTTTATTGGATGAAGATATCAAGTATTTGGAGTCTCATTCCAATTATCTACTGATACAACTACTGGTAGGTAACTAAGTTTCAAATAATCATATTAATGTTTATATCATTTTCAATTTTAGTAATTTTGATTTTGTGTCTTATTTAATATCGATAAATTTCGTCTCTTTGCATTTATTGGATTTCAGTAACCCATTTTTGCAAGGTATGGTGCAATATTTTTAGGCCATAGTCATATTGCAGGGTAGATATATAGATGTTCCATTCCGGGCCATTACTTATATCGCATGCACCCTTAGTGGAAAAAAATATGATTTATGCAATTTTTTATCTTCTAGGATATGAATTGACGTAAGTAATATTAATGTGAATGACACTGTTACTATTAATTCCACAAATTTTATTCTTGCTTTGTATTATGAATCTCTTTACAATTTACGATGCACCTCTATTCCTACCACACTTCACATCAAGATTAGAAATATATATTTAACAATTAAACAACAAGAGGTTAGTCCCAACTCTCAAATTTATGATTATTTGCTTTTTCATTATCATAATTGATTTTATTAATATTTTATACATTATATTTGAAATTAATATTCAATTTACTATTAAATTATAATAGGGGATAACTGTTGCAACTGAAACTAGAAGAGAGGTTGCTATAAGAGGGAATTTGCCACCATATTTTAGAGATTTAGTTAGTTTTTTGGAATATCATCTTTCCGAGGACACCACTCGATCTACTCCAAAAATAAGCAATTATCAAGTGAAATGGATGAGGAGTTCCTTACCTCCTTGTCCAAATGACATGTCCACCATGCCACTAATCACAAGGTTTTAATATTTCTATATTCCAATATGTTTAACGTATATATAATTTTAAATAAATATTCACTAAACATTTATAAATTGTTTACATTCCTTTGATTCAACAACCTCAAGTAGCTCAAGTTTATATTATCAGGATTGTGTTATCCCAACAAGAATTGTATATGAATTTGATGAAACATATGATCAAGATATATCTTTGCTACCGTAGTGTATGTATCTCATTTAATTTTTCATTTTAATTTATTTTTAGTTTGTTATAAATTGTATTTTTGTAAATGAAAAAAGATAAATTTAAATTATTAATGGTTAATTATGCTTAGATCAACACTACCAGTACCAACCCAAATCCTAGTCTTTTCACTCTACTTCTCAATAACCACAACTACAACATGCACCATCTACATCCTAGAAATAATCTATGTGAATAAGTAAAGGTTTTTAATCATAAATAAGATATGATTTTTTATTATTCCATTCTTATTGTGTTTATTGTTTTAATTTTATTATGCTTTCTACAATCGATTGTTGCAGCGCCTCTACCTTCGATTCCAAATACATCTGCTTCTTTGAGGAAAAAGATACCACCACCACTACTGTCACAAAAAATGTCAGGACCAGGGGCAGTGGAAAACATATTTAATTTAATGCTCCAACGTCAAGTATGGGAACCCTTAATTTTGTAGCTGAGTTCGCAAATTTTTCTTTGGGTAATGTTACTAGTGCGTGGGGTGATTCCATTTTAAACAAAATTGATTTGGATGAGGAGTATCTTTGCCTTAAAGCACTAACATGGATCAAGTCGCCCATGAAACTTTAAATACAAAATATATCTCATGGGATAAGGTAACCTTCTGCAGCAAGAGAACAAAGATCAAACATGCCTTCTCCTGACAAACTGCCTTAAATGATGATGAAAAAACTAGTTTTTCACTTCATAGTCTTTTGGATGACAAATTTCTAGCCACGGTTGATATTATATATAAGGATATAGAAATATTAATATTATGGGAGTTTAGGGATAAATTTTTTATTAAAGAAATAAATTCTTGATTTAACAACCACTCCCAAAGACATTTATTATATTATTTGGTTCAAAAAAACCAAATAAGCTTGATATTTTGATGAATCAAGTTGTGTCTGGTACTATGTCTTTTACAAATACTTACAATGATGATGAATTAGATATAATATTGACCAAAATAAATAATTTAAATGCAGAAGCATAAGCCTACCATAATATGTGGTCAAAAGACAAGGGCCTTATTGTTATTGTGAATGAAGAAATGGATAAGGCATTAGGAAATTTTAAATAATTTAAAATATGATTTACAATTTTATAAATTAAATAAAATGCAGTCAAAGTACTAGAATTTGAAGGATGAGGCAAAAATGCTCGATATGTATTTGAAAAGTGCAAGGAAAATTTTAATTAAAGCACTTGATTTGAAGCAAAAACTTGTTTTTTTAAACAAGTAAAATAATACTTTAATAAGGATAATAAAAGAGAATAAAATATATCTTGAAATATTGTTGAATAAGAAAAGAAAAGAGAATCCAATGTTACTATTAGCCAGTGATGCAAAAAATCTAGAACATGAAATACTTTTGAATATCATTGTAGATGCAAAGGATCTTGTATAGTCAAGTGTTTTAAAAGAAGGTTCTAGTTTAGAGGAGTCAGTAACATAAATTAAATAATATAATTCTCAATGATGAAGCTATAAGATGAAATTGTCAAAATTGTCATTTGAAACTCTAGTTGTAATTTGTAAAATCGTTTAATATTCAGATTGTAAATATATATTCTTTTATAGTAATTTTGATCTTCTTCACTATATGAAAATATTGAGGGTTTAAATTTATATGGTGTTATAATTATGTTATATTCATGCCTAAGTTCTCCAAATAATGTTATGATATTATTTTGATTTAAAAGACTAGAAAAAAAGTGTATGACATTTCTCGATTAAAAAATCTAAACAAATTACAACACTGAAAATATTATTCAATAAATAACATGCGTATATAGAAAATAAAAAGTTACATTGTTATAATATGATATGAAATTTGATTTCTAAAAGCACTATGTCCATAAATACATCTTTATTCTATACCAGGTAGCTAAAAAAATTCTTGACTATCAGGGTATTCAAAACTCTTTATATAATCTTTCATTGCTATTTTCAGTCACGGTTTCGATGTTTATATCTTCTTTGTTTTTTATTAATGGAAAATAGTTTTTAAGGGACTATACCCTGTTACAAGGAAGGCTCAAAAGCCAAATCAAACATGAAAAAAATATCAAAAGAGGATCAGAATCCAGATAACATATAAAGTTCAACAGTAGCTACTAGGAAAAAGCAAAACATGGAAATACTACAATTAAGTAGCCAAAAACCAGCATACTATCTGTAATAGATCAACAAATAAAACAAATTATAATTACAGACCCCTCTCCTTTATATAATAGAATTCCATATTGCCATTACTTTTTCGTAAGGAAATGTGTCCACAGCATATTGTGAAACATACAATATTAAACAAGTCTGAATATTTTGTATCCACTATGTTTTTATATTTTTATTTCAAGAATGTTAATGCTCTAAAAACACTTTCATTTTCAACTGATCCAAATATCATTGTTTGATACAATTCGTGCAATTGAAAGTATTCACTAATGCTCTCATGTAGGATGCTACTAGGATACAACTTTTTCCATAGCCATGTAATTGCACAATTATCTGTTGATTCACTTACTAAGTTATATTGTTTGACCATTGTGATGCCAAAATGAGTTGATCTATATGAAATTAATTCCTTTTGAAAAATAACCTTAATTTAAACTCCATTACATTATAATAATTTTCCTAAATTCATAATGAGAGCACCCATGTGTCTTTTATATGAATCACTTATAAATTTCTTACCTGCTGCAAGATTCCCAAATATAGGATTGACCACTACCATGGCCTCAATAATCTAATCCCTTTTAAATCATTTTACGATATCACTAGATAAAAATTGTGAAATTTTCTACAATTTGATTCTTGTTTGAGATATAATACCTACGTATAAATTATGTGTTACAAGTACTTCTTTTATGTTTTATCCAACAATATCTATTCTTTTTTGGAAAGTGTACATTTTAATCTTGTTCCCATTCAGCAGGATACAAATATTACCACTTATATTGAATCTAAAATAGCTTTTAGGATAATTTAAATTTGTTAAAATTTTCCAACAACTGAATACATGTCCTTGAAAACATTCATTAGAGTTGTATACAAAATCTAGTGTTTGACATACTTGTTTTCTCAATCTAATGAAGTCGACTATATAAATGGATCTTTCTTGAGAATGTTTTTGACGCAACAAAATTTTTTGCAAAATTTCTCGTTTGTAATGAAGTTAATGAATTAGATAATAAATAAATTAGAAACTCATAAATGAAGGAGGGTTTATGTTACCTCAGATGTGATACAGGCACTAGATGAATGATTCTTGCTACTGCAACTTGATATACCTGCAAATAAAACTGAAAACGATTTTAATTAGATAGACAGATGTGGGGGCTTCCTAACTAAGTGGATCCAAGAAGATTTTGAATTACTAGGTGGATGTCAACCCTCGCTTGTTAAGATAAGGTTAAATAAAAAAAGTAAGAGCATGGAGAAACATAAACAATATTGAATCTGAAAATGAAATAAATTGATCTAAAGCTGATTAGATAACAATGACTGTAAAATAAATATTACTTGGCCTGGGTTAACGACAACCCAAGCTGTGAAGAGGCAAGTTGACAATTACTTGGGAGGATAGATGTGAGCCTGTAGATGAAATATGCAGACCTGCAAGGTCAGAGAATGATCTGGAAGTTGATCAAGGCCTATAACTACTATAAAAGGATCTGCAGTAGAGAACCAGAACAAGACAAGTAGGATAAAGGAATTGTAAGGAGAAATGAGATAGGTTTTGGGATAGACAGGGCCCTAGTCGATGGTGACTAGGGGGGATCGACGATGACTATAGTAGGAAAATGTAGAGCCAAGGATGAAAATATAAAAATAGTAACCTAGAAGCAAGAGTAGCTACAGGAGAAGGCTGCTATGTGTTTCCAAAACTACGTTTTACCTACAAGATGTTAGAAACAAAGCATGTATGATAGTATGATAGAGATATAGAAAGTAATGTGATATTGATGAGAAGATCCCACAAACGATGATTGTGGGTGATGTAAAAACATTAGAGAAATGTCTAAGAGGTTTATGGATGTCTCAGAACTAATTAGGCATGAGGAAGGATGCTGAGGCTCAGAGAAATCTTGAGAATTGCATGCATATGATTTTTTGATGTTGAATAGTAGGAAAGAAGCTAGTCATAAAGGGGTCGACGATGACCAAGATGGGTCACCAATGATTGCGGGGACTGTTTCCCCTTTGGGCATGATTTTATACTTTTGACAGGATTTTGGTGTTTTTAAGGATTGACATAATCCTTTAAAGCATGTAGGCAGGATTAGGTTACTTGGGGATGAATTTAAGTTAGTTAAGGCATAAAAATAGATAGGATAAATGCTAGAAAAACAAGGTGATGTGTGTGTAGGATAAAATCATCCTAATTAGAAGGTTGGTTAGGGAAATGGATGAAGATTAATTAATTAATTAATGGGCATAAAGATTAATGTGGATGGGATAATTAGGCATGTGAAATTTTAAAAGGTTAATTAATTAATGTCACTTAATTAATTAAGGGGGATTAGATGTGCATTTGATCAAATTAAATTAACAATTAAATATGCATATGCAGGTGAATGAAGGCATAGATACCAATTTTAGGTGTCTACATTTTTACCCTTTTTGTTGAGTGGTTTGGGCTAGCAAGCCATGAGACAAAAATAAGAAGGGTTGGATGAGGATTGTCAAAAGGATTAGTGATGAGGTCCCCCTCAAATGGGGGATTGATTATGTCAAGGGAAATCAAAGACACATTTGAAAAAAACGTAGATGATGAAGGGCAGGTGGGTGATAAAAGGATGGGTAAAATGATTACAAATTCAAGATGTCCCATGAAAAAAGGGATCACGATATGAATAAAAAATATGGTGGTGACTCCAATATCACATCGGTAGGGGATAATTGTGGTCTCAACAGAGACAGACAACAACATTTTATGGACTGGTCAGTGAGTGGGTGAAGATCATTGCAGTATGGATGCAAGCCAAGATGACCAATGGGTCATAGACAATTCATCAAAGTATGTGCAACTATATGTCAAAAGTATGTGAAATCCTTCATACACAAGGAATCGAGAAAATAGGTATGCATCCACAAGGGATGAGGATGAATGATATGGTGCCCAATGTGATCAGAAAAATGCTCGAGAAGGAAAAATGAAAAAGTGCATGATGAATTAATATGCTCCAAAGGTAGAAAGCATATGGTAAATTCAAATATGCCCCAAGTGGGGAAAGGTATGGCCATAAAGGGAAAAAAAAAAGAAAAATTATTCCCCAAAGGGGAAAAACATGGCCACAAAGGTGGACTTTAAGGAAAAATAATGGTGTCCCAAGGGCGGGCATGAATATGGTCACAAGGGTTGAATTGGATGAAAAATAATGGTGTCTTGAGGATGGGAATGAATATGGCCACAATAGTGAACTTGATATAATGAATGTAATGCCTGAATACAAAGATGAGCACGGCTTCAAAAAAGGACTTCGTGCACAAATTGGATAGGATTATAAAATAAAATTCCCAATAGAGGAGTGATTATAGCCACGAAAGGTGGACTTATGGAATAAATATGATTAACATGCCTGAAGGAAAAAGAGATGGCCACGAATGTGGACTTGAAGAGTATGTATGCCCAAAGGAAGAGTGATTATGGAAACAGGTATGGAATTAAAGAATATGTATGCCCGGAGGAAGAGTGATTATGGCCACATGTGTAGACTTAAATAATATGTATGCCTAAAGGAAGAAATAGTTGAAAATGTTGTATGAAAATTCCCAAAGGGGAAAATAGAGATGACCATAAATGTGGATTTAAAGGTCAATAAGAGATGATTCCCTAGAAAGGGATGTAAGAAAAAAGGGAGAAAGCTGAAAATGGTTGGTGCTAAGGCCGGTCGGAGGTGACTGAGGCCAATCGATGGAGACCCAAGGGGGTCGACGGTGACCAAGTGTCGGTGACCTATATAAGCCCAATGGTACACCGAAAATTCTCATTTTCACGCATGAAGTTTACGAGAGAGAACCGAGTGAGAAAAGAGAGATTAAGGAAATGGAGGCTATCAGAGCAACGAGGAAACACCAGAGGGTGCGTAGGATGGTGAGTAATAAAACTCACACTGGTTTTTTATTTAATTTCATGTTCTTATTTTTTTTGCATTTTGTTTTGTAAAGAGTGGATGTTACCAAGGGTGGTTGGCAGTGACCCAGGTGTTTAGACATCAACTCAGCCTTAAGGCACATCGAATGACCTAAAAATGCATCGACCCAGCCTTGGTCGGTGTTGACTAGGGTTATATTGGCTAGATTATGATTTAGATTGAAATTTGTATGGACCTTTGGATGGATTTTGGTTAGAGGTCTAATGTATGTATGTTCTATTTGTGATTATAGGCTAGAGAGACCTTATATTTGAGAGATTGGGTGCCAACTCTATATGAGCATATTAGAGGGGATGTGACAGATGATGAGTGGGACCTTCTATTTAGAGTTGGATTAGCTGGATTTAGACACTATTAGAGGATCCCACGAGATGTGGTATTATGATTATTTTGGTTGAGAGGTGGGATAGGTAGACATGTACAGTCTAGTTTAAGACAGGGAGATGACTATCTTCTAGGAGGATATGTATCAAATTCTCAGACTATCGATACAGGGGGAGCATATAGTTCCCATTACTAGTGATGATGGATTGGTAGTTTTGATGTGGCTATTTGAAATTGATGTTCCCCATATCAAATTTTCTTCAGGGGCTTTATCATATGAGTTGAGATATGAGGTTGGGGTACCGCACAACCATTTGATTTGCATGGTTGTGATGGCATTGTTCTGATATGATTTTCCAGAATTACGAGGAGATCGGTTTCCATGGGCTTTGACTAGTGTAGTGGCCGATATTTTTGATCACTAGACCATATTTTCATTTGGGACTGTACTATTCACTCAAGTTTACCATGAGCTATTTGAATTTATGGTGGGTAGGAGGTTAGGGTTAGATGTAGGAATTTTTCTATAGTGTTGGGCCTACGAACATATTACTATGATTAGGCCACTAAGGCTTCTATGGGTTACAAATGACCATATGCAGCTAGAGGTGGGATTTATAAGATGGAGGTCTGGTCAGTCCTTAAGATACATGGGCGAGAGAGGGGTGGATTGGTATGTAGATCAATTTACAAAGCTAGATGTTGATCATATCAGGTGATTACCATATTGGAATTTCCTTGCCTAACTTGGTGTGGATGCAAAGCTAGTGGGGATAAGGATGACGAGATGGGTGTAGGGGAGACAACCAGAGATGATAGATTTCATTCAGTTTGATAGGGTGAAATGATAGTTTGGAGTCATTTAGTTAGTGACTCATCATCTGATTTCGTACAGTAGGGAGGAGATGAATAGAGAGCTATCAAGTCATACTATGGCAGATCCATTGGAGGATGAGGATGCGCCATGGGATGATGAAGATGATATGGGAGTAGAAGTAGGATAATATAACTCGTACATGAAAACATAGGCAGATCATGGGGCTGAGGAGGGAGGAGAGGAGGAGATAGAGGAAATGGAGGTTGAGATTGAGACTTCTCTAGGAGGTGGTGGAGACAAAGCAGGAACAACTACTGAGGTGGCACACTTGCATCCCAAATTATAAAAGATGAGAGTAGAGAGGGATATACCCTTACAGCAGTGGGATGTGGTCACTTAGGAGATGGGCTGCTATAATAGGAAGAGGGATGCCTATAGGGCTCATTTTGGTGATTTGGCTAATATTGCAGTGATAGAGTCGACTAGTGGTGTCCAGGAAACATCATAGGGATCAATACAAATGGCATCCCCTGACATGATTTCTATGGATATATACATAGTGCTATTTGTAGAGGTTAGATACTACAAGGGAATTTTGTTTGAGAAGCTACCAAAGATGCTACATTACTAGGAGCATCTCTAGAGGTATGTGGCTGTAGGAGCGGGGCCATCTAGGAGTACAACTAGTGTAACAAAACCACAACAAGTAGAGGGATACTGCAAGGGTGATGGAGATGCACAAGGATGATGTGTTGTGCCTTTCTCAAGAGATGAGCATTTGAGAGCCTTAGATATTCACTTCACATATTTTTATAGTATCTCTACTTTGAGGGAACCCTTTAGAGGGCCATGATGTATTGATAAACATTTTGATTATATATGATATATGATTTTTTCATGGATTATTATGTGATGTGATGGATTTTAATGTCATGATGATGGATTTTAGGTTAGATGTGATGTTGGGTTTATATTATATGTTTATTTAATATTTGATGATGATGATGAAATATATGTATGATCAGATGTTTATTTGGATATGCATGTGTGCGGATGATGATATAAATGTGTAAATGTTGTAATATGTTTTGTGTTTAAATTTTATCATGAAGATTAAAATGCATATTGGTAATATATGATAGAAAAAAATTAAGAATGAAAGTGATTAATGATAAGTGTGTTGTAAGATAGATAACATATAGGTGATTGAGATGAAGAAAGTTGTGTTGAAAGATAGATGCAAATGGATTAGGAAAAATATTCCTCGCAATGGTGATGACCTATAGGTGTGAGAAACACTATGTTATAGAGCAGAACATATGAGGAAAATGTGCCTCCAACTGCATTAGAGGTAAAAAAAAAGGGATCTAGGTAACACAAGGCATATGCGACCAAAACTAATGCTAGCAAATAACCAACAATAGTTAGTCATTTCAAATAAAATAAGGAAATAATGGATGAGATGATCCCATAAACCTAATGTTAATATGACAAAGAGGTTTGAGATGAAACTTGTATAGAGGAAATAAGGTTCTTCTAAAAAGTGATGCTCCCTAGACTATGCCCTAGTTGTGGGAGGGGGAAAGAGAAAACTGATCAATGCAGGAAGTCTACTAGAAGAAATCTGATCAATGTGAAAAGCATTTGTAGGATAATAATAAAATGGAAGGATGATCAATGTGGAAAGAATTAAAATTCCATAATGAGTAGCCATCCTTTGAGGGTATGGTCTAATTTATACAATATAGATGGAAATAATAAATAATAGTCATCCTTTAAGGGATCAGTCTATTTGTTTGATTTTGCTTTCTGTTTCATGCTTTTGATTTTTTATTTTCTCTCCCTTTTTTTTGCATGAACACCTATCCTTCGAGGGATCAGTCTATTTTTGATAATTTTGATTTTTGATTCAAACATCCATGAATTTTGATTTTACATGGGGAGAGCTGAGACTAGCTAAGTAGACCACTTATAAGGGGATAATGAGTGTACAAGCGACACCCTTGGACCCTTTGCATGGTTCAAATAGGTGAATAAGAGGGTGATGGAGGTAATTATCATGGATTTCTCACCAAAGAGGAGAAACTATCCATAAGGAATGTGCTACATGAAGATCCATGGTGCCCATATTTAAGGTAACAACTAGGAAGTGACGGAAGACCACATAGTTCCAAATCATCACGAAGAGATATAGAAGAGGCTAAGATGGAGGAATGATCTAAAGATAGGACAAAGGGCACATTGGTAAATGTGCTAACAATAGAATGGTATCAAGTGCAATGCATTAAACGGTTCCACTTATGGTTTACCATCAAGGGAGGTAAAACGATAAGCTCCCAACCCATACTTTTGTGTAAAAATGTACGGTCTGATCCAGTTGGGGGAAAAAATTATGCATTGGCTCCTTTATAAAGTGGGGTCATTCTGATAAAGTTACAAGGACACCGATGTTACTGTCGCGTTAAGTGAAATTAAGAGCAAGAATTACCTATTAGGAAAGCAAATGGTATCAGTAAAGATGAAAAAATGGTCCCCCCAAAGAAAAAATATAAATTTGGACTAGATAAGATGAGTTTAATAAATATTATTAAATAGGAGCCGCAATGGTGGGTTTAAAGCCATGGTGCTTCCAAAGGGGAACCCAGATATGGCCATAAAGGTGGTCGTAGGAAGAGAGGATGAAAGTATGATCAGATAAACCAAGCTATATGAGATAGGATGATACTAAACATGAAAAGGAACTAATATATGAATAGAAAAGTCCTAGAAATAATTCCCCCTAGCATAATATGATGAGTTGATGAAGATGAGAAGAAAGATTCTTAAGGATCATTAATGGGGGGAAAGATATTCTACTAGCGAAAGGGATGCGGATAAGATAATGGATGTCAAAGGATATGGATTCAAGGTGATTAATATCGATGAACAAGGGAGGACCCTCATCAAAAGGAGTGATAAGAGATGATGTAGATGGGTGAAGAGACCCAGGAAGTTGATCAAATAGAGATGTGGAAAAATGGATCAGATGTGCTATGGATGAAGTAATAGATGGAGAAGGGGACTCGTCAAGGAGGTACTATCACTCAATGATATCATGGACAATGGTATGAAGGGCCTTACAATGCTCAGCATCATGGCCCGGGGTGTGATGATAAACACATATGAAATAGGGATCAAACCATGAGGGCTTCAGATTGTTTGGGTCAAATGCCATGGAAAGTGGGAGTGTGATGGTAGAAGTTTGAAGAAAATGTTAGAGGACCTGTTGTTGCAGACTCACAACACCCCTGGATGCAGATCAGGCTTCTAGGTTGATCACTCTAGCATCCACTGTGATTGCACAACATGGAAACCTCTCTCCAAATGTGGGGACTTGTGAAACTGAGAGAGGAATCTCCAAATTAGAGGCCGGTTCCTCAAACTCCTCTGATTTAGATCTATATTTTACAAAACTACAGAGGTTTAGATCCTAATCCTATTCTAACTTGCAAGGAGACAGGGGTAGAAGTGCAAAAATTGAAACTTAACTAACTAAAGATGGTGATGCACCAAAAGGAGTGGTGAAACATATTTGTCATGCAAATAGACACAGACCAATGTTCACAACATAAAACATACACAGACTGATAATGTATAATTTAGTATCTGAAATCAAACAAATAATACAAACCAGAGGATTGAAACCCATTCACAGAGCTTGCATTATCATTTCAATGTCAAAACACGCATTACACCCTCAGAGAGGTAAAAGAAAACTATTACAATCCTTGGAGAGGTCTGATCCTTCATCAATCACTTGTTGGCAGTGAAAGAAGAAGTCTGTTATGCCCAAAAATGTTCCCCCCTTTGGAATGAGCCAAATCTGGCCTTTTTCATTGCATGGGTCGAACCGAGGAGACAGAAAACGTACAAAGGCATGGGAGCCCATTATTTCTTGACTGAAGGTGCATTAAAACGGCATGGGGGACCTTACAAACCCATACTCTATCACTTTGACCGGATTACAGGAGAATGCGACCCATTCTGCATTAAATCTGGTCGGTGGAATGTCATTTCTGGCCATGAACATGCGTCAGAGCTGTTTCTCAATTTTCTCCCTCCAGACTGCTCCAAAACGGAAGATTGACCCCAGAATCAAGTATAGAATTTCACCAGATTTCCGTTGATATAAAGAACGTGAAAATCTGAGCTTTGGATCGAAAGTTATGGCAATCTGAAGATTTAGGGCACAGAACAGGTGAAAACATGTTTTGAAATCTTTCCCGCGCTCTACCACCTGGATGACACGTGGCACGTGCTGATTGGACAAGCAATTCTCTCTCCTCTACCTTTTATAGGATTTCCTTTTGAAATTTGCTTGTGGGCCCTAGCTGGGACACGTGGCACTATCCCATTGGTTCGGGCCAGTGCTCGAAACTTCGCCCTTTGACTTTTTGACTTTTTCCCCATGACACGTGTCATGATTTCATTGGTTCTCGGCCCTGCCGGCTATTTCATGCCCTTCGCATCCATTTGTCCCGGATGTCCCAGTGCCTCATAGGACAAATTCTTCCGGTTCACCCGATTCGGCCGATTCGCGTCCTCGCGGCCCAGATGTCCCAAACTGTTTCCGGACTGTTTGTTCCTATTTCGCCCGGTTCGGCCGGTTCGCGCATTTTTGTCCCACTTGTCCCACTTTGCTTCGGACTATTAGTTCCCGTTTCAGCCGAACCAGCCAGTTTGGGTATCTTTGTCCCAGATGTTCCTGTTGCTATTTGGGCCGCCTGGAGGCTTTTCGGCTGATCCGCGCCTTGACATCCCAAATGTCCCAGTTGCTCCTAGGACTAGGACTTAGCCGATTTTCACAATTTTTCCTGGATCAACCTACTTGCCTTCTGCAACCATTTTTTTCGCATTTTCTCAGAGCTTGTTCTTTTCAGCCTGGACAGGAGAGTTAGAAAATTTCCTGAAGGGACCCTAGAAACCTGATTTTTGCTCTGAATCAATCAATTTGCTTGGGATTTGAATATTCTGATGCATGTTATCAAAATTTACCCTGGGGGGTAAATTTTGGATAAACAATTTGGCGACTCAGTGGGGTCATCTGCCTGCTAGATGAAAAGACCAGTTGCCTGAAGCAATCCATTGGGCATGGAGTCATCAAATATTCTGTTTTAGAATCCAAACTGACTCAGAATGTGCAAGGAGGAAGATGGAATGCCACCTGATGAAAGCAAAGACATGCTAAACATCTCCATGGACAGCAAGCTGTGCCAAGGCACTTAGGGAAAAAAAACTAACCTACAGCAAAACAATGTGCACAAGCACTTGGAGGAAAGGAAATTTAATCTAATATTTACAGATGTAGTGAACCTCCCTCTAGAAGCAACGCTTGAGATAGATTCCATTTACTGGAATCTGCAGTTCTTCACCATCCAATGAGGCCAATTGGAAAGCATTGCTATTCTTGCACTTTGTGACCATGTATGGGCCACTCCAAATGGCATCAAATTTTGAATGCCTTCCTGGTTTTGCTCTGTCCACATCCCATTTCAACACTAGATCTCCTACTTGAAAAGATATATCTTTGGCCTTCCTATCAAAGGTCTTCTTGATCAAAGCTTGATCCTTTTCCATTGCTTGGGATGCCTGATCTCTGGTCTCTTGCAGCTCCATCAATTCTGCATACCTTACCTCCATGGGCTCAAATTCTAGCAACTCCAGCTGTTTCATGAGTTCCAACGTTGGCAACTCAAGTGACATAGGCAAGATTGCCTCTCTTCCGTAGACAAGCCTAAATGGAGAGTTACCCGTGGATCTTTTGGGAGTTATCCTATCAGCCCATAAGGCTGATTTCAGCTTGGTATGCCAAGACCTTTGATTCTCATCAAGAGTCCTCCTAATGATCTTCAACAAGTTCTTGTTTGTGGACTCGGCCTAGCCATTACCTTGCGGGTAATAGTTTGATGAAGTGCTTAGGTAAATACCGCTCTTGACAGCCCACTCAGTCACCCTGGATCCAATGAATGCCAATGCATTATCAGAAATTATTGTGGTAGGTATACCAAATCTGGTTGTTATCTTCTCATAAAAGTCTAAGATGTTAGACTCATTTGCCTCTTTGAGTGCTACTGCTTCTGTCCATTTGGTGAAGTAGTCTGTGGCTATCAAAATCCATTTGTGCCCTTGGCTCGAATTGGGATTGATGGCTTCAATGAAGTCCAGTCCCCACTGCATGAATGGCTGATCTACTGTAATTGGATGTAATGGAAGGGCAGTGAGTCTCTCTTTTCCTGTGAAGAATGCACAATTCTTACACCTCTTGATCCATGCATAGCAATCACTAAAGATTCTAGGCCAATAATAACCAGCCTTCATGATTTTTAGAGCTGTCACTCTCGGTGTAAAATGGCCACCAGATGGTCCATTATGAAATTCTTCCAATACCCTTTGGATCTGACCTGTGCTAATGCATCTCAGCAGCACTCCATTCACATCTTTCTTGAACAAAACTCCATCAATGATGGTATATGGAACAACCTGCAACCTGAAGTATCTCCTCTTTGCTTTTCTCATTTCTGGAGGGCATAGGCCTATTTGTAGGAAGTGCATAATGCCTTGGGTCCAGCAAGGGGTGGGGGCAGCATTTTCTTCTTCTTGCCTGTCACTCGGCTCATGGCTGTCTTGAACTGTCAAAACAACCTCTTCTTCATTGCATAATTCTTTTTGCTTCCCCAAAACCAGCTGCTCACACAATCCTTTTCCTCTTACTAGCTTGGTGATCTTGATTTCAATGTCATACTCCATGACACGGGTGATCCAACCTGCCCTTTTCTCATTCAAATCCTTTTTGAGGAGGAAGTCCTTAACCCCAGCATGTGAGACCAGCAACTGGACCTTGTTGTTTGAGACTAAATGCTTGAATTTCTTCAAGCTCCTGATTACTCCAAGCACATGTTTTTTAATAAAAGAGTACCTTACTTCACAGTCATCTAGGCTCTGGCTGAAGAAGGCAATCGGCTCTTCATCATTATCTTTGTTTTGCTACACTAGAATGGCAGAAATAGTGTCATCACCTCCAAATGCATAGAGGATGAAATCCTTGGAAAAGTCTGGGTTGATGAGAGTGGGTTCCTGGGAGATGGCTTCTTTGATTGCTTCAAAACTCTCCTTGCCTTCTGCCATCCATTTGAAAGCCATGCTTTTCTTTAACATTTTGGTGATGGGCTTGACAAGGGCTGCAAAATTTGGGGACAAACCTCCGAACAAAGTTTATCCTTCCTAGGAAACTCTGAAGGGCTTTCTTGTGGCTTGGCAATGGTAGAGCTCTTATGGCTTCAACCCTCTCTGGATCAATTGCTAATCCTTCCTTGGAGACAATATGGCCAAGGAGCTTCCCCTTCATGTGCAAGAAAAGATGCACTTCTTAGGATTCAAAGACACTCCAAACTTTCTACACCTCTGAAACACTTGCCTGAGGTGAAAGAGATGGTCTGCAGCATTCTTTGAGAAGACAGTGATATCATCTAGGTATACCAGCACTATCTTGTTGATCAAGCCTTTGAATGCCATATCCATAGCTCACTGGAATGTTGCTCCGGTGTTCGACAGTCCAAATGGCATCTTCTTGTAACCATATGTGCCCCATTTGGTTGTGAAGGCTATCTAGAACTGGTCTTCCTCCTTTACCATAATCTGATTGAAGCTTGAGTAACCATCAAGTAGTGAAAACCTTTCTAAACCAACTATGACATGCAATATTTGCTCCATGGATGGGAGTGGATAATGATCTTTGAGTGATGCTCTATTCAAATCTCTGAAGTCAACACATAGCCTGATCTCTCCACTCTTCTTTCTGACTGGAACTAAGTTGGCAACCCAACTAGAATGCTTGATTGGGAATATAATTGCTGACTCAATCAGCTTGTCCAATTCTTTCCTCATGAGAGGCTCCATGTGTGGATTGATTGGTCTCTGTTTCTGCCTGACAGGCTTAGTATTTAGATCCAATTCAATGGTATGCTGAGCTAAGTTGGGATTGAAACCTTTCAAGTCTTCATAGCTCCAAGCAAACACGTCAGGGAATTCTTGACATAGCTGTATGAACTCACACCTTTCTTGCTCAGTTGTCATCTTTCCAATTTGCAATGGCTTGTTCTCTTCTACCAAGATGGATACGGAATCTTCTCTCTTGACCTGAATGTTTGCTTTCTCCTTTCTAAACTGATCATTGGGGTTGAAAATGGACTCCAAAGTGATAAGTCCCTTGGGCAGCTTGTCAATTCTCAACTGTATCACTTGGTCACCATATTGCTGTTCCAACTTTTCTTGATTCTTAGCTGAGAACTCAGCTTCTTCTTGCAAGAAGTGGATGATTTTCTGGTCATTCTCAAATACCTGCCAACTGACATTGTTATCCGGAACTGAAGGCCTCACAATCATGTGGATGTTTGGCTATACCTTGTCTTGTTGAATGTTTTCTACAATGTCAAAGGCTGCCCCTACTGCTGCAAGCCTGTCAGCAGCTTGATTCTTTTTCCTAGGGATGGCTTTGATGCCGAAACCCTCAAAATCTTCCATGAGGTCCCATACCCTATTCTTGTAGCACCTAAGTAGATCATTTTTGGCGGCATGCTGTCCCTTGGTCTGATTTACAATCAGCTCATTGTCCCCAAAGACTTGCAAGTTCTTTATTTTTTTCTTGATTGCCCAATGCATCCCTTGCACCAAGGCTTCATATTCAGCATTGTTATTGGAGCATGCAAATTGAAATCTAAAAGATGAATAATACTTTACTCCTTGAGGTGAAATAAGCATGGCTCCACCTCCTGTGCCTTGTCTACTCCTCGATCCATCAAAAAATAGCTGCCATACCTCATTGTCATCCTTGTGGTTTGGCTTGGTGATGCTAGGAATAGGTTGACTTTCTTCGTGTATACAATAGATGCCTAGCTCAGATTCTTCTATTCCTTGATAAGGATCAAAAGCATGCACCTTGTTTGCCCATTCATCAAGAGTTAGATCTGGGATGTTTCCAACTTTAGTGTCAGTTTCATCCGTGTTTGGGTGATCTTCTTGATCAAATGCTGAGCAATTGGCATTAATCTGACTTGGAGTATAGGGCTCAATGTGGAAGTTTGCAATAGGTTCTGACCTAATTGTAGCATTAGTTCCATACCTTGTTCTGAATAGCATGTGAGACCAATCAACGGACAAATATCCCCCAATTTTGGCAGTGAAGTCCCTTGATAAACATAGGGCAAAGAGTGGTGGAAGGTCTATGACTGATATATCTTGTAAGACAACAACATTTGGACATGCATGCAAGGTAAGACTCAAATTTCTAATCACTCCAACTGTTGCTATTGCTGTCCCATCCAGCTGCACTACTCCCTTGGATTTTATTTCATACTGGAGCCCTAACTGATCAGCTATCTGTTTAGGCATTACTGAGCTACTTGCCTCGGAATCTATCATGCAATTATGCACTAGCTGATTTCTAATGATTAACGAAACATAGAAAGGGGGGGGGGCTTCAACATTTTACCTTGTTGTGCTCCATGATTTCCTTCAGGCTAGGAAGCATTTGTGAGTACCTTATCTTGCATTTGGACCTGCTGATTCGAAGTTGGCCAATCCTTCATGGCAGCTTGCAGCAGATTTCTTTGGCCTGGGATAGATAGGGATTCCTACATAGATATATTGACATTTGTTTTCTTCATCTGATCAATGATACTGAATGGTGATGAAGGATCTCTCTGCTGTCCCTTGGTTTGCACATTTGCTCCTTGGATGTGGGCAGCAACAGCTGGCATTTGAGTTGGCCTAGGGGCTGTTCTTGGCTTCCCTTGTGCATTTGAAACTGGGTTTTGATTGCCAATCATTTGTGGAGCTATGGAAGGTTGTGGATTGGCTGGGGCTAATGGCTGTTCTTCACCCAAATTTCTCCTTTTTGACCTTGTGTTGGCTGCAACACCTTGAGAAACTACCTGATTCATGCCACATAAATCCTCTACTTGCCAATTTACCAATGTGGTGTCATTTGGGGCTGATTGCTGTTGGAATGTTTCTTGTTGTTGGTTGTTTTCTTGACTGCTCTCACCCTCCACACCAGTAGTTGCTACCATTAAAGCTTGAGTCAAAGCACCATTGTAGCACATGGATTGATTATGAGGCTCATTACATGGAAAACACCAATCATACTCCTGGGCAATGTTGTTTTGTGCTGGTACTAATGCCTTAGAGGCAGATATGGCATTTGGATTATAGGGCTGGAATGGTCTATTGGCAGGAGGCCTTGTTTGATTCATATTTGCAGCTGGATTAGGTGGCCTTTGAGGCTGATATGGTTGCCTATTAGGTTGAGCTTGAGGCTAATACGAAGGTCTAAAACCTTGAGCTTGCTGTCTCTTGAGTGTGACCAGCTCATTACCTAAATTTTGCAGTTGCTTCATGACCTCTTGAAGCTCATTTGGGGAACTTGGAGATGAAGTGGAGGCTTCATTTGAACTCTGATTTCTAGGAGTGGGAATAGGAGCTAAGACAGGTGCTTGACTAGCACCTAGGCTCTCTAAACTTGGATATAATGGCATTGGAGGCCTAGGAGCTAGCTTTCCAGCTTGAATCAGACAATTTTCAGCTCTAATGGCAATGCTATAAGCAGCAGGAATAGTTGTGCCTCCCATAGATTGAATCAACATAGAAATATCAGAATTTAAAGCTTTAAGGTAATATAGAAAATCACCTTCTGCTGTTGGCCTGAATGCTATCGGAATTCTATCCCAAGACCTTTGAAATCTGAAGTTGAAGTCAGTTAGCTGCTCATTGGAAGCTCTCTTGATGGTTGTCAGCTGTTCCAAAAGAGACAAGTTGTCTCCCTTCTCTCCAAATTGATCATGAAGTGCAATACATAGCTGATTCCAGTTTGTGATAGAGCCAGCTTCAAGGCTCCTAAACCATTGCAATGCTTTCCCCTTGAATGAAGACGCCAGTAATTTGACAGCTACTTGCATCTCATTAATCTCATGGATTGCACAAATGTTAGCAATGTCCTTGACATGATCACCAGGAGTGGTCTGATTTTCTCCAGTAAAGTATGGGATGTTCTTCAATGTTGCAACTGGGATTGGATTATGTGCATTGAGAGAAAGTGGGCTGCTGCCTGTGAAGTTGACATAGGGGTTCACTGGTTGTGCCATTCTGATTGGTCGAAGATCTCTTGAATACTGAATGAAAGGCCGATCAGGTGGAGGAGTTGAGAGAGTTCTGTTTGGTGGAGATGGAGACCTTTGAATACTTCTTCCTCTTTGCCTTCTTCTTGGAGATAATTGCAGATATTCAAACAGCACCTCTTCTTCTCCAACTCTTGACCTTGTGATTCTTCTCATAAGCTTTTAGGCCTGTACTGCTGAAACTAATTGATTCTTTCTCTCGGAGTCGCCAGATATGCAAATAATAGCTCTTTTCAAGCAAGAAAACTGCAACAGATGCACATCAACTTTGCTGCAATAAAAATGAGACCTCTAGGTCCCACCGGGTGTGCCAAAACTGTTGTTGCAGACTTACAGCACCCCTGGAAGTAGATCAGGCTTCTAGGTTGATCACTCTAGCATCCACTGTGATTGCACAACATGGAAACCTCTCTCCAAATGTGGGGACTTGTGAAACTGAGAGAGGAATCTCCAGATTAGAGGTTGGTTCCTCAAACTCCTTTGATTTAGATCTATATTTTGTAAAACTACAGAGGTTTAGATCCTAATCCTATTCTAACTTGCAAGGAGACAGGGGTAGAAGTGTAAAAAATTGAAAAAATTGAAACTAACTAAAGATGGTGATGCACCAAAAGGAGTGGTGAAACATATTTGTCATGCAAATAGACACAGACCAAAGTTCACAACATAAAACATACACAGATTGATAATGTATAATTTAGTATCTGAAATCAAACAAATAATACAAACAAAGGATTGAAACCCATTCACAGAGCTTGCATTATCATTTCAATATCAAAACAAGCATTACACCCTCAGAGAGGTAAAAGAAAACTATTACAATCCCTGGAGAGGTCTGATCCTTCATCAATCACTTGTTAGCGGTGAAAGAAGAAGTCTGCTATGCCCAAAAATGTTCCCCCCTTTGGAATGAGCCAAATCTGGCCTTTTACATTACATGGGTCGAACCCAAGAGACAGAAAACGTACAAAGGCATGGGAGCCCATTCTTTCTTGACTGCAGGTGCATTAAAATGGCATGGGGGACCTTACAAACCCATACCCTGTCACTTTGACCAGATTACAGGAGAATTCGACCCATTCTGCATTAAATCTGGTCACTGGAATGTCATTTCTGGCCATGAACACGCGTCAGATCTGTTTCTCAATTTTCTCCCTCCAGACTACTCCAAAACACAAGATTGACCTTGTAATCGAGTAGAGAATTTCACCAGCTTTCCGTTGATATAAAGAACGTTCAAATCCGAGCTTTGGATCGAAAGTTATGGCAATCTGAAGATTTAGGGCACAGAACAGGCGAAAACACGTTTTGAAATCTTTCCCACGCTCTGCCACCTGGATGACACGTGGCACGTGCTGATTGGACGAGCAATTCTCTCTCCTCTACCTTTCGCGGGCTTTCCTTTTGAAATTTTCTTGTGGGCCCTAACTGGGACACGTGGCAATATCCCATTGGTTCGGGCTAGTGCTCGAAACTTCGCCCTTTGACTTTTTGACTTTTTCCCCGTGACACGTGTCATGATTTCATTGGTTCTCGGCCCTGCCGGCTATTTCGCGCCCTTCGCGTCCATTTGTCCCAGATGTCCCAGTGCCTCGTGGGATAAATTCTTTCGGTTCGCCCGATTCAGCCGATTCGCGTCCTTGCGGCCCAGATGTCCCAAACTGTTTCCGGACTGTTTGTTCCTATTTCACCCGATTCGGCCGGTTCGCGCATTTTTGTCCCACTTGTCCCACTTTGCTTCGGACTGTTAGTTCCCATTTCGGCCGAACTGGCCGGTTCGGGTATCTTTGTCCTAGATGTTCCTGTTGCTATTTGGGCCGCCTGGAGGCTTTTCGGCCGATCCGCGCCTTGACATCCCAAATGTCCCAGTTGCTCCTAGGACTAGGACTTAGCCGATTTTCACAATTTTTCCTAGATCAACCTACTTGCCTTCTGCAACCCTTTTTTTCACATTTTCTCAGAGCTTTTTCTTTTTAGCCTGGACAGGAGAGTTAGAAAATTTCCTGAAGGGACCCTAGAAACCTGATTTTTGCTCTGAATCAATCAATTTGCTTGGGATTTGAATATTCTGATGCATGTTATCAAAATTTACCTTGGGGGGTGAATTTTGGATAACAGGACCTCCACATATAATTCTATGAGGGCACTAGGGAAGGTTCTATAAGATTATGTGGATGTCGATGGTGAAGGTGGATGAGACCGAGGACTAGGTGGTCTAGCAGGAGATATAGTGATGGGTAATTTAGGCCTCAATGGCTAGATAATTGGAGGTATTTTTGATAAAGGGACTGGCCTTAGAAGGGAATCAGACTGTTTGGATTTGGATTGGTTTCTAGGTCATGATGGAGAAGGGGTTCCTAAGACAGAGGGTTGCGGCCCCAAGATGGAAGATGTAGATATTTTATTGATAGGAGGGATGTTGATTTTATTATGAGGGATTTCAATTGATCTCTCTAGAAGGGAACCGAGGTTTTTGGATTTGGATTATTGAGGAGTAACCTTGGAAGGGATAAAGATGATTTTGATGGGTGGATCAAAAGATGGGGTTGTGGATGATGGAGGAAGTAACTTTTGCATAATTTTTTCTAGAGAGGATGGGAACTAGTTTGATGTGGGAATGCCTGGTTGTGTGGATGAGACAAGAGGATCACCTATGGTAGTCATAAGCTGAGGTTCTTTATAAAATTACTCAAATGATGTAGGTAGTGTAGAAGAAGAAGGAGATAATGGGGATGTTGTCATGCTAGTCGATGCGGTAGGTGTTGGCAGAAGCACAAAAAGAGGAACTAGTCTAGAATCTAAAGATGGCAAGATAGGAATAGGTAGAAGAGATGTAGATGGGGGAACAAGGTTTGATGCACTAGATTGACTAGATTCAGGCATGAGATTGATAGTTTGAATAGATGTGAATATATAGATAGAAATGGGTGTTTGGATCATGCAGTTAATAATGTTTATGTGAGATGGTGTAGATGGTGGATGGATTAGGGTAGGGATGGAAGAGGGATCAGTGCAAACCATGTTTATTTTGGGTGTCTCAAGAGGAATATACGTAGATTGAGGAGACGTGATGCGTGTGATAACAAATGTGGATGTGGGCATGGTAGATGTCTGGATGATAGGTATGGATGGGCCAGACGAGAGAGGTAGGGTAGTTATAAGTGAGGAAATAGGTGGTAGAGATGTTGGGGTTGGCACATTGTTAGGTGATGTGGGCATGAGAAGAGAAATATATGACAATGATGTCAATGTAGGTGTAGTGACAGGTGTGGATGTAGAGGTAGGTGCGGCTAAGGCTAATGTTGATGTGGTAAGAGTAGGACTTGTTTTAGATGAAAGAAAGGAAGTGGAGGTCAAGGTAGTAGGTAGTGGAATAATGGATATAGTTGATGTGAGGATATCCCTTGAAGGGGTGGTTGGCACAATATATATGATAGGGGTGGATGATGAAGATGGTGAGATATATTTGGGAGAAGACGTCTGATGTATGTTGTTAATTGAGAATGGGTTAAATTGATGTGATGTAAGAAGTGAAGATGACCTTGTTGGTGGGGGATTAGGAAATGGCTATCTGAAAATGTCCCATGATGAAGATGGGATTTCTTGGGGGGATGTAGGATCATAGTGATAAGTAGGGTCATGGTAAGATGACAAGGATGGGGAAAGACTGGGAAGATTTGATAAAGAAGACTCATAAGGGATATTCCTAGGTGAGATAAATGTGTCAGATGAAGGGGAGATGTTATAATATGAAAAATGATGTGATGATTGATACCTATGGAGGAGGAAGTCACAGATGGGGTTCTTGTGAAGAATATCCATAAGAGAAGTGGGTATGGTGATTTTAGATGATCTGGGAAGATCATGAAGTAATGAAGACAAATATGGTGGGATATAAGCATAAATTGTGTAAGGTGATGGGGGTAAAACATGGGCTATTAGTCAACGTGGTCGAGGAGCAAAGGGCCTATAGTGGAGATAATCATATAGAGGACTAGAAAAAGGTTTGGAAGAAGCCAATGGTATGGATGGGGTCATGGTGGACTTCTAAAAACTGCTCAAGGAAAATTTTGGTTCCATTATTAAATAGACAAGTCAAGAAAATAATTCATTTTATGTTTTGATTAAGAATGTGAAGAAGAAAAGGGATATGGATAACAAAGGACCTAGAAGAAATGGGATCTATGTTTGGTTTTAGTAGGTTTGCACTAGGGAATGTATGAGGTGGATTTCTACAGGGTGATCAAATCCTAATCAGAAAATCAGGTAGCAGGATATTTTGATGTGTTAATTTGATTTTTGAAGTTTAAGGTTGTGTGTGATACAGTTTGATATGTTGAAGATTAAACCCCTATTTAAGCTATGTGGGAAAAAAATGCAAAAATAATGTTCTTTTTAGCCCAAAACAAAATGTGATGTTGGATGAGGATACAAACAAAAATGGGAAATTACGATGTAAAAAGGAGTAAATAGGGAAAAAGAGGAATACATGGATAAAATTTTTCCTACTTATCTGCACTTCTCAATGATGAACAATCTAAGCCACTAACCCAACATTAAACAATAATAAATCAGAACCTCGTGTTGCAGTGTTAGTAGAAGATAGAAAAAGAAAAAACTAAAAGCAATAAATGCAAGAGATCAAATAAAGGGTGGTCCCACCGAGAATTCTAGGAATGTTGTCCAAATTTATCATTTATAATGAAGTCAATGCACTAGATACTAAAGAAATTAGCCACTCAAAAATGAAGGAGGGTGTATATTACCTCGGTTGTGATACGGGCACTAGATGGCTGATTTTTTATGCTAAAACTTGATATACCTACAAATAAGATTGAAAATAATTTTGATTAGATAGACAGATGCAGGGGCTTCTCAACTAAGCAGATCCAAGAAGATTTTGACTTCCTTATCAGATTTCAAGCCTCGTCTATTAATATAAGGTGAAATAAAAACATCAGTAGCATGTAGAAACAAAAATAATACTAAATTTGAAAATGACATAAATTGATTTAAAGTTGACTAGATAAAAATGACTATAAAATAAATGTTACTTGGTCTAGGTTGAAGGCAACCCAGTTATGAAGAGGCGGGTTGACTACAACCTAGGAGGATGTATGCAAGCTTGTAGATGAAATATGTAGACCTATAAGGTTTGAAAATGATATGGAAGTTGATTAGGGCATGTAACTGCTACAAAAGGATCTACCAAAGAGAACTAGAGCTAGAGAAGTAGGATAAAATAATGACAAGGATAAATTTGAAAGGTTTTGGGATAGACAGGGCCCTTATCGATGATGACCAGGGGGGATCAACGACGACTATTGTAGGAAAATGCAAAGTTGAGGATGAGAAGATAAAAACATCAACATGTAAGCAAGAGGAGCTATAGGAGAAGGCTACAAGGTTTTTCCAAACTTTCTCTATACTTGCAAAATGTTAGAAACAAAGCATGTATAATAGTATGATAAAGATACAGAAATGAATGTAATATTAATGAGAAGATCCTATAAACGATGATTATGGGTGATGAAAGCACACTGGAGGAATGTCCAAGAGCTTTGTGGATGTCTCAGAACTACTCATGCATGAGGAAGGATGCTCAAGGTCGAAGAAATCTTGAAAATTGCATGCATATGATTTTTTGATGCTGAATAGAAGGAAATAAGATAATTTTAAATTGGTTGACAATGACCAAAATGGGTTGCTACCGATTGCAGGGAAAGTTTCCCCTCTGGGAATGTTTTTTTCCTTTTAATGGGATTTTGGTGTTTTTAAGGATTGGTGGAATACTTTAAAGCATTTAGCTAGGATTAGGTTTCTTAAGAATGAATTCAAGTTAATTAGGGTATAAAAATAGATAGGATAAAATCTAGAAAAGAAAGGTGAAGTGTGTGTAGGATAAAATCATCATAATTAGAAGGTTGGTTAGGGAAATGGATGAATATTAATTAATTAATTAATGAGCATAAATATTAATGTGGATGGGATAATTAGGCATGTGAAATGTTAAAAGGTTATTTAACTAATGTCACTTAATTAATTAATGAGGATTAGATGGGCATTTGATTAAATTAAATTAACAGTTAAATATGCACATGCAGACAAATGAAGACATAGATACCAATTTTAGGTGTCTATAAGCATAAACGGAATACATTACAATAATGTCAAATTTTTCTTATTATCATGTTTATAGGGTCAAGCAATCATGAGGAGAATCTTAGGTGGTTAAATAGTTTCAAATTTTCAAAATGTGCACTTTTCCTCCTTTTTGCAATTCAAATTTGTAAACATGTAAAGGTGAATGGTGAACTTATAAAGGTGAATGTGTGAGTTTATTAAGTATGTAAAAGTGGTCTAAGGAGGTTATGTGGACATATTGAAAAGAAAACCTAGGTTATATTAAGTCATAAATGTTGAAAAATAATGTAAAAATCCTCATTATGTATGTATGGGCATGTGAAAGGTCAAGAGAGTCATCTACAAGACATTTAATAATATGAAATGATGGGAGAACATGAAATAAATGAGAAGAAAGAATTAGTTGGAGGAGGATTTTTTGAGGGAAGGATTCTAGGAGGAAGGAAAAGAATGAGAAAGCATGATCTTGTAAGAGGAATATAGTTTTGTTGAATGAAAACTTTGTTTTGTATCTATCTTTTTTATTAAATTATTGAGTTTGAGGATATGTGTTACAAAAATTAATGAGTAAATGGGTTGACCATTAAGATGATGATTAGATCAACTATAGGAAGCTAATAATGGCATGAGTAGAGAGTGAGAATGGTGTTTCTAATGTATCCTCCATTCATTGATTTGTATATGACTACCATCATTGTGAACAATGTTTTTGCAGAGCTTCTTCATAATATAATTTTTATTCTTGTGATAAGTACATTCGTGGTTTAATGGTATGAAGTTCATGTGGAAGAATTATAACGATTTTTTGTGAGTTTGTAGATTGACTTCATGAAAATAAACTTTGCATGTGAATTCAATCTTGAAGTAAACAGTGTAAAGATGTAGCTGGCTGTTTGTGAACTATACAAATTAAGGTTTTAAAATTTGGAGAGAGGACATTGTCTAAGAGAGAGTGAAAAAATGTTGATAAGAGCAGTAAAGATCTTCTAAATATTTAATTATTTCGAATAAATACATTACAAACTAGGTGAAGGCCTATTTTATAGAAGAAACTGAGACAAACTTGGTAAACATATTCTCTAGAGCAACGAAGAGAGTTATTTTATCATTTTCAAGTTTTTTTGATAATCTAAGCCTTACTGTAGAATCTAACATGTGTAAGGAGTAATTGTTAATTGCATGGTATTGAAACTTGTTAGTGCATGTGAATATGATAAGAGATTTGCATCATTTGGTATTAGAGCGGAAATAGATCATGGAGAGAGGTTTAATTATGCTGACAAGAAATTGTGAAAGTTGTTTTTGATTGTGAAGTAATAGGTGATGAGGAAAGATGGATACAAAATAATTAGAGAGAGAGAGAGGGAGAGAGAGAGGTAGAGAGAGAGAGAGAGCGAGAAGGTCATGTGGCCTATAGAATGAATTGTAAAGAGGAAACAAAGGTTCTTGATAAGAGAGGTAATTATAAAAGAGAAGTGGCTAAGGAAAATGAAAAATTATGTAGGTAAATAAGAGGAATAAGAAGTCAAAGAAGTTATGTATGAAGGAACTCAGAGATTGAATGAAGAAAAATAAGGTGCAGTAGAAGTACATAAGCTTGATAATCAGGTATGCAAGAAAACTTATGAGAAAAATGAAGGTTTCTTGGTTGTGAATAATCAAGAATATGAAGAAAGTAGATTTTATAGTATTGTATATGATGAAGAATTGCGTAAATTACGTGTTGAAAATAAGGAAATAAATTTAAGAGGGATAATTATGATGATAGTAGTTTCAAGATTATTGTTGAGAACTAGACAAGAAGGTATGAAGGTGAAAGAGGATTAGCGAAAGTAAATAGAAATGATAGGTCAGATGCATAAAATAGGTGAAGAATAATATGAAGAGTTCTTAAAAGAGGCCTTAGATACGTTTATGCAATTTGATGAAAAGAAAGAAAGGTAGAGTTCCCAAGAAGGCACTTGGGAAAGAAGGTCAAGAGAGAGTCAAGGAAGAGATAAGATAAAAATAGCATGTAGGAGTCATAGATAGTGAGAAATAAGAATTTGAAGAGAATGGGAAGGCCTCAAGGAAAAAAGAGGTCAAGAAAGATGAAGAGAGAGAAGAGAGAGATGAAAGTAATACTGAAGAAACACATGATGAAGTTCTCGTAGACCAAGAGAAAGGTCTAATGGATGAAGAACCATTTGTTGAAGATGATGAAGTTTGAGGGGAGACGAAAAATGAATTATATGGACAATTTTCAGTCCATTTGAACAAGGAAAACAATGTAAACAAGATGAGAAGAAGCTATATGGAGATGGAATACATCATGACTCATGACAAAAAGTATATTTTTGTTGTTGTTGTGTTTTTTTGTATATATGTAGCTGATGCAAGCTTGGAAATGACAAAGATGAATGAGAAAATCAAGAGAGAGAGAGAGAGAAGTAAATTTGAAGCCTATGCAAGGATAAAGAACCAAATATGGGATCTAGGTGGTCTTAAAGTAAGAAGATAAATTGTGAGAGCATAAGTTAGAGAAAAAATATATATGAAATATGAAGATCTAGCTGAAGACACGGCTATACAAACAAGAACATGGATTATTTTCTCTTCCTTGAGAGTATGATGCAAGGGAATCAAAGTAAGATGTTACAAAAATCTCAAAATATCCTTATTATCATGTTTATGGGGTCAATCAGTCAAGAGAAAAGTCTTAGGTGGTTAAATAGTTTCAAATTTTCAAAATGTGTACCTTCCCTCCTTTTTACAATTCAAATTTGTAAACATGTAAAGATGAAGGGTGAACTAGTAAAGGTGGATTTATAAATTTATTAAGTTTGTAAAATTTGTTTAAGGAGGTTGTGTGTACATGTTGAAAAGATTCCTAAGTTATACTAAGTCTTAAATGTTGAAAAATAATGGAAAAAGCCTGATTATGTATGTATGGGCATGTGAAAGGTTAAGAGAGTCATCTACAAGATAGTTAGGATTATGGAAGGAGGGGAGAACATGAAATAAATGGGAAGAAATAATTATTTAGAGGGGTATTCCTTAAGGGAAGAAGTCTATGATGAAGGAAAAGAATTAGAAAACATGATCTTGTAAAAGGAATATAATTTTGTTAAATGAAAACTCTCTTTATGTATATGTCTTCTTGATTAGATTTCGGAATTTGACCATATGTGTTACAAAAAATTAATGAGTAAATGAGTTGAGCATTAATATTATTATTAGATCAAATGTAGGAATTTAATCATGGCCTGAGTAGAGAGTGAAAATGGTGTTTCTAATGTATCATCCATTCATTGATTTTCATATGATTGTCATCATTGCTATGTTTTTGCAGAGCTTCTTCATAATAGAATTTTGATTCTTGTGATAAATTCATTCATGGTTTAACTACATGAAGTTCCTTTGGAAGCATTGTAATGAATTTTAGTGATTGTTTGGATTGATTTCATGAAAAGAAAACTTTTTGTGTCAATTCAAACTTGAAGTAAAAAATGTAAAAATGTAGCTGACATTTTTTGAACCATAAAAATTAAGGTTGTCAACTTTGGAGAGATGAAATTGTCTAAAAAAGAGTGAAACAATGGTAATGAGAGGACTAAAAATCTTCTACCGACTAAATTATTTCTAATAAATACCTTACAAACTAGGTGAAGGCCTATTTGCTAGAAGAAAATGAGACAAGCTTGGTAACCCAATTCTCTAGAGCAGCAAAGATAGCTATTTATCATTTTCAATTTTTTGTGATAATCTAAGCCTTACTGTAGAATCTAACATGTCTAAGGAGGAATTTTTGGTTACATGATATTGAAACTTGATATGTGAATATGATAAGAGCTCTACATCATTTTTGTTAAGGAATTGATTTCATTCAACATGGATATAATCCCACAAAGTGTAAAATATGTTTCCAAATATTTTAAGTGGTAAAATAGATATTTTTCCTTCTCAGCATGTATATAGTACTCAAACATAAAACCAATTAATGATAAATGGAAATCCATTTTGTATACACTTTTTAAAGATGTTTTTATTATTTGTCACTCCATTTGCAAATTTCTAAAACTATAGAAATATTTTTAGACTACTTGACATATATGTGTCCAATTCATGGATAATATCTTCAAAATTTTCAACATTTTAAAATGTGCTAACTATCTTGTATGTAATATTCATCCTATGAGACATACATTTAATTGGAACCATATAAGGAATAACTGATGTTTGTAGGTGAACACATAGATCCATTCTATGGCATTTCATTACTGATCCACGATCACCACCAACACATATAAGCTTTGTATATATTGAATAATGATCCATCCAAACTATATCCTTAAAATTATATCTAATCAATTTGTAAATATTTTCATCACTACACTTTTCCTTCATTTTATGAACAGCTAGAAGATGAGGTTGAATTATGTGGTTCTCAAAAGTATAAACATGCATGCAAACCCATGATTTGTTTTCCACTATTGTAATCTCATTAATGGGAAAGGAGATAAAAATTGCATTCTTGAATTTCTCTTTCAAATCCTCCTTTTTAATCATTGCAAGATAGTTTTCCATTTCCTAAGAACTGGTGTCTAACCAATGTTATTGTGGAAGGTAAGGAAACTCATTAAACTTAAACAATTTATTAAATTCAGAAAAATCTGAAATAGGTCTACCCATTTTAAGAATGAAGAATAAATTTAAAAAAATTGTATTTTTTTCCTTAAGCTTTTCATTTACATATTTTCAAAAATTTGGATTAATTGTCATTCCTTTCTCCACAAGTTTTCACTAATGTTTCTGCCTAATTTGATACTCCTTTTCATATCTTACATGCATTCATCCTTTCGATGTTTTCCATCTATGTTTCTTCATTATTTTTAAATCATTTTTTTGACTGTCACATATTTTACCACAATATTTCTCAATTTTGTTTAAATTTAGTTACATTTTATGCTTTTTTCCTAATTTCCAATAGAAAATTGTACATCTATATTATTTTGAAATATCATTAGTATTTTATGGCTCTACTAGTTTAATGAATGGATATTTTGTTACCCAGTCTACCTGAAAAGACCTTCCAATTGTCCAAATAGTTGTATTCCTTCTCACAATTGTGTTTTGAAGAGTACAATAAATATCATCTTCTACTTGAATATTTTCATTAGAACATTCATCTATTGGAGGCATTTGGTAGTGAGGATTTTCTTCCATCTCTAGCATGTCATCATATATTATATCTTCATATGCTTAATCTTTAATTATTTATTTAAGGGATATGTTTTGGGGTAATTGTTTCATGCCAAATACAATTAACAATAGGGGTTTTTGTATTCAAACATGAAAAAGATTTTCCTGTGACAAAGATATAAAAAATTTAATCTAAACTAACACAAAATAAAGAAAAATTTAATGAAAATTTGTTACCTATGTTACTGCTTGCATTGGATGCAAGTTCAGTCCTCATTTTTGTTGGTTGGTTGAAATAAGTTAATATGTTACTTCTTATTTTAAGTTGATCTTCCTTGTTTTCATTATTCATAGTCCATTATACCTATACAATTGAAATTTTCAAATAGGCTATTTTTTAAAGTTTAATATTTTAAAAATTGTAAACAATACGTGAAAAGGTTTGAATCTTAACAATACAAATGTTATCAGAAGAATGCATAGTGTTACCAGTTGAAAGCATGCACAATGCTACCAATATGTAGCATTGTATATGTTTCCCACCGGTAGCATTCTCAATGCTATCGTCTGGTAGCATATACACTACTACTACCTGGTAGCATTGTGTATGCTACTCGAAGGTAACATTATACATACTACCATCTGGTATCATAGATAATGCTACTGACTGGTAGCATACAAAATTCTAGATGGTAGCATCGACAATACTACCGGATTGTAGCATAGAAAATACTATTGGCTAAATGCTACCAGCCAGTAGTATTGTGTATGCTACTGGTCCATATTAGCATGTAAAATGCTATCGGCCAGTATCATACACAATGCTACTGGTCGGTATCATACACAATGCTATCGGTCGGTATCATACACAATGTTACTGGTCAGTAACATTGTACATTATGCCAACTTATAGTATTGAATGTGCTACTGACCAATAGCAGAGAGGCTACTAGCATTTGATACAATACTATAGTTCTTAAAAATACCTTATCCATTTTATCTTGATATTTAAAGCAAACCAAAATTGTGAAGAATATTTGATAGTCCAATTTTGCATATGGAATTGTAAATACATAATTAGTATATATATGAAGGTGAAGCTGGAAAATTTCAATTTTACATTAAAGGTGATTTAAATTAAAATAGTAGGTTATTGGTGTAAACACTAGGCAAAGAGACCCATAAAATTAAATTGTACCTAGAGAATTTAGGTGAAACAGTCCTAATTCCTACCCTAAACATTCACCAAATGCAAATTTCAAAAATAGGAATATTCGTGAATTAACAAATATTCACCACTAAAATTTACCTTGATCTCATAAATCCAAGGATGTCCTAATAAGATGTTGTATTTTAGTTCTCCCTCTATAACATATAAGAGGTTATTGAGTGTATTAGATCCAAATTTAAATGGTAAAATGACAATGGCCAATGCAATGCATGCACACAATTATAATGTCAAGGATGAAAGGTGAGATATGTTGAGGTGATGTAAGGATGTGGATGATATAATATTAATGGTATATCTATTATCAATCAATACGTGTTTAAATGTTTTATGTTCAATTTCAAAAATGAAAAACAATGGTGGATCAGGAGGCTCAATCCCCCCTTTCTTTACGATAGGTGATTCATACTTAATCACATAGTCATAAAATATAATCGATGATGCAATCAAAGTATGAATATTTATTACGAATTTTAAAAAGGCATTGGGATTTTGAGTGGACTATTAAATTGAATTTAAAACCTCAGTAATATCTACACTATGATTGAAATATTGAAAGATGAGATCCTTTCGTGATATATTTACTGACTACTCTTTAATTGATTGATACGATTATTATTGAGAGTGATGACCAGTTGTGAAGGCAATGCCAAATTTTTTGATTGTGTAATTGTAGATGGGCGGTTTAGATGTAGACTTAGGATTTAGATTTGTAGCTTGATTTCTAGTCACAATGTGAATCATGCCAACAAAATATTGGTGGGATGATGATGATGCATCATGGCTAACCTAATTGGTTTAGATAGTGTGCGATGGGAGTGGATTCTTGAAGACAATTAGGTTTTCATTTTGCGGAACCATTACATTATTAGCATGAATAACACCCTTGTTGATTAAGTCTTGAATAAAATTACATATTTGGAGAAACTTGTTAGTTGCATGACCCACAATCCTATAGTAGGCACATTTTTCAGTAGATTATTGATTCCAAAGTGGTTTTGGCACATTGGGATCCTTTTCTCATATTGTTAGAAGAGAGATGAATTGTGCATCAATTTTTTTTGGAAAGATACTAGAGAGGGATTTAGTCAATAGAGTATGTTACTAAGGTGTTTTAAATGGATCATGTGATGTGCTTTATGCACCCCATGATTATGATTTATTACGGGCCAAGGAGGAATTCTTGGTGGCATTTGATGTGGAGCCTTGGTTGTGGATTGGAGAATGACTTGATTAACTTGAGGATCCTTCTTGGTTAATTTAGGAAAATCATTCTTCTTACAAATCTTGAAATCACCAATAATTATATGGATATATTCAATTCTCTTAGCCATCACAATGGATTCTTTATATGACCAAAACTATCGTATTTGGAGAGTTTGGGATATATGTTTAACATAAATCTTGGTGAATAATTGTGTAATTTTAGGTTGAGGAATGAGGAATGTAAGCTTTTGAAGTACTACCCTCCAATGTGATACATAATAAATGACAAGTTCATCATCTAATTGTTTCAAATTGTATCTCAATCAAATAATATGGTACACTTAACAACATTGATCAAAAAGTGATCAAGGAATAAGCCAAAAATTTACTTGAATGAGATGATGCTATGTTGAGTAAGGATAGTGTACCAATATAAAGCTTGGCCACTTAATGATAATGTAAATGTATGCAACATAAGTGCTTCATCATGACTAATAAGATAATAAGCGTACTTGAACATGCACAAGTGATTTTGAGGATCCTCTTTACCCTTGAATTTATCAAATTTATCCATCTCAAAATTAGGTGGATATGATTTCATGGGAACCAATGGATGGATAGGTTTAGTACATAACTGACTCTATGTGAGTTTAGGAACTCCCATATCTTAATTTTGAAGCTCATGGTTATAAATTATATCCATTAGTTCATGATTGATGTTCTATACTTGTTATCCATTTTACCCCACGGATAAAATGGACAATAGGGGATATCTGGAACTGAGCATTAGTTAGGGCCACAACAAGACTCAGGGTTTTTAGGTAGAATTTAAGGACTATGGAGCATCAACAACATTTCGGGAAGGTTTGAGCTCAATCAGATCATTTTTTCCTCTTCTGCGTCATTCAGGGTTAATGTTCCACCTCACAGTGCAAAGGGGCCCCAGTGCCCACCTCCATGTAAAAAAGAGCTAAAATGGGAAAAATAGGGAAATATATTTTTTGAGCATTTCATAATGCTCCCCACAACCTCTTGATTTGAGAAATTTGAATTTTTTTTTGAAAAAATGCAAAAAATTGATAAAAAATCCCAAATGGGCCAATTTGGGGATCGAGCTAAAATTTAACTCGCTGAGTAGCTTGGTGACATGGGACTTTGAATAGGTGGGATGAGTCAAATGGATCTCAGTAAGCTCATGTATTGAGGGCTGAGCTGGGAGGAAGTGGTTCAACGGGGTGAGCTCATGTAGTGTGTGGAATGGTAGTCAAGCTTGACATGGACGATGTCGATAGTGGATCGGGTTGCGTCGACGAGGAGGTGAGTTGACTTGTCAAGACGGGGGTCTTTAGCGCAACTGGGAGTGTTAAAACTATAACATAAAACAAACAAAAATGGTGCATACGAGTGAAGGGGATGTCAGATGCATAATGGGTTATGTACCCATAAAGTAAGGCTAGCCACTCAGAGTTCAACAAGGAGGGAGTGCAGGAGGCATTGGGGTCAACCTGACTTGGCGCATTGGGATGAGTCATCGGGAAATCATGGTGCTAAAGATCCTCATAAACCTGACACACATGAAAATGAAAAATCACATCTGATACAAATGGTGGCGAGCTCAAACAAGTCAGAGATAGGTTTTTTGAGGTCATGCGGGGAAAAGACATGTCAAGGAGCTTAGATGATCTAACACACACAGTGGAAAAATTGGAAGTAGATCAGAGGCACAACAACAAAATGCAAATTTAGTGAGCCATATGTCGATGAAAAACAAAACCCACCCCTAAAAAATGTAAGTGCCGAGCCCAAGGCCAAGTTAGGTGGGGGGGTTGAGAAATTCAATGCTGGTAGGTGAAAGTGGTGGAGTATCTCGGGGAAGAGCTCGGTGGGTGGAGTGAGTTTGAAGGTAAAAAATAAATATTACCTCACATAAAATTAGCCATAACTTATAATCTACTCATCAGAATTAGGAAACATTTCAGGTTATGGAAATGTAATTCAAAGCCCCACATCATGAAATAATTAAAATTAAAAAAAATGAGGATTAGGTATGTGCAAATCAGGGGTGAAGTCACAGGAAAAATTGAGGTCATACCCAGGTGCAAAGATGACATAATGGAGTTATGGGTTCACATTCCTTCCGCCACAAGGCAAGGTACAAAAGGGTATGGGATTTAAAGATTGGACTATTACTATTGCAGGTGCCATGATGATTTTGGAAAGTGGTGGAGGCATGATTTATAATTTCTCTCTCTTTATCACCATTTTTCTTCTATAAATGTAGAGGGGACGCATTATTAAAAAGAGTTACACATTTTGTCTCCCCACACTCCCCTCTTCTCCACAATTGTGTTGTTGTGAATTAATGGGCTTTAAGCCTTCACTCCAAATTTTGTAATGGAACTCTTGCCTTTCCCTACTATGATGTACTATGACAATTTAATGGAGCAATAAAAATTATGTTTGTGTTAATCCTTATAACCTTTCATAATATTTTTGTCTGGTCTTGCCTCTCTTCATTAACATGTGTTCTATGCATATTATGGTTTCCATTGCAGGTTTTTTGTGTTTTTGTGCTCATTTGGGAATGGAAAATGCACGTGTTTTAGTTTTTGGTGCATGTCCAGCCTCCCCATGATCATCCTTCTCCATTTTGCAGGCTTGAAAGTGTTTGAAAACCCCTTCTCTTGGTGCTATCACTATTTTAGTATAATATTTCCTTCATTTCATTTATTTTCTCTATTGGTTTCTCCTTAGAAGTCATAGAATAGGTTTAATTATTTTTCCTTCTTGCATTAGAGGTAGTTTAGCATTAGGATCAGGAAGAGGAATCCTTCCTTCTCCAAAGGATTGTCTCAAGTCCACAAGTCCTGTAGCTTATGAGATGGTCCCCTGTTAGCAAAAAGTAGGGATCTGTAACCAGATATCCCAGGGTGCTACATTTTTGCACAAAACATTTTGGCACATGTGGTGGGACTAAAAGGTGAAAAATATACACTTCATAGGTGTTGCATTGATCTACACCTCTAGTTTCATCAATATTATCATGTCCTTGGTGGATATTCATAGCTTTTGAGACATCTAGTAGCTAAATCAGGAGCTCAAGGCTGAAAAACACAAGACAAATTTGACCTTTGTATTTTGGGTTTCAGAGGTTGTTTTTCATGCCCCAAATTTTGACAAGAGCATTTTAGGATTGTATGTATGCAAAAAAAATCCTTAGTTCTAACAAAGGACAATGCATTTCAGGTTTCATGGGTTACATTGCATACTCCAAGTTTCACCCTGTGTATTTTGGGGATTGACAGTTGCTGAACAAGGTCTAAATTTTGAATCAAGTTTTGGTCCCTTCAAGAGTTGCATTTATATCTTACCAAGGGTGATCTGTTCTTGGTAATATCCCAACCTTCTGGGTCAAATTCTAAACACATCTAGAGACTCCATCTACTCAAAAACCCACTCTCTAAGTTGCATATCTTTCTTCCCACCCATTTCCATCCATTTTCCTTCCATTTCCCCTTCCATACCTTTCATTTTTCTTCCACTCATGAAGTTGTGCAATCATGACTTCATTCCCCTCATAGAACTCCCATTTGCATCAACAAAAATATTAATCAAATCCATGTTTAGGCTATTAAAATCCACCCTCAAATCCATTCTATAATCAAAATAAATTTGAATTTGCATATCCACATGAGCAAGTTACTAATTAGTTTGGTCATTCACCAAACTTTGGAGCTTTTGAAGAGAAATGATATGTAGACTTTAGAGTCTACCCTATACCTGAAGAGGACTACTTGTAGAGATAGGTTTAAGAGTTAGAGTATAGTATGGTCTAAATAAGGAACCCCTGGAATAGCTCTATACTAGGTGAGTTTGATCCTCATCAAAGGCTCCATTAGATAATCTAGACATTACTTAAAATTAGGAAATGGATTAAGAAGAGGTAAGATTATAAATATAATGCTAGTTAATCCTATCAATGGGAGACCCTTTCATTACCACCTCAAAACCCTCTCCCCATTCCCCAATCAGTGTCATCTCATCTTGAGCATCAATATCCTAGCTTTCTAACTACTACCCCCATTGAGAGTTCTACTTCTTTGTCTTATAGTCTCCCATCCCATATTGCATTTTTTCCCTTTTTCCCTTCTAAGAAACCATCCCCTCATGAGGAACAGGAAGTTATACCTTCCCCTCCACTTCAAATATTTAAAAAATCTATTGTGACCCAACCCATCCCTCCTCCTGCATTCCCAAAATAATCTTGGGAATATGAAAATTAGAAAACCAACCAAGGGTGGTGGGAGAAGAAGACCAATATGGAATAAATGATAGAAATTTAGAATAACTATGATTTGAGGTTTGTAATGGACAAGATCCCCTTGATGGTTAAGCCTTTAGAGGAGGTCAAGGTTAAACAATAGGTAGCTAAGACTGATTTTATAGTAGTATCAAAGCTAAAAGGAGAACAAGAAGAAGATCAAAAATCAATGTTCTTTGAGTGCAGTGTTCACACTAACACTATATTTGTGGAGGATGTTGATCATCCATCAGCTACAAAATCAGTAGAAGAGGAGAAAAAATCAGCTCTAAACCAACAAGAAGAGAAGCATGTGCAAGTAAATGAAGAAAATATTTTAAATATGTAAGGTGTTTCAAGTGAATGTAATGATCCTCATTGCCTTACATGTCAAGAACTTGTATCACTTCTAGAATGTTACAGTAGTCCTCCATGTTCACCATCAAGTGTTGTAACCAATCACAAGGAGATCCATATCATGGGGGAGAACCAAATAAATTCAAGGGTCTTAAGCAATGAGTCAGTTGCACAAGAGATTTCAGATCTCTCCCCCAATAAATCTCTCTAAAAATATGATTTTTTTGATAAGTTTGAGATCACAAGCTTCATGTTTGATTATGAAGATATGCATGATGAACAAGTTGCAGATTTAGAGGCTGTCATGGAATAAAGATAGAGGAAAGTGAAGAGCTAAAATGATTATTTTACTTGGAGGAGTGCTTTAAAGGAGAAGAGACCATAGAAATCACAATCTTTGTTACTCCGTCATTCATCCTTCAACATCAAGAACCTTCTGCCATGGAAGAGAGAATTTGAGAACAACCTGATTCTTCATACAAACCTCTTGAATCAAGATTGGAGGAATTAAATCTTCCAAGTTTAAAACCGGATGAGGAGGAAGAGAAAAACAAGGATGACACCACCTGTATACTAGTCACTAGGGAAGAGGATGAGTTGTCTATAGATGAGTAACAAAGAGAATATCAACTCATAGACAATCACCTTTTCCATGAAGGCTTACAAGAAGACTTCCTTATTAAAGTTAGAACTCACAGATGCGGGCACATTCGGTGGATTAGACCATGCTCCATTAGGTGTTTGGCTTCATTAGAGCCAAAGGAGGAGCCACAACTAGTCACATTCACTTCATAATGTGAGGGTGAGTTTCGAAGTCCCAAGGATCAACTCTAATACCTATATAAAACAAATGTACAATAACTAAAAGAGGCATGTATTCTCTTTCCAGTTGATGCCTTAGTGAACCAAGTGGAGAATTGGGCTTGTTTCAATTTTTTCACTCTTAGTCTCAGCTATGTCCATTGTCAAACCATATATATGGCTATAAATTATGAGAAAGGGTAGCTACTTTTATTTTCGAGTGTTAGGGTTTGTTTGAGTCACTTGTTTCTCTGGTTAGGGTAGGGTAGGAGTAGGGTTGTTTCCAGTAGAAGAAGCACTTGCGCACACTCTACATGTTTTGTGTGAAGCATGTACATGATTTTTAGTTTTGTACATAGTGTGTGTTGTGTTTCGTTGTTTCTCTTTCATAGTGTGTCAGAGGTGGAGTATTCAAAAGAAGAGAATAAATCATAAATTAATAGAGTTTCATGATGTCCAAAACTAGAAAATGCGTTTATTCAAAAATCTACAATGTGTTATGCATGACAAGTAATAAATGGTTTTAGAGTGCTTCATACTCTACAAAATCAGGTTTAAGGAGAGATTCAGAAGTCTGTTTTCAATCCTGTAGATCAGGATTATAGAGAGGAAAGAAAGAGAATCTCGGAATCAAAAAATGTTTCCACTCATTTCAGTTTCAATATTTTCTTATCAAAAGTGGAAAATTCAAGTAGTGGGTCAGCCTATAGCTTAGCAGTATCAAGCAGACTTCAGATCATAAATTCAAAGGGTTATATCATTTTGGACCACTAATAGTGACTCCATGCCCAATAGAGGCTTCAAGCTACTGGTCAACCCATCTAGTAGGCATATGGCCCCTTGATTCACCAAATTAATATCCATTTTACCCCTGGGTAAAATGAACAATAGGGGATAGCTGGAATTGGGCATTGGTAAGGGCCACCAAAGGACTCTAGATTTTTAGGTAAGATTTAAGGATTAGGGAGCATCAACAACATTCTAAGAAGGTTTGAGCTCAACCAGACCAATTTTTCCTCTTTTGGGTCATTAAGTGTTAAGGTTCTGCCTCATGGTGAAAATGGGCCCCAGGGCCCACCTCCATCCAAAAAATGAGCAAACATGGGTAAGATTGGGAAATATAGTTTTTGAGCATTTCACAATGCCCCCCATAGCCTCCTAGTTTGAGAAATTTGAAAGAAATTATGAAAAAAATATAAAAAATTGATTAAAAAAATCCCAAATGGGCCAATTTGGGGACCGAGATAAAATTTAGCTCAGTGAGTAGGGACTTTAAATAGGTTATTCGAGTCAAAATGGATCTCGGGGAACTTGTGTATTGTGGGTTGAGCTGGGAGGAAGTGTCTCAGTGGGGAAAGCTCATGTAGTGCGTGGAATGGCAGTCGATCTCAGCATGGACAACACCGGTAGTGGATCAACTTACATCGACGTGGAGGTGATTTGGCTCGCCAAGCCAGCTCGACAAGCCAGTGGTATTTGGTGCGAGTGGGAGTGTCAGAGCTAAAACATGAAATGAACCAAAATGGTGCATGTGATCCAAGAGGATTTCAGGTGCATAGTGGGTTTGATGCCCATAGAACAAGGTGAGCCACATAGAGGTCAACATGGTGGGAGTAGAGGAGGCGTCAGGGATAACTCAACTTGGTGAGTCGGGACAAGTCATTAGGAAAGAATGGTGCTAAAGCACCTCCTCAACTTGATGCACATGAAAATGGAAATTCACATCTGATACATGTGGTGGAAAGCTTAGGTGAGACAAAGATTGGTTTTTCAGGGTCACATGAGGAAAAGACATGTCGAGAAGCTCAGATGATCTGACACACATGGAGGACAAAACAGAAGTGGATCGCAGGGCGCAACAACACAATCTAAATTCAGTGAGCCATATGTCAATACAAAACAAAACTTTCCCCTGAAACATGCAGGTGCTAATCCCAAGGCTGATTTATGTGGCATGGTTGATAAATTCAATGCGGGCAAGTGAAAGTGGTGGAGTAGCTTGGTGAAGAGCTCAGTGGGTGGAGTGAGTTAGAAGGTAAAACCTAAATATTACCTCACACAAAATTATTCATAACTTAAAAATCTACTCATTAGAATTAGGAAAATTTATAGGCGTTATAAATTTGATTCAAATCACCACATCATGAAATTATTAAAATTGAAAAATTTGAGGATTAGGTGGGTGAAAATTAGGGGTGAGGTAACAAGAATAATGGAGGCCATACCTAGGTGCAGAGATGACATAATGGAGGTATGGGTTCACATTCCTTCTTCCACAAGGCCAGGTACAAAAGGGTATGGGATTTATAGATTGGTTCATCGTTGTTGCACGTACCATGATGATTTTGGGAAGTGGTGGAGGGATGAATTTGGATTTCTCTCTCTCTATCTCATGATTTTTCTTCTATAAATGTAGAGGGGATGCATTATTACAAAGAGTTAGACATTGTTTCTCCCCATGCTCCCCTCTTCTCCACAACTAGGGTCTTGTGATTTTTGGGGCTTCAATCCTTCACTCCAAATCTTAGAATGGAACTCTTTCCTCTCCCTTCTATGATGCACTGTGTAAATTTAATGAAGCAATAAAATTGTGTTTATGATAATCCTTCTAGCCTTACATGAATTTTTTGTCTCCCCTTACCTCTCTTCATTAACAAGTGTTTTTTTTGCATATTATGGTTTCAATTGCGTGGTTTTGGTGTTTTTTCGCTTATTTGGGAATGGTTAATTCATGTGTTGTGATATGTGGTTCATGTCCACCCTTCCCATGATCATCCATCTCTATTTTTTAGGATGGGAAAGTTTCTGATAACCCCTTCTCTTGTTTCTATCACCATTCTAGTGTAGGATTTCCTTCATTTCATGTACTTTATCTATCACTATCTCCTTGGAAGTTATAGAATAGGTATAGTTAATTTTCCTTCTTACATTAGGGGTAGTTTAGGATTAGGTTTAGGAAGAGAAAGATGACCTTTTCCAGAGGACCGTCTCAAGTTCACAAGTCCCACATCTTGAGAGATGGTCCCATGTTAATAAAAAGTAGGGATTCATAACCAAATTTCCCAGGGTGATACTTTTTGCAACAAACAATACGTGTTAAAAATCATGGATTTGGAGAGGTTGATTGTATAAATCTATGGAAGAATAATATGGTATATGGGTATAAGTATGAGAGAATGAAGGGGATTCATAATTAAAGGATGAGGAATTATGTGGAATATTGTGAGTGAAAGGTAGAATCGTGGTATAGAAATGACACGTAAGGGATTATGTAGTTCATGTAGAAGGGATATGGTGCATATGAATAATAGTAGATGGCATAGGAACAATAGATAATGTAGTGATATTAGGTGTTTCAGTAGTGGATGATGAAGGATTAGGGTTTATAGAATAAATTAGTAGATTGTAGGCATCTATATTGTAATAGTATTATCTAATATATTATACAAGAGCTTATAGATTATGATCTAAGGCCTCCTCAAACTTGGGGTCAAAGGTGGAATCTTGTAAACATCATCATCCTCAAGGGGAAGAGGAGTATATTTATGAATTTTGTTAGATTCTCCCATTACTCTATTATAAATAAAGATGTCATCATGTGATTGAGAAGCACAGTCCATGGTGTGAGGTGGGTTCTATTAACATATGTGGGTATTAACCATGCAAAGATAAGATCATGATAAACCCAAGGTAGAAATGTGGAATTGTGGGAAGTATGATATTTAGTAGATGTCAGGATGAAGGGATGGAGAATTACATCCCAATCGTAGTTGTGACTGTGTGTGAGATGAGTCAAGAATGTAGAATAGAATGAAAAATGAAGGATTTTGTCTCAGGAAGGTTTAGACTAATCATAGTTACAAATGGCTATAGGAAAATATGGGATGAAAATTTATAGTGCATTCACAGTTGTAACTGAGAATAGGAAAATCAGAACTCAAAATTATTTTCAGAAATGGGTATGGCAGTGTGAGAAGGGGATGTCAAAAATAAAAATAGTCACAAGTTTGAATTAAATATAGTAGAAATTAAAACAAAGTGTTTTGATGAATGTGATGATGTGGGTTTGTTTGTCTTAAGGATGAATATGGGCCTAACTAGTTTATCTGCCTAGGTAAGGACCCCTTTATAATTACCTTTATTATCTAAATGAGTACCATTCACTAAAAGAGTTTTGATCACAAAATTTACCCCTTGATAATTCAAGATGGGGCCATCACCATGGAAAACATTGAATGTACCTCATGGGAGAAATTAGTCAATCAGGTTGGACTATTGGCCCTTTTTACCGGTGAGTCCTCTCAATGTGCTAGCTACTTCAAGGTTCCTATGGTAATCCTCACAACATGTTTTAGGGTTTATTCCCAAATACTTCCCATAGTTATGCAAATCATTATTGAACCATATCAAAATCTGTATTAAATGTGTATTCATTCTCAACTCATTCCCTTTAGAAGAAACAAGTGATTTTTTATATTTTGTAGAAATAATTTTACTGGATGGTCATGCTTGCGATTACCCTATAACAAGATTGTTAGATTTTTTGGTAGAAAAATCGTAACATAGTCACATTTACGACTGGCCTGAGACTAAATTTTATTAAAATATTTTTAGCATATCTACAAAACCAAGTGTTAGATCTACAACATTAACATTAGGGGAAAACAAAACCAAATTTAAAGGACTAATAAAATCGTAAATAAAACACTATTAGATTTAGAAAAATGAAAAGAGTTACCCATAACCAAAATGGTCTCATTTTAGTCACTAATATGTATGCCTATATTTGGATCACCTATAAGATGTATTAGTTGATATAATAATAACCAAATCATTCTTACTAAAAATAACAAGCTTAAGATTCCATTTATAAGAGGATAATTATGTGTTATTTATTGAATAAAGTGGGTAAAACTCTTCCTGGTCTAAATTTAAACCTTCACACAAACACACTTAGAAATTTTTTTAGTAGTTTTTGGTGATTATGGGACCTACCTTGATCAAATTCATAACCATTTAAAGAGATAAAAACACATTTTTTTGAAGATGAAAAAACAATGCTACAAATGAAATAGTATATCTGACTTAGTCATAGGAAAATTATATTTGTAATTCATTGAAAAATCACATGGTGATCACAAGCCAATTGTAGTTGTGACTGACATATGTGTTAAAATTTTGTTGAAATAGTGATGTAGTAATTTTCAGCTATCCTTTATGATCCACTTTCAATTCTCGAAGACATTCAAAACCGAAATATGCAAGAAAAAAAGAAAAAACTTGGGTATGGGATCAAGTAAACAAAAGATTCAAGGGGTTGGAATGATGAGGGTGAGTGGGGTTTTATAGTTTTTGAGTGTGTAGGGGAATGTGACACATATGGATGTAAAGTGCATGGATTGGTGAGATGATAAGGGTATGTAAGGCATTGAGCATGTGAATGGGTAGGTAAGATGGAAAAAATTTAATGTGAGTGGGTGAGGGTTAGTAAATAAGTGATGACACATCTTTATCAACATTTTATGGGGTTCCATATTTTTTATTTGCTTTTGTGGGTTTTTTTTTGTATTATTGTGTTTTATGATATTTTTGGTCTTTTTGAATAGGATACCTTATGCGCAAGGCAATATTATAGTGTCTACAATATGTGTACACACACATATGTGTGTCTATGTATAGATACATATATGTGTATACATACACATGTTGTGTGTGTGTGTGTGGCAACCGACCAAGGATACAATAAAGGCCTATGTGTGGCCACAAGTGGTAGAAGGGTAAAGTATGGCCACACCCAACAAGTGTATAATATGTAAGGCTTGGGGAGGAAGGGAGGGGTTGTGGTTAGGCTGAAGTCCCCCGTTACTAGTATAAGTGACATGCACGCAAGCATGCACACACACATTTATAGAAATAAAAATACATTTGATTATAAAATTGCACAAATTCCTTTATGGAATTATAAGGCTCTATTATTCATTGAACTCAAGTAAAAGATAGAGATAAATTAGATATGTTAGGAGCCATATTTTAATGAAAAGAGGTAAGAAGGTATCTTAAAAAAATATAAACACCAAAACAAGTTTCTTTTAAAAACCATTAAAACCCAACTAAAACCCCTTTTATCACCCCCTTTTTCCTTTCTCTTGCAATTTTATCAATCAACAAAACTAAGTAAAAATGATGCAAGCTCTATAAGTGTTGAAATGGGTATTTTCAATTCCAATTTCAAGTGTAAAATTATGGTTTGGTGGTATTCAAACAATCATAATTATCTCATAAAAACCAATGTTTCTTTTATTCAAATAAATCCATATAAATTACTTTATAAAACATTATGAAATGGGGAGATTTCTATTTACACAAAATATCATTTTTTCTCAATTTCAATTGAAAAACTTACAACTTGATTCAAGATAATTTCCAAAGTATAATAACACTAAATATATCTTTCCTTCATATACATTATCAATAATAAAAACAACTCTTAAATGCAAGTATACGAGACTACCACAAAGTGGGAACAACATGCCAAAATTTTCATTAGGTTCACAAAAACATAACAAGCCAACAAGCTCCCAAGTTACTTTTTTTCTCCAAGCTCTAACTTCACCCACTAAGAATTCAAAGCCATAAGAGAAGGCTTGGTTGAATACCCAGCTAATTAACATCGTTACATGCCATAATCTAATGAATGGAGAGCATGCAAGCTTTCCTTCGAGACCATGGGAGAGAGGAGAATGCAATCCTCCCTTGAATACCATGGGAGAGAGTAGAATGAAAGCCTCCATGTAAGCACACAGATATAAGGGAAAGGCCAAAATAAAATAATATTACACGCCAAAAAAATTTTTTATAAACAACACAAACACATCAAGAAGTTCCAAAATTCTTCCTAAATAGGGAAGCAAGAAGGAGAAACCAAGTCAAAACATATCTAAGTATATAAAAAAATAGGTTTCCACGTGGTTCCAAACATTCCAAATTTCCTCCATAACTCCATATCCATCCCAAAACACTAAAATCACTTATACCTTCTTTCTAAGGATTTTCAAACCTTGGAAGTTTCATTAGTAAGGAAGGGATATGGTTCCTAAACCATATGGTAAGAAATATCCCACTTCAAATAATATGAAGGTAGTAAAATAAGAAATCGTAACAAGGCTTGCTCATCAATCCTTGTGGGAAAAAAGAAAGAATTCTTCCCTCTTCCCATAAATCCAAAATCCATTTTCCAAGGGTATGGATGAAGAAAATAAAGAATACACCAACTCATTTTCAAACCAAAAAATCATCCAAAAACCAAAAACTCAAAAAAAAAAAAAATCTTTAAAAAAAACATAATTAAAAGAGTGTGGGGATACCTCATGAAAGAATTATGAATCCAAAATTATAAATCAAAGAGAAATTACTCCGATCCAAAATCCAATATCTCCTATTCAAAAGAAGCACTCTTTCAACCAAGCTCTTTCTCTCTAAACATTAACCAAAACAAAAAAACAAGCCCCAGAACCCCAAAAACCTCCAAGTTAGAGGATGATATAAGAAAAGAGTCTCTAAAATAAAACATAATAGGATTGTGACACATTTCACTCCTCCACCTAAGACTCCAAGTCACCCAAGTACTTCCAACATTAACTTACAAACAAATAAATAAAAAATAAATTCAAAATAAAGTAATTCAAGTCTCCATATGGATCAACTTGTAGACAAAACACAAAGTTACACAAGGTCAAAAAGTAATAAATTTGGGTGGTTCAAAAGGGTTAAAATGGGGGAAAATAAACATTATGATCCTTTAAAATATCTCACCCACCCATAGGTATGGCATTTTTTACTCTTTTAAAGGAAAATATAACATCTAACTTACTTTACACTCCTCGAAAAAGTTACTTCTTTCACAAATTCGAGTTTTGGGAAAAATTTATCCTTTAAGGGGTGTGGTGGATAAAAATAATCAATGATTAGATGATTATAAACCCAATCAATCAAAAATAAGACAAACTAGGTCAACCCATGTAAGTGGGAAGTGATAGCTAAATAAAAAAACCAATTAACTACCAAATGGAAAAGAGTTAAATCAAATAAACCCAAGTAAAATTCAAGCAAGATAAAATTGACTAAATAAACCAATAATAATATACCAATGGGTTATTCCTTTTTATTTCAAATTTAAATCCACAAATTAATATAACAAAGGGGACCAAAACAAAGCGAAGGGGGTAAATTCATAAAATAAGTCCTATTGTGCAACATGAAGGTGTTGTTGTTGCTAAAATGTGCACCCCTCCTAAATTAGGAAATCGAAATTTTAGTGAGAGCATAAATGATCTTGAAAGTGTGGGGGTAATCAATATCAAACCTAAAATGAGAGGTTTGGTTCCTCTCACCCCAGTTCACCACAACTACTCTAACCAATTTCTACTCTAATCTATCTAATTATACACTAAGAAACTCTAAGGAGAAATGACGAGAGAGAAGAAAAGATGAAATAAAAGGGAGGTGATGCACCAAAATAGAAAATGGATCAATTATATACCTAAAATATACATATTTAAACATGTGAAATAAATTTTAAGAGATGTACACAACTTGGAAAGAAATAAAATTAGAAAAAGAGTGAAGTCATGTAAGAGGATATAGGTGTTCACATTAAACATAGATAATTCAAAGAAATGAATTCAAACGTGCTTTGATATCAACACTTAACCATTTATATATATGAAGATGACAAAAATAAACTCCAAATGTGAATTACAAAGTTTGCAAGAAAGAATTTTGAAAAATCATAAGGAAAAACCACAAATTTAGCAGAAAAGAACTCGTATTATGTGCCAAGCACTTACATTTATAAAAAGTTTTAGAGAGAAAGGAGAAGAGGTCGATCACATCCAATGATCAATAAGATCAACTATCCACCACCACCAAATACCAGTCGTAGGTTTGGTATGGGTACCTAGCATTTCCAAAAACACACGCCATAAGATTGTCAGTACCGGAGATTCCCATACTTCATTAAATTTTGTTTATTGAGGTATTTGATCATATGGTTCAAAATAAGTGTGAATCTGTCATTCCCCATGGGATTTAGATGATTTATCTTAATTCAGGTTTGGATCTTTTATTTATCAAATTCTCACATTCCGTTCCTTTTCAAAACATCCACACATAGCCATAAATGCTCCTTTTATGCCACAGAGGTATTCTTCTCTACATCACAACTTTTTACACCCATGACTATATTTATTTTTTATGACTCATGATGTATTACACATAAAACCTACCTTCTCCTCAAGATACGAAAATCCATCTATTTTCCCTTGTGACTTTTTCTTAGGTGGTCTTTGAAAGACCAGTGAGTTCTTCAAATATATAGTTTACTAACTCTTTGATATATGTGGCATAATAAGTTTTTTATTTCACAACTTTTATCGTTAGCCACATTTAAACTTGTTTATTTATTTCATTTAGTCTCCTATGATACCTATTCCTTGTGTCCCGACATATTATGGGAGGACTACAGGCCCTTTTGCGTTGAATTAACCAAAACTATAAAATATGACATTCACCAAGTTTGGGTAATAATTATCTTCTACGTTGTGAATCAATGAACTTTTCTTACATGTCATGGAAAACTACGTTTTCAACTTCTTCATTATGTGGGTCTTCAATCCTAATTTGCCTAAGTCTAAAACTTGGATGAGTTGTTCAAATTAACATGGGGTACTATTTTGGAAAATAGTTTGGTGAATTTTTGGGAACATATTCCTTGTAGATGTAAAGATCAATAGCCTTAAATCATCCATTGGGCATGGATTCAACATTATTCTTTGATTTTTTTTCTAAAACCAAGTTACTTTATCATTCTATGTGGACATGGCCTGTGAAATGCAAATGAGACCACAACTTGTGTAAAAGAACTTATTTACAAGACCACCATAAGGATTTAGGGAAAGAAACTCAATATGTGGTCCATACCTAACAAAAATAGGGAACTCCGAATGAAACAAGGTAAGGGAAAATAACAAAAGAAATATACAAGATATATGAAAACAAACTTAATTGGAAGGTTTGAGATAGATCCCATTAACTAGGATCCAAATTTCCACCCCATCAAATTTGGAAAAATCAAAAGAGTTATCTTACTTACATGCAATGATGATATATTTCCCGCTATTTGGATAATCAAAATTGGAGTACTACCCTATTTTATCTCTATCTACATCCTATTTTAAGACCAGATATCTTTTTTTGAAAGCATGTGATTTAGATTTCTTGTCAAACCACTACTTGGTCGATATTTGGTTCTCTTCTAATATGATCATGGTGGATTACCTTAATTCCTCAAGTTCAACCAATTCTTCCTTTCTAAGTGTTATGTGATCTTCATGCTCAAACTCTACCTATTGGTCCAACTCTAATGAAGAAACTCCAAAGACAAGGGAATCATGACCTCTCTACCATAAACAAGGAAAAGGGAAGATTTACCAATTTCCTTCTTTGATGTGATCCTGTTAGCTCACAGAGAGTTTTTTACCTTGGTGTGTCAGTGACTTTGATTGATTTCCATTTTTATTTTCATGGATTTGATAAAAAATTTATTATCATAATTTTCCAAACTATTATCTTGAGGGTAGTAATTAGAAGAGGCCTTTAAGTATATTTAAATTCTAAGATCCCAATCAAATATTTTAGAGCCTAAGAAATATCTTGAATTATTATAAATAATGGTTTGGGGAACTCAAAACATTGTCAAAATGTCCTTAATAAAATCAAGGATATTTGATTCAATAGCTTCCTTGAGTGCCACAACCTCTATCCACCTAGTCAAATAATTAGTTTTTGTCAAGACCCACTTATGACCCGTACTTGAAATCAGATAATAATACCAATAAAATCAAGGACCCATTGATAAAAGGGTTCATTCGCATAAATGGGATGAATTGGGAGGTCTTCCATATTCTTATTATCATTAACAAAAATGCATTCCTTACATTTTCTGACCCATTGATGAGCATCTATGAGCAATCTAGGACAGAAGTATCCCGCCTTTATAATTATTATCTTTGTGTCATTGGATGAGAAGTGTCTATCCAAGAAGCCATTATGGAACTATACTAAGAATTTTTCCATTTTTTCATCCTCAATTCACCTTAACAATAATCCATCGGGATTCTTTTTGAAGATAACCACGCCAATTAATACGGAATGAGTAAAATTCAACCATAGGTGTCACCTCTTATATTTTTTTAATCTAGGAGGATGAATAGTCATGGGAAATAATCTAGACATATTTTTTATCCAACTGATGCCATAATTCATATCTATAGCAAGTTAATTTTGATATTGCTCTTGTTCCTAGAGAATGATGTTTGTTTATTATCTTGAGCATCTAAATCCAAATTCTCACATAGTGTTATGTATTTTACCAATATTTTGGCCTTAATGGTCACATCATATTCCATAAACTTGGTCACCCACCTAGCTCTCTTTTCATTAATATTTTCTCCCATGACGAAGTCTCTCACACTGAGTATGAGACTAAAATTTTTATGAAGCTAGTAGAAAGCATGCTCTTGAAATTCTAGAGAGATTTCATGATGGTGAATACCTGATTATATATATGATTGTATTTTTATCTCACGATCCTTCATTGTTTGATTGAAGAAAGCCACTGCTTTCTTTAAAGCCTCATAATTTTATTGTAGAAGAAGTACAAAAATACTAGTTTCATCCCCATGGACATATAGGATGAAACCCTTTAAATAATCAAGGTTGATGAGTGTGAGTGTTTAATATATTTACTATTTGATCTTGGTAAATATTTATTTTCCTTCGATGGCCCATTTGAAATCAACATTCTTCTTAAGCATCAAGGTAATGGGATTAACAAGTCCTACAAAGTTAGAAATGAACTTCCTAAAAAAATTAATCTTATTGAGGAAAGATTGCAGAGCCTTCTTATCAGTTGGAAAAGAGAGAGAAGGGATGGCTGAAATTCTTTTAGGGTCAATGGCAATGCCAATATTTGAAACAACATAACCCAAAAATTTTCCCTCTGGGATTGAAAAATGCACTTCTTGGGATTAAGAGACACCCAAGACACCCTACACCTTTCAAAAACATTCTCAAGATGACTGATATGATCTTTAGTGTATTTTGAGAAACCAGTGATATCATCTAAGTAGATGTGGATGAAATAATTTATGTAGCCCTTGAATACAACATCTATGGTTATTTGAAATGTGGTAATCGAATTTGATAGAATGAAGGGAATTTTATCATATGTGTATGTTACCCACTTTGTTGTAAATTAAGTCTTATGTTGATCCTATTCTCTAACCTTGATTTGATTAAAGCATGAGTATCCATAAAACATAAAAAAACCTTTCATCTCTTGCTATTGTATACAAATCTTGTTCCATAGAGGGAAAAGGATAATGATCCTATTGGAGAAGTGCCACATATCTACTAGTTCGAATAATGCACAGGTGAACGATGTGATCCGTGAACTATTCCAAGACAAAACAAAGCGAGTATATAAGACTACAAATTATGAAAATGTAAGAGAGATAATTGCAATAAGATAGAAATATCTCCAGCTCAATAGGATAAAATAAAATAATACAAGATATGTACATATAGGATGTTAATGTGTAACCTCCTCCTAGTATCTTGGAAATATCCACATAGAATAGTGGTAACCATCATCTAGAATAGTGTAGTCAAGTGGTAACCAACACATTGAATAGTGTAGTCAAGTGGTAACCAACACATAGAATAGTGTAGTCTAGTGTACACCTAAGAAAGCATATACCATAAGTGTAAGGAAACTCCAAGTGAGGTGTAATATCCCAAGTAGGATAATAAAAATAAAGTGAGAAAAATAAATCCTACACTAACTCCCCCCATAAGCATAGCTTAGGTGGGAAGTGAAAAATTATAGTGGGTCTCGACAACAACACCTAATGAGGTACCCCCATATAATGCAATTTATATAAGATAGAGTAAAAGGAGAAAACCTAATGGGAATAAAATTCCCCTCAAAAGAGAGACAAATAAGAGAATATAGGACCAGGAAGCCCCACTTGAAGTTGTAATAGCTGATAGCCATTTGGTATCTTATAAAGAAAACTCATGGAGTGAATGTGGTTTAGAAGTAGATGCAGTGAAGAATGGATCACCATGGAAAAGTGAAGGTATCCGCCAAGTGTCTGATGGATCTCCCACTAAGGTGTTGTTCCTATCCAAGGATCTGTGCTCCTTATACATGATAGAAGTTCTAACTTCTCCATAAGGAATGTTGTATCTGATGTATAAGTGAATAAAGAATGTGGAGGGTCCTATAACTGAGTATAAGACTACTTAATGTCTGATGAGTCCTGAATGATGATGCCTACTCCCTAAAAAGTACAAGGTGGACTAGAAGTAGGTGGATCAAGATATAAATCCTCTAAGACTAGAAGGTGACATTGAGATAGTGGAAGATGGTCCCTATCACTACTGTAGTCATTTGTGTCATAAGATAAGTTCTCATAAATAATGTTCTCAAGATCAGAATTTTCATCATGTATAGGTTAATGTCATGAAGAATATGAAGGAGACAAAAAGTGAGAGAAGGAATATAGTTGAGTTTGATGATTAACTACACCTATTGCAATGATAATGTCACTATGTAGTTCTCTGACATAGACCGCATCTGGAGTAAACTAAACCCGCATGCCTTGACTAAGTTGAGTAATCTAGTAGAATGATAAGAGATTATTTGATAGTGAGGGAATACTAAGAATATTATTGAATGTTCCTCCATTCAATTAAATAGGTCCTCTTCCAAAAACTTGTGTAGAAATACTATCACCCAATCGTATAGTATACATGTCACATGGCTCTAATGAAGTTAAATCCATGTGTGAAGAATACATATGACGTGAAGAATGAGAATCAATAACCCATGTAGGAGGTGGTGGTAAAAATGCAACAAGCACTCACCCTTTTTTCTCCTTTCCTTATTCTATTCTCTTTCCCTTTTCCATTTGTATTGGAGGATTCATTAGTTGATGAAGATTGTTTCGAAGACTCAGGGTCACCTATCTTGTTCTTCTCAAGAAGACTTGTGAGGTTGTCAATCTGTTTCTTTAAAAATTATATTTCATCATGTATCCCTTTACAATACACATAGTTTATCCTTTAGAATGTTGATCCTTATTTATTTCTTCATCGTGTTACTTTGTTTATAATATTTGTCTAATGAGGCTGTCTATTTTCCATTCTTGGCAATGAGATCTTGATTTTTTGGAGGACTTAAAGGTACCCATTTATATTAAATTCTCTTATCCCTTAATCAAACCATCAATAAATTAATTTAAATATGGCATAGACCATGTGGCTCCAAGAACCCTATTGGTAGCATAAAAGGTAGAGACAAAGAAAGAGTAGTTAGGACCTAGTTTGAAAAGCACTGAAAGAACTAATTGTTCATCATTATTTTTTGTTCCATAGTATTTTAACTACAATTGTAAGGACTTGATCTTGGTATATAAATCTTCCAAGGTGTCAAAGTTTCTAGGACTTAAGTTGATAAGTTCTATTTCTAGATCATGACCCCTCATAGTGTCAACTTTTCCAAACAAGGTTTATAAGGTTTTCCACACCTGGTTGGGAGATGTTTTTGAATCTATGTGAAAGAGGAGTTTCAGAGACACTAAAATACACAAGATACCAAAAGTCACATCACACTTATTAACCTACTTAACTTTTTATGCATCTTCACTAGGCTCAGTTTCTTGCCCCATTGTGATAAGATACAACCCTTAACCCTCAAATACAATGGTCATTTTTTATTTCCATTCTTGGTAGTTAAAAGGTGTAAGTGGGTTAATTGTACTTAGATCCATTATAGTATAAATTAAAGTCAAGATAGTTGTTGTAGAAAATAATGAAATGTGTAGAAAGAAATAAGTTTCGAACAAGAGAGGAAAAACATTGTACATCCCCCGGAAACTATATCAAGAAGCACCTCATAGTTTTTACACTTTATAACTTAGTGTGTTTTATAAAATAAATAGGTCCAATGCTTTGGGAAATGAAAAATATGTAACTTTCACGAAACATTCCACTCGATATTGAGCTATCAATCAAAAAATTTATAATAATTATTTCCCATAAATAATCCCTATTTTAAATGAATTTGCACTAAAATTGAAATGCACTATTTTTCCCTAAAATATAGTTTTAACAAAAGAAGGAGGTGGGTTTTATGAATAAAATATTAATCCCTTCGATTCATATGCATTGGGTGTGACCAAAGGCCAAAAAATGCTAGAGGGTTACAAGGGGGCTAGAGTTAGCCACCCCGCACAACCGAAGGTTATTGCAGCGAGGCCGTTAGGTCAAGATGGATTTTTTTTCCTATACACAAGATGTGGCCCTTAAATTGATACATATCTAAGTGTAGTGAATAACAATGCCACGAGACTCAAAAAATAGTGACTGAATCTAGATCTGGAATGCGTGTATGGGCTGTTAGAAACTCTATTACAAGTTTGAAACACCTCTTGATCAGAAACATGCATGCAAAGAACTACCAAAGGTGAAAACACCCTTCACAAGTCTGCAAATAAACCTCTATATCTAGATAAATCTTCTAGGGATCTTGCAATAATGATTTAGGTCCTACAAAAAAGTAATCTCCAGAACTGTATATGTACTATGTGGGCCTATAAATCTTAGAAGCATGTAAATCAGCTATATACCTAAAAACCAGTAGAAACCAGCACCCAAAACACCCAAATAATTGTAAATAATGACCTCAAATGAAAATAAACTTGTAGAATAATAATTAGACAAGCTTAATACCAGTGTGGCTCTGATACCATATTGGAGAAGTGTCACAGATCTACTGGTTTGAAGAATTCATAGGTGAAAAATGTGAGACATGAATTATTCCAAGTCAAAACAAAACGAGCATGTAAGACTACAAATTAAGAAAATCCAAGAGAGATAATTGCAATAAAATAGGAATAGCTCCAACTCAATACGGTCAAATAGAGTAATGTAAGAGATGTACATGTAAGAGGTGAATGTTCATAATGAAAATCCTCCTAGAATCAAAAATAATAAATCCACCTAGAATAGTGGTAACCGACACCTAAAATGGTGTCGTCAAGTGGTAACCAGTTACATCTAGAATTGTGTATTCAAGTGGTAACCTAACAACTAGAATAGTGTAGTCAAGTGTACACCTAAGAAAGTATATCCCATAAGTGTAGGGAAACTCAAAGTGAGGTGGAATATCCCAAGTATGATAATACAAATAAATCAAGAAAATTAAATCCTACACTAGAAGATTCTTTACTGAGTTCCTTTTCAAGTCCTTGAAATCCACACAAGTTTGGTTTCTCAATTTTCTTCCTAAAAGGGACCAAGTTAGCCACCTACGAGGAGTACTTGAAGGGGAATATATTTTTTTCCTCAATGAGTTTTGATAGCTCTTTTCTCATGAGGGGCTCTATTTTTGGATTGATATACCTTTGTTTCTATCTGATGGGATTGGAACTAGGATAAATATATATGGTTTATTGAGCAATGTTGGGGTCAAAAACCTTAAGATATTCATAAATCTTCTTTACTGAGTTCCTTTTCAAGTCCTTGAAATCCACACAAGTTTGGTTTCTCAAATTTCTTCCTAAAAGGGACCAAGTTAGCCACCTACGAGGAGTATTTGAAGGGGAATATATTTTTTTCCTCAATGAGTTTTGATAGCTCTTTTCTCATGAGGGGCTCTATTTTTGAATTGATATACCTTTTTTTCTATCTGATGGGATTGGAACTAGGATAAATATATATGGTTTATTGAGCAATGTTGGGGTCAAAAACCTTAAGATATTCATAAATCCATGAGAAGACATCATTAAATTTATAAAATAAGGAGATGAAAACTAACTTCTCTAATTTAACCCATACATTTCCAAGAAATAAATCCTTATCTTGCATAATGGTAGCTGATTGATAGTACTCTTATCTTTCTATTATATTCTTTCTTTATGCTTTGAATTAATCATCAAGGCTTAAGATGTCTTCAAGAGTGACTAGTAAGTTAGGCAATTTATTTATCTTAACTAAATGCTCTTATCACTATAACCTATTGGTACGTAAATTTAATCTCCTTCAAATGTCAAGCAACATCATGGATTTAATAGGACACTCAGAGGTAGATAGATAATTATGTATGTTGTTTTATAGCCGGGGAAGCAGTCTATCTGACTTTTTAGCACTCAGGCTTTGAAAAGGAGTGGGTAGCACATAAAGAGGATTTGATCTATCCTCACTATTTTAGGTTGTGCCTTTCAACCAAGGTAAGAGAACCTTTTTGTGGCCTATTTTTTATGGAGGAGATGGAGATGTCCTTCCTAATGAAGTTGTTGAGGATACCTTGAAGAAATTATGATCAATGTAACAAAATCTAACTCTAACAATTTGTCACTCTAGATAGTGGAGATATTCCCTAGGCAATATTCAGGCTACTAAAGACATTTGGAATCCTAATTATTTCTGCATTTTGGTAGTAAACATTATGCATTTATATACATACATGACAAAAATGGGTAGTATGGGTAGGATTGGTTGTTTTAAATGATTTTTTTGAGGGAGGTGAGGTAGAATGAACTTGTTTTTCACAGATCTTTGAGAATTTTTTACAAAATGGAAAGCTAAGACCAACAAAATGCCACTCAGAATAGCTAAAATGTTCCTTTAACCAGAATATGTGCTTCAATGGAGGCCTATATTAGCACTTTTTCACATAATCTATGAGATTCTAACACGAAGGCTCATTTTGGAAGACCCAATAAAGCATCAATATCTAAGCCCACTCAGGCTTGGGGTACACTCAGAGGCTTACAAACAATCTCTGTTAACAAATGAAAGAAAAGTGATTTTAAATCATTTATTTCACTCCCAGATGAAAGCTCTTATGAGAAATGAAATTACAGATGCCACTAAACTGTCACAAGGATTGAGACCTATGTGATTAAGATAGATTTTAATACAAGATTGCAACAAGAACAAGAAAAACTATTTGCAGACATTCAGAAATGAAACAAACACATTTTTCCCAAGATCAACATAGAATAACTCGAGCTTGATTAAATTTATCTACAGGGGAAAGTTTCTAAAAAAATCTCAGATATTGTCAATGGTTATACATTCACAACCACCTTGACATGATCAAATTTAAAACAAAAGAGATATACAGGCTTCTCAGACGGATTCTCAGATAGGCTTTGTCAAATTTTCTTCTTAGGAATTTTGTTTGACCTCTAACACTCCAACCTCTAACCATTTTCATGATAAATTTGTGCCATTTATAAAATTTACAACAAACCTCTTTTCCCCCCAAAAATCTAGACATTGAGTGCCACCAGTGCTTGCCATGATCATGATCACGATTCCCAGAGTCAGATCTGTAAAAATTTGCTAGGTGCTCAAGGGGCTAATCTCTTTGAATATCTCCCACATTCAACTCCTTTCTCTAGAAAATCACTCTTCCTTCTATTCGCCAACCACTTCCTCCCCTAATCTTTCAAATCTGGTTCCTTGCGTGCTTGGGAGAAGAAAAATAGAAAATCAGATTGAGCCCGATAGTCAGACCATTTTAATGATGAAAGACGTCTCCATATCTCCTCCACAAAACTTAGATATCAAAATTAACTCTCCTCTCTATTTAGAGTGTAGGAAATACCAATAAATAATGAAGACTCACACTTCTAGGAGCATTATGGTAAAAATGGGGGGGAAAATCAGATTCAAACTCACAGTTTCCATTGATCTTTACTTTGAATTTGGGTTGTCCACGTGGAAGATTCAATTTTTAAAAAGGCTTAGGGGTTCCCTTTGAATATTTAAAACCTTTTAAAGAAATGGAAAAAATTCAAATTTTGTTCCACAGCTCTGTCCTTGAGAAATGAGCCTGACACGTGTCCTAATGTGGGTCCCAGTGGAACCATGCTTCCTTTTTTATTTTTAACTCTTTTTTCCCACAAAGGGAAAATTTCCCACTTTTCCTTCGAAGGTCTGCACCTCTGTTGTTGACTGGAGTAAGCTTTGACCTTTCCTCTATCAAGATTGTGAGCCATTTTGATGTTTTAATCCTTTGAATATCAGGGGGGAAAAAACCAAGTTACCCTCGATGGTCCGCCCCCCCACCCTTTTGATTTGAAACAAAATTTGATTGATCCTTTGTCGAGCCTGTGGGCCATTTTTGATAATTTAACCCCTTTGAGAATAAGAGGAAAAAATTTTAAGTTGCCCTTGATGGTCCGCTTCCCCACCCCTTTTGAATTTTCAAACTGCCACGCGTCACAATGGCGTACCTTTGAGATAGTCCCCAAAATTTGAGACCCTGAAAGTGCATGGGATCGCCACATGTCCTAGCCCGAAAAAAATTGTTTAAAGGCTTGAAGCTCAGCAGAAGGTGCCATGTGTTAGATTCCAAGACAATCTCCTTTGGCCATTGAAAAATTCCAAACAAAATGCAAAGTGAGCAGAGGCCTACAAGTGTCCTCCTGGTGCTTCTTTAAAATGAAACTCAGGGGCCGGTCCCCAAACATGCACAGTTCCTCCACGTGTCCTAGACCTCCCAAAAACTTTTTAAAACTGACTAAGTATGGGAAGACCCAGCAAAAGCCTCCACATGTCTTCATAGTGCAATTTCAAAATGGTGCCCAATTTTGAGACCCTGAATGAGCGCGGGCTTGCCACGTGTCCTCTTTTTCTACGAAACTATTTTAGCTGCATAATTTTTTTCTAAATTTGGGCAAAGCAGTGGAAACCGCCATGTGTCCTCCCAGTGCACAACATCTAAGGCCAAACCAAAAAGTAGAAATCTTCAAACAAACGTCACTTCCTCCACGTGGAAAATTTTTGATTTGAAGCTGATTCATATAATTTTTGAAGTACCTAGCTGAGCTACGTCCAACCAAAAGAGGCCACATGTTCCCTATTCGATGCAAGGATGTAAATTTGACCAGAGAGAAATGCCTCATCAAATTGTAAAATGTAGAAAAATGACCATTTGAGCCCGAAGATGAGAATTTTCTCCAAGGACAGAAGGATTTAGAAATGTTACGAGGCTCAAATACACTCTTCAGAGCTACATCCATTCATTTTTCTTCATGTATTCAAGGAAAAATGACAAGGGCAGAAAATCCTGACCTGTAAAAGATGGAAAGAATGGGAAAGCTCGAGTTTTTAGAATGAATAGAGGATGGGAGACTCAAATTTTAGACCTCTTTCAGAGAAACAAAGAAACAAGGACACACAATATGGATCCATACGTGATCCTCGGCCAAAGGAGATGGATTGAATTATGGAAACAAAAGGAAAGTAGAGACTTTCTTAGAAACAACACAGGGGGGATAAAATGTGACAGAGGCCATAAATTAATAGATTTCAAAGGAAAAATGGGGTGGGACTGTTTTGAGCACCAACATAACCATCTTATAAATAAGATTGTAAATTTAGAGGAGAAATCAGCTTCATTTTTTATGAACTAAAAAAATTATTCATCATTATCAAAGGTTTTCCAATTGAATTGTTTATCTGGAATTGATGGTATCAAAATCATCTTAACAAGTTGTTCATTTACTTGGATGAGATCTTCAACTGGTGAAAACTATAGTCCAATGGCCTCCATCTGATCTATTTTTTTAACCTTCTTAACACCACTTTCAATTTAGAAATTCCAAAACTCTATAAAAGATCCCAAAATCTATGCCTTTAACATTTTAAAAGCATATTCTTAGCTCCACATCTTGGTCTAAATTAGTGCATAACCCATTTAGTATGCCAACATACATGAAAGGTCTTGATCTTCTTTTTTCTACTAGAAGAAATCCATGGATCAATGCCTCATATTTCACCACATTTTTAGAACTCACAAATTGTATCGTATGAGTAATGAATAATATCTTGTCCATTGGAAAGACAAGGAAAAAAATGGCCCCAACTCCATTTCTTCTTATAGAACCATCAAAGAACATATTTTATAGTCCATAAGCATCATGTTGGCTAGAAAGTTTGTCGGGAAAAAATTGGTGGATTTCTTGCCAACGTTTTAGGAATATAAGACCCTCTACTTAACCGGTGCAGCTTTTGTATATGAATGCACGAGTAAAGATGGATTTTCCTTGTGGCCTTACGGCTGGGGATTGAATAAGGGCACTCCAATGACCCTACAAAAAAATCTTGCAAATATCTGCAAGGGAGGAATTTTATAGGAAAGTGGGAAACGAAGTGAGAATATTGGATAAGAGAAACTAATGTTGCAAACATAAAATTAGAGTCTTTCATACATCAGTTAGAACTTTCATCACATGCACTAAAATTGGGAAGAAACAATATTTCAAAAAAAAATAAGACCAATTAGAATTTAATGAACACAAAGTATCAGTAAACCCCTTAGTAAAAAAAGGCTAGAAAATCCTTCTTGTATTGATGCTCAAGAATAAATTGTACTTAGTATGGGAATGGAAGACATTGAGAATAGTTAAAAATGGCTAACTCTTTTCACTTACAAGTAAGAAAAATATCTCTCATGAACTTACAAGAATAAAACCAACTAGAAGAATTTTAGAATTAGAACCCTTTGAAATGAGGATCTCATTACAATTTATAAAAAATACCTGACTCCTCATCTCCCTAAATATCTTTCACATGTCTCAATTTTGGCTTTAGACCATTCATATTCCTATTAAAATATTAAGTCCCTTTTATGAAAACAAGGTGACTTAAATTTTACATCATATTTCTAAAGTTACTTAAAGACATATCAAAAGTGTAATCCCTAACTCTACATTAGATTATTGAAGAGAGGGAAAGTTAGGGGGTGAGAGGAGAGAGAGAGAGAGAAAGAAGGAAGAATGATTTTTATGAAGAATCTTCTCTTGTGGACTCTTGGAAAGCTCTACTGGATTGACCTTGATACGTTTGAACCCTCTACGGTGAATGATTGTATTATGTTGCGAATGGGTTGTTGTGTGAAATTTCTTTGGCTGTAGGTGAGAAACCACCTCTAAATGACCTATGGATGCTGCAAACTAAGTGTTTATAAACACTATTAAATGAAACCCTTGGTGATCACAAGTACTGCTCATGAAGATCCCCTCTAAAGAGACTAGAGCTTTAAATCATGCCTTGAATCCCTAAGACATTGTCACACTGCTTATTTTATTTGGACATGATCCTGATGAGAAATGATATTAAACTGTATGAAGGTGTTGTTGATCCCATAAAATTACCAAGTACCCAAGGCATGATGGGTTGTTCTCCGCACGAATAGGGTGCAAAGGCACACGTGGAAGTAACTTTTAGGGATGCGTGAAGGCTCGTGCCTAGGATGGATGGATTCGGGGCTTAGTCATTTTTGGACTATGAGTAAATTCGTGTTAGGGGAATGAATGGAAAAGTGACCAAATATAGTTATGGATAATGTTAAGCTATGGAGACTTGCAACTCAAGAAAAGCATATTCCAGGGCATCATTACAGGTATCATAATAGGATAATGAGCCTAGTTTGTTAGGGATTAGATAGTACTTACATGCTGAGGATACTCAATTAGGGAAACACATGATGAAATTTGGCATGTTCTTGGGTAGTGGTTAGGCAATCATGAAATATTCCTTTAGGCCTTTTCTTATAATGATGAGCGGTTAGAGGAGATTCATTGCCATTATTTATTTTGTATGTTTTTTCATGAAATTCAGATGGATAAGAGTGTGTATGTGTATAGGATGGAGTCTGTGTGTGATACATGATTGTAGGCTCAATAATGAAGCTATCATAGAGAGCATGTTGAGGGTGTATTGCTATATTATCTCCATCCATGGAATCCTTAATGTGTTCTGGGATACTTTAATGTGATGGAGTAAAACAATGGAGTGGTTCTAAACATTTGTGTTATGGATATCAATATGTTCATCTTATTTTATGTTTCTAGATTCAAATAATTTTGTTCTTAATAATACTCATGGTTTAAATCTTTATTCCTCCTTTTGGTTATAATGTTCTCATCTATCTTATGTTACATTGATGTTTAGATCTAGTTTCTTTGTTTTCTATCTTATAATACATTCAGTCATATATGAGCGTTGTTCCTCTCATGGTGATAAAATTCTTGAAAAAATCATATAAAGGAGAGGATTGAGACGTGCATGTGCCTCAGGTGAGCTCCTAGTTAGACTGAGTGATATGCCGACGTGCTTAGGGTTTAAAGAGGAGTTAGAGGAAAACGAAGACTACATTTTGGATCCATTGTCAGGACCTCTTTTTGAAGTTATTATGAGAATGATGTGTAATGATGGAACACTTGACTTTGGAAAGTGTTGAAGCATGGCTTAAAATAACTGAGGATGATTTTTCTTAGAGATTTAACACCGGACTTGATTTTGATGCACGTAAATGGGTAGAAGAACACATGTATGATGACATGTATGAAATTTTTTTTTTCCCTATGGAGTTGTATGAATTTCTATCCACATATGAATCTAGGTCAAGTTGGTACTATAGACCTTGTGTATGGACCTAAGATGAGTATCAGAGGCTGCATGATGCTGATCTGACCTTGACCTATGTTGTTAATCACTAGTGGAGTACAGTGTGTACTAGTTATACCTTAGAACACACTATTTATACGTATTCTTTCCTGGAGGTTGCTGAGTTTGAGTTCTTGAGGGAGCCTAGAGGATCATTCTTGCATGATATTCCATTGACTATCAATATTCTAGTTATTAATTTGATTTTGGAAGCCTTTCCTATGGCTAGGTAAACTCTTGGTAGGTGTGGGGAATGGAAGATAGTGTGGTGAAAGATTGTGGACCATGCGGCTAAAATATAAAGAGAATAAATATGGCTTAAGTACAATGAGGCTCAGGAGAGGGAGTTGGAGAGACAACACAAGGTTTCTAGAGTGATGGATTTATGGAGGCAGACATTGCAGGAATGTTTTGAGGTTTGCGTGGAGGGCGTGGAATCTGAGCAATATACACTACCCCATCTTGGAAAACGTGGGAGAGAGACCCCCTCTGATTCTTTTGAGAGCTCATCATTTGGAGAAGGGAGAGTCATAGGTTCACATCTATTCCCACGTGGTTACTAAACCCTGATGCTTAGTTTTCCATATCCGGAGATAAGTATTGTTAACCTTGTTGGTCTTAGTATTGGTGGTTGAGTGAAACCTAGGAGATATAATTTTTCATTTGGTACATCTATGGCCACACATTTATTTCTTTTATTTGTAGGGATCATGTCTAGTACAACATTTGGATGAGGTGGGGGTACACAAAGCTTGAGTGATACATCTAGGAGTGGGTCAACTTCACAAACTGTTAGCGCGTAGTTTAGTGTGACAGTGGGGTCACAGGACACAACCATGTTAGGCCCCTTACATGTGACAGGAGGAGAATATAGTGGATCTAGAGGAGTTGGCACTAGTGGATCTAGTTCTGCTGGAGGTGGTGGAAATATTGGAGGAGGCTGAGGTTCTAGATCTGGTGGGCAATGGAATCAACAACCTCAACAGGTATTTTTTGAGATGTATTTACATTTTCCTAATTACAAGGGTATGGAAGATGTTTATGAGAATGTGCACAAATACAAGTTGCTATGGAACACGAAGGGTATCACTACCTCAGAGTGGAAGGTGAATCAATTTTTAACCATGTTACAAGTGTGTGCACATAGCTGGTACTAGAAGTATGATCTAAACTAGACAATGGGGGATTACATCATGATGTGTGATGTGTTTTTGGCAGAGTTCCACATTCCTAAGTTTGAATAGAAGAGCATTAATATGTTGAAGGAGATTCAAAAATGAGTGGAGAGTGCATGGGAGTATGATGCACACTTCAAAACTCTCCTGTCCAAGTTTTCTTATGATATTCACCCATATCAGCATGCTCAGTGGTTTGTTGGAGGAATGATCACTCCGTTCAGGAGGGAACTTTCACATAAGATCCTCATAGATCCGCATGAGATTCCTAAGGTTGCCTTATGTGATGAGGCTATGGGAAGCATTGATACTGACATTATTCCATTTCTTGAAGCCCATATTGCTTCCATAGCAAAGTAGTTGGAGAAACTATTTACAAATTGGGCTCATGAGTCTCGTAGTGGGCTATGGTGCATAGAATTAAAAGTAGAGGAACATACAAAGGATAGTTTCCCATGAAGATCAATGTGTGCTATGTCAATGGACTGTGAGATTTTCCACGGAGATCATGATGCAAGTAGGTTTCTGTTGTTGGAACGCACGATCCAAAAGAATGTATCTTGCTATTGCAATATTTTCACCTCTTGTAGGTTGATAGACTATATCCATGATGCCATTGATATCATTGTTTTCTAGACTAGCATTTCCAGTAGTTCCGAGGATGATGGTCATCATTATGAAGGGTGTGTGGATGGAGGAAGCCATGGAAGAGGCTTTCGAGGTGGATTCTTAGGCCGTAGCAACCATGGAGGGGGAGAAGTGAATTTACCCATGGAACCTATTATAATTGTGGGTCTACAGAACATTACAAATAGGAGTGTCCTGATTTGATGTAGTGCTCTTGGTGTGTGAGGAAAAACAAGTATGAAGAGTTCCTGAAGTTATATGAGCATATAATATAGAAGCAGAAGAAGGATAAGGGTATTGGGATGGTGAGTATATAGAAATATGATAAAAAAATGGATGCCATGAGTGGCACATGAATCTGAATTAGAACATGTGTTGGTGACGACGTGGGCTAGGGATGTGTGTGCCAGGGAGATATGAAATAAAATACCACTTGTTACAAGGGAAGAGGTGATACATGGGAAGTATCTAGACTTGGCTCATCAGAAGGAATTATATCAAGATACCATGGAGGTGATTAGGAGTCTTAAAGGGGAGATTCAATGCTTGAAGGAGAAATCATGGAAGTTGGAGCAAAATAAAATCATTAAATTCACTCAAGTAGATATAGATGAAGTTGGGAAAGTATGTAAGATGTTGTGCTAAGAGAATATCATCCCTCTATTAGGAGAGTGTTTGAGAGGAAAATTACCAAGCATGGGAGGAGGGAGTGAGAGGCAAGTTTTACATGTTAATTTATCTCCTCACAATATTGACTATGATAAGGAGACTACATTGAAAGAAGTTGTTGATGAATGGATCCTAAGTAATATTCTAATTGACATGGGAACAAAAGTTAATGTTCTCACCTTAGATGCTTGGAATCAAATGGGAAGACCTCTATTATAACTTTCTTCAAATGTGTTTTATATGGGTAACAAGACAAAGGTGATGCCCATTAGTGTCTTAAATGATTCTCCTATAGCTATCCAAGGGGTGAAATTCATAGGAGACTTCAAATTCTTGGCACTTGTTGAGGCGGAAAACTTTCCAGTGTTACTTGGGTTACCCTAGTGCTATAAGAATAATGTTGACTTACAGTTAAATTAGAGGTATATAAGTTTTGAGAGAAAGGAGGAACGTGTTGTCATTCCTTTGATGGATGGAAATTCAACACCCTATACTGAGCCCTTGGGAGAATAATACTTGAACCATATCTATGTGTGCACTATAAGAGACCCTTAGGTTGTGCATCCAACAAAAGGAGGCATTATTCAATGGGAAGACACTCAATATATAAGTGATAAAACTAGTGTGGCATGTGACAATTTGGTTCACGAGACATATGAGGTAGTTGGATGGTATTTAAGAGGCTCTGTGACAAGAGTAACAAAGGTGCACTTATTCAGGCACCTAGGAGGAAGACAATTTTCGAGTTACACTAGGGAAGGGAACCCTGATGTTTTCCTATGAGTAACGGAGACCCAGTGGAGATGTGAGATCTAAATAAGAAGTATGCTTATCTATACATTGTGAAGGACCACATCATGTTGGTGGGTGACCCATCAAGATAACCTGCTAGAGTGGCATGAGGTGAGAATCACATTCTCTATTAGGTTTCTCTAGAAGAAATGCACTTACTACTATACAAGACTATCATGGGAAGGAACCCACCTCGTTCCACATCCAGGCATGTGAGAAGGCTTGGATGAAAGGTACAAAAGCCTTTCCTCCATCACTATGGGTACATAATATTTAATCCACCTTATAAGGTTGAGCACAAACATGGTAAGTTCATTCATATTTGCACTATCAAACTAGAATCTAGAAGGAATTGACAGTTGATCTCATTCAAAAAAATTATTATTAAAGTATGAAGCCTTCAGTAAATGAGGCACTGCAGGATGTTAATCACCTAACTATGGGAAATAGTGCCATGGAAGAGGAAATAGTACTAGAGTTATTGGGTGAACTTATTTTGGAGGCATGTTTCGATGAGGAAGAATAAGAGGAGGTACATCTTGATCACACCTACATACAAAAGGAGAAAGGAAAGTTTGTTTATGTTATAGATAGTAAAGAGGTGGAGAACTTGGATGTTAACCATACTGTGGGTATGTGTGAGGTTATGGATAGTGCTTATGAGGAATCACACGCTTACCATGAACCCTTAAAAACTAAGAAGGTTAACATTGTCTTAGAGGCGGAACTCAAGGAAGCTACTATTGGGGATTATTGGTTGGAAAGGGAGGTTTCAAATATTATTTATCTACTGCATGAATTATAGGATTTATTCCCATGTTAGTACAACAAACTCAAGGGATTTCACCACTATTTAGGATATATGAAGATCAAACTGAAGGAGGGCACACATCCAATTCGGAAGAGACCTTATTGCATGAATCTAAATCTGTGCATCAAGGTCAAAGAGGAGATTGACAAGATGATCGCATCAGGCATCATTGAGGCTGTTGAGGAATCAGATTTGATAATTCTAATGGTCATCAACATTAGGAAGGATGGGAGGATAAGGATTTGTGTTGACTACAGGTATTTTAATGTGGTGTGTGTCATTGATCCTTTCCCAACCCAATGCAATGAAGAAATCCTGGAAGGAGTAGTCGGGTGCAAGATCTATTCATTTATATATGGAATTTTGGGGTATTATTAGGTTAAAAGTGTAAAGGAAGACAAAGAGAAGATAACTTTCACTACTGAATGAGGAATTTTTTCCTATACGGTAATGCCTTTTGGACTAAATAAAATGCATGCTATGTTTTTGCACATTGTGGTTTAGGCATTTTAGGACTTCATCCATAAGTTTATTCAAGTCTACCTAGATGATTGGACAGTTTACAGACTAGTAAAGGATCATTATGACAATCTGAGGTTGATGTTGGAGAGATGCTAGTAGTTGAGTATATCTCTCAACATTAAGAAATGTGTTTTCACTACTCCATTTGGTACTCTGTTGGTTCATATCATATGTAAAGAAGGCTTGTTGGAGGGTCCTGCCAAAGTTACAGTTATCATGGGATTGGGGGAGCCTACTAGCCAGAGCACAGTGTGTGGAATACTTGGACATACAGGGTATTACAGGAAGTTCATCAAGGGCTATGCAAATATTGTCACACCATTGGAAGAGTTACTAAAACATAAGAATAAGTTCTATTGGGGAGAGGTGCAACAAACAACCTTTGACATAATGAATAATAGACTCATTTCTTCACCCATATTATACTTTCCCTCTTGGTATAAGCCTTTTCAAATACATGTTGATGCATCTGGGATGACGATTGGATCAATCCTAACAAAACTTGGAGAGGTAATTGTTGACCATACCTTGTTCTTTACTAGTAGGAAGCTAACCCCAATAGAAAAAATTATACTACCATGGAGCACAAGACATTGTCGATGATCTATGTGTTGCACAAATTCAGGAAATATTTTCTAGTGACATATTTTATCTTTTAAACTTACCACATGACAATAAACTACTTGGTGAACAATCCCATCTTGTAAGGGCACATATGCAGGTTGGCCCTATTGTTTCAAGATTTTGAGTTTACAGTTATTGTAAAACCAAGTAAGAGTAATTTTGGGCATGGCCATTTATCAAGGATTGACTCAGGAGAGGATTCGTAAAGCATTGAGGATACAATTCTTGATGTACAACTATTTAGATTGCACCGAACACACTATGATTTGGAAGATATTGTTGTGTTCTTAAGAATGGGTGTACGTCATAAGGGATGAAGGCCTCAAAGAGGAAATAATTAGTTGTACGTGTCATGCCCTACATGTTAATTAGTGGAGACCTATACAAGTTATGTCAGGAAGAGGTATTGCGCCAGTGTGTACTAGATGATGAGCACGTTGTAATCGTGGAGGAAGCACATGGTGGGATTGTAGGAGGACACTATGTAAGAAATGCCATTGTGTGGAAAATAGTATTGGTAGGAATTTGGTGGGAAATCCTTTACCAAGATTGTATTGAATATTGCAAGGCATGTGATCATTGTCACCGCCTTGGTAATCCAACAAAAAGGGATGAAATGCCATTGAGACCAATACCTAGTGATGAACCATTAGATAAATGGGAAATCAATTTTTTAGGCCCTATTTCACCTACCACACAAAGGAAGGGTTCACGTTATACCATTACTTGTACTAATTATCTAACATGGTAGGCAGAGGCAACACCTATGAGGGATTGCATGGCAGCCATAGTAGCCAATTTTTTTATGGAAAAACATCATTAGCTGATATGGGTTCCCACTGAGTTTAACGAGTGATACAGGTACACATTTCCTAAATGAAATAATCAAGATTCTATTGGAAGAATTCATGGTGGCCCATCACAAGACTACCCCTTACCACCCACAAGCTAATCAAATTTTTGAGTCACATGTTGATCGAGATTTGTGATGTTGGGAAATAGGACTAGGATGACAAATTCTTGGCCATGATATGAGCATATAGAAAAAATTATAAAAGATTTAACATAGCCACACAATTTTAATCAGTGTTTCGTGTAAAATTTTTATTTTTGAAAGAGTTCATGCTAGCCTCTCTATGTATTAAGTGCGCAGGAGGATTCACCTACCAACAGGTGTTGCAACAGCACATTCATAATTTAATGTAGTTGTATGAAATATGATTCCTTGCTAGATGGAGTTATAGGACTGAGAAGGCATGAAAAAAGGCATGGCACGATTGTCACATTAAGAATAAGAAATTTTAGGATGGGAAGGTGGTTTTACTTAATGATTCTAAGTTTCTGCACCATCTTGGGAATCTCAAAGTCTATTAGTTGGGGCCGAATATTATGTTATGTATGTGGAGCCTGTTTTAATGTTAGAGTGTGGTACACCTTCTATGTGTTACACTCGGGTATTTTTACGGCAGTCCCACTCGCCGCTGAGCGGGTCAGGGGGGTTTGGGGGTGAAGCCCCCGATGCAAATTTTCATGGGTGGTTTACTAACCCATGGGTAATGGGTAACTGTTATGGGCTATTTTTGGGTCCATGGTTTTTTGGTACCCATTGTTTTGATACCCAATGTTTTGTATCAAACTACTTAAGCAATTTTCTATTTATATGGTCTTATGCATATGATAGAAAGATAAGCAAATTTATTGCAGATGTGTTTTGAATTTAGGTGTGAATTCTGTAGAGTTTGTTGAGCATAGCTCCAAACAGATCTGGGTATTGTATTGAGAGAGTGGAGGCTTGTAATAAAATTTGAGCAAGTGATTCTTGGTGGACGTAGCCTAAATTGGGTGAACCATGTTAAATCTTGTCTCTCTGTGTTGTGTTATTTATTCTGCACTTTTATTTGAGATCTGTAATATTTTCTGCATTTTAGTTTCTACTGTTACGATTCTGTAAGGGATTATTCCGAATATTTTATATATTATTTCCTAACAATTGGTATCAGAGCCTGGTTTGGTTTTCTGAAGTGTTGAATCGCATGGAAAGTTTTATCTTGAGTGAGAGCTATGGCAGATGATGGAAGATATAGGGTTGATAAATTCAACAGGAAGAATTTCAGTCTTTGGAAGATGTAGATGGAAGATTACCTCTATCAGAAGGATATATATACTCCGCTATCTGAGAAGGTGAACAAACCCCCAAATATGACAGATGCGGAATGGGATTTGTTGGATTAGAAGGAACTTGGAATGATACCATTGTGTCTTGCATCTTCGGTATTATTTAATGTTTGAAAGGAAAATACTACAAAAGATCTAATGGATGCATTAGGGAAGTTGTATGAAAAACCCTCTGCCTCTAACAAGATATTTTTAATGAAAAAGTTGTTTAATATGAAGATGTCTGAGAATAGTTTAGTAGCAGATCATTTAAATGATTTCAATATGGTTGTGAATATGCTAGCTTCAGTTACAATAGAATTTGATGAAGAAGGTAGGGATTTATTAATTCTATGCTCTTTCCCTTAAAGTTGGAATAGCCTGGTAATGTGGGTAAGCAACTCGGTTCCAGCTAACTCAAAGTTGAAGTTTGAGGATGTTGTAGGGGAGATTCTAAGTGAGGAAATGTGAAGAAAAAGCTCCAGGGAATATTCTACTTCAGGGAATGCTTTGATAGTGGAAACTAGAGGGAGACAGAAGAATAGAGGAAACTGTGGAAAATCAAAAGATTGGGCAAGGTCAAAATCTAAGAGCAAGATTGTATGTTGGAACTGTGGAAAGTCTAGGCATGCAAAGAAGGACTATTGGGAGCTTCGAGACAAGAAGAAACAAAAAGAAGAAAATAAGGAGGAAAATGTGGCATCAGGTAATGTATGTCAAGATGCTTTGATTCTTTCTTCACATAATATTATTGAATCTTGGTTTTAGATTTAGGGGCTTCTTTTCATGCTACTCCACAGGCATTATTTTGTTGATTATGTTCAAGGAGATTTTGGGCATGTTTTTCTTGGTGATGATGAGCCTTGTAGTATAGTTGGAAAAGGTTCTGTTCAGGTTAAGATGCAGAATGGGAATACATGGATATTGAAGGATGTCAGACATGTGCCTACATTAACGAGAAATTTGATATCGACAGGGCAATTGGGAAGTGATGGTTGTACTGTGATATTTACAACTGACTCTTGGAAGGTTACTAAGGGTGCTCTTGTGGTGGCAAGAGGTAAGAAGGTTGGAACCTTATATTTATCCACTAAAAGTACTAATGATTGTAATCTTGTGGCTTCATATGTAGATACAACATTATGGAACTATAGGCTCGGTCATATGAGCCATAAGGGCATGGACATCATAAAGAAGAATTTTCCTGGATATACAGAAATAGGTTTGGATTTCTATGAGAACTAAATATGTGGGAAGCAGAAGAAAGTAATGTTTCTCAAGGTTGGACCTATGAAGAAAGAGAGTGAGTTAGAGCTGGTGCATTCTGATGTGTGGGGGCCAGCTCAGGTATCATCTGTTGGGGGTTCAAGTTATTATGTTACTTTTATTGATGATGCAACAAGGAAAGTTTGGGTTTATTGTATTAGAAACAAATACGATGTATTTGACACTTTTGTTAAATGGAAAGCCTTAGTAGAGAATTAAATAGGTCTTAAGCTAAAATGTCTCAGGTCAGATAATGGAGGGCAGTATTGCAGTAATGAATTTAATGATTACTGTTTTAAGAATGGAATCCGTAGGAAAAAGATGGTTCCAGGAACTCCACAACAAAATGGGGTATCAGAAAGGATGAAAAGAATAATAATGTAACGTGATAGGAGCATGAGGTTATATGCAGGACTACCTCTTTCTTTTTGGGTAGAAGCGGTGAGCATAGCTGTGTACTTGATAAACAGAGGACCCTCAAGTGCCTTGGATGGAGGCATACCTGAGGAGGTATGGTATGGTAATAAAGTTGATTATTCATTTCTTAGAGTCTTTGGATGTGAGGTGTTTGTTCATATAGACAAGGATGATAGGACCAAACTAGAGGCTAAATCAGAAAAATGTACTTTCATTGGTTATGGTGGTGATGACTTTGGATTTAAATGTTGGAGTATTAAGGAAAAGAAAATAATTCGGTCTAGGAATGTGGTCTTTAATGAGAAATTCATGTATAAGCAACAGTTGCAGGAAAACAGGGAATAATCCAAGAAAGAATATGTAGTGGTAGAGGATCTTTTGGATGGGAAAGTGACCCATGAATCAGTTCAGGAACCTACTCAATAGAACCCCAAACTCCTACAGTGATGAGGTATTATAGGGTAAGAAAAGAACCTGAATTTTTTTCTCCTTCTCTTTATTATTTATTACTCACTGATAGTGGAGAGCTAGAGAGCTTTGATGATGCAATGTAGGTAGATGCCAGTAAGAAGTGGGATCAATCCATGCATGAGGAGCATAAGTCTTGCATGGAGAACCAGACTTGAGATTTTGTGAAGCTATCGGAAGGGAAAAGAGCATTGCAGAACAAGTGGGTGTACAGATTTAAAGATGAAGAAGGAGGAAATAAAATATATAAGGCCCGGTTGGTGGTCAAGGGGTTTGCACAGAAACAAGGTATAGATTTTGATGAGATATTTTCTCCTGTAGTAAAAATGACTTCTATTAGAACTATTCTTGGAATAGTGGCAGCAGAAGACTTGCACTTAGAACAGTTAGATGTAAAGACTGCATTTCTCTATGGTTATTTGGAGGAGGAACTATATATGCAGCAACTAAAGGGCTATGAGGTCAAATGTAAAGAGGAGATGGTGTGTAAATTGAAGAAGAGCTTGTATGGCTTGAAACAAGCTCCATGTCAATGGTATAAGAAGTTTGATAGCTTCATGATGGAGCAATGTTATATTAGATGTCATTCTAACCATTGCGTGTATACAAAGAAATTTGAGGAAGGAAGTTATATTATCCTGTGTTTGTATGTTGACGACATGTTGGTTGCAGGTAAAAACATGCAGGAAATAAAAGTACTCAAGAAATGGCTAAGTGAAGCCTTTGATATGAAGGATTTGGTTGTAGCCAGACAAATCCTTGGTATGAGGATAACTCAAGATAGGAGGGAACGGAAGTTGACTTTATCTCAGGAAGAGTACATTAAGAAGGTATTGGATAGGTTTAACACAAAGGATGTTAAACCGGTTGGGACTCCTTTGGCAGGCCATTTTAAGTTATCAAAGGAGCAGTGTCCCAAGACAGAGCAGGAAAGAAACTATATGTCCATGGTACCTTACTCATTAGCGGTTGGCAATTTGATGTATGCTATGGTGTGCACTAGGCCTGATATTGTCCATGCAGTGGGAGTTGTGAGTAGATTTATGAGTGATCCAGGTAAAGATCATTGGCAAGCAGTAAAGTGGATCCTTTGCTATTTGAGAGGGACCATGGGGATAGTTTTGTGCTACATTGGATCAAACACCACTTTACATGGTTATGTAGATTTAGATATGGCTGGAGATGTTGATAGCAAGAGGAGCATGACAGGTTATATTTACACTATAGGTGGGACAGCAGTGAGCTGGATTTCACAATTACAGAAGCTGGTGGCTTTATCAACCACGGAGGCTGAGTATGTTGCTGCCATAGAGGCAAGAAAAGAGATCATTTGGTTAGAAAAATTTCTTGAGGAGTTGGGGCATAAGCAGAAGGAATGTAAGCTGCATAGTGATAGTGATAGTCAGAGTGCTATACACCTAGCTAAGAACTCTAATTTCCACTCCAGGACGAAGCATATACAGTTGAGATATCACTTCATCAGGACAACTTTGGAAGAACATAAGTTAAAGTTGGAGAAGATTCATACCAGTCAGAATCTTTCAGACATGATTCTTGGTGGACGTAGCCCAAATTGGGTGAACCACGTTAAATCTTGTCTCTCTGTGTTGTGTTATTTATTCTACACTTTTATTTGAGATCTGTAATATTTTCTGCATATTAGTTTCTACTGTTACGATTTTGTAAGGGATTATTCCACATATTTTATCTCTTATTTCCTAACATATTATATCCTTCATACTAGATTCAGGTGCATGCCAGTTTCAAGTGCAAGATGGGACATGGCTATCAGGTTATTTCAATGGAAGTAGGCTAAATTCCTATTATAAATATGGATTTTGTGTGCTTGTAGATAATGTAGTATTTCCAATTAGATTAGGTTCTCCTTAGTGCATTTTCCTTTTGTGTGTTTCATTTTGTCATATTTTTTCTTTGTTTAATCTTTTCAGTGTTGTGTTACATGTTGGTACGCGGGTATATAATTACATTGGAAGAAATTCCATTAATGGAGCATTGTGCATATATTTAGAGTGGGGTGGATGGATTGGTATATATGTTTGGATATGGTTGACAAATTATTTGAGAAGATGGATTTTTGGGAGACTCGTTCTAAATGATTAGTGCAAAGGTAGGATAATGAGTGGTATTTTGTATAATGTGTTCAAATTCATGTGGTTATAAAGGTGTGTTGAGAAAATTTTTAAGACCACAGAGAAGAGAAACAACGATCGCACAATATATCAAGAGGAAGGCGATACCATGGGGAACTACTAGGTGAACAACATAGAGGTTATGTACTTTGACATGGTGATGAACGTGAAGGAGATATGTTGTAGTGAAGTGGTATTGGAGTGCTAGAAGGTTATAATTATGACATGCGAAGGGGAGTCTTGAAATTTGATTCAAGTGAAATAAATTTATTTATTAAAAAGAGACATTAATACACTTGGTCGAAGGAACTTTAAGGTGTTGAAAAAGTATAAATAGAGGGTAAAGGTATTCATTTTGACTAATTTTCCTTATCAAATTTTTGTGCTCCTGAATTAAAGTGTGACAAGGGTTTTGTGAAAAAGAATGAGTTACTTATCACGAACTAGTAAGATTGTGTAAGCTATAACATGATCTTGTAGTATAACAAGCAAGGAAGAAGACAACAGAGCAAGATGGGGTTACATGAGAGAAAAGTGTGGAGGTTTTCAAGTTAGGGCATATGAAGGAAAATTTGGAAGCACCTAGGGCATGAAAGAATGATAGAAAAAGGATATGGCACATAAGAAAGCTTGTACAAAGAGACTAGTGGTGGAAAAGGAAGAACCCATGGAAGTCTATTTGGAAATGCAGTCTCCCTCAGGGGTTATTAAGGAAGAGAAATGGAGCTCGAAGTTGTACAAATGAAAAATCTATGAATTCAACAACAAAACAATTGACTATGATGATTTAATATGGGTGGATCTATACAAGGAGCTACCAGGGTTGGATGAATAAGGAAACCCTAGGGTAGGTGATTTAGAGAAGAGGGAGTTGCATACAACTGGGATTTTGTAGCTTTAGGAGTTGTCATTTTTTGCTAAACCTACACCGATGTTCAAATGGTTGATGTCACAAGTGCATGAAGACCTTTTCTACTTTGCAAGGAGAAGGATGAGAATCATAGGAAATTTAATCAATAGGGTAATGGGCCTGTAAAACAAATGTAAAGACATGGCCCTTGATTCAAGTGCCAGTGCGAAGGTAGAAGAGCTAGCTAAGAAATTAAACTATGAGAAGGTGTGAAGGGCACAAGTTATTGTGGATCTACCTGTAGACACTAAAATTAGGTCACACTCCCCCTTCATCCCTCGACATATAAGCCCCCCTTTATTACATCTACCTAGTCATGACCCCCTTCACCTTACATATATTAATTTAATTAAATTAATGCATTATCCTCACTATATTTATAATTTAAATATCTTATTTAAATAATATCTACACAAACAATTCACTTAGACACCTCACCAAACTAACTCAACCTTAGACCTATTCTTAGCAAGTTACCATAACTAACTAAGACTTACCCAAACCCTAAAAATCAATGCCTACACTCCCTCTAACCACATTCCCACATGCTCACAAGAAGATCCCAATCTAATCCATGGGATAATGACACAAGATATGAGGAAATCAGGAGGATCTCCCCAAGTTTAATAAACCTAGAAAATCCCACCTTGACCGATGTCAGTTTCCCGTAATTGTCGCTGGTTAAGCCGTACCACCGTCGGTTACCCATTTTATCCCCTAAAATACCTTATTATAAGGGTTGGAAAATGTTGGGAGAAAAAGTGGAAGATCAAGAAAAAAATCTCAAAGAGATAACACATCTTCAGAGAGCCAATTCCAACAAGAACTAACATCCAAGGAAGGAGATTGAGGATCTTCTCTTGCACAACCTTCCCAGCCACATTTTGGTCTATCCAAGAAAAATAGGAGTGTGCATGCAGCCCATGCAGAAGCTTTTCTTCAGTTGATGATCACTTGCAACCTTCAAACCCATCATCAGAACCTCCATCCTTCACACATAGACTTTTAGAAATGAAATCCAAGTAGGTACAACATCATACTTTCCTGGTTATTTCATTTTATCATTGTTTTATCATCCATTGTTTATATTGCTCCCTATTGACCATCTCCAACATTTTTTACCTCCATAGACCTATCAAAACCTCACAAAAACCCATTCCAACTACCCAATACCTTTTCCCAACCAACCAAATCCTTTTTGTAATCACAAAGGAGATTAAAAACTCGTTCTGTGTCATTTCCAGATCTCACAGTAACAGGCGCCAGTTGTACCTAACCATGGTCAGTCACCCCTAACCGATGCCGGTTTTTATGTTTTCCCACACAGCCTTAAACAGAGACCTACCTACCTAATTTTACCTCACTCTCACTCACTTGTGACCTATCTAAGACCTTTATCAGACCTGCAGAACCAAGAACTAACCATTTGACCCGTGGATTCTATTCTAGCTTAGCCTGTTAGATTAGATATGTTTTCTTATTATGTGTTTAAGTGATATACCTAAATCATTTGAAAATAACAATAGGATTTACCTTGTTTTCAGCATTAATTTTTTTAAAACAGTGGATTGACATCCATCTAGGAAGTATCATGCTTCATGGATCTATCTCACGCTAGGCAGTTCACTGCCCATATTGTTTAATTCTTTCTAGTGGTCGTGCTTTCATTACAGGTAGTTCCTCCTAGCCAAAAGGAAGCTCTCACGGTCAGCTATGGATTCGGAAGTCATACACGCGTAACAACCCATCAACCAACATTTGAACAGGTATTCCTCCTATGCCCGTTACCCTATTTGTTTCATCAAAAATTCAAAGAAACAATCTAAGAAAAAGGTGAAACATTTGTCGCACCCAGTGGGACCCATCCGGGGTTCCTTGCATTTCATTCATTCCTAGGAAAAAATTGTGTTTTTGTTTCCCTTCTAAAAGTGTACACACTAATTTACTTCCCTGGTAATCCACTCCTTTCTATTTTCTCTAAAGGAAACTTTTCTTTTGCTGTATTTAAAAAGAATCATTTCTTCATGTTTTCTTCATTTTAGTGAAAGAGCATCCCTCTTCCTATTCATCTTATTGTGTCATCCAATTTCACATTTTCGATTTGGGTTTTAAAATCATTACATTTCATTCTGATTTTCTGCATTCACTCACATTAATTGAGGGAAACCTATATGCTGGAAGTCATTCCCAGCTGATGGTTGACAAACTAATCGTAGAAAATAACTTCTATCCTCTTCTCTTTCTCTGAGTCTTACCAAACCACACAAAAATTCAAATACATATATTCTTAAACAACATCTTACTTGGAAGAACCTGCAGGTGATCACACGATCATGACATAGTGGGCACCCAGCTCACTACTCTATCGAGTCATACTTCAAAGCAAAGCTCACCCCCACAATAACAAACCTGAAACCTCACCCATTAGATCTCCTTATTTGTAGGAAGGCCGTCCTCACCAAAAACTCTATTTCACAATTCATGCGTCAGTCCCTTAATAGCATAAGCTAAACAAACATAATAGAAAAGGGCACTCTTAGGATCACATTTTCTTAGTGTTGCTGCTTGGTTTGTGTTTTGAGGTGAAATATCACGTTCATCACTTTTTTTTGTTCATCCTTGCACACTCCTCATCATAGCTAGTGTATTCCGGCTTCACCTGAGTGTGCCTGGGCCATATCACCATCATTCCCAGAATTCTGGGTCTGATTCCACGCCAAATTCTAATTCACAACCACTTTTTCTCATCACTGTTTCAATCTCCAAGTAACTGTCATCGGTTACCTCTGACTGCCATTAGTTAAACCCAACCGACATCGGTTCTAGGTTCTTTTGCTAACCTCCTCAAAAGGACATTCTCACTTCACTTTTCTCCACTTCCCATAGTCTCTGTCACTATCATTTTTTTTCCCATTAACGTTTTACACATCCCCAAATTTTGCATACTTGTCATATTTTTCCTTCTACCTCACTGATTACTCACTGCCTATTTTCTACAGTGACTGACAAAGGTTACCCCTAACCGACATCATGTTTCCCTAACTGGCATCTGTTAGCCTATTTCACATTCCACCCACAATTTGTTACTTCATCCATTTTTTTTCTTGATGTTCTCTGTACTATTTACAGAGAAGTAACCCTACCTGATCAGTACTAGTTCACATGGTACTAACCCAAAGACAAACAAACACCCTCGTGTTCCACGCTAGTTGCCAACTGATCCCACATAGTCCTTCACCACCTTCTATTTTATCACCAGCCATGGATCCTATCCAGTCTACTAATATCGCTACCAGAGATGAGGAGTTCACACGAATCCTTGACCAAAACCCTGTTGCCTTGTTGTTTTACCTCTCCCATTCGTTGACTCGAGACACCTCGGGTCAGTTGATATACGACATTCCCATATCTATCCCCCAACTCTCGCACCCACTTCCGCATCAGCCTCATCTGGATCCGTGCTACCTGCATCCACCTTATCCCCAGTCATTTGGTAGTTAGGTTTCATACCTCCCATGACTGCCACATCTGTTACCTCTGTGGCACCCATTACATCCACCATACCCTCGACGACTACCCCAAACACAACCTCATCCATCCCTCATGTCTCAAACATACCTATAGCTACATTCCCACCTCCAGTTTCGGTGACCCCTACCCCATTTCAGAACATAGTTCTTTCCATTCCACAATAATTATCCCCTATTTCCACTAGGGTTACCACGACCCTTCCTCCCCCATATCATACTACCAACAATTTCCTGTTTCATCTATTATTCATTTTGGGTACATACCTGTTATTTCCTTGCCTTCTTCTCCACCACCTTACATGGTAGCCCCATACACTAGAATGCCACACCCATTATATGTTCAAAACCAACCTCCCCATGCTATAGGAGGCATCCAATCATCACAACCCACCAACGACCTAATTAAATTGATGATGGACAAGATGCAAACACTGGAGGCATCAGTTTCTGGCTCCCACAACACTCTCACTTATGATGAGATTTGTAACAAGCCTATTCACCCATCCATTCCCATCCATTCATACCCTGTGCATTGGGAAATTCCTAAATTCAACTGCTTTATTAGTAAGGAAGACCCACAACAACATTTACGCTCATTTAAACATGGATGTTATTTGATTGCTCATGACGATGCCTTACTTTTGAGAACTTTTCCCATGTCCCTCACTGAACCTACATTAGACTGGTATAGTGGGTTACCCAAACACTCCATATTTTCATTCAATCATGTAGCCCAAGATTTTTTGGATCATTTTTTTATCAATATCACTAAGAAAGTTATCATGGCTAGTGGATCATAATGGGAAGTGAATGTCGGTTTGGGTGTAGGCATGGTTGGTTGTCTGGGAATTATTTTTGGAAGAGTAGGAACAGGTTGAGATATGGGTTTAGGCACTGGTGAGGTTTGAGGTATCGGTTGGGTTATAGTAGATGGATGGGTAGGAGGGTGTGGAGTTGTTTTAACTACCTTGTTGTGGGGTAGTGGGGTTTTGTTTTTGGGTTGCACCTTCTTGGGTAAAGGTGATGTGGGTATACAGGGTCTAGAAGGAAAAGTAGATAGAGGAAGAGGGTGAGTTACCCATAGGGATAATGGGGGTGCTATGAAGGTAGATGACTCAGGTCATGCTTGGGGTGTGAGGGACAATGACTGAAGTGTTGTTGGTAGTGAAGTAATGGCTGAAGGTATCGGAGGTGTTGGTGGTAAAGAGACTGCAGGGGTGGGTATGAGTCATGTTGTGTGCCTAGGTAGGTTAGAGATTGTGAGGAAGGAATGGGTTGTTGTGTTATTGGGTTATGAATGGGTGAGGGGTGATTGACCATGTTGGGTAGCTGAGGTCTTAAGGAAGATGGGACAAGTGTGGGTGTGATTGGTGTGGTTGGGATATGAGGTTGATGAGTTTGTTTCTTTAGTTTGGTTATCAGAGTAGGTGTGGTTTTAACGTTGGAGGATGTAGCTAAATCTAGTTTAATAGGTGGATGAGCAAGGCTGGTGGTCAAGGTGACCCCTAAAGTTGTAATAGGTTTAGTGGAGGTAAATATTGTGGGTATGGGTTTGGGTTTAGGCATAGGTCGGGTTATAGGTAAGGGTGTGGTGTGAGTGTTAACACATATCATGGAAGGGGTTGCAACAACAGTGGTTGTATGTGGTTTGATGGGTGGAAATGTGCTTGGGTAGATAGTGGAGGTGTCATCGAGGGATCTCTGCATGTGTGTTGAGACAGGGAGTAAGAGGCACCCCCATAATAAAGCCTTATCCACATAATCCAAGTGATCGACCAAACATGAGAATGGCACGTTTGTGGGTGGAGTTAGTGAAGAAATAATGGTAATTCCCGTAAAATGCATCTTAGAGATGGGGAATCAGCTCGCTTTAACTTCTGTGGGTAAGAGAGCTGAAAGTAGGTCTGTTGGATGTCGGGTAGTGGATGGAGAATACTCGCCAAGAGGAAAAGGTATCCCCACTGGGTCTATGATGGGTGGAAGGGATGATGGGAGTTCCTATATGAGTGGAGGAAAAAATAGGTGCTCCTCTGTGGGTGGAGGAGGTAATGGGTTCTCCTCTATTGGTGGAGGAGGTAATGGATGCTCCTCTACAGGTGGAGGAGGTATGGTAGGTAAAGGTTCCCTAAGTGGAGAAGCTAGGGGTAAGATGGTCTCAATGTCAACCGAAGACTCCTCCAGAGGTGATGTAGGAGATGAAGGGTGTTCTTCTATTGGTGAAGGAATAGTGACGGTTGGTTCAGATGTGGAAGGAGGACTTCAGGCTAGGATTTCCTCTATGGAAGGGATGTGAGGTAATTGAGAGGTGAAGTACCTTGTTAAAGATTACATGAACCTCATGAGTATGGGTATCATGAGTGGATGTCTCACCTATTTGATTGGATGAAGGGGCATGATTAGGAAATGGTTTTTTAAAGATTTGAAGATTTTGGTTGGGGGTGGCGTTGGGATTATCCACAGTCAACTCGTCTTTCTCGAGCATTTCTTGGACAATATTCTTAAAAGTGATGCAGTTGTCATCACTATGACCGTTCACTCAGTGATAGTTACAGAAATATTGTTCCTTATACCATGCGAGCATAGGGCGAGTAGGGTCAAAACTAGTGTGTGGTTTTATGGGTGGAATGGTGATGGCGCCACCTTTGATAAGATTTTCTAAAACAGAAGAGTAAGGTTCCCCAATTGGGGTATATTTTTATTGCTCTTGTCTGAATCGAAAAGCCTGAACGGGTGATAGATTAGATGATGGTGCAGCTTGATTAGATGGATGAGATGGTCCAGCCTTGAGTACCACTGCATTAGTGGTACCTTTAGCTTTTGAATAATTGGTTGGTGGTTTGGAAGAAGAAGAGGTTTCAGTTGACTTGAATGCCGAATTCTTATTTTGTAATTGGATTTTCTTCTCCTCAATGGCCCGAATCTCTAACTTTTGTGCCATAGTGAATGCCTCATCAAATGTTTAGAAAGTTTTGACCTATAAGGTCAGGGAGATATGTCTGGCACAAGCTCAGGTAAAGAGCTTGATGATCTCATCAAACCCTTTTGGTTTGGGTTTAAGAGGATCGTAAGGTTGTAGTGGTGGTAATGTGATGACGGAAGTCTCTAAGAGATTAGTTAAAATCTTAGCATAGGAACCCACTAACGGATTGCAATGGGAGGTGAGTGTGGGTTTGGGTATAGGTGTGGTTGATTATGGAGGAAGAGGATTTACAGGAGGGGGAATGGGTTGGTCCACTAGTCTGGTATGTGGAGTGGTCTTAGGTCTTGTTGGCATCTGTTTTAGTAAAGGTGGGGCAGAAGATCTGGCGATGGAAGGTTTTTTTGGTTTGACTATCTTATTGGAGGGTAGCGGATCCTTAGCTTTGGGTTGTACCATCTTGGGAAAAGGTGACATGGGAGTATAGGATGTAGAGGGAAAAGAAGAAGGTGGAAGAGGATGTGTTACCCATGATGGAAACCGAGTTGTGGTGGAGGTGGTTGGTAGAGGTTTGGTAGAAATTGTGAGTGGAAGAGAAGAGAGTGTCATGGGTAGTGAATATGTTATGGAAGGTAGTGGTGGTAAGAAGATCATGGGTGAAGGTGGGGGTTGTGTGGATCTCTTGGGTATATTAGAGGACTGTGATGAGGAGGTGAGTTGCTACGTTCTCGATTCACCGGTGGAAGAAGGTTACTTGGCCAGGGTTGAGGGGTGAGCTCCTAGGATGTACAGTAGAGGTGAAGGTGACAACGGTTTGGTAGGCGAGGTTGGTGTATGAGGCATAAGAGGTTAGGTCTTCCTTTTAGGGGTAAAAATAAGTTTACGATTGGGTTGGGAAGATGTGGCTAAATCTAATTTGATGGGTGGGTGAGTAAGTGTTATGTTTGTCGAGCCTATTTTCATGTTAGAGTGTGGTACACCTTCTATGTGTTACACTTGGGTATTTTTACGGCAGTCCCACTCACTGGTGATTGGGTCAAGGGTGTTCAGGGGGGTAAAGCCCCCCCAATCAATGGGGGCTTAGGGGTGAAGCCCCCAAAGCAAATTTTCATGGGTGGTTTATTAACCCATGGGTAATGGGTAACCATTATGGGCTGTTTTTGGGCCCATGGTTTTTCGGTACCCATTGTTTTGATACCCACGGTTTTTGCCCATGGTTTTTATACCCACGATTTTTTGCCCATGCTTTTGATACCCACGGTTTTGTATCAAACTATTTAAGCAATTGTCTATTTATATGGTCTTATGCATATGATACAGAGACAAGAAAATGTATTTGCATATGTGTTTTGAATTTGGGTGTGGATTCTATAGAGTTTGTTGAGCATAGCTCCAAATGGATCTGGGTATTGTATTGAGAGAGTGGAGGCTTGTAATAAAATTTGAGCAAGTGATTCTTGGTGGACGTAGCCCAAATTGGGTGAACCACATTAAATCTTGTCTCTCTGTATTGTGTTATTTATTCTACACTTTTATTTGAGATCTGTAATATTTTCTGCATATTAGTTTCTATTGTTGCGATTCTGTAAGGGATTATTCCGAATATTTTCTCTTATTTCCTAACAATTGGTATCAGAGCCTGGTTTGGTTTGCTAAAGTGTTGACTCACAAGAAATTTTTTTAGCTTGAGTGGGAGCTATGGCAGATGATGGAAAATCTAGGGTTGATAAATTTAATGGGCAGAATTTCAGTCTTTGGAAGATGCAGATGGAAGATTACCTCTATCAAAAGGATCTTTATACTCCACTGTCTGAGAAGGTGAACAAACCCCTGACTATGATAGATGCAGAATGGGATTTGTTGGATTAGAAGGCACTTGGAATGATCCGGTTGTGTCTTGCATCTTTGGTAGTATTTAATGTTTCAAAGGAAAAGACTAAAAAAGAACTGATGGATGCATTAGGGAAGTTGTATGAAAAACCCTTTGCCTCGAATAAAATATTTTTAATGAAAAAATTGTTTAATATGAAGATGTATGAGAATAGTTCAGTAGCAGGTCATTTAAATGATTTCAATACGGTTGTGAATATGCTAGCTTCTGTTACAATAGAATTTGATGAAGAAGTTATGGCTTTATTAATTCTGTGCTCTTTACCTAAAAGTTGAAATAGCCTGGTAATGGCGGTAAGCAACTCATTTCAAGTAAACTCAAAGTTGAAGTTTGAGGATGTTGTAGGGGTGATTCTAAGTGAGGAAATGTGAAGAAAAATCTCTGGGGAATCTTCTACTTCAGGGAATGCTTTGATAGAGGAAACTAGACGGAGACAGAAGAATAGAGGAAACTGTGGAAAATCAAAAGATCGGGAAAGGTCAAAATCAAAGAGCAATAGTGTATGTTGGAACTGTGGAAAGTCTACGCATGCAAAGAAGGACTGTTGGGAGCTTCAGGATAAGAAGAAACAACAGGAAGAAAACAAGGAGGTAAATGTGGCATCAAGTAATGTATGCCAGGATGCTTTGATTCTTTCTTTACATAATATTACTGAATGTTTGGTTTTAGATTCAAGGGCTTCTTTTCATGCTACTCCATATAGGCATTATTTTGCTGATTATGTTCAAGGGGATTTTGGGCATGTTTTTCTTGGTGATGATGAGCCTTGCAGTATAGTTGGAAAAGGTTCTGTTTAGGTTAAGATGCAGAATGGGAATACATGGCTATTGAAGGATGTTAGACATGTGCCTACATTAACGAGAAATTTGATATCAGCGGGGTAATTGGGAAGTGATGGTTGTACTGTGATATTTACAGCTGACTCTTGGAACGTTACCAAGGGTGCTCTTATGGTGGCAAGAGGTTAGAAGGTTGGAACCTAATATTTATCCACTAAAAGTACTAATGATTGTAATCTTGTGGCTTTAGATGTAGATACAACATTATGGAACTATAGGCTCGGTCATATGAGCCATAAGGGCATGGACATCATAAAGAAGAATTTTCCTGGATATACAGAAATAGGTTTGGATTTCTATGAGAACTGCATATGTGGGAAACATAAGCAAGTAAGGTTTCTCAAGGTTAGACATATGAAGAAAGAGAGTAAGTTAGAGCTGGTGTATTCTGATGTGTGGGGGGCAGCTCAGGTATCATCTCTTGGGGGTTCAAGTTATTATGTTATTTTTATTGATGATGCAACAAGGAAAGTTTGGGTTTATTGTATTAGAAACAAATATGATGTATTTGACACTTTTGTTAAATGGAAAGCCTTGGTAGAGAATTAAATAGGTCTTAAGCTAAAATGTCTCAGGTCAGATGATGGAGGGGAGTATTGTAGTAATGAATTTAATGATTATTGTTTTAAGAATGGAATCCGCAGGAAAAAGATGGTTCCAGGAACTCCACAGTAAAATGGGGTATCAGAAAGGATGAAAAGAATAATAATAGAACGTGCTAGGAGCATGAGGTTATATGCAGGACTACCTCTTTCTTTTTGGGTAGAAGCGGTGAGCACAGCTGTGTACTTGATAAACAAAGGACCCTCAAGTGCCTTGGATGGAGTCATACCTGAGGAGGCATGGTATGGTAAGAAAGTTGATTATTCATTTCTTAGAGTCTTTGGATGTCAGGTGTTTGTTTATATAGACAAGGATGATAGGACCAAGCTAGAGGCTAAATCAGAAAATGTACTTTCATTGGTTATGGTGGTGATGACTTTGGATTTAAATGTTGGAGTATTAAGGACAAGAAAATAATTCGGTCTAGGGATGTAGTCTTTAATGAGAAAGTCATGTATAAGCAACAGTTGCAGGAAAATAGGGAAGAATCCAAGAAAGAATATGTAGTGGTAGAGGATCTTCTGGATGGGACACTGACCCATGAATCAGTTCAGGAACCTACTCAACAGGAACCCCAAACTCCTACAGTGAGGAGGTCTTCTAGGGTAAGAAAAGAACCTAAACATTTTTCTCCGTCTCTTTATTATTTATTACTCACTGATAGTGGGGAGCCATAGATATTTTATGAAGCAATGTAGGTAGATGACAGTAAGAAGTGAGAGCAAGCCATGGATGAGGAGCATAAGTCCCTCATGGAGAACTAGACTTGGGATTCGGTGAAGCTACCGGAAGGCAAAAGAGCATTGTAGAACAAGTGGGTGTATAGAGTTAAAGATGAAGGAGGAAAGAAAAGATATAAGGCCCGGTTGGTGGTCAAGGGGTTTGCATAGAAACAAGGTGTAGATTTTGATGAGATCTTTTCTCTTGTGGTAAAAATGAATCGTATAAGAACTGTTCTTGGAATAGTGGCAGCAGAAGACTTGCACTTAGAACAGTTAGATGTAAAGACTGCATTTCTTCGTGGTGATTTGGAGGAGGAGCTATATATGTAGCAGCTAGAAGGATATGAAGTCAAAGGTAAAGAGGAGATGGTGTGCAAACTGAAGAAGAGCTTGTATGGCTTGAAACAAGCTCCATGTTAATGGTATAAGAAGTTTGATAGCTTCATGAAGGAGCAAGGTTATATCAGATGTCATTCTGACCATTGCGTGTATATAAAGAAATTTGAGGATGGAATTTATATTATCCTGTGTTTGTATGTTGATGACATGCTGGTTACAGGTAAAAACATGCAAGAAATAAAAGTACTCAAGAAATAGCTAAGTGAATCCTTTGATATGAAGGATTTGGGGACTGGCAGACAAATCCTTGGTATGAGGATAACTTGGGATAGGAAGGAACGGACGCTGACTTTATCTCAAGAAGATTACATTAAGAAGGTATTGGATAGGTTTAACATGTAGGATGCTAAATCAGTTGGGACTCCTTTGGCAAGCCATTATAGGTTATCAAAGGAGCAGTGTCCCAAGACAGAGCAGGAAAGAAACCATATTTCCAAGGTACCTTACTCATCAGTTTGTTGTATGCTATGGTATGAACTAGGCCTAATATTTCCCATGCAGTAGGAGCTATGAGTAGATTTATGAGTGATCCAGGGAAAGAGCATTGGCAAGCATTAAAGTGGATCCTTCAGTATTTGAGAGGGACCATGGGGACAATTTTATGCTACAATGGATCAGACACCACTTTACGTGGTTATGTAGATTCAGACATGGTTGGAGATGTAGACAGTAGGTGGAGCACAACAGATTATATTTACACTATAGGTGGGATAATAGTAAGCTTCATTTCATGAGTACAGAAGCTGGTGGCTTTGTCAAGCACAGAGGGTGAGTATGTTGCTACCACAAAGGTAAGAAAAGAGATGATTTGGTTACAACAATTGCTTAAGGAGTTGGGGCATAAGCAGGAGGAATGTAAGTTGCATAGTGATAGTCAGAGTGTTATACACCTAGCTAAGAACTCTGCTTTCCACTCCAGGATAAAGCATATACAGTTGAGATATCACTTCATCAGGAAAAATTTGGAGGAAGATAAGTTGAAGTTGGAGAAAATTCATACCAATCAGAATCCTGCAGACATGATGACCAAGGTGGCCACAAGGGAAAACTAAAGCTATGTTCAACTTTGGTTGGCCTTCGCGGATGACGGTGAATGGTTGATAATCTTGCTCAGTGGAAATGAATCTCCAAGTGGGAGATTGTTATGTTTGTGGAGCCTAATTTCATGTTAGAGTGTGGTACACCTTCTCTATGTTACACTTGGGTATTTTTATGGCGGTCTCACTCGCTAGTGAGTGGGTCAAGGGGGTTCGGGGGTTTGAAGCCCCCTGATCAATGGGGCCTCAGGGGTGAAGCCTCCAAAGCAATTTTTCATGGGTGGTTTATTAACCCATGGGTAATGGGTAACCGTTATGGGTTGTTTTTGGGCCCATGGTTTTTCGGTACCCATTGTTTTAATACCCACTATTTTTGCCCATAATTTTGATACCCATATTTTTTTGCCCATGGTTTTGATACCCACAATTTTGTATCAAACTGCTTAAGCAATTGTCTATTTATATGGTCTTATGCATATGATACAGAGAAAAGCAAATGTATTTGCAGATGTGTTTTGAATTTGGGTGTGAATTCTATAGAGTTTGTTGAGCATAGCTCCAAATGGATCTGGGTATTTTATTGAGAGAGTGGAGGCTTGTAATAAAATCTAAGCAAGTGATTCTTGGTGGACGTATCCCAAATTGGGTCAACCATGTTAAATCTTGTCTCTTTGTGTTGTGTTATTTATTCTACACTTTTATTTGAGATCTGTAATATTTTCTGCATATTATTTTCTATTTTTGCGATTCTGTAAGGGATTATTCTACATATTTTATCTCTTATTTCCTAACAGTAAGGTTTTATGTTAGCATGACACCTAAGGTAGTGATGGGTTTAGGTAAGGGAGATGATATAGGTGTGGGTAGGTGTTAAGGTATAGGTGTGTGTTGGGTTGTGGGTGATGATATGGAAGGTGTTCTAATAGCCATGGTTATATTTGGTTTGGTTGCTTGAAACACTTTTAGATAGATTGTGGAGGTGTCGGTGAGTGATTACTACATTTGGGTTTACGCAGGAAGTAGAAAATGTCCCCAAAGTAAGGCTTTATCAACATAGTCCAGGTGATCAGCCAAGTGTGAAAATGGTACCACGATAAGCGGGGCCAATGTGGATCAAGTAGAAATTCCTGTGAAATGTGTTTGAGAAACAAGGAAATGGCTAGCTTCAGACTATGTGTATAAGAGAGCTGAAAACAGATCAATAAGATCTGGAATTCCGATGGAGAATGGTCATCTAAAGGAAATGGTGTTTCTACAGAACCCTCTATGGGTAAAGGAGATGATGGGCCAAGTGAGGTGGACTCTCCTTGTTATGGTATAGGAAGTTTACATGTGTCCCATATTATTAAGAGAGGTGATACTGATGACTGCTCAGTAATTTGAGGAGTAAGAGGTGGAGTGCTAATTATGAGCTCTTTCACAGGTGAAGGAGAAAAAAAAAGGGGTTCCTTTGTGGGTGGAGGAGTATATGAAATAGGTTCTTATGTTGGTAGGGGAGCTCAAGCTAAGATTTCTTCTATGGAAGGAACAGGGTCAATTGGGAAGCAACTGGTATGTCATCAAAAATAGCATGGACCTCCAAGACATTGCTATCATTGGTTGAAGTGTCACCAGTTTGGTTAGAAGACGGGGCATGATTAGGGAATACTTTTTTGAAGATATGTAAGTTTTGGTTATCAAGTGCATTTGGGCTATCCGAGACTAGATATTTATTGTCCAACATTTTTTGGATGATATTGTTAAAGGTTATGCAGTTACTGACACTATGACCTTTGATATGATGATAGTTGTAAAAATTGTGTTCTTTGATTTTCTTATGTTTTTTTATGTTATGTTATTTAGAACTGACCATGTGAAAAAAAAATAGAATTTTTGGTTGGGAAGGTGTCCTACGAAGAAGGATATCTAAAAGGATAGGTTTCGGGTTATGTTATGGAAAGGGGGTGCTATCTTATGGGGTACTTAGTAGAGATAGCCAGCTCGGGAGTACCTTCCAATCCTCTGATCATGTGATTGTTGACAGTAGTTCCCAGGTAATATGTCATTTCAGAAAATGTGTATATTCAGATTTTGTGCAGTTTTGTAGAAGAAGAAAGAGAGTTCTTTCTACGGTTCTTTGTGTCAACCATCAGATGGACATGAATTCTAGCATATAGGTTGCCCTCATTTTAATGTGAGCTAAATGTGGCATTCAAGGATGAAATGCAATTGATTTTAATCCCAACTGAACAAATTACATTTGATGAAGCAAATGTTGAATAAGTAAGAACGTGCTCTTTCACTAATGTAATGTAAAAAGAAAGAAGAATGTGTTCCTTTTAAAGCACCAAAAACAGGATTGTTTTTAGACAATAAAGAGAGGAAGAATGATTCTAGAGAAGAAAAATTAATGTGTAATCTTTTTGAAGGGAAACAAACACACAATTTTACCTAGGAATGAGGAAAATGCAAGGAACTCCAAATGGCTCGCACCAGGCATGCAAAATTGTTTCACCATTTTCTTTACATTTTGGAATGTGATGAGACAGATAATGTTATGGGCTAAGGTAGAATACCTATTGTGTAGGTTGGTTAGAGGTTGATACGCACCTTCTGACTTCTCAATTTGATGCTAATTGTGAGAGCTTCCTTTTTACTGGGAGGAACTACATGAAATAGAATACAAGACCACCAAAGAAGAATTAAATAATATATGATAGTGAACTCCCTAGTGTATTCTAGATCCGGGAAGTGTGATACTCCCTAGAAGACTGTCAATCCATTCTTTTTATAAAAAAATATGAAATAACTGAAATGTGTACTTTAACAAATCTGAGTGATAGTATTCGGATTTGGGTACCTCAGATCACTATCAGCATCGATCTAATTAAATACTAAAATAATGCGGGTCAAGGCCTTCAGGTCAGGTTGCAGGTATTTTAGGTGGTCTACAGGTCATAGAGAGGGTCTTAGTAGGGTTGGGTAAGGTGTTTGGGTTGTTTTGGTAGGTAGGTGGTTGTTGGTTTACACAATGTTGGTAGACACAGATATTGGCGTTGGTCGAGGTATGAACAATCACGGTTAGGCAGAATTGATGATGGTTATGGGTAATTGGCATTGGTAGAGGCAGGATGATAAGACTCAATAAGATTTGTTATTGGGGTTTGAGATGAGGTTAGGAAGAGATGATAGAGGGCATAACAAGGTATATGGGGATCTTAGGAACACTCATAAATATGTAGAGGTCGAGTATAGGTGGTTTTATGGTGTGGGTGGAGGAATGGTTGGGTTTACAGAAAGGGGAATAGTAGGGAAAAGGGAATGCAAGTAGGAAGTGACAACAAAGGTGACAAAAACCTTTAAAACAAGACAAGGCTAAAATAACATAGGTGATAAATGTACTTACTAGTGTTGCAAGTCCAATGGCTATGTGGTGGTGATGATTGATTAGCGGGATGGTGCTTGGTTCTGCAGTAGTGTTTCCCAGAATGTTACCATGAGTGCAATATCTCTCTATCTATCTTGGTGTTGGCTATGGATGTCTGTAGGTATGAAAATATGTGGTTCTACTTGCATGCAGCTCTCTTCTCTTCTCTTCGATCTCATAATGTGCCAATGCAGAAAAAAGGTTACTAAAGTGAATATATTATAACCGATGATGGTTCCTAGTTTACCAGCATCGGTTTTGGGATAACCGGTGTCAGTTAAGGAGAGATTCCCTAGGTTTACTAAAAATGACATATCTCATAATAATTTGGGCCAAGTCTATTCATTTATTTTTGAATCAGAATGGACGTTATGTTTTTGTGAGTGGGAAGGTGGTTAGAGGAATAATAGGCCTTGATTTTTAGGGTTGGAACAAGTTTTATTCATTTATGGAAACATGATATGAATAGGTCTATGGTGAGGTGTCTAGGTGAGGTGGGAATCCATTTAATTAAAGTAATTAAATTAATAATAGGGTGAGGATGGGTATTAATTTAATTATAAATAATTAAATTAATATTAATGTGGGGTATAAGAATCATGGTTAGGTGAATGTGTTTAAGTTGGTTATTCGAATGTGGATCAAGTGGAGTGTAACCCAATTTTGGTGTCTACAGTTGCAGGCCATATTTGATTAAGTCACTCAGGTTAATTGGATAGGGAGATAAGTGAGGTTAACTATATTATTACTTGACTGTACATTTTCTCATGTTAATGGGAAAAAAAAAATTCATGGTTTTTCCCCCTTGGGGGTTTTCCATATTAAATATAGTGTTCGCGTGTGTTTTTATTTGTTATATATTTATTTATGTTTTACATTAATGTTTGATAAAGGTTATAAAGGTTAATTAATTTATACCCCTCGGATTGGACAAAAATGAGTGACCTTATTATTTTGTATGCCGATAAGGAGGGTAGTAATGAGTAAGAGGCAAGGTGATTAACTAGTGATTGAGGAGCTAAGAGAGAATATTGTGTTTCCTAGCATTTTGATTAAACTTGAGAGGTTCTTTTTGTGGACCTTGACTTCAGTTGTATGAGCACATGTAGTAGACATGGGATCAGGATGAGGTGTGGAAGAAGAACTAGCATGGGCATGAGAAGCATCCTTGATATATTGGATTTTAGCTGTGAGGGATGTAATTTTGGTTTCCATAGCTTGAAATTTATCTTGAAAAAATATGTAAAGCTTGAACTGACTTGAAGATGGATTGATTAGTTGTGTTATTAGGACTAATAAGGGGATCAAAAATACGATTACAAATTACACTTAGTTATGAAGGTGGTGTATTGCAAAGGGAGATACATTTTCTTTAGGGAAATTTTGAAATAATTTTTTCAAAATAGGTGCTTTTGAAGTAATTGAGACAAAGATACTTGAGTAATTGTAGAGGCCATGATATGAAATAAAAAGGTAAGTTACGAATTAAGAGACCTAAAAAGTGACCCAGAGGATAGTTCCAAGGATGAAACCCTAGGAATAACTATGCATATCATATGTATGATAGAAAATAGATCAAAATATGAAACCAAATGTAACTGGGGTTTGGCGTTAAGAATAGAAAAATCTGATAGAATAAGAAAAATAAGGATCTGGATGATTGATCACAAGTTGGGGTTCACCAAATGATTTAATCTAAATAGATTTAAACCTATATTTCAGAGTAAGGTAATGTAACTAATGATAAATAGATGATAATATATAGTAATGGACAAACAATAATATTGTAATAATGTAAAATCCTAACAAAATGAGAGAGGAATAGGACTTAGTCGACTCCACGTAATGTGGGAGTGATCTGGACTAAGTATCTATTGGATCTAGTTGGAGATAGTGTCGTCAACACTTGAAGAGGGTTCAGAAGTATAGAAACATGTAAAAAAAATTCCCACATGAGGAAAAGAGCACCCCAGGCACTAGTTACTGATATGGGCACTAGTTTCCACTTCAATGCTCAGGATCTGTCTTTTTCTAGGCCATAAGGTCTTCACTCCAATATTCATTTTTTCACTCTGACTTGACTGTTAGGGTTCTGATCTCACTTGTAACTTGTAAAATAGATTACTAGTTACACATGCCCACAAACCACATGAAACCTAATAAAAAATATGTAGAATGGGGAGTCTGACTCACCCTAGTACATCTCAGACTCCATGTAGTTCGGTGTGATTGTGTGTCTAATGATACCCTAGGTTTCCCTTGTCCAAGTTACACAATGATAGTGGGATAGATCTAGAATTTACCAAGTATGTATAATGTGTGTGATGGAATATAATGAAATCTCCTCCTAGGTTGTGTATGTAAAAAAATACAGCGCTTTTCCCTTGTATAAAAGTTCTAGATGTGTATGTGTAGTGCTCCTGTGCCTTTTTACAAGATTATTTTATGATAGATAATGCTTCTAGTGTTTGGACCCTTATTTGAGAGCAATAACTAAGTATACATATGATTCCCGTGTTTGAATTTCGTAATTTAAACTTGAAAGGCTGACCCAAAGTTTTAAAAGGTGACTAAAAAATAAAAGATACCCGTCCATAGCTTCTTGTAGGTCAAAAATTGGATTTTTTAAAATCTCACAAACTGGCAATCGAGTAAGTCTAAAATTTTAGAGGGCTGATATTGGGTAAAAAACCATATCCAAAAACTTATTTCTACCATGATCCGACCATTGGAAGGTCACTTTCTAAAAATAGTAGGTCTTCTACATAGGGGACTACTATTTTGGGTAACCCACCATCTAAAAAATTTATGAAGAAGGTGGAGAACAAAAAGGAGGTATCGAGGGATAAAATCATTGAAATTGTCATCTCAGCCTGAAAAACCACACTTACTAAAAATAGTAAGTGGTCTCACAAGAACCTACCAAAAATAGAAAACATGTCCAAAAGGAAAGAGGAATACAGTGAGAAGAGGAGATCCAAACTGTCATATCCAGTTGAGGTTGGAAAAAGCTGAACTTCCATACTTACTAAAAATAGTAAGTTGTCTCAAAGGCACTTACTAAAAATATTAAGTCATCCTAGAGAGTGGATTTCATGAAGGGATTGTACCCGGAGTTGAACACCCAAGTTGACATCACCATTTGGGGACCAAAGAGGAAAAATCTCGACACTTTCCAAAAAAAATTGTCCTTTCCAAATATAGTAAGTGTTAAGAAACAATGAAGTTCAGATTCATGAAAGGGAAAATAATGGAGTCTCTATCTTCATGGATCTCAACAGTGTCTTTTGACACTCATAATTGAGGTGGAATTCATAGTCGATACCAAAATGTAGTCTCTTTTTGCCTCTAGCATCTCTTCAAACCCTAAGCACACCAGCATATCTCCCAGTATGATTAGGAGATCACTTAAGGCATGCACAGGTGTCAAACCCCTCCTTTATATGAGTGTTACAAATATGTTTATCACCATGAGAGGAACAATGCTCAAATATGAATGAATGTATTAAAAGATAGAAAACAAAGAAACTAGATCTAAAGATCAATGTACCATAAGATAGATGAGAACATCATAACCACAATGAGGAATTATATCTAAACCATAAGCTACAACCTGTGCCACTGAGACTGTGGGAAGTGGAGAAAAGTAAAGTGAGAATGTCCTTTTGAGTAGGTTAGCAAAAGAACTTGGAACTGATGTCGGTTGAGTTTAACCGATGGCAGTCAGAGGTAACCGATGACGGTTACTGTGAGATTGAAACAATGATGAGAAAAAGTGGTTGTGAATTAGAATTTGATGTGGAATTAGACCTAGAATTCTAGGAATGATGGTGATATGGCCCAGGAACACTCAGGTGAAGCCAGAATACACCAGCTATGATGAGAAGTGTGCAAGTATGAACAAAAAAAAGTGATAACGTGATCTTTCACCTCAAAACGTAAACCAAGCAGAAACACTAATAAACTATGATCCTAAGAGTGCCCTTTTCTATTATGTTTGTTTAGCTTATGTTTTTTAGGGACTGACACATGAATTGTGAAATAGAGTGTTTGGTGAGGATGGCTTCCTACAAAGAAGGAGATCTAAAGGGTGAGGTTTTAGGTTTGTTATGGTGGGGGCAGGCTTCGCTCTGAAGTATGACTCGACAGAGAAGTGAGATGGGTGCCCACTATGCCATGATCATGTGATCACCTACAAATTATTCTAGGTAAGATGTTGTTTAAGAATATATGTATTTAAATTTTTGTGTGGTTTGGTAAGACTCAGAGAAAGAGAAAAGGATAGAAGTGCTTTTCTACGATTCATTTTTCAACCATCAGCTAGTAATGACTTCCAGCGTATAGGTTTCCCTCAATTAATGTGAGCTAATGTAGAAAATCAGAATGAAATGCAATGATTTTAAAACCCAAATCGAAAATGTGAAATTAGATGGCACAATAAGATGAATAGGAAGAGAGATGCTCTTTCACTAAAATGCAAAAAACATGAAGAAGTGATTCTGTTAAAATACACCAGAAGAAAAGTTTTTTTTAGAGCAAATAGAAAGGAGTGGATTACTAGAGAAGAAAATTAGTGTGTATTCTTTTAGAAGGGAAACAAACACACAATTTTTTCCTAGGAATGAATGAAATGCAAGGAACCCTAGACGGGTCCCACTGGGCATGCCAAAATGTTCCACCTTTTTCTTAGATTGTTTCTTTGAATTGTTGACGAAACAAATAGGGTAATGGGCATAGGAGGAATACCTGTTCAAATGTTGGTTGATGGGTTGTTGTGCACGTATGACTTCTGAATCCACAGCTGACCATGACAGCTTCCTTTTGGCTAGGAGGAACTACTTGTAATGAAAGCAATACCACCAGAAAGAATTAAACAATATGGGTAGTGAACTACCTAGCGTGAGCTAGATCTGGGAAGTGTGATACTTCCTAGATGGCTGTTAGTCCACTGTTTTAAACAAATTAATGCTGAAAACAAGGTAAATCCTATTGTTATTTTAAAATGATTTAGGTATCTCACTTAAAAATACAATAAGAAAATAGATCTAATCTAACAGGCTAATCTAGAATAAAATCCACGAGTCAAATGGTTGGTTTTGGGTTTTGCAGGTCTGATAAAGGTCTCAGATAGGTCACAAGTGAGTGAGGGTGAGGTAATATTAGGTGGGTAGGCCTCTATTTAAGTCTATGTGGGAAAACATAAAGACTGGCATCAGTCAGGGGTGACCAACCGCGGTTAGGTATAATCGGTGCCGGTTACTGTGAGATCTGGAAAGGTCACAGAATAGGGTTTTGATCTCCTTTGTGATTACACAAAGGATTTGGTTGGTCGAAACAAGGTATTGGGTGACTAGAATGGGTTTTTGCAAGGTTTTGATAGGTCTATGGAGGTAAAAAATGTTGGAGATGGTCAATAGGGAGCAAGATGAACACTGAAAGATAAAATAATGATAAAATGAAATAACCAGGAAAGTATGATGTTGTACTTACTTGGATTTCATTTTTAAAAGTCTATGTGTGAAGGATGGAGGTGCTGATGATGGTTTTGAAGGCTGCAAGTGATCACCAACTGAAGAAAAGCTTCTGCATGGGTTGCATGCACACTCCTCTGTTCCTTGGATAGACCAGAATGTGGCTGGGAAGGTTGTGTAAGAGAAGATCCTCAATCTCCTTCCTTGGATGTTAGTTCTTGTTGGAATTGGCTCTCTGAAGATGCATTATCTCTTTGAGATTTCATTCTTTCTCGTCCATATTTTCTCCCAACATTTTCCAACCTTTAGAATAAGGTTGTTTAGGGGATCAAAGGGGTAATCGATGGCAGTCCGGCTTAACTGGCGATGGTTAGGGGAAACCTACGTCAGTCAAGGCAGGTTTTTCTAGGTTTACTAAACTTAGGGAGATCCTCCTAATTTCCTTAGATCTTGTGTCGTTATCCTATGGATTAGACTGGGAGCTTCTTGTGAGCATGTGGGAATGTGGTTAGAGGGAGTGTAGGCATTAATTTTTAGGGTTTGGGTAAGTCTTAGTTAGTTATGGTAACTTGCTAAGAATAGGTCTTAGGTTGAGTTAGCTTGGTGAGGTGTCTAAGTGAACTGATTGTGTAGATATTATTTAAATAAGATATTTAAATAATAAATATAGTGAGGATAACACATTAAATTAATTAAATTAATATTAGTAGGGTGAAGGGGGTAATGACTAGGTAGATGTAATAAAGGGGGACTTATATGTCAAGGGACAAAGGGGGAGTGTGACCTAATTTTAGTGTCTACAGGTAGATCCACAATAACTTGTGCCCTTCCCACCTTCTCATACTTTAATTTCTTAGCTAGCTCTTCTAACTTCACAGTGGCACTTGAATCGAGGGCCATATATTCACCTTTGTTTTGTAGGCCCATTACCCTATTGATTAAATTTCCTATGATTCTCATCCTTATCCCTGCAAAGTAGAAAAGGTCTTCATGCACTTGTGACATCAACCATTTGAAAATCAGTGTAGGTTTAGCAAAACATGACAACTCCCAAAGCTGTAAAACCCCAATTGTATGCAACTCCCTCTTCTCTAAATCGTCTACCCTAGGGTTTCCTTGTTCGTCCAACCCTGGTAGCTCCTTGTATAGATCCACCCATATTAAATCATCATAGTCAGTTGTTTTGTTGTTGAATTCATAGATTTTTCATTTGTACAACTTCGAGCTCCATTTCTCTTCCTTAATAACCCCTGAGGGAGACTGCATTTCCAAATAGACTTCCATGGGTTCTTCCTTTTCCACCACTAGTCTCTTTGTACAAGCTTTCTTATGTGCCATATCCTTTTTCTATCATTCTTTCATGCCCTAGGTGCTTCCAAATTTTCCTTCATATGCCCTAACTTGACAACCTCCACACTTCTCTCTCATGCAACCCCCTCCTGCTCTGTTGTCTTCTTCCTTGTTATACTACAAGATCATGTCGTAGCTTGCACAATCTTACTGGTTTGTTATAAGTACCTCACTCTTTTTCACAAAACCCTCATCGCACTTTAATTCAGGAGCACAAAAAATTGATAAAGAAAAGTTTTCGAAATGACTACCTTTACCCTCTATTTATAATTTTTCAACACCTTAAAGTTCCTCCAATCAAGTGTATTAATGTCTCTTTTTAATAAAGAAATTTATTTCACTTGAATCAAATCTCAAGACTCCCCTTCGCGTGTCTTAATTATAACCTTCTAACACTCCAATACCACTTCACTACCACATATCTCCTTCACATTCATCACCATGTCAAAGTACATAACCTCTACGTTGTTCACCAAGTAGTTCCCCATGGTATTGCCTTCCTCTTGATATACTGCGTGATCATTGTTTCTCTTCTCTTTGGTCTTTAAAATTTTCTCAACACACCTTTATAACCACATGAATTTGAAAACATTATAAACAATACCACTCATTATCCTACCTTTTCGCTAATCATTGAGAATGAGTCTCCCAAAAATCCATCTTCTCAAAGAATTTGTCAACCATATCCAAACATATCTACCAATCCATCTACCCCACACCAAATGTATGCATAATGCTCCGTGCATGGAATTTCTTCCAATGTAATTATATACTGGTGTACCAACGCATAACACAACAATGAAAATATTAAACAAAGCAAAAAGATGAAAAAATGAAACACACAAAAGGGAAATGCACTAAGGAAAACTTGATCTAATTGGAAATACTACCTTATTTACAAACACACAAAATGGAGGGCAATGGGCATGGGGAAGGGTAGGGGGTAGGGTAAAAGGGTAAGGTAGGAAAAAATAAGGGTGCAAGGAGGGATTTAGGTGGGTAGAATGTCTAGGAAGGAAAAACGTAGGGTTGGAAATTCAGGGTGGGCGGTACGATAGTGACTGATGTCGGTCAACTTGTGGCCGACGTCGGTGGGTAGTGACCGGTACCGGTCACAAGAACAGTGACCGGTGCCGGTCAAAGGGAGACTATGGTTGGTTAAGGGATAACTAGGGTCGGTTAATCCTAAGTGTAAATTGGGATAAAAATGGGAAGAGATTAAGGGTAGGGTGGGAAAGAAGTTAGGTGAGATGGGAAGGGTTTGGAGTGAGAAAGTCAGGTAGGTGGGTAAGGGTTGAGGGTGGTTTCAGGTGAGGTTAGGGTAGATATTTTTGGGTGGATGGGTTTGGGTAGGTGTGGGTGAGGGTTAGGGTAGATAGGTAGGGTAGATGGGTTTGGGTAGGTGTGGGTGAGGGTTAGGGTAGATAGGTTCGGGTAGATGGGTTTAGGTAGGTAGGGTGAGCAACAAGGCCAATGGGATGGGGGTGGGGAAAGAGATTAGGTCGGGATGTGGGGTAAAAATAAGTTAAGTTGGGAAGGTGGACTAATACATTAATTTTGTGGGATGTAGGTCCGAGACGAGCTGTGGATGAGGGTCCGGGTGCCACCCTTGTTATTGACAGTACGAGTGATCACGACATAGGTGGAGTGGTAGCATGTGGCAGAGGTAGGATTGATAGGCATGCGGTGCTACCAGCATGTAGTTTGGGAGGTGAGTCTCAAGGTTTCCCTCATCGATAGATGGGACTCGACAACCAACACCTTCCATTTACCAACAGGTGAGATGACGATCACCCTAGAGGACATCTACAGGATCTTGCGGTTGCCCATATTGGGGGCCCAGGTTTATTCCATCTCTTCAAAGGCGTCTGAGGAGCTACTAGCACCCATTTTTACTAAGGGTGTAGCAGACTTGACGTTCCATAGTGTTATCCTGAGCTATGAAGCGATGTATAGAGCTCATCCAGAGAAGATGAGGTTAGTGGTACTCTTGATGGAGGCAGTTTGCTAATTCACACTGCCGGATGCAGAGGGGGGGAGATTCCTGAGGTCACTGATGGGATTCCTTCATGACATGATGATACATCAGACATGGTTCACATGGGAACATGCAATCCTAACACAGGTGTATAGAGAGCTATGGGCCTACGGGAGACTGCGGAGGTTCAACATTTATTGCGTTGTACTACTACATTGCTGGGCATATGAGCACATTGTTTGTGTTCGACCAGTGGGGTTGCCTCAGGCAGATGAATTCCCATGGAAATTTTTGAGAGTTGGGTACAGACGATGGGTACCGGTTGTTGGAGAGGCCCGAGGTGCCAGAGCTATGCATGATGTAGCTTATTACAGGAGGTTATTGGAGGGGCTATCTGGGGTGGACATTATTTGGAGGCCATACATGGGCTTCCCCTCATACAGACAGATGGCCATGGAACCAGCTGGGATACAGATACATCTATGGATAGAGGGGAGGAGAGCGGGAGAGCATGAGAAAATACCCATAGAGTTGGTTAGATGTCATTTTAGATTGGTCCAGGGTGTACCACCTCTATTCCCTCAGTACCAGAGAGATGATGTGGAGAGACCTATGTCTCCACCATGACCCACAATGTTGACTGGGCAGGAGGAGCAGCCAATAGATGTATAGGTTGATGAGCTGGGGTTATATATGGGTACAGGTAGTGGTGGGAGGCACAATTGAGAGTCGTACCATCGAGGCTAGGGTAGCCAGACTTAGCCACCATCACAGTTTAGAGAGACACCCTATAGGGGCAGTGGCTAGTTTGGTGACGTAGCTGACGATCATCCAGGGGTAGTTTATAGGTTTAGAGGCACAAGTTACCACATTAAAGGCCCAGATAGTGACGTTGTAGGTGCACGAAGGGTAGGGATAGGTACCTGCATAGGTAGAGGCATGGGGAGATGGAGATGGAGAGGAGATAGCCACCCTACAGGTGCAGGTGCAGGCTTTATAGGGCCAATTGGTCACAGTGTAAGGGTGGGTTACGGGTCTGCAGGGACAGCTTACAACAAAACAGGCACAGATTACTACCCTGCATGCCCAGATACCACCATAGGCTCTAGGGTCGACTCAGGATCTAGTACTAGTACAACACTCAATGCAGGTTCGGGGAAAGGGTCCTATTGTACAGGTACCCACATAGGTAGTGGGACCCATGACACCTCCATAGATAGTGCCCATGGCTAGGTTCAGAGATGCCCTAGGAGAGGCATGGTATTACTAGGATCATTTGGTAGTTGTCGGGCTAGATGTACCCTCCTATGCCAAGTACAGAGCACAGTAGGCCTCCAGTGAGAGGACCAGATCCCGCACTCACATTGTGGAGAGTACAGGGGGTTGGTGAGCCCAAGGACAGGGTTGTGGTGAGGTCACTAGTGTGTAGAGGCTAGCTCCAGGTGAGGGGCCATTAGCAGGAGGTGAGGTAGGTTCTGAACCCCAGATAGGTACGACAGAGGGTTCAGGAGAGACACAGTCACATGGAACATTCCCCGACATTAGATGGGGATACGATTGACCTACTGTGGACTGGCCTATGTGACGAGTCATTTTTGTATGTATTATATATGAGACCATCCTGCGTGCTGAAGATATTTTGTAGTGATTATTGTGTTATACATGATACCGGCCTATGTGCCGAAGATTTTTGTATTGATTCATTCATGCGTGTTGTATATATGAGACTGGCCTGTATGCCGATGACATTTTGCATTATATATCGGCCTGTATGCCAACATTTTTTAGATGATAGCCATGATGAGACAGGAATTTATATTGAGATACACAGTTATTGATTTATATGATGAGATTCATGGTATTTGATGATGTGTTGATATGTTGATGAGATATTGGTTTATGACTTGTGTTAGATGAGATGTGGATGTGTTACTTTGTATTAAATGAGATATGGGTTTGTTGGTTTGATATGGGTGGAAATTAGGTGAGTTAGACATGATAGAGTCAAGCTAGTTTAGGCATGGATTGAGTCAGGTTGGTTTAGGAAAGGATTGAGTCAGGTTGTTAGGCATGGATTGAGTCAGGTGATAGGCATGGATTAAGTCAGGTTGGTTTAGGCATGGATGGATTTAGGTTGGTTTAGGCATGGATTGAGTCAGGTTAGTTTAGGAATGGATTGAGTCAGGTTGGTTTAGGCATGGATTGAGTCAGATTGATTTAGGCATGGTGGAGTCAAGTTGGTTTAGGCATGGATGTTCATTTCAGTATTTTGATAACAAATGGCAATGTAAATGCATGAGATGGTGTAAAATGTGGAAAATGCTGGTTATGTATGAAAATGTGAAATAATATAAGTGGTAAAAGTCATGTGGTATATGGTATAGATGTCAAGGTTTTTGATATGAACAGGAAATTAGGTAAAAAGGTGGGGGGAAATGGTTAGGGTAAAGAGTGGCTGAGCTAACCTTTCAAGGCCCCATGCCCTGGAAGTGTTGCCTATATAGTCCCGGTGAAAAGGGACCTTAGACCAATGTAGTTCTCCCATAAGCTAGGAAAGAATATGAGAAGATAGAAGAATATGTAGTGCGGTTGATAGTTAGGTTGGATTCGAGGTCATAAGTATGATGAGTTCAAGGTCAATTAGGTGAGGTGGAATATAGGTAGATAGGTATGGGTGATTTTAAGTTGTAGGTATAATTAGGTTGAGGGCATTGATGTTGGGGTTGAGAATAGGTAGATAGGTAAAGGTGATTTTAGGTTGATTGAGGTGGGAGAAGAAAATCCCAAAAGACAGGTGTCAAGGCTCTAGTTCTATATAAGAAGATCAAAAGGTAATAAAGAAGAGAAAAGATAAGAGGGGGCAAGAAAGCCACCTGATTGGAAAGGATCAAATGTATGAAACACATCTATAGATAGGCTAATGAATGTAAGACCCTAAAGACATTACATGATTGATAATTCTAAGAGTGACAAATAGTCACATGATCACCAAATTTCATAGGCTCAGCAAGTCCCTTGAGGAAATATGAGGTGAAGAGACAACAGGTGAGGAGGTGAAGGTAATTGGGTCAAAAAATGGAAAAGGAATGCCTTGGGAAAAAGAGCCAAGATCGCAATAGGCAAGTCCATGATGAAAAATCTTGTTTTTTATTTTTCTTTTTGACTTTTGAGATAGACTAATCGATGTGGGAAGTCTATATGGGATGAATATATGGCTCCTTGAGGTCTTTGCGAAGCTGATCGATGCAAGAATCTTATGAATTTTGATTTTTGAGAAAATAGTCTTCTTTTTGGAAAGACTATGTAGAGAGTTGTAAGCTTTTTATAGTTGTCCTTCAAAGGAGCAGTCTAATTATAGTGACCATTGAAGGTGGAAGATGTCCTTTTGAGGGATTCATATTTTATATTGGAAGTTTGACTCAAGGAGTTGATCCCCTATATTGGAAGATGTCCTTCTGAGGGATTCATTTCTTCTCTTTTTTTTCTTCTTTTCTTTTTTTTTTGGATTTTAAGTCATGGACGAGACTATAACGAAGCATTTGGTTCTTATTGAGAAGGCAAGGGTGAATGACCATGGGATCTCATCTAAAAGAAGATGAAAAGTATCCATGAGAATCATGCCATGTGTAGAGTCATGGTGCACATATTTGAGAAAAGGTAAGAGGGTGATGGGTAATCACATGATCCTTGTTTAGTCGTTGGAGATGAGGTGTGGAAAAGGTAAATGGCACTCAAGGGATGAGCACGAACTAGATAAATAGTGATGTAGGACTATAGGTCAATAGTAGAATAGTCAAAGATGCAAGGTATTGAGGGTCTTAGGTTTCAGGTTTTCCCTCAAGTGAGGACAAATGATAGGCACCTAATCCATAGGTTATGAGTTATGATGTATGGTCCAAGCCAATTAGGAGTGAATTTCCTTTCCCCGTTTACTTTTTCTGCTTTGGTTACGTGTTGATTTTATTTCAAAACAAGATCACCAACTTGGAAGGTTCGTTCATGAACACATTTTCATAAGCATGTTTGATACGTTGTTGATAAACTTGAAGGTGATCTAGAGCATTAAGATGACGTTCATCTAATAACTCTAGTTGTGCTAAGTGGTCCTGACGAAAGTCATCATCAGTAAGCATGTCATGGAGAGAAATGCGAAGTGAGGAGATTTGTGACTAAGAGAGGTAGAACACCCTTGGAACCGTAGACCAGTTAAAAGGGTTAGGCCACATGGGTTCATGCACACTCTCTGTCCTTGGATAGACCGAATGTGGCTGGGAAGGTTGTTAAGAGAAGGATCCTCACTCCTTCCTTCCTTGGATGTTATTCTTGTTGGAATTGCTCTCTGAAGATGCTTCTCTCTTTGAGATTTCACTTCTTTCTCGTCCATATTTTCTTTCTCCCACATTTCTCAACCTTGTAAAAAGGTTGTTTAGTGTGATCAAAAGGGGTAAATCCGATGGCACCATTCCGGCTTACTGGCTATGGTTTAGGGTAAACCTACGTCAGTCAAGGCAGGTTTTCTAGGTTTACTAACTTAGGGAAATATCCTCGCTAATTTCCTCCTTAGATCTTGTGTCGTTATCCTATTGTTAGACTGGGAGCTTCTTTTGAGCATTTGGGAATATGTGTTAGAGGAGTGTAGCATTAATTTTTAGGGTTTGGTAAGTCTTAGTTATTTAGGGTAACTTAGCTAAGAACTAGTTCTTAGGTTGAGTTGCTTGGTGAGGTGTCTAAGTGACTTTTGGTAGATAATTAGTTAAATAAGAATATTTAAAACTAATAAATATAGTGATTGATAACACATTAAATTAATTAAATTATATTAGTAAGGGTGAAGGGGGTAATGACTAGGTAGATGTAATAAAGGGTACTTATATTCAAAGGGGACAACGGGGGAGTGTGACCTAATTTTAGTGTCTACAGTAGATCCACACAATACTTGTCGCCCTTCCCACCTTCTCAACTTTAATTTCTTATCTGCTCTTCTAACTTCCATCAGTGGCACTTGAATCGGCCATAGATTCACCTTTTTTTTGTAGGCCATTACCCATTGATTAAATTCCGATGTTCTCATCCTTATCATCCCTGCAAAGTAGAAAAGGTCTTCATGCACTTTGTGACAGTCACCCATTTGAAATCATGGTAGGTTTAGCAAAACATGACAACTCCCAAAGCTGTAAAACCCCAATTTTATGCAACTAATCCCCTCTTCTCTAAATCGTCTACCCTAGGGTTTCCTTTGTTCGCAACCCTGTAGCTCCTTGTATCGATCCAATATCCACCCATATTAAATCATCATAGTCAGTTGTTTTGTTTGTTGAATTCATAGATTTTTCATTTGTACAACTTCGAGCTCCTTTCTCTTCCTTAATCACCCCTGAGGGAGACTGGCATTCCAATAGACTTCCATGGGTTCTTCCCTTTTCCATCCACCACATTCTCTTTGTACAAGCCTTTCTTATGTTGGCCATATATCCTTTTTCTATCATTCTGTGTCAGAGAGGTCGAAATTTCATGCCTAAGGTGCTTCCAATTTTCCTTCATATGCCTAACTTGACAACCTCCCACACGTCTCTCTTCATGCAACCCCCCCTCCTGCGCTGTTGTCCTTCTTCCTATGTTATACTACAAGATCAATGTCGTAGCTTGGCACAATCTTACCTGGTTTTTATAAGTACCGTCACTCTTTTTTCCACAAAACCCTCCTCGCACTTTAATTCGGAGCACAAAAAATTGTAAGAAAAGTTTTCGAAATGACTACCTTTCCCTCTATGATAATTTTTCAACAACCTTAAAGTTCCCCTCCCATCAAGTGTATTAATGTCTCTTTTAAATAAAGAAAATTTATTTCACTTGAATCACATCTCAAGACTCCCTTCGCGTGTCTAATTATACCTTCTAACACTCACTACACTTCACTACCACCTATCTCTCACCTTCATCACCATTCAAAGTACATAACCTCTACGTTGTCACCAAGTAGTTCCCCTGGTATTGCCTTTCCTCTGATATACTGACTGCGTGATCATTGTTTCTCTTCTCTTTGGTCTTTAAAATTTTCTCACACACCTTTAATAACCACATGGATTTGAAAACATTATAAACAATCCCTCATAATCCTACCTTTTTTTCGCTAATCATGGAGAATGATTCTCCCAAAATCCAGATGCGTTCTCTATGTGAGGAATTTGTCAACCATATCCCAAACTATCTTTACCAATCCATCTACCCCCCCACCAATGTATGCTAATGCTCCTATGCATGGAATTTCTATTTCTTTTCTTCCATGTAATTATATATACTGGTGTACCAACGATAACACATACACATGACAATATTAACAAAGGCACAAAGATGAAAAAAATGAAACACACAAAAGGGAAATGCACTAGGAAAAACTGATCTAATTGGAAATACTACCTTATTTACAAACACACAAATGGAGGGCAATGGGCATGGGGAAGGGTAGGGGTGGTAGGTGTAAAAGGGTAAGGTAGGAAAAATAAGGGTGGCAAGGAGGGATTTAGGTGGTAGAATGTCTAGGAAGGAAAAACGTAGGGTTGGAAATTCAGGGTGGGCGGTACGATAGTGACTGATGTCGGTCAATTGTGGCCGACGTCGGTGGGTAGTAACCGGTACCGGTCACAAGAACAGTGACCGGTGCCGTGTCAAAGGGAGACTATGGTTGGTTAAGGATAACTAGGGTCGGTTAATCCTAAGTGTAAATTGGGATAAAAATGGGAAGAGATTAAGGGTAGGGTGGGAAAGAAGTTAGGTGAGATGGGAAGGGTTGGAGTGAGAAAGTCAGGTAGGTGGGTAAGGGTTTTGAGGGTGGTTTCAGGTGAGGTTAGGGTAGATATTTTTGGGATGGATGGGTTTGGGTAGGTGTGGGTGAGGGTTAGGGTAGAATAGGTAGGGTAGATGGGTTTGGGTAGGTGTGGTGAGGGTTAGGGTAGATAGGTTCGGGTAGGATGGGTTTAGGTAGGTAGGTGTGAGCAACAAGGCCAATTGGGATGGGGGTGGGGAAAGAGATTAGGTCGGGATGTGGGGTAAAAATAAGTTAAGTTGGGAAGGTGGACTAATACATAATTTTGTGGGATGTAGGTCCGAGACGAGCTGTGGATGAGGGTCCGGGTGCCACCCTTGTTATTGACAGTACGAGTGATCACGACATAGGTGGAGTAGGGTAGCATGTGGCAGAGGTAGGATGATAGGCATGCGGTGCTACCAGCATGTAGTTTGGGAGGTGAGTCTCAAGGTTTCCCTCATCGATAGATGGGACTCGACAACCAACACCTTCCATTTACCAACAGGTGAGATGACGATCACCCTAGAGGACATCTACAGGATCTTGCGGTTGCCCATATTGGGGGCCCAGGTTTATTCCATCTCTTCAAAGGCGTCTGAGGAGCTACTAGCACCCATTTTTACTAAGGGTGTAGCAGACTTGACGTTCCATAGTGTTATCCTGAGCTATGAAGCGATGTATAGAGCTCATCCAGAGAAGATGAGGTTAGTGGTACTCTTGATGGAGGCAGTTTGCTAATTCACCACTGCCGGATGCAGAGGGGGGGATATTCCTGAGGTCACTGATGGGATTCCTTCATGACATGATGATACATCAGACATGGTTCACATGGGAACATGCAATCCTAACACAGGTGTATAGAGAGCTATGGGCCTACGGGAGACTGCGGAGGTTCAACATTTATTGCGTTGTACTACTACATTGCTGGGCATATGAGCACATTGTTTGTGTTCGACCAGTGGGGTTGCCTCAGGCAGATGAATTCCCATGGAAATTTTTGAGAGTTGGGTACAGACGATGGGTACCGGTTGTTGGAGAGGCCCGAGGTGCCAGAGCTATGCATGATGTAGCTTATTACAGGAGGTTATTGGAGGGGCTATCTGGGGTGGACATTATTTGGAGGCCATACATGGGCTTCCCCTCATACAGACAGATGGCCATGGAACCAGCTGGGATACAGATACATCTATGGATAGAGGGGAGGAGAGCGGGAGAGCATGAGAAAATACCCATAGAGTTGGTTAGATGTCATTTTAGATTGGTCCAGGGTGTACCACCTCTATTCCCTCAGTACCAGAGAGATGATGTGGAGAGACCTATGTCTCCACCATGACCCACAATGTTGACTGGGCAGGAGGAGCAGCCAATAGATGTATAGGTTGATGAGCTGGGGTTATATATGGGTACAGGTAGTGGGTGGGAGGCACAATTGAGAGTCGTACCATCGAGGCTAGGGTAGCCAGACTTAGCCACCATCACAGTTTAGAGAGACACCCTATAGGGGCAGTGGCTAGTTTTGGTGACGTAGCTGACGATCATCCAGGGGTAGTTTATAGGTTTAGAGGCACAAGTTACCACATTAAAGGCCCAGATAGTGACGTTGTAGGTGCACGAAGGGTAGGGATAGGCTACCTGCATAGGTAGAGGCATGGGGAGATGGAGATGGAGAGGAGATAGCCACCCTACAGGTGCAGGTGCAGGCTTTATAGGGCCAATTGGTCACAGTGTAAGGGTGGGTTACGGGTCTGCAGGGACAGCTTACAAACAAAACAGGCACAGATTACTACCCTGCATGCCCAGATACCACCATAGGCTCTAGGGTCGACTCAGGATCTAGTACTAGTACAACACTCAATGCAGGTTCGGGGAAAGGGTCCCTATTGTACAGGTACCCACATAGGTAGTGGGACCCATGACACCTCCATAGATAGTGCCCATGGCTAGGTTCAGAGATGCCCTAGGAGAGGCATGGTATTACTAGGATCATTTGGTAGTTGTCGGGCTAGATGTACCCTCCTATGCCAAGTACAGAGCACAGTAGGCCTCCAGTGAGAGGACCAGATCCCGCACTCACATTGTGAGAGTACAGGGGGTTGGTGAGCCCAAGGACAGGGTTTGTGGTGAGGTCACTAGTGTGTAGAGGCTAGCTCCAGGTGAGGGGCCATTAGCAGGAGGTGAGGTAGGTTCTGAACCCCAGATAGGTACGACAGAGGGTTCAGGAGAGACACAGTCACATGGAACATTCCCCGACATTAGATGGGGATACGATTGACCTACTGTGGACTGGCCTATGTGACGAGTCATTTTTGTATGTATTATATATGAGACCATCCTGCGTGCTGAAGATATTTTGTAGTGATTATTGTGTTATACATGATACCGGCCTATGTGCCGAAGATTTTTGTATTGATTCATTCATGCGTGTTGTATATATGAGACTGGCCTGTATGCCGATGACATTTTGCATTATATATCGGCCTGTATGCCAACATTTTTTAGATGATAGCCATGATGAGACAGGAATTTATATTGAGATACACAGTTATTGATTTATATGATGAGATTCATGGTATTTGATGATGTGTTGATATGTTGATGAGATATTGGTTTATGACTTGTGTTAGATGAGATGTGGATGTGTACTTTGTATTAAATGAGATATGGGTTTGTTGGTTTGATATGGGTGGAAATTAGGTGAGTTAGACATGATAGAGTCAAGCTAGTTTAGGCATGGATTGAGTCAGGTTGGTTTAGGAAAGGATTGAGTCAGGTTGTTAGGCATGGATTGAGTCAGGTGATAGGCATGGATTAAGGTCAGGTTGGTTTAGGCATGGATGGATTTAGGTTGGTTTAGGCATGGATTGAGTCAGGTTAGTTTAGGAATGGATTGAGTCAGGTTGGTTTAGGCATGGATTGAGTCAGATTGATTTAGGCATGGTGGAGTCAAGTTGGTTTAGGCATGGATGTTCATTTCAGTATTTTGATAACAAATGGCAATGTAAATGCATGAGATGGTTGTAAAATGTGGAAAATGCTGGTTATGTATGAAAATGTGAAATAATATAAGTGGTAAAAGTCATGTGGTATATGGTATAGATGTCAAGGTTTTTGATATGAACAGGAAATTAGGTAAAAGGTGGGGGAAATGGTTAGGGTAAAGAGGTGGCTGAGCTAAACCTTTCAAGGCCCCCATGCCCTGGAAGTGTTGCCTATATAGTCCCGGTGAAAAGGGACCTTAGACCAATGTAGTTCTCCCATAAGCTAGGAAAGAATATGAGAAGATAGAAGAATATGTAGTGCGGTTGATAGTTAGGTTGGATTCGAGGTCATAAGTATGATGAGTTCAAGGTCAATTAGGTGAGGTGGAATATAGGTAGATAGGTATGGGTGATTTTAAGTTGTAGGTATAATTAGGTTGAGGGCATTGATGTTGGGGTTGAGAATAGGTAGATAGGTAAAGGTGATTTTAGGTTGATTGAGGTGGGAGAAGAAAATCCCAAAAGACAGGTGTCAAGGCTCTAGTTCTATATAAGAAGATCAAAAGGTAATAAAGAAGAGAAAAGATAAGAGGGGGCAAGAAAGCCACCTGATTGGAAAGGATCAAAATGTATGAAACACATCTATAGATAGGCTAATGAATGTAAGACCCTAAAGACATTACATGATTGATAATTCTAAGAGTGACAAATAGTCACATGATCACCAAATTTCATAGGCTCAGCAAGTCCCTTGAGGAAATATGAGGTGAAGAGACAACAGGTGAGGAGGTGAAGGTAATTGGGTCAAAAATGGAAAAGGAATGCCTTGGGAAAAGAGCCAAGATCGCAATAGGCAAGTCCATGATGAAAAATCTTGTTTTTTATTTTTCTTTTTGACTTTTGAGATAGACTAATCGATGTGGGAAGTCTATATGGGATGAATATATGGCTCCTTGAGGTCTTTGCGAAGCTGATCGATGCAAGAATCTTATGAATTTTGATTTTTGAGAAAATAGTCTTCTTTTTGGAAAGACTATGTAGAGAGTTGTAAGCTTTTTATAGTTGTCCTTCAAAGGAGCAGTCTAATTATAGTGACCATTGAAGGTGGAAGATGTCCTTTTGAGGGATTCATATTTTATATTGGAAGTTTGACTCAAGGAGTTGATCCCCTATATTGGAAGATGTCCTTCTGAGGGATTCATTTCTTCTCTTTTTTTTCTTCTTTTCTTTTTTTTTGGATTTTAAGTCATGGACGAGACTATAACGAAGCATTTGGTTCTTATTGAGAAGGCAAGGGTGAATGACCATGGGATCTCATCTAAAAGAAGATGAAAAGTATCCATGAGAATCATGCCATGTGTAGAGTCATGGTGCACATATTTGAGAAAAAGGTAAGAGGGTGATGGAGGGTAATCACATGATCCTTGTTTAGTCGTTGGAGATGAGGTGTGGAAAAGGTAAATGGCACTCAAGGGATGAGCACGAACTAGATAAATAGTGATGTAGGACTATAGGTCAATAGTAGAATAGTCAAAGATGCAAGGTATTGAGGGTCTTAGGTTCAGGTTTTCCCTCAAGTGAGGACAAATGATAGGCACCTAATCCATAGGTATGAGTTATGATGTATGGTCCAAGCCAATTAGGAGTGAATTTTCCCCGTTTACTTTTTCTGCTTTGGTTACGTGTTGATTTTATTTCAAAACAAGATCACCAACTTGGAAGGTTCGTTCATGAACACATTTTTCATAAGCATGTTTGATACGTTGTTGATAAACTTGAAGGTGATCTAGAGCATTAAGATGACGTTCATCTAATAACTCTAGTTGTGCTAAGTGGTCCTGACGAAAGTCATCATCAGTAAGCATGTCATGGAGAGAAATGCGAAGTGAGGAGATTTGGACTTAAAGAGGTAGAACAACCTTGGAACCGTAGACCAGTGAAAAGGGTGTAGCCACAGTGGAAGTGTGAATACTAGTGCGGTATGCCCATAGAGCAAAAGGAATGTGTGTATGCCAATCCTTCCTAGTATCATCAACCATTTTCATGAGAATTTTATTGAGGGTTTTATTAGTGGATTCAACTTTGCCATTGGTTTGTGGGTAATAAGGTGAGGAGAAACTAAGCTGAATGCTGAAGGCATCGCAAAGTTTTTGCAATGTTTTGTTTTTGAATTGTTTTCCATTATCAGTGATAAGGCGATGAGGGACACCAAAGTGAAAAATGATGTGATGGTTAATGAACTCACATACTTTATTGGCTTTCATGGAGATGAGTGGTATGGCTTCCACCCATTTTGTGTAGTATTTGGTAGTGGTTATGATCCATTGATGGTGTTGGGAAGAATGAGGATTGATTTCTTTAACAAGATCCAAACCCCATTGAGAGAAGGGCCAAAGGTCACAAGTGACCTATAAGGCATGACTGGGTGTATGATGAAGGTTGGAATGTTGTTGAAATTTCACGTAGCGTTTGACATAGTCACAAAAATCATGGTTAAGGTTCGTCCAGTAATAGCCTAGGAGAAAAATACACTTAGTAACAATAAGGCCACTAAAGTGACCTCCACATATGCCATCATGAACCTCCTTGATGGTATAAGTAATTTTCAGAACTTGTGAGGCATCCTAAGAGAATACCATCAAATCCACGCTTATAGAGGAGTCCCCCTAGGATAATGAAATGGGAGACCTTCTGAAGGAAGGCGCGTTGTCCGTTACAGGTGAGATCAGGAGGTAAGATGGAGAGGGAAAGGTAGTCAGAGTATTATTTATACCAAAGGTCACTTGGGTCAGGGGTGTCAGTTCCGATTGAGTAAACATCATGAGGTAAATAACAAGGTGAATGGAGGCATTTTACAGTGAAAAATATTTTGGAATTGATAGGGGAAGCGGGTATTTGGGAAGCTAAGCAAGCCATAGTGTCTGCAAATTTGTTGGTTGACTGTTGGATGGTTTGAAGGGTGTAACAATCAAATGTGGTCAAAATTATGTCTACATGATGTTTATACTTTTGAAGTATCTCGTTATGACATTGGTACATACCATTGACTTGGTTTATGACCAATTGTGAATCACCAAATATGTGGATTGATTTAACATCGAGGGCATAGGTGGTCTGGAGACCTAGTACGAGTGCTTCGTACTCAACAATATTGTTGGTGCATTCAAAGTCTAGTTTGAAAGACAAAGGAATGGGTTCTCCATCTAGAGGGACAAGGATAACACCAGCTCCACCCCCATGCTAAAACTTGGAACCATCAAAGAATAGTGTCATTTGGTAAGGGGGTTCATCTAGGGAAAGGGTAGCAATGGATTCATCAAGAAAGTAAAAATTAGAGGGTTGGTCCCTCGCAATAGGTGCGTCAGCCAGTTGGTCAGCGATAGCCTGACCCTTAATGAAATTTTGGTGAATTAATTCGAGGTCAAGATCAGCTAAAAGCATAAGCCATCACATGGTGTGCTGATTTTGATAGGGTTTGTCTTACATGAAGTGTAAAGGGTCGGTATTGGTCACAACATTGGTTTTGTGGTTGAGTAGGTAATGGCGGAGTTTGCTGGTGACAAAAACTAAGGCTAAGAAAATCTTTTCTAGGTGGTTGTATCAGGTTTCATAGTCCAAAAGAGTACATATTATGTAATAAACTACCTACTCCCTATGTTTTTCATTGCGATGAGAGAGCATGGCTCCCAAGGAATGATCGGTAATTGATATGTATAGATAAAAATGTTGATCATCTTTCAGTGGAATGAGTACGGGTGATTGGAGAAGGTATTATGTTAGGGCCTCAAAAGCTTTGTAATAGTCATAATCCCATTTAAAGGAGACATTCTTCCTAAGCATATGACGAAATGGTTGACACCGATCTGATAATTGTGAAATGAAATGGAAAATAGATTGCAATTTACCTTGCAGGCTATGGAGTTGTTTGAGGTTCATGGGTGGAGGCATTTCCAGAATGGCCTTGACTTTAGCAGGGTCAACTTCTATACCACAGACGGAAACAATAAATCCCAGGATTTTTCCTGAGAGAACCACAAAGACGCACTTTTTAGGTTGAAGGAAGACACAATTTTTAATGAGGTGATCAAAGATGGTTTTGAGGACAACAAGGTGCTTGGTGTGGCATTTAGATTTAGCCAAGAGATCATCCACGTAATCTTCCAATATGCGATGCATGGTATCATGGAAGATGTAAGTCATAGCATGCTGATATGTAGCGCCAAAATTTTTAAGGCCAAAAGGCATGACTTGATAGCAAAAGGTTCCCTAAGGGGTAATGAATGTGGTCTTGTGCTGATCTTCTGGGGCAAGAAAAATTTGGTTATAACCTGAGAAACCATCCATGAGTGAGAGCATCTCATGAACCGTAGTAAGGTCAACCAGTTGATCAATACCGAGCAAGGGAAAATCATCTTTCGGGTAGGAAAGGTTGAGGTCTCGGAAGTTCCTGCAAATGCGAAGTCCCCCTATTGCTTTAGTAATATGGAAAATGTTAGATATCCAATGACGATAATCAATGGGTAAGATGAAGGAAATGGAAAGAAGACACTGAAGTTCTTTTTTGATGAGAAGGGCAATGCGAGGGTGCATTTTCCTCAGATTTTTTTGATAGGTTTGGCATCGAGGACAGTTACAATATTCTGGACCACTATGGCAGATTCAATACCGGGCATGTCTACGTAAGACCAAGTGAAAGTGTGGTTATGATCTCAGAGAAAGGAAGTGATGGCTTCCTGTTCAACAGCATCTAAATATTGTCATATCTTTAGGATGTGCGGGTCATTCTGAGTATGAATGTTGATCTCAATAGTCAATTCATTTAACATGGTTTGTGTCTCAGAGGGTAATGACCGATGAATATATGCATCTTTTGCACCAAGGTAGGTGAGTATGGATTCATCATCCTGACATTAAACAACGTTAATGTTCAGTGTGTCTTCGTCGATCATCTTAGGATATAGGAATGGGAGAGTGGAAGGGGCCTCACCTTTGTGTTGATAATTCAAAGGCCCTAGGGAAATGGTGTTTATGAAAAAACAAAGTTAGGAGGGACAGATTTAGGATCCATCGAATCTGTCATAGAGGGTGGTGATGAAGGTGGAGAAGGGCTAGGGTCCTCAATGAATTCAATGTGGGCCTGTTTGGTAGAAGGGTTGGGGAAGCCAATACCACTCTGGTCATTATGTTTATGGGTGGTACATGGAATAACAGTACGGTGGCCTTGCTCGTAAAATCCAAAACCAAAACCCTTCCATGCATAGCGGTGCAGGAAGGTGTGGGAAAAATAGTGATTGGTAAGTGATTGGAAGTCAATGGAAAACGGGCGGGGTTGTGATGGTGGTTCAGGTGTGTAGGTGGTAGTATCAAGTCCCCCATATGTGAGACTAGTACGAAGATGAGGAGGACCATAAAGGAGGTGTTCTCCTATACAGTGATCATAGCGAGGGTGTTAGTGAAGGCTTCCATACTCATGTGGAGTAAGGAAGGTGTTGACACTATATAGGCGGTATTCCCCCAAAGTGAGGCATTGAAAAATGCCTTCCAAGGGATCAGTGATTGGTATGTGGGTAGCTAGTACAGATGATGTGTCATAGGTCTATGCGGAGTTGGTGTTAATGGATTGGGAAGCTAATGGGTCAGCCATGGAGGTTATGGCAGCGGTGGGCATGGAGGAGGTATGTGCAGTGAAAGTAGCAGTTGTACTAGTAGGTGTGGGTGTAGGTGTAGGTGAAGTGGTATTGGTTGCGAAAGTAGATGACTTGACTGGTATGAGTACATCGTTGGGTCAGTAAAGCATGTTGCATGTTTTGAAAGGTGATGGGTCAGATGGAATGGTATAAGTGTGTCCTTCATGTTCAAACTTTACACAATGATGCAAAGTGGAGGGAACACAACCCATGACATGGATCCAGGGTCTACCAAGCAAGAAGTTATATTGGAATTCTCCCTCCAAAACATAAAACAATTCTGGAACAGTGCTGGGGTCCATGTGAACATGAAGGATGATATTGCTTAGTGTGGAGGTGATAGCATCGTTGGATGAACGCAACATGACCATATATTTTTACATGCAATTATCAGGTATGCACATTTGAGAAAATGCATGGGATGAAATGATGTTAATGCTAGCGCCCCTATCAATCATCACACGATGTACCCATATGTCATCAATGTGTACAAAGATGAAGAGGGCTAGGTTTGGGTCTTCATTTTGGTATGGCACAATCTCTGCCTCTGAGAAGCTGAGGGGGGTCACTTGGTGAAAAAGGTGAGCTGAGGATGAAGGTGGTATTTTGGTGAGGGAGGCTACATGATGGGGTGTGATAATGGAGGCTACGGGTATAGGGTCATTGGGTAAAACCTCGATAGATTGAAGAACCTTCATGAGGGCTTGACGATGGGATTCTGAGGTTTGGATGAGGTCATATAAGGAAATTTTGAGTGGAGATTGGTGTAATTGTTTGAGCATGGTGCGATGTGTGACACCATTAGAAATGGGGTATTTGGGGCCGTGGATAGTTATCTTAGGTATGGGTGCAGATGGTATGTTGGGTATAGGATTGGTTGGTGGATCAGTTGCCTTTTCTTTACCCTTCTGCACACGTGTAGTGATGTGTACCATGTTGATTTGAGGGAAATTTTCAAATGGAGAGGGTGTAGGGTAAGTGGTATAACGACATGAAGGGAAAAAACCTACGGGAGGAGAAAATCCCTGTGAGGTCAATTGGGCGTAGCGACATTTGGGTGGTGGCGTGGCAAGTTCTCTGATGTGAACCATGTTAATTTCAAATTTTGTGTGTGGTTCTGGGAGCTATGAGGGTGGAGGTTGTGGTTGTTGAGTGCGCAGTGTGGGAATGGGTGTTGGTGAAGCAAGATCCTCGTCAAGAATGTCATCATCATCAAAGTTGGTTTCAGGTGGACACAGTTAGATAAGGACAATTTTCAAGGCCTTGGGATTCTCCACATCATGCCCTGACACATGATGGTATGCATAAATTTTGGTATCATCAAACCCCTTTGGCTTGGGTTTGAGGGGGTCATGCGATCGGAGTGGCGGTAATGTGATAAAAGAAGTCTCAAGGAGGTTGCTTAAAATTTTGGCATAGGATTTTGTCCCTAATATCATATGCCAGTACGTGATGTTGAAAATTGTAGGGCCTTGAAAACCGTTCTTATCCAACTTTTTCCTCCTGAGCACAATTTCGATGACAACGATCTTTTAGATGAGGACCCCATTCCACCTTCCCCAATCTCCCCAAATCTTCCTCCATTACCTACTCAATGACATGTATCTCCAACCCCACAACTCTTTTATCCACCCCTGAAAATTGAAATTAACACGGTACATATTACCACCTGCACTCAGAAAGACAAGGGCAAAGAAAAGGCAGCTACCCCATCAATCAACCATCTACCCAACATACCATCTGCATCCACACCCAGAGTCACCATTCGAGGTCCCACATATCCTATTTCTAATGGGTCTACACATCGCACAATGCTAAAATAATTACACCAATCCTCCCTCAAAATGTCTTTATATGACCTCATCTAAACCTCTAAGTCACATCATCAAGCCATCGTGGAGGTTCTTTAAATATATTAAGGTTTTACCAAATGACCCCATGCCCATAGCCTCCATCATTACCCCTCATCACGTATCCTCTCTCACTAATTCATCACCTTCCTCTACACCTCCACCTACTCACCAAGTAGCCACCCTTAGATTTTCAGATGAAGAGATTGCCCCCTTCTAGTCTGACGACCCTGATCCCACTCTTTTCATCTCTATCTTTATCAATACTATATGCATACAATGTGTTATGATCGATGGTGGTGCTAGTATTAAAATCATCTCCTCCCATGAATACAACCAAATGCACATACCTACCAATTACATGTATGGTAGCCTAGTTATGTTGCGCTCTTTCAATAATACCATGACTTCTACCCTAGGTACCATCGTTCTCCATGTCCGCGTTGGTCCCTGTACTATCCCAGAATTTTTCTATGTCATAGAAGGGGATTTCAAGTATAATATTTTGCTTGGCCAACCTTAGATCAGCGCCATGGGTTGTGTCCCTTTGAATTTACACCATTGCCTCAAATTTGAACACGAAGGACATAATTACACCATCTCGGCTGACCCATCACCTTTTAAGACCTGTAACATGTTGTACCGACCCAATGATGTACTTGTCCTAGTCAAGGAATTTTTCATTATCCCCAATTCACCTTCATCCACAAGCCCATCCACCAAGATTGCCACCACCTCTCCCAAATCTAATCTTGCTATCCCTATTGCCACTGCAACCTTTGCCACTGACTCACCTACTTCCCCATCATCTAGAGAATTTTCTATCCCTGCTACCCACATATTGACTACTGGCCCCTTAGAGGGTTTTTTTCAATGCCTCACTCTGGGGGAGTACTACCTATACAATATCAACATGTTCCTCACTCTACAAGAGTATGGAAACCTGCATCAGTACCCTTGTTATGAATCTCGTGTAGGAGAGGTTTTTCTTTATGGTCCTCCCCACCTTCACACTAATCTAACATATGGGGTACTTGATATTTCCACTTATAAACCTAAACCTCCATCCAAAACACAATCATTTTCATCTGACTTACATTCCCTTACTAATTTCTACTTCACTCAAACTTTCCTCCACCAATGCGCATGGAAAGGATTTGGATTTGGTTTTTATGAACAAGGCCACCATACTGTCATTTCCTATACCACTCATAGACACAATGACTGTAGTGGCATTGGCTTTGATGCACCACCTCCCAAGAAGGCTCACATCGATCTCATTAAGGAAGACAAAACTTCTCCATCTTAGTCACCCACATCACCATCTTCCCCCACGGAGTCCATAGATCCTGAATCTATTCCTCCTAACTTTTTTTTTTGTAAACACAATTTCTCAGGGACCTTTGGCCTATTAACGTGATGATGAGGCTCCCTCTTCTCTCCCATTCATATAACCTAACAATGTTGATGATGATACACCTTCTATTAATGTTGTTCAATGGTAAGACGATGAGTCCATCCTCACCTACCTGGGTGCAGAAGATTATTATATTCACTAGTCGTTACCTTCTGAGATGCAAACCATGTTGAATCAATTGACCATTAAAATCAACATTAACACTCAAGATGACCTACACATTATAAATATTGGCCAATCTTTAGATGCTAATGAACAAGAAGCTTTTACCTCTTTCCTTTGGGACCATAGCAATGATTTTACCCATTCCTATGTCGATATGCCTAGTATTGAAAAAAAAAATTGTGGTTCACAATATCATAACCATTCCTGATGCCAAGCCCATTAAACAAAAGCTTCAGAAAATGCACCCTCGCATTACTCTGCTAGTCAAAGAAGAGATTCAACACATTCTCTATGTTTCCTTCATCCTACCCACTGACTATCCCCAATGGATTTCTAACATCATTCCTGTCACAAAGGAAACAGGTGACAGGGGGACTCTACATTTTCATAGACTTCCATGACCTCAACCTAGCTTGTCCCAAAGATGACTTTCCCCTACCAGACATTAACAAACTAGTTGATCTCACTGCTGGCTATGAAATGCTATCGATCATAGACAGTTTCTTGGGCTATAATCAAATATTACTGGCTCAAGAAGATCAACACAATAATACCTTCATCACCCCTTAGGGGACCTTCTTCTATCGATTCATTCCTTTTGGCCTTAAAAACACTGGCACTACATACCAATGAGCCATGAATTACATCTTCCATGACATCATGCATCACATATTGGTAGATTATGTAGATGACCTTCTTGCCAAATCCAAACATCGAGCTGAACAGCTGACTATCCTTAAAGTCATATTTGATAGCCTCATCAAGTATTGTGTTTGTCTTCAACCAAAGAAATGCGTCTTTACGGTACTTTGACGAAAACTCCTTAGTTTCATCATTTCTTTGCGTGTCATAAAAGTCAATCCTACTAAGGTAAAGGCTATTCTAGAAATTCCTCCACCCACTAATCTCCATCAACTTTGAATCCTACAAGGTAAGTTGCAATCCATTCATCATTTTATCTCACAGCTTTCCGACCACTGTCAACCATTTCGTCATCTTCTCAAGAAAAATGTTTCATTCAAATGGGATGGTAAATGCCATAAAGCATTTGAAGCCTTAAAAAAATACCTCCTTCAACCACCAGTGTTCATTACTCCTAAGGATAACGAGACCTTTTACCTATATATTTCCACCACTGACCATTCTTTAGGTGTCATGCTCGATCATCGCGATGAGCAGCAAAGAGAACAAGTGGTTTATTACATAATTTTTATCCTTCTGGATGATGAAAATAGATATACGCATGCCAAAAACTTTGGCTAGCCTTATTTTTTATCACCACAAAACTCTGCCATTCCCTACTTAACCACAAAATATTTGTTATTACTAATATTGACCCCTTACACTATATGTATGCCAACCCCTATCAAAATTAACATGCCACACGTTGGCTTATGATTCTTTCCATCCTTGACCTTGCATTCATTCATCAAAAGTCCATCAAGGGCCAATCTATCACTTACCAACTAGCCTATGCACCTCTTTCCAAGAATCAACTCTCTAACTTCAATTTCCCATACAAATCTATAGCTACCCTCTCCTTAGACGAAACCACTTATCAAAGGACATTCCTTTCACCTTGTGGGCTTATCACACTAGTATTCACACTTTGACTACTGCCACACCTTTTTCTCTTGTCTACGGTACCGAGGCTATCTTACATCTCGAATTCTAGATTCCATCTCTTGGCATCTCACTACAAGACATGCTCAATGACGATCACTTTCTCCAAGATCGTTTGGTGCACTTGAGTTATTAGATTAATTTCATCTCAATTTTCTTCACCATCTCCAAATCTACCAAAAATGTGTTCACAAACAAACCTTTCAGTTCGGCGAGCTCATCCTAAAGTAAAATCAACATGTAACCAAAGAAGAGAAAAGTAAGCGGGGAAAATTTGCTCTTAATTGGCTTGGACCCTATATCGTTACCCATGCCTATGGATCAGGTGCTTATCATTTTTCTTCACTCAAAGGTAAACCCAAACCTGAGCCTCTCAATGCCTTACATCTTTAGCCATTTTATTGTTGACATCAAGTCCTATATAAATTTCTATCAGTTGATCACTCATCCCTTGAGCATTGTACACCTTCCATATTACCCATTTTTGAGGATCCGCAACTAAACAAGAATCATGTGCTTACCCATCACCTTTCAGCCTTATCTTCAATATGAGTACCATGGTTCTACTCATAGCCTTATTCTCATGGATACTTTTTGTCTTCTTCAAGATGGAATCCCATGGTTTTTCGTCACTCAAAACCACCCCTTTCATAGTTAACCCCTATGTCCTATGGTTTTTTCCTCCGAAAAAGATCCTACTCTTTCTCTATGCTCTTGTCCATGACTTAAATGTCTAAAAACAAAAATGGATGCAACTCCTTGAGTCAAACTTCCAGCAAAAGATGACTCCCTCAAAAGGGACATCTCTTCACTCTATTTCCACCACTATATATAGACTATTCCCTTAAAGGATAGCTATATAAAGACATTGAGAAAATACAATAAACATATCCAGGAGCTTCCCACATCGATCACCTTCGCGAAGACCTCAAGGAGATAATATAATCATCCCATATAGACTTCCTACATCAATCAGTATATCAAAAAAACATACAAGAAGAAAATGATAACTTTTTGTCATGAACTCGCCTATTTTCATCAGAGGTTTCTTTCCACATAAACATGTTTCCATACACTAGGTTATGCTTAACCATCCACTTTCACCTCGTTTCCTTATGCACCCTCATTTTCTCTCTACTCAAGGGACTTGCCAGTAATGTGACATTTTGTGATCATGTGGCTTTCTTCACCTTTACAATAGTCCATTATGCAATGCCTTTAGGGTCTTGCATCCATAAGCCCATCTAGGGTATGGTTGACTCATTAGGGATCTTATCAGATAAGCAACTCTTTTTCCACCTCTTACCATTCGCCTTCCCCATTAGTTATTGATTATCTTATATAGGACTAGATCATCGACACCTATATTTAAAACAACTCATCCATGCCTATGACCTACACCCAATCATGCCTATGACCTACATTCAACCATGCCTAAAACCTACCAACCCATTCCTCTACTTCATCATAATATTCCTTAGCTTATGAGATATCTACATTGGCCTAAGGTCCCTTTTCACCGGGGCTATGTAGGCAACATTTCGAGGGCATGACACCCTTGGAGGTTAACACAGGCACTCTTTACCCTAACCAATTTCCCCTTTCACTTTCCTATTCACACTCTACCTTAGTTAGTTTCCATTTTATATCAATAACTTGAAATTACACAAAACAAGCATCAATTAATACACATTTTTACCACATCCTAAACTCATTCATTTTTCATTTTCAGATTTCATTATAGCACATATTTTGAAATTTAAACCATAACCTACATATAAATAACCAATTTTCCCCCATGTTACCAAAATCTTGGACGTTAGATCAAACTTAAATCAACCTAACCCCACCATGCCTAAACCAACCTGACTCCACCATGCCTAAATAAACCTTACTCAATCATGCCTAAGCCAACTTGACTCCACCATTCCTAAATCAACCTAACTCAATCATGCCTAAACCAACATAACTCCACCATGCCTAAATCAACCTAACTCAATCATGCCTAAACCAACCTAACTCTACCATGCCTACATCAACCTAACTCAATCATGCCTAAACCAACCTGACTCCATCATGCCTATCAACCTCACTCTGCCATGCCTACATGACATTGAATCAATCATGCCTACTTCACCTAGTTTCCATCACGTACACACATAATAATGGAAATTAAAAAAAGTATACCATCCATGCTATAAATATCATTGTCTATAAATCATAAAGTTTGTGTATATATACATATGTACACAGATATAAATTAATACAAACATCTCCAAAAATCACATGTACATCCTCACTCTCTTCGGCATGCCAGACGGTATATCTCAAAATACAAAAAAATATGAAGGTACATGTAACTATCAGGCATCTCCCCATCAGATATCCTCCATACCTGTCTCACTTGTCTCCTCCTCCTCCTCTACTCATGTGTGGCATCCCGCTAGCATCTCCCCACCCACCATAGGTGTCGGTCTAACCTCTGATGGCCCCTCACTTGGAGTTGGTCTTTGTACACTGGTAGCCTCGTCCTTACCCTATCTCGGGGCTCATTGGCCCCTTATACTCTCCACACTGTGAGTGCAATACCTTTTTCTCTCACTCAAAGCTTGTTATGTTATATACTCAACATAAGATGGGACGTCTATCCTTACGGCCATCAAGTCATCCTGATAATATCATGCCTCACCTAGAGCATCTGTGAACCTAGAAATCAGTACGGTCTGTAAAGCTACCATCGGTCTCGACCCCTATACCTATCTCTCAGGACCTTATTCCACTACTACCTATACTAATCGACCCTATCCTTGTGCCTGTATCTGTACCAAGGGACCCTATCATTGAGCCTGTGTAGGTGCCTATGCCTGTAGGTCCACAATCTGTGCCAGTGTAGTGGCCAACTGGCCCTGCAGACTCATAACATGTACCTGTAATGTGGCCACCTCTGCCTGTGACCCCGTCAGCTATCCCTATAAACTAGTAATCTGGGCCTATAATGTGGTCACCTGTCTCTGTAATGTGGCTCTCTAGACTGTGAGGGTAGTTATGTATGGCTTCCCTAGTCTAGGTGGTGTTTCTCATAGCTAGGCTAACCACCACTGTCTATATGCATCTATGCAGCCGACATCATCTATCTATCGGTCCACTAGCTACTCCTCCTGCCCTATCGAAACGATTGGCTGTGGTTTAGGCATAGGCCTCTCTAGGTAATCTCTCCTATACTGAGGGAATGGTATTATCACATCCTCGGCTAACCAAAACTACCGTCGGAATCTATCTACTAGTATCATCTCATGCTCCCTATCATGACACCCCTCTATCCACCTAAGAAGTTGTAGCTCATCCAACTCAACAACCATGTGACTCTATGATGGATATACCACATACAACCTCCAAATAATGTCTACTCTAGACAACCCCTCCAACATCCGCCTATAGTGAACTACATCATGTGTAGCCCTAGCCCCCAGGTGCACACCACCTACTAGAACCCAATGCCTATAACAAACCTGGACCATACCTAGCCCAAATGAATTCAGTCGGGGCCAAAAAATCAGCTGCACGCACACAATGTGCTCATAGGCCCAACAATGAAGAAGGAAAGTGTAGAACATGTTGAACCTCCATAGTCTCTTATAGGCCTATAGCTCCTTGTATAACTGCACCAAGTAGGCTAGTGCCCATGAAAACTGGGTCCTATCCTCCATCATATCACGAAGAACTCTCATCAATGCCCATGGGAATCTCCCACCCTCCACATTTGGTAGTGCAAAACAACACACTGCCTCTATCATCAAAAATACTAGCCTCATCTCCTCAGGATGGGCCCAATATATATCTCCATAACTCATGTTGGTGCTATGGAATCTCAACTCCACCATCCCCTCCAAAAACTGTCAACATCAGCTCCTCAGAGGCCTCTGATGAAATGGAGTACACCTGCGCTCCCACTATCAGTAATCTCAGGATCCTGTACATGTCCTCTAAGGTGAATTTGATCTCACTTGTCGGAAGATGGAACATTTTGGTCAAGGAATCCCACCTATCGATGAGAGAGACCATCAAACTCAAATCACACATTATACACCTATAGCGTCGAATACCAATCAGATCCACATCGGCCATGTGTCTCCAATCCTCATCGGTCGCATATCCCCACACCACTAGTAATAGGGGAGGTACCCTATCTCGCATCCACAACTAGTCCCTCACCTGTATCCATCAAACCATAACATTATTAAACCCTGACCATACCCATATTCACATTTGACCCCCCACCTATAACTATTACCGTGCATATTTTCATTCAACAATACCTTCCTATATCACCCACCCACCCTTACTCATCTCCTAGCCCATTTTTCTCTTAATGCCGACCGACATTGGTTCTTCTTATCTGACACCGGTCTCCCAAAATTGGTATCAATCACCCCATCCATGACCTATTTCAGCTACCTCTCACTGACATCAACCAACCATCAACCAATGTTTTTCACATTCATGGTGATAATCTATGAAACCATGCCCTATTTCTCTAAAAATTTACCATTTCTACCTAACTACCCCATCCATTCCTACCCCAATCTCACCTAAATTCATCCCCACCACTCTTTAACCTACATACCACTTCCTACCCCTCCTCTTTCACCCATTTTCTTCCAAATTTAAATGTAATTCTCCCCTCAATCCCACTTCTACCCAAACCCACTTTTTACCAACAAATTCACCTAACCAACAAAGAATGAAATCAAATCTTACCTCGTCTCGGCATCTTCTATGTGGTTGCATGGTTGATCACTACGCAGTTAGCCCACCCAAACCCTCTCCCACCTCTTCCATGCCAAAATCTACCTTGAATTTCTCCACCAGTCAAATCGGTCTACCCAATCTCGTGGACCCATTTACCTAGCTCCTCTCACCAACTGGATCTCTCCACCTCATCAGGGTATTGTCCCTCATACTTTCCTCTTGAAAAGCACCAAAATTCAACTGACTCTATCATTTTCTCCAACGGTACAATATAATAATGGTTATGTAAAATATGAAATTTTTGTTTTATAAACCCACCTCGACCTGACCAACTCTAGTCCTATTTGTGCCCTAGCGAACTGACGTTGATCCCCCTATAACTGACATTGGTCCACACTTATAATTGTTTGGTATTTCTAGACTTGATTTTTCCTACAACAATTCGTGCCCACATCCCTTTTTATCATCCCAAACACCCCTTGAACCATACCTACAAACCCAACCTACCCTACATTGCCTTTCTTATGTCTTAGGAGTTGTTATTTTACATATATCCCTTAACCTGAGCCATTTTTTGCAAACTTTGACCCTCTATGCTCGTTATACCTTAGGACGTGGTTACTCGTGTTGTTCAACCTACCACCCTTACCTTTCCTATAATCATGTTGTTTATCCTGACCTGACCTTTCATGTACCGAAACATACCTAAACGTTCCTACATTTGACATCTGTTGTGTTTCTACACCATATCTTATACCTTGGATACCATAATCAATTCAACCCTATCTGGATAGACCTATCGAACTTAGACGACGTAAAGTTTGAAAGCTCCTCAACCTGGTACCATACCGCAGTTTCCAACATGTGCATGCGTTCAACTGCCACTACCTTCGACCCTAGCCCATTTTACCTGTTTACCCAATTTGACCTTTTACCTTTACCCAATGCACCCACTAATATTCATTTTCCCATATCCTCATTTTATCAAACTACTCACCGTTTCCATCTCTCACCTCATCGGTTCCTAGTTTGAGGGGAGTTACCTTCACCCACACTTGGGGCAACACCACCCTCACTTACACTCGACACAACCATTTCCTTTTTTTTTAGCATCACCTACAAGTACAAGCTACACAAAAAAAGAGCAAAATTTAGACACCAAAATTGGCTTACACTCCCCTTGGTCCCCTTTCAAATAACCAACTTAAGCACATTCACCTAACCATATCTCTTATACCCCACATTAATATTAATTTAATTATTGACAATTAAATTAATACCCATCCTCACCCCATTATTAATTTAATTACTTTAATTAAATGGATGCCCACCTCACCATAGACATATTCATAGCATGTTTCCATAAATGAATAAGGCTTGGTTCAACCCTAAAAATAAATTCCTATTATTCCTCTAACCACTTTCCCGCTTATAAAAACATAACGTCCATTCTGATATGTAAATAAATGCATAGACCTGGGCCAAATGATTTCGAGATCTGTCATTGTTAGTAAACCTAGGGAATCCCTCCTTAACTGAGGCTGGTCATCCCAAAACTGACACCCGTCAACCAAGTATCATCATTGGTTACCATTTATTCACTTTGGTAACCTTGTTTTTGTGTTGGAACATTCTAAGATCCAAGAGAAGAGAAGAGAGCTACATGCAAGTAGAACTAGAGCCTTTTCGTACCTACAAACATCCATAACTAGCACTAGGATAGATCGAGAGATATTACACTCATGGTAACATTTCGAGAAGCACCATTGTGGAACCAAGATCCATCCCACCAATCAATCATCACCACCACATAGCCATTGGACCTGCAACATCAATAAGTACATTTATCACCTGTGTTATTTTAGTCGTGTCCTATTTTAAAGGTTTTTGTCACCTTTGATGTCATTTACTATTTGTATTCCCTTTTCCCTACTATTCCTATTTATGTTAACCCAACCATTCCTCCACCCACACCATAAAACCACCTATACCTGACCTCTACATATTTCTTAGTGTTCTTAAGATCCCCATATACCTCTTTATGCCTTCTGTCATCTCTTCCTGACCTCATCTTAAACCCCACTAACAAATATTATTGAGTCTTATCATTTCACCTCTACAGACGTCGGTTACCCATAACCATCGTTGGTTCTTCCTAAACGTGATTGGTCATACCTCGACTGACGCCGGTCTCTATGTCTTCCAACACTGTGTAAACCAATAACCACCTACCTACCAAAACAACCCAAATACCTTACCCAACCTTGCTAAGACCTGTCTGTGACCTCAAGACCACCTGAACAACCTGCAACCTGACCCAAAGGACTTGACCCACATAGTGATGTAAGGTACCCAAATAAGAATACTAGTACTAGATTCATTTATGTATGCATTTCAGTTATTTCATATTTGTTTTATAAAAATAATGGATTGACATCCTTTTAGGGAGTATCACACTTCCCAGATCTAGCATACACTAGGTAGTCCACTGGCATATATTATTTAACTCTTCTTTGGTGGTCTTGTTTTCTATTTCATGTAGTTCCTCCAAGCCAAAAGGAAGCTCTCACAATCAACATCAGATTGAGAAGTCAGAACGCATGCATCAACCTCCAACTGACCAACACATCAGGTATTCTTCCTCAGCTCATAACATTATCTGTCTCATCGCATTCCAAAAAGTAAATAAAATGGTGAAACAACAACCATATTTACATAACCTCAAGGGTCATGAAAAATTAAGTGACGGGGTATGTACCCCAGTTTAAATAAATTATTTATTTAAATAACCTATTAAAACATAACCTAAAGATTATATTAAATAATTAAGAATATATTTTATATTTTAAATTATTTTATTATAAACTAAAGCTTATAAGCACTTAATATTATGTTCTAACAATTTTACAATTATCATAGAATTAATGGACATCATGAAAATGAATCCTATGCTTTAGAATGAAGAATCAAGAAACTTGAGCATCAAGGATTTATTTCATTTGTTACACAACATTCTGCTACTCACTCATCTTCAATTACTAAACCCCAATGGGTTCCCAAATTTGATCCTTTTATCTCGAGCGAGCATCATGCAATAGTCAATATTTTTCCTTATCCACTAACAAAAAAATAACCACAAGCCTCACCTAAGGCCAAACCATCAAAGGAAGAACAACCAATTCACTTGACACAAGATGTGATCCATCATCTACTTGTATTTCCTCTGTTACATCCAGATTCTGATGCTGGTCATACCCTTACTGTAATGAAATTACTTGTATAATTCAGATTATGAGCAGCAATCGAACACAACATAACACAATATTTCAAAATAATGATCTCAATAATAAATTATAATAGCTTGGCCACTTCGAAGGGGAAACCTCCAAACCATATAATAAGACTCAAATGCTCCAAATGATGTTGAACTGCTACCTACAATACCCTATATATACTATTCATATGTTATGGACATCACCAAGGCCAACCTACTAAGCATGAGAAAGTATAAATGATATAATAAAATTATATGGTAAGCCACAAGTCGGTTACTCATATCGTAATACAAGTAATAGGTTAAGTTCGTAACATGCCCTTCCCCTTCAAAGCAACATTTTACCTAATGTTGAGAAGCTCTGGGTGCTACTGCAGGAATGTCATATCTTCCCATGTTGCATCTTCATTGTACATATTCTTCCTCTTGATCAAGTACTCAGTAATAACCCATGTCCTCAATATTTTAGTGCGTGTTTGAAGGATGCATTTAGGTTCCAAGATGACTCTCCCCTCCTCATCGAGCTCAGGTAACACTGTTTGGGCTAATACTCTTTGTTCAATTACTTTCTTCAGGCAATAAACGTGAAAGATTGTATGTATTCTGGTTGACTATGGAAGTTCTAATTTATATGCTACAGTACCAATCTTCTGCAATACTTAATAGGGGCCATAATACTTTGGTGAAATTTTGTTATCCTTTTGTTTTTGTTTCAAAGAAATTTTCTTATATGGTTGTAACTGCACAAAACTATCACTGACTTCAAAATGCCTTTCCATGTGATGTTGATCATCCTCTTGCTTCATGCAATTTTGTGCCATGGCCAAGTTTTCCTTGAGACTAGAGAGGACCTCTTGTTGATACTAAATGTGTTCTTCTACTGCTCTAACCCGATGTTGTCCTCACAATGATGATGTGATGGATGGTTGATGGCATCCATAGAGTGCCAAACAAGGAGAAATTTTAGATGAAGTATGGAAGGAAGTGTTATACCACTATTCTACAAGTGGCAACCATTGGACCCATCTTACTTGTTTATCTGACTTGAAACAACAAAGATATCCCTACAAACACTTATTTACAACTTCTGTTTTCCCATCAGACTGGGGATGATAAGAAGAGATATGAGCTAACTGAGTACCCAAACATGTGAATAAATTAGTCCAAAAATTACTAGTAAATATAGGGTCTCGATCACTTACTATAATCTTTGGTGTCCCATGAAGCTTCTAAACTTTGTCCACGAAGGCTTTTGCTACCATGCTTATAGCAAATGGTTGTGACAAGGCAAAAAAATGAGAATATTTGGTGAGTCTTTCCACCACAACCATGATGACATTTTTTCCTTTAGATTTAGGAAATCTTGTGATAGAGTCCATGGAAACCTCTTCCCACCATTGGCTAGGAATAGATAGAGGTTGTAGAAGACCAAGGGATCGAACTATTTCACCCTTATTTTTCTGACAAACCATGCATTCTCCCACAAATTTTTGGACATCCCCTTTGAGCCCTTCCTAGAAGAAATATTATTTCACTCGATGATAAGTCTTCAGGAATCTAGAGTGCCTCTTATTAGAGAAGAGTGAAGCTTAGATAAAATACTATTTTTAAGAGTGGAGTTCTTACATAGGTATAATTTATCTTTATACCATAAATCATCCCCTTTCAATACACATTTTTCAGAAATGCTTGGATCATTCTAGAAATTATGAATTAGGTTTTTTTTTGGTTGGGTCATTTATCCATTCGGAGCTTACCTCATCCATTCAATCTTCTTGTAATATGGATATGACACATAACAGTGTTGCAGTTGAGTCATCTTTCCTTGACAAAGCATCTGCAACTACATTATCCTTCCCTTTCTTATGGATAATCTCAAATTCATATCCCAACATCTTTGAGACCCATTTTTGTTTGTTCTTCTAGATTATAAATGTTGCTCCAAGACATATTTCAGACTATCATGATCTTTCTTCACTTTAAAGTGTCTTCGTATGAGATATGATTTCCATTGCTTTACTTCATGAAGTACGGCTAGCATTTCCTTCTCATAACTTAGCTTTGAAAGATTCTTACCTTTGAATTGATGGCTCAAAAAAAAATAGGACAACATTCTTGCATGAGAATTTCCCCCATACCCACCCTTGATGCATCACATTCAATAATGAATGTTTTGGAAAAATATGAAGTAGCCAAGATTGGAGTGGTGCACATGGCCTCGTTTAGTTTCTCAAATGATTTGGTTGCATCTTCACTCCAATGGAAGGAGTCCTTCTTTAATAAAGTTGTGAGAGGTGCTGTTATTCTTCCATAATGCCTTATGAATATTTGGTAATAACCTATAAACCCCAAAAATCCTTGTAGATTATTTAGGGTTTTTGGAACCTTCCACTCCATCATGGATTTGATCTTATTAGGATCCACTTCAACCCCTTCATGAGAGACAATGTGACCCAAATATTCATTCTCCTTAAGTCCGATAGAACACTGAGAGGGCTTTGCATAAAGTTGATGTTGCTCAAGGGTTTCCAAAACCTTGTTTAGATTATGCAAATGTTCCTCCCATGTTTTGGTATAAATTAATATATCATCAAAAAATAATAAAACAAACTTCCACAGGAACAACTTAAAAATAGAATTCATCAAAATTTGAAATGTAGAAGTTGCATTTATGAGTCCAAAGCATTACCATGAATTCATAATGGCCTTCATGTGTCCAAAAGACATTTTTATGAACATCGTCATCCTTGATTCTGATTTGATGGTATCCCGAATGAAGATCAGGCTTTGTAAAATAAACAACACCATGCAACTCATCAAGAAAATCATCAATTACAGGAATAGGAAACTTACCTTTGATTCTGTACTTATTAAGTTCCCTATAATCTAGACACATGCACCACATGGCATCTTTCTTCCATACCATCACTACTAGAGAAGAATAAGCAATACGACTATGACAGATGATTCCTGCTTCCAACATCTCTTGTACAATATTCTTGATTTCACTCTTTATCACATATGGGTACCTATAAGGTCTAATGTTATGTGGTTGGATCCTTAGTACTAACTGAATAACATGATCATGATTTCTCTTTGGAGGTAAGCCCTTTGGTATATTTTCAAATAGAATAGAGTGTGCATCAAATACTGTTTGCATATCTGATGGTATAATGTCCTTAGAATGATGATCCTCCAATGAAAAGAGTTTTTCCATAAATCTACTTGCACCCTTTTTTAGAATTTTGTCCATCTGATGAGAACTTACTATCTGTGGGGACTTTTCTATTAAGCCTCTTAGCTCAAAATTCCTTCCTTCAGGGTGAAATCGCATGAACAAGTCTTGGAAGTTCATCTCAGTGGTTCCCAAAGTGGTAAGCCATTGAACCCCTGACACAATTTTTTCTCCTCCCATAGAAATGGCATACATGGGACTATTTAATATGTAATATCCCATGGCAAGCTTAATTTTATGGCATTTTCTAGAACATGTAATGGTACCTCAATCAACAATCATTACTTGACATTAAGGAGCAGGATAAATGAAATAGTTTAGGTGCACTGCTAACTTATGATTGATAAATTTTTGATTACTTCCTGAATCAATCAACATTGTGACCCTCTCCTTTTTTTAGGAATCCAACCACCTTAAGGGTTTGGGGGTGCTAATACCTGAAATTTCATGGCATGAGATTGTTGGCTAGGGATCTCCTTATTCCTCCTCTAGCTCGACCAAGACCTCTGACTCTACATCTTCATCCTTCTCTTCATCTTCACTAGGCCCATCAATGTAGAACAAATTCTTTTCATCACATTTATGTCTAGGTCCAAATTTATCATCACAGTTAAAACATAACCCTTTTTCTCTTTCTTCTTCAATTTGTTGAAGTGTCAATCTAACTGGTTGAGGGAGTGTTGGGGCCAAGGTTTTGTGATCTATGGTATAAGTGAAATGTTATCTCCTACTTGAAACAAATTTATGCTCTGGCCTTCTTTCCATAATAATAGAATCATAAACCTTATGAGGACTAAATATATGCACCTCATGCTCAATGTGATCCTTAATACCCCTAAGAAATAGGTCATTCATATTCTCTTCAATAATATTTTCTACCCATAGAGAAAGGTTTTGGAATTGATGAATGTAATCCTTAATAGATCCTATTTGTCTCAACTTTTCTAATTGAATGAAGTAATTATCTGACACACTAGAACTATACTGTAATTGTAACTCTTCAGTGAATATTGTCCATGTAACATTGAGACTACTCTTCTTCCTTTAAGCACTTAACCATCGATACCAGACGAATTGGTCAAGTTAAAGATAGAAATATGCCATGGTCACCTTTTGTCCTAATGGAATCAGATGTAGTTCAAAGAAATTATCCATTTGGTTGATCCAATTGATTGGATCCTTTCCATCAAACTTGCACATATCCACTTTTGGAAACATATTACGGGCCTGCAGAGTGCTCGTATTTGGATTGGGCATGCTTGAAGATCCACCCTGACTCATGTGTCTATTATTTTGACTTGAGGATCCACCTTGATTGATAGAAGTATGATTACCCATCATATGCTTACTAAATTTTTGCATGAACTCCTCCAATCTCTTTCCAATCTTGTCCACATCATATTTTCTAGCCACCCGAGATTCAAGGTCTCTCATGTTAAACTCAATTTGGCTTACTTTACAGTTCGTTCAAGTAAACCTTAACCCTGAGGAATCTATAGTTATATCTTCTCTCTCTAAATCCTCCACTACTATCTCAAACTTTTATGATGTTTTACCTAGAGTGATGGGATTCTTTTTACCTCTTATGGAAGGCCCCACCATGATGCCCCAAAATAGCAGGATGTAGGGATCAAGGTCAAATTTTAGGGTTTCATATTTCAATAAGAATTCGGCCAAATATTAAAAAACTTCAAGAATAAACCCCAATTTTTTTCTCTTTCCGAAAATGTAACGAACTTGAAAAAATTCAACAATTTGCACCCTAGGGAGCAATTTTATGAAAAACCCTAAATTTGTAATAATGTTTGTAAAATAAATAAATAAATTCTAAAATTTTCAGGTAACCTTACTTGCAATGTTTCGAAACTCTAGTAAAAATATATCCCACCAATTCTCTATGGTTCACAATATATGGTGGAAACCAAGAATTAGGGTTTTTTCCCTAATTTTGGCCTAGATTGTAGTTCTAATAACATTTGTAAAGAAAATACTTGTATAATTCTCATTATGAGAAGTAATATAACACAAAATAACACAATATTTTAGAATAATGATCTCAATATGAAATTAAAATATCTTTGCCACTTTGAGGGGCAACCTCCAAACCATAAAATAAGACTCAAATGCTCCAAATGATGATGAACTACTACCTACGATCCCCTATATATACTATTCATATGTTATGACCATCACCACAGCCAACCTACTAAGCATGAGAAAGTATAATTGATATAATAAAATTATATGGTAAGCCACAATTCAGCTACTCATATCCTAATACAAGCAATAGGTTAAGGGCGTAGCACTTACTTATACCTACCATTATGACGACCATATATTTTCTTATAATACATTTCAAAATCCGCCAGGATGGCATGGTCTCTCTCACAGCATCACATAGATCTCCTTCACTCGCACACTTTGGGGCATTGAAGTTTCCCCCCTCATAGTCGTACGTTCTAATCAAGAGTTTTCTATCCATACTACTCATATAAACATATTTTTCTTTTTTAATTCATGTCAATATCTCTAGTATCACTTTCTTTTATCTACACTATGGGTGCACCTTACTACATTTATCTATGCTTATGGATTCCTTATCTACTTCTATTCCATTCCATAAATGCTTTTCTACTCATGTTTACTCATGGATCCTTCTATTCATGATACACATACTACTTTATGTATATGATGTACATCCTTTCATTCACTATACATACTCTACCTATTCTTGCTCACAATGATCACATCTATTTGCCACCAGCTCCTCATATACACACTTGGGGGGCATAAGAATTCCCCCCTTCTCACTTTCTTCTTATACCATTACTTATTCTTATCTATACAACATGATGTTACTACTAAATACTCTACCTCGCCACCTAAGACACACTTGTGTACTCCAAGTCCATACATGACTATTGAGGCCATTAAATGAACCTTACTAGAAAACATGGGGGGATTTTCACTTTCACCTCACCGTCATTATGATTGGATATCTCTATCATATACTCATAGCTTATTTACTACACTTCATCATTTTTACTTCAATATAAATCTTTCATGCATATAATTGTTATCCAAAATAAGCTCATGCTTATTTTTGGTTAAGTACACCCATTTTCCCTCCTTTAGTGTTTTAATCCAAATTTTCAGATATTAGAAGCACTTAAGGATTCCTGAAAGCATTTTCATGATGTGGGAAATTTCTTCCCCTTTCTAAAAACATAAAGAAGTCCTTCTAACTCCTCTTATTTTCCAAGTTACAAGTCGGTGGGCCTTGGAAGGTGTTTTTGCCAAAAGCGGGCCGGCAAGCCTGCGGGGAGTTTTAGAACTTTTGCATTTATTGCAAATAGGGTGCAAAGTGAATTTCAAGTCAGTAAGCCCATGGGAGATCTTAAAGCCAAACGAATAAAAATTCCTAAGGCCCACAAAGGAACACATGTCCACGTTGAAAAGTTAAAGCAGGAAGGCAGGTTGTCAGAGCCAATTTGAAATTTTTTCCCTGAGAAGGCGTAGAGTGAAAAAATGAGCTACACCTCCGCTGATGTCTAGAGGAGACACGTGTCAAGCCTCAATTACATGTGGGCTGGCGGGGAGTGTTATTTTGCCAAAATTGAATTACAGAGCTGCGGGGTAATTTTTACATTTTGTATTTTTGGTGCCAAAAGACATAAAGTGAGTTTCGGGCCCACGGACCCGTTCTGCTAATTGGGTTTCACCATTTTTGTATAGACCCAACTCAAAACATTCAAATAGACATCTTTCAACCCAATGCCTGAAACCCAACAAATTTGGAACCATTAGAAAGATATCAACCTCCTCTATGCCATGGAAGCATAAAATATCATTTTTAGCAGGTGTTGGTGGGTGAAAAATGGGAAAATTTATTTCAAGCCATCAATACCAGATCTGATTGATTCAACAACCCATATTTGATTTGATTTTCTATTCTTCCTTATCCAACATGCCAAAGTAGACATGGAGAGGAAAATTTGACATATTGTAGGCAGATTTATAGGGCATTAATAGTGGGTGGTTGAATTCTCAAAATAGGGTCCGTTTTCCTCCTTTCTCTCTATTTTTCATCATTCTAAACTTCTATATATTGTAACACTTCTCAATTGAGAAGTAGAGAGAGATATTTTGGGCATAGGGAAAATCTGTCAAAATTTGTTTCCCGACTCCATTTGAGTAAAAATCCTTCTCCTACACCTGGCCAACGGATTTGTGCCTTTGAGAAAAAACTGTAATGGTCTGTGCACCTTTTAAGAGAAATAAAAATGTGTTTTGTGGTGTTCCTTCAACCCTTTATATTATTTTTTTATTTCCTATTCCTCTCCCTTTCAAATTTGTTCCCTCTGCATGTATTTCCTATTTGTAGGTGCAAGGTGTCCTGTTTCATGGAGGTTTGATCATGGATTTGGATATGGGTTTGTGTCAATTATATCTAACCTTCCCATCTCCATTTTCCTCTATTTCATCCTCCCTCAATAGAGTATCTCACCCCTTTCCTTCTCTGGTGTATCACCGCTTTAGTGTAGGATTTATTTCACTCTCTCTTTCTCTCTGACCCCTTGGAATGGTTAGGTTAGGATAGTTTAGAGTTGCTTACATTAGAGTAGATTGTGGCAGGTAGTTTAGGAGCAAGAACCAACTTTCTCCAAAGGTCCATATCAAGTTTTACAAGTCCCACAACTTAAGTGATGGTCCCATGTTGTGCAATCACACCGAATGCCCCATTCACAACAAGGCCATTTGGGGGTGTTGTGATTCTACACTAACAATTTTGGCATGCCCGGTGGGACAAGTTTAAAGCACCTTACCACTTCATTTCATCAAGTTGATGTGTTCATGGTGAGATTCAACCTTTGGAGGAACATCTAAAGCACATCTAGCGACTCCATCTGGTCAACAACCCAATCTCTAAATTTGCAGACCCTTTCCATCCATTTTCATTCATTTTCTTCCACGTATTTCATTTTCTTCCATTCCATGAGGTTGTGTAATCATGACTTCATTTCCATCTTGGAATTCACACTTGCAGTAGCAGTGCTATTTAGATCCATCTCCAGGTTACTTCAATACACCTCCAGAAAGGTTTCACAATGAAAATCAGCACTATGGATATCCAGGTGACCCAGATTCAAATTAGTTTGGTCATTTTCCAAACTATACAGCTATTACAAAGCATGGATATACAGATTTTGGAGGTAGTTCCACACCTGAAGAAGTTAATCTGCTAGGAGAAGATTCAAAAAAATGGAGGCTAGCATGGTTCAGTCAAGGGCTATAATACAAATGAATGCATTTAGGATTGGTTCCAAGGAACCTTGTCCATGGGTCGACCCTTTTCCAAAACATTACAACCCTCAGGAGAAGCTTGACTTCATGGTTGGAGTACTGCCTCAACTTGCACAATGGGTTGAGGAGATTGAGGCTTATGAGTTGGATACAAGACAACCTTGTCAATGGGTGAGTCCAACACCTCATAGCTTTTCTTTTCCTCTTTCTCAATCAATATCATTTCGGCAAGTGTCAAGAGTCAAGACCCTCACTTGCTGTCCCAAGTTTTGATTTCCTTTCTCCATCTCCTAATCTCTCATCTCATCTTAATTATTCTTCCCTTTTCCATTCCAAGAAGTCATTCCCTCCAAAGAAACAAGAAGTTCCACTTCCCTCTCCACCAAAAACAACATAAAAACTAGTTGAATCTGAACCTACCACTCCTCTTGTTTTCCCAAACCAGTGTTGGGAAGAAACTCAAGAATCTAGTCAAGGGGAACAACAAGAAGAGGATCCCAACAAAAAATAAATGACAAACAATCTGAAGAGTTAGGCTGCCAAATTTTGGTTCACAAAGGTCCCCTTCATGGTTAAGCCTAAAGAGGTCAGGATTGAAGAGCTAATGGTGGTTAAGGCTGAGTTTGCAGCAAAAGAAGAACAATCAGCTCCAAGTCCTATTGAAAAGGAGAAACTAGAAGAGATCAAATCAGAGTTAAAGCCACTTGATGAAGAAAGCATTGTTGAAGATTTTTTGCTTTCATTTGAAGGACCTAATTTGATTGATGAATCCATAATGGAGGAGAACCATATAGTTCAAGAGGCTTCAAGTATAGAGTAGGCCACAGAAGAACCTTTCATTCTTCCTCCCACTTTATCCCCTTCAAGCTCTTATGTTGAAGAAGAGTTTGATCTTTCAAACTTCATGTTTGAAGATGAGGGGAACCATCGTGAGCAAGTTTCAAATCAGGAGGAAACCATGGAGGAGGTTAAGCACATGCAGTAGGAAAAAAAGGAGGTCGATTATCTGTCTGACTTGGAGGATTGATTTAATGGAGAAGACCCCATGGAGATTGCATCATTTTATCCTCCATAATCCACCTTCAAAGTACATGATCTTGCTGCCATGAATTAGAGCATTCAAAGATAGTGTTATACTTTTTTTTCCCCAGGAAAGATATTGGATTAGAGAGAGCCCACACTAAAAGAACCTGAGAAATCATGTTTGGTTCCTACAAATAGATTGCAAGGGGAATCTATAATGGAAGTGGAGGGGCCTGTGAAAATCAAACAAACAACATGCAAGAGAAATCTAGAAGATGGCTCTGTCGAGTAGATCGGGGCCTTAAATCCATTCTACAGGTTTTAGGTAGGCTCAAAAATAGAACAGCAGAATCAGACGTGTCAGATCAGTGTTACAAGAAAAGCCAGGAGTAAGAAAAGGAAGTAAAGATGAAGACCCAAAGTCTATGGGTTCAAAAACACTCCAGGAATGAGTCTAAAAATTGGCCAAGTATGGAGTATGTTGCGGAGAAAGCCACGTGTCACAATGACACTTCTCCAAGAGTGAATCCAAGAAAGGAATTTCAAACAAGCTCCAAGATTCCACACAGTCCAAGGCTCCCAAAAGTTGCATGGCTGTTGAAAAGTCTTTGGCTAAGTAGGAAGGTGCTAGGTGTCAGCTTGGTGTAAATTCAAGAAGTCCCCCCAAGGTGAAGACTCAAACTTGTGCCAGCCCTCCATGTAGAAAATGGTCAATAGAGGTCAAAAGGAAAATAGGGCAGGCCTCAAAAAGGGTTAAGTATAGAATTATTAGGGGAGAGAGCCACATGTGTCGGAGCGGTGCATCTCCAAAGTTAAATCCAAATGCAGAGGCCCAAACAATTGCCATCTCACCACGTAGCCCAGGGTCCGAAAAGGTAGGAAGGAAATCGATGAAAATTCCAAAATCCTATAGAGGCTTCCAAGTGTCAACCCGACACTCCTTCAAAGGAAAAATCTTTATCGGGAGTTTCAGGTAGCGCAGAGCCTCCACGCGTCCAGTCTCTTTGAAGGGGAAAGATTCAGATTGAATAGTCAATGCATAGTGGCAGGCTGACGGAGAGTGCTAAGTTTCCACATGGAACTAACTCAAAGTTTAATTTGAGAGAGGGTTCTTAAACAAGCGTCAAACCATGTCGTGTGTCCTTGGTCAAGGAATATGACCCTGCTGAGCAAAGGACTTAGCTGAGAAATATAGAAATTGAGCAGGCCAGTGGATGAAGCCAAGTGTCATCCCCACACCATTCCAAAAGCAAGATACAGAGGCCACCCTCTGACATGCACCAGCCAACCACATGTCCCATATTAAAGAGGGGGCCCATTTTTCAAACTAGTTTTCCCGCTCTGTTGTATGAACCTGATACAAACTTTGAAGGGGCATATCTTTCAACTCACGACTTAAAAAATTACAAATCTAACACCATTGGAAAGATCTCAGCCTCACCCACGCCATGGAGACCTGAAACTTTAAGTTTGGGGAGGTTAGGTAAATAAAAATGAGGAAAACATCTTCAGGGCCATTAATACAGATCTATCTGCCTCAACAACCAGATCATATTCGATCTTCTCCACTGTTTCCTCCTCCTTCAAGGTGCCAAACTAGAGACTAATATAGTCAAGACTGATTTGGGGGAAGATTTTTTAGGAGGCATTAATACAGTGGTTGAGCTTCAACTTGCTTTTCCATCTTCGCTCTCTTTCTTCTCTCTGATTTAATCTATAAATACATATTTGAGACTCATTGTAAAGGGTTGGACATTATTCTATTTTGCAGGCTCCCTTCTTCTTCTTGGCAAGTGAATTCGTGGAGTTTCAGACCTCCCATATAGACTGTAAATGAAAATATTTCCTTATTACTATTATAATGCATCATATCAATCCATGAGAGCAATAATACATGTTCTATGGGTGATCATCCATTTCTGTGTTAATTGTTATCTTCTGATCCTTCATTACAACTATGGTAATTTATGCGTGTTTTTGTGTTACATTCTTTTAGTTTGTGTCTTTCAGCAAAACAATTTTTCAACACTCCTTTGGTGTATCACCTGGTAGCTTTAGTTTTATTTTCTTTGTATCCCTTCTTTAACTATGTCTCCTTGGTAAATTAGAGTAGGATTTAGGATAGACCCTATGTGATTTTATGCATACACCTAAACAGAGGAGTAGGAACTAGCCTTAATCTAGAGAGTTTTTTTTTTACTTGCGAAGTCCCACACTTTAGAGGAAAAACCTCAATGTTATGAGAATCACACCAAATGAATCTACCTTAGAAAAGAAAATATAATGACTCATTTGGGGGTGATGTGATTTTGCACTAACAAATAGTAACCTGCATTTCACAACAACCCTCTAGAACCAAGTTTGGAGGAAAAGAATATTCCATGTTCTTCACAAGAGGAGGAAAAGAAGGTGCAAGAGGATGTCATCATCTCTTCCAAACCATCCATCTAAGAAGATCTACCAAAAGACTCCATTCTTGGAGTTAAATATCATAGAAGTGGAAAAATTCAAAGGATCAAACCTTGCCCAATCAGGTACTTGGCTTCATTGGAGCCAAGGGAGAAGCCAAAACAAGTCATGCGTACTTTTGAGCATGAGGATGAGTTTCAAAGTACCAAGGATCAACTGCAATACTTATTAAATCCAAATATAAAGCAAATAAAAGAGGTATTTTTCTTGTTTCCAATTGACACCTTGATGATTTGGGCGGAGGACCATCTTATAATCATTTTTTTTCACTCATGCAAGCAGCCATATTCAGTGTCAAATCATTTTCATGGCTTCCCCTTTTGAGAAAGGGAAGCTACTTCTCCCTACCAGTTGCATGATTTGTTTGAGCTCTCTTTCTCTCTCATTAAGATAGAGTAGGTAGGTTTGATTTCAGACAGAAGAAGTGCTTGTGCACACTCTGTATATCCCACTTGGGGTGTGTATGATTTCCAATTTTGTACAAAGTGTGTTGTGGTGTTTTGTTTCTCTTGAAAAGTGCATTAAAATGGCATTGGGAGAAATCGGCCCCAGTTTCAGTGGTTTCCAAGTGGCTCAGGGATCAGATTTTCAAATTTTAGATCAGATTTATGTTTACCAGGAAGACTACAGGCCCAATGGATTCTTCAAGGCCACTAATCTTTTCATCTAGTAGGAAAATTACCCCATGAGTTGTTAAATTGTTATCCAAAATAAGCTCATGCTTATTTTTGGTTAACTACACCTATTTTCCCTCCTTTAGTGTTTCAATCCAATTTTTTAGATATTCTAAGCACTTAAGGCTTCCTGAAAGCATCTTCATCAGGTGGGAAATTTTTTCCCCTTTCAAAAAATATAAATAAGTCTTTCTAACTCCTCATATTTTGTAAGTTATGGGTCGATGGGCCTTGGAAGGTATTTTTGCCAAAAGTGGGCTGGCGGGCCTGCAGGGAGTTTTAGAACTTTTGCATTTTTTGCAAATAGGGCGCAAAGTGAATTTTAGGCCCGTAATCCTATGGGATATCTTAAAGACAAATGAATAAAAATTCCTAAGGCCCACAAAGGGACACATGTCCACATTGAAAAGTCAAAGCGAGAAGGCGAGTCGTCCGAGGCAATTTGAACTTTTTGCCCCGAGAAGACGAAGAGTGAAAAAATGAGTCGCACCTCTACTAATGCCTAGAGGAGCCAAGTGTCAAGCCTCAATTACATGCAGACTGGAGGGCCTTGGAGTGATCTATTTCCAAAAGTGAATTCACGAGCTATGTTGGGAAATTTTTACATTTTGTATTTTTGGTGCCAAAAGACACAAAGTGAGTTTCGGGCCGGTAGACCCGTTCTGCTAACTGGATTTAGCCATTTTTATATAGACCCAAATCAAAAAATTCAAATAGACATATCTTTTGACCCAGTTCCCGAAACCCAACAAATTTGGCCCCATTGGAAATATCTCAACCTCCTCTATGTCATGAAAGCATAAAATATCATTTTTAATAGGTGTTGGTGGGTGAAAAATGGGGAAAACATCTTTTAAGCCATCAATATGGGATCTGATTGTTTCAACAACCTAGATTTGATTTAATTCACTATTCTTCCTTCTCCAACATGCCAAAGTAGAAATGGAGAGGTAGATTTGATAGATTATAGGTGGATTTGTAGGGCATTAATGGTGGGGCGGTTGAATTCTCAAAACAGGGTCCATTTTCCTCCTTTCTCTCTGTTTTTTCATCCATTCTAAACATCTATATATTATAACACTTCTCATTTTAGAAGTAGAGAGAGACATTCTGGGTGTAGGGAAAATATGTCAAAAAATATTTCCCGACTCCATTTGAGTAAAAAACCTTCTCCTTCGCTTGGCAAGCGGATTTGTGCCTCTGAGCAAAAAATGTAATGGTGTGTGCACCCTTTAAGAGCAATAAAAAATGTGTTTTGTGGTGTTTCTTCAACCCTTTGAATTATTTTGCTGTTTCTCATGCCTCTCCCTTTCAAATTGTTCCTTGTGCATGTATTTGACATTTACAGGTGTAGGGTGTTGTGTTTCATGGAGTTTTGATCATGGATTTGGATATGGGTTTGTGTCACTTCTGTCTGACCTTCCCATCTCCCTTTTCCTCCATTTCATTCTCCCTCAACAAAGTATCTCACCCATTTCCTTCTCTGGTTTATCACCACTTTAGTGTAGGATTTCTTTCACTCTCTCTTTCTCTCTATCCCGTTGGAATGGCTAGGTTAGGATAGTTTATCTTTGCTACATTAGAGTAGCTTTTGGAAGGTAGTTTAGGAGCAAGAACCGTATTTCTCCAGAGGCCCATATCAAGTTTTGCAAGTCCCACAGCTTGAGAGATAGTCCCATGTTTTGCAATCACATCAAATTCCCCATTCACAATAAGGCCATTCAAGGGTGTCATGATTCTGCACTAACAATAATCTCAATCACATACAATTCCTTTACTATCTGATGAAAAACTCTTGTTTTATGGTTCATGCTTGACTATTAAGGGTGCAATTCCTCTATAAACCTCACTTGTAGCATATTGGCTACTCACACTCTGTGCTTCAAGTTTATCTTTATGAGAATTACCACATCTCTAGTCAATATACTTTACTTTCATTACTCAATGACGTATTGTTGTTATATGTTTCATGCTTGACTATTGAGGGTGTAATTCCACCATGAAAATCACTTATCACATTTTGGCTAGTCATGCTCAATCCTTCTTGTTTATCTTTCTAATAATTACCACATCTCTAACCAATATACTTTACCTTCATTACCTAATGATGCAGTCTTGTTCTAAGGTTCATACTTGACTATTAAGGGAACATTCCAAAATGAACCTCATCTCACGCACATCCGTTGGGGGGAAACATGGCCCCTCTCATCTACATACCTTGCATATCACAGCACACCATAACTTATATACAAAATCTTCACATCTTGGTTGTATTTACTCTTGTTAGCTTATATTATTTACATGTTACACTTTGTTTCCTATGTTACTTGGATACTTAGTATGTCATTATCTTTTTCTATAAACACATACACATTCATGTGGTCTCTTAAGGTGAATGCAACACTTTCATAGATTCTCACATGATGTATGATGCTTGACACTACTCTTCTTTCCTAGTCCCACTGAGGCTCCTGGGAGCATATACCTTTATTACTCTCATACTACACACTCATAGGTTCTATTGTTACAGTATCTATCACTTATTGTCATTTACTCTTCATTTATATATACATTATTTGACATACTACTTATATTTATAACATGTTAATGGGTGTTTCATGTGTAGAATTTCCTTGAAGCATACTATACAACCATGATTATATATGACTTCATGTTACTATTGTTTTGCTAGATATGCCCTATGTTATGCTTAATCCTTTTTTGCTTATGACCGCTTCAACCCTAATTGTCTTGTGACATTGTGAGAAATGTCCCATGTATGCAACCCATATTTTGTGGTACATCTTGTCTTCATATTTACTTACTACATTATCTTCTATTACATGTTGGATCTGTTACACTAACACTTGAATACTAGTCCATCTTTTTTACATTTTCTTTGGTTTCTACCATGCACATCCCCTACTCCTTACAGGTATCCACTCTTATATATGCATAACAAAATCAGGTCCTCTCCTTTGGGCCATATCCTCCTACATTCATTACATGCACCCCAAATGAGGGGGGACATCAATTGGGAGAAAAAAACACCTTACAGCAAATCAAAGCTCCAGAATAGAATAGAAAAATATAGAATTAGCACAGGAACATAGTCACTTAGTGGTCCAAAATCAGACTTGGGTCATAAAGACAGAGCGTACACTAGAACCCAGTAGTAGACAAGAACGGTGGGAGCTTGTTTCCTTAGGAAAAGTTAGACAGTTTTTCAAGTCAGTAAAGTTTCTAATAGTTTACAGAATGAATCTACAGTATCAAGAACATGTAGATTCAGTTATAAAATTGACTCAATTAGTTATAATTTGGTTACAAATTGGGATGTTCCAATCCACATTGGAACTTATTTGAGAAGCATCATGAAAGGAGAGAAAACAAACCTATCTCCCCAACACTCTTCTCTTGGCATGATATTGCAAAAACAACTTGTTCTCGGAACGAGATTGCCCAAATTATCACTCAAATCCAACAACATCTTCAAAGAAAAACATGACAAATTTATATCCTTTACTCTCTCATACATCAGGTGCACACTTTCCTTAGCTAGTACTTTTACACACTTTTTACATACTTATACATACGTTACTCTAATTTTTCACCTATGGGAATTTGACTTCTCTTTTTCTATTCTTTAGCAAGTTTTTCCTTACAAGAAGCAAATCACATATACAAGCACAAGATCTAGTAGCACACCACTATGCATACACTTCACCCCGAGGGTATACCTCCCTTTTCTAGTTTTCACACTTCACATTTCTATTACTACATGCTACTTGTCCACTTGACATACTATCGGCTACACTTCACTTTGGGTCATAAGGTACACATCTTCTATCTAATTTATGTTATTAAGTATTTAATGAACAACATAAAGTGGGGGAGAAATGTAGACACAAAATCTATGCACTTAGGTACATTTATAGGTCGTAAATTATACTAATCTATACATGATTCATAAAAAAGAAACTAGTGGTTGACAACTTCTTTTGGGCCTTTTTGCTTTATCTCTTGCACTTTTATTGGCCTTACATATCTTGCAACTCTACCATAACTTTACTTATGTATTGTTTATGGTGTTGGACACTAGTTCTCAGTTAGGACAAAATCTCCCAGGAACTCCTATCCCTCCTGGGTTCTCCTACCCTTCTTTATCTTCTTCTTGCTCTCTTGGGTCTCTTTTAATTCTTAGTCACCTTTTAAAACTTTGGGTCAGACTTATAGTGTTCAATTATGAAATGAAAACAAGGGAATCATATATTTACTTAGATATTGCTCTCAAATAAGAGGCTAAGCACTCTAAGAATTATTTATCATCACCTAAGCTTACAAAAAGGAATAAGATAAATAAAAGAACACATCTAGCATTTTCATAGAAGGGAAAACGGATGTATTTTTCTGCATACACAACATAGGAGGGGAGTTCATTCTATTCCATCACACACATTCTACATACTAGGTAAATTCTAGATCTAGCCTATTATCATCGTGCAACTTGCATAAGGGAGACCTAGGGAATCATTACACACACAAGCATGTATAACTACATGAAGTATGAGATGTAGTACAATGATCAGTCACAAGTTCACTCGTCGGGTGACTATCCGGGTTAGTCTAACTCCCCATTCTATATCTTCTTTATTAGGTTTTAGGTTTTTTGTGGGCATATACAACTAGTCATCTATATTACATGTTACAAGTGCGATCGAAACCCTAACAGAGTAGGAGCGGAAAAAAAAATATTGGAGCGAAGAATTTCCAACACAAAAAAGTCATAACCTAAGCATCTAAGTGGACATTAGTGCCCAAATCGGTCACTAAAACCTGGGGCACTCCTATTCTCATGTTGGCATTTTTATCCTGCATGTTTCTATATTTCTGAACACTCATTGAGTTGTAAAGAAAATGTGTCCAACCAGATCCATTAGATACTTAATCCATATCACCCCCAAGTTGCATGGAATCGGCTAAGTCATCTTATTCCTTCATTTTCTTAGGGTAAAACATTATTTCATGCTTATTTCTTGTCCATTACTGCATATTAGCATTTGTATATCACTATTTATAGTATGTTACTATTAAATAATGGTTTAAATATATTTAGATTAAATTGGTGTTTTATTTTGTTCCATATGATTAACCTATATTCTTTGAAATTTTATGTGCATATTTGAGTGGTATTAAAAAAAAAATTGAGCTATAACTAGAGGAAATTACCTATGGACTAGGGGAAATGAAACTATGACATTACTAGCAATAAATATGCATGATCCAAACATGGTACAAAGGATAAATATTTGGATAAGTTACAGGTTTACAACTTTATTTATCCCAAAAGAGTATGGAGAGTCTATTGTCATATGCTAGTTTTTAATATGACTACTAAATATTTTTTTTATCTAATCATTTTTTGTTTCTAAGATGCCACTATACATAAAAATGAAAAATGCATTTGTTATTTTTCTATACTATCTATTTACCAAGGGTATGTCTTTTTTTTGGATTCTATTGCTAGCCCAAAAGTTAGTATGAGCATATTGTCAATTTTTCTATATGTTTTGAGTAGAAAGGGGTAAGCGACCCTACTGATTTAACAAAAATAAAATTTTATGTGAAACTCTATATTGTAATGTAGTAGAAAATGAAAAACAAAGTATAGTTTTGACCTAAGAAAATAAGTAAAATAAATTCAAAACCCTAAGTGCAAGAGGGATGAAAGAATACTTAATTGGTTCATAAATAATCCTAGATTGTAATGAGATGAAGAACTGATAAAAAGGAGGAGGCAAGTGTCACACTCGAGCTCAAAAAATTGTGCAATCAAAGGATATAACTAGATTGGGGCACCTGGACTAGGTTAAGAGCGCCTAGGCACTGTAGACCTCCTCTGGGTGTTGGTGACTACTCAGAACCTAACAAAATTATCTTCACAGGGTAATAACATATTCGCTAATTTTCACCTTTGGTTGTGTGTGTGTCATTGTTTGATCATCGAACCTATCTAAAACGTGTTAAGAGAAAGAGCACCTAAAAACCCCCAAAACATATAAAATCCTAAAAATAAAATATGTAAATGGGGAGTTGGACTTGTTGGTACCCAAATTTGTTCTCCTTTTCTGTCTGAGCAGCATCAAAGATATGGCAGGGAGCTTGAAGACAAATGGATCATGGTGTGTGTCATTTTGTAGCCAGGGATATGATCTAACTGACACTCAAATTTGTAGAGAGATGGTAGCACTCAAATAGGACTTGATCTTTTCCTGATTGTTTTAGGTTCTGCCTTTTAACCAAGGTAAGAGAACCTATTTTGTAACCCTCAAATGGTGAAGGAGATGAAGATATCCCTCAATTTGTATAAATAGTATGAAGGGGCCTTGGGAAAATATGATCAACACTCCAAATATGACTTTCACAAGTTGTCACTTCCAGATTATGGAGATACTTTCAATGTAAGACAAGGGTTATTGAAGACATTTTGAAATCCTGATCTAATCTGCATACTTTAGCAACTGGATTTTGATCTTCTGTGGGTATACAGGTCAAAACATGGGTAAAACAAGGTAGGATTAGTTGTTTTGAATGATTTTGGGTGGGAGTTTAGATAAGAAAAACCAATTTCTTCCAGACTCTTTGAGGATTTCAACAAAATATGGAGAAACTTAACTGCAGAAAGTATCAAAATGGTTGAGCATTCCTTCAACCAGGATATGTGCATCAAATGGAGGCCTAGATCTACACTTTTCCACACAATATTCGATCATCTATCACAAAATCTTGAGTTAGAATGAACCAATGAAGCATTTAGCAATCACTATTTAATCATGACCTAAGGTGCACCCAAAGGTTTACAAACAATCTCTGAATTCAAGGAAGGTAAAGTTATTTTAAATTTTTTTATCTCTTTATCAAATGAAAGCTCTTCTTAATAGTAGTGGAACATGTACGAAGTACGTTTCAACAAAGATTGAAAGATGAAAGATAAAAATACCATAAGCAGAGGTGATACCAAAAAATCCATGGTAGAGATGAGAAGATTGTGGTAATGGAAATAGATCATCAAGTGTATATCCTAGCTAAGCCAAGGCATCATATGTGCATATAATTTCAGAAAAAGTGAGATTGAATAGAATGTAATGCCAATAAGAGTTATTCATAAAAATAATGTATGTTAAAGGAGGGAGAGCATATGCATGTTTCCCATGAGAAGATGAGGAAGGTAATACAATGTCCAATGTATGGATAGAACCATGATAAAGTACCATAGCATTAGTAGAAGGAGTGGGTTTCTTGAATTGATATCCACCAAGACCCACTGCAAAAAAGGTTTCATTGAAATATGATTCATTGATCTTAATAGGAGTGAATTTAATATTGTGTAATGTTTCATTGTTTAGCTCTACGACATCGACCTCATCATAAGAATCATAAGTGTTTGCATCTTCAATTAAGATAGTATCATCATAATCATCAGTAGGAATGGTGCTAGAAGTAGTAGCGAGAAATGTCTCAGAAGACGGAATGACGGTGGTGACTGAAGTAGAAAAAGTGGGTAAAATGAGATGAATAGTGTGAATGGGAATATATATTACACTTGTGAAGGTGGAAGAAGAATGTGAAGCATGAGATTCACCAATATCATGTGTGGAGATTGTTATATGTAATAGGTTGTGATGGAGGAAAGGGCATACTCGTGGTAGGTTCGATGTTCCAAAATTTGAATTGATCAAGGTCTACTGCAATAGTATGTTCATAACCATCATATAAGAATTTAACACACTGATGAATAGTAGATGGGACGACATGCATTACCTTAATCTAGGGTCTACCGAGTAATAGATTAAATTGAAATGATGCATCGATGATGAAGAATGTTGTAGGACATTTTTAGGACCAACTTATATAGGTAATGTGATAGTACCAAGGAACGTGCAATTAGTGGAGTCATAGCCACGAATGAGAGTAGAATTCTCAGAAATGAGATCATTAATAATGCAAATTTTATTTAAGATAGAGTAAGCGCAAAGATTAATTACAAATCCATTTTCAATAAGCACACTTTTAATACAAGCGGTGTCAATGATAGCAGTGATAAGCAGAGGAGCACGTGAATTATCAACCGCACATTGTGGTATGTCCTCATCAGTAAATGATATAGTGTGTGACATATTTTTTAGTGATTAAATAAGGTGAGAGAAGGCCACTGGTGAATTATCACTTTTAATATTAATAGAACGAAGGGAGAACTCTAATGTGAGATGAAAATCATGTGCACTTCGCAATAAATCATAAAGGGATATCTTAGTTGGTGTGTTCTTAAGTTTCTCTATGATATCATAACCCTTAGTAGTAGGGGTGGTAGAAGTGATAGGTGGTAGAATAAAATCCGGTTGAGCGATAGGTGGATTAATGGTTACTGCATTAATATTTGGATCAGCGCTAGGTTTAATAAAGTGATGAGGATGTTGAGTAGAAACTAGCATAAAATCAGCACTAGTAGTAACCATGCCAGAAACCTTAGTTGGGGAAAAATAAGGATAAGAAAATTGTTCCATGACTTGAGAAGAAGAAAACATACTCAGAAGTTAGGGTTTGAATGGATAGGTTCATCAAATGATTTAACAAAAATAAATTTTTATGTTAAACCTTATATTGTAATGTAGCAGCAAATGAACAAAAAAGTATAGTTTTGGCCTAGGAAAATAAGCAAAATAAAAACAAAACCCTGAGTTCAAGAGGGATGAATGAAGACTTAGCTAATTAAAAAATAATCCTGGATTGTGTCAAGGTGAATAACTGATGAATAGGAGGAGGGAAGTGTCACACTCAAGCTTAGAAAATTATGTGATCACAGGATCTTCCTATACTTGAGTGTTTAGACTGGGATATGGGTGAATAGATGGTGTAGACCTCTTATGGGCACCGATGACTGCTCAAAACCTCATAAAATTATCTTCGCAGGGTCGCAAGATGTTCACTAATTTTTTCCTATATGTTGTTGTCTGATCGTTGAACCTGTTTGAAACCTGCAAAGAGAAAGAGCACCTGCAAAACCCCAAAACACATCAAATCCTCAAAAGAAAATATGTAGATGGGGAGTCATGCTAACTATGGAATTTACCTAAATAAGTGAACTTATAATCTGGGCACTATGCTACATTTCAAGCTCTATCTAGTTATGCATGTGTGTGTAGAATCATGACCTAGGTGGCTCTTATGCCAGATGCACTTAAATATCGAGAAATAACTATATGTAGAAGATGTAAATAGATGTGTGCATGGAAAAATGAAATTACCCTCCTGTGCATGTATATAAAACTAATAGTTCCTTATCGCTTGTGTGAAACTAGATGGATGATTGAATTCTCTTATAATGGCCTTTGAATACAATCTTATGTGGTGATAGTAAATTTTTAGTGCTTGGTCGCTTATTATGGTCACATAGCTTTGTATTTATACGATTCCTTGTTTGAATTTCGTAATTAACCACTAAAAGGCCAACCACCAAGAAAATAATATGCCCAACAACTAAAAAGTATGTAAAAGATGTGAGAAAGATACAAAGAGGTTGGGGGCACCCAGAGGGGATGGTGGTGCATGGGCTTTGGCGTCTAGGCTGGCCGTTGATGTCTAGACTCAGAAAAACTAAAGCATCAAAGGTCAAATAGGGAAATAAGGTGTGTAAGACCAAGAAGAAAACCATAAAGAAAGAAAATAGGGCAAAGATAGTGGTAAATTGGTACTTTTCTCACTTAGGAATCATATGAATAGTGGTATGTAACTAGGACCTAGAAATGTACCCAAAGTGTATGATTTAGTGTCTACACCTACAACCCTCTTATTTACTAGTTAAAGAATATTGGTTAAAAGCTAATATTAAAATTTATATCGTACAAATTAAATAAAAAATAAAATTAAATAATTTTAAAAAATGAAAATATTTCAAAATCATATAATACCCATCCTCGACACAAAATACATTATCTCTTGTTTAATAAAAAATTACATACTACTAATTAAAATTATAAAAATTAATAAAAATTTGAACAAATAAAAATAATCATAATTTTTAAAATGGTAATAAGATTTAATTATATTTAAAAACTAAAATATCTAAATTCACTATTCACCTAGTTCTGGACAATAAGAACACTATTCAACCTATCATTGATGTTTAATCCATGACACTAATACTATAATTTTACATTTGAAATTTTTCACGTAAAATTTTGATGCTAAAAATAGTAATGCACAAATTGTCAACATAAAAGAAGTGTTTTCAAAAAATACCTCCAAAACTAAAATTGAAATCATTGAGATGAAGAATTTTGAAGCTAATTGTTTTGATGCAAATAACATCACAAAAAATTCCACAAAACACCCACCTAAATATTCGGCTAAATTGCTAACACATGAGTGTTATAATAAAAAAAATTCGTTTAGCATCACAATCCTAACAAAAGTTAGCATCAACTAAATATTTGCATGTAGACCTAAAAAAATAAAACACATGCTTAAAATTACATGATTTTGGTGTTAAACATTTCACAAAACATAGAAGCGTGTGGTATTAGGTACCCATGGTTATGGACAAGGGGTGTGGGTGATACAATGAGTTGGTGCACCCCATATAATATGATGTTATATTATTTATTTGAGCCAAGTTGGATTACACTTTCATGAATTGGTTGTTATTAGATGTTTGCATTTTAGTTATTGTTTCAAACACTTATATGATTATTTGTATGAAATTGAAAGTGTGGTTTTGATTTGTGTTGTTAGGTTTATGATCTTCCTTGAGGTTGTAATCTTTGTAAGGTGGTATATAACACATGATCATAGAGACAGTGATTTTTATTTCAAAATTTTCCAATGGTGTATTGTTCAAAATAGGGTTATTAATGTAAAATGGATTCCAAGAATGATAATATTTTG